>CM048747.1:416271992-417471992 GCA_026315105.1 Locusta migratoria
TTTTTTTTTTTTTTTTTTTTTTTTTGGCACCGTCAGGGTATGCAGAAATCCGATGGCGCTAAACACCGGAGATCAGAAGATGTGAGGCCAATATCCAGAATAGACTCATTGACAGCCTGTTTAGCGAGCCTGTCGGCATGTTCATTGCCTAGGATACCAACATGACCTGGAGACCACACAAACACCACTGACGAACCGCACTAGTCAGAAAGCGTCTCCGGTATGGCTACCACCAGGAGGAAACGAGGGTAGAACTGATCCAGAGCACGAAGGCTGCTGAGGGAGTCGCTTCGAGACTGTGGTTAAACCAGCGTTACTCTGGGATCTTTTCATGGTGTTCCGACGAACAGCTATGGATATAAAGGTTCACCCACGCCTGGTATCAACTGAGGTGTGGCAGGTTCCTCAGAGATTGCTCGCTAGCGACTGTTCAATCTGAACAGCCATGCATCTCCTAGGCATGTAGCACACCTTGAGACTGAGATATTTTTATAGAGTTTTGTACCGTCCTCGCAACCTGGGCGGTTAAGCCAAGATCCCCGGGCTCTGAAACGTACAACGTTCCACCGTCGCGCCGAACGATGATCGCTGAAGCAGGGACAAATCTTACGGTGTGGTGGACTGTTGGCGCGACACAGCTCGGACCCCCGGGTTTGTAATGCCCATACTCAGCAAATTAATACTGAGCCCCTGAGAGGGTTGACAACAGTATCGAGCGGACGGACATTTACGGGTGCGGACATTACCTCATGAATTCATGGGCCCAGCATGTCAGGAGAGGACTGTTAAAGTTGGTGGAGGCGCAGTAATTGTGTAGGGTGTAATTGGAGTGATAAGGGACCCCTGATATATTAGGATACGACTGACAATTGAGAAGTACGGACTCATCCCGGGTCATCACCTGCATCTATTCATGTCCATTGCATTCGAACGGACTTGGAGAAATTCCAGCAGGACAATTCTACACCCCGCACGTCAATAATTGCTACAGATTGGCTTTAGGAAAAATTTTCGAGTTAAAAACATACGCTGGTCGCCAATCACCCCAGACACAAACATTGTTGAGCATATCTGGGATGTCTTGCAATGTGCTGTTCTCAAGAGATCTTCACCCCTTCGTGCTCTTACAGATTTATGGAAAACTGTGCCGGTCGCATGGTAACATTTACCTTCAGCAGTACTTCAGACATTAGTCGAGTTGCGGCACTTTTGCGTGTCGCTGTCCCCCTACACGATATTTATCAATTTTTATCAGTTTATTTGGTTCTTCATTGTACGTAATTCACATATATTACAAACCGTATTTTGTACAACCATGAAACTGGTAATTGACATAACAAATATTATTCTATTACAAGTACCACGTAACTTGTAATTACAAATATTATAATATTACAGATACCCTGTAACCGATAATTATCATTACCAATACTATTCTATTGCAAATACCTGACTAAAGGAAATTTGGAAATAAGTAATTTACTATACTAGAAAACTAATATGGGCAAATCTCTGACTGAAATTCTATTTCTTGGATTTCAGTGACTGTACTTCTGCATAAGAAACTTGACTAAGAAAGTATAACATGCTACATTTCCAAAAAATATTTTTTCTTACTGTATAAAAATTATTGCTATGTGTAACAGCGACAACACTAAGTCGTTTTTGTTAGTTTCAGTGAACAGTCCAATCGAAAGCAGTTACAATTAATCTGAAGCCACACCCACAGATCGTAATGTTGTTGTTCCTACCCACGAAAGTAACAGATGCTGTCTCTTTAACCAGTAAAAGGCAGAATCTGTGAGAAATAACCCATGTTTGCTAGCAGTATTGAAAGTTCATATTATGTTTACTTCTCAATCTACACGACATACAGTCAGGAAATTCATATGTCATAACTAACACAGATAATTTCAAATAGTATTTGATAGATTTGACAAGAAAAGGTCTCATTTTCAAAAGAGACTTTAGTATTGACTTACAAAGTGCTTAAATTTTGATTTAGAATAAGAAAATTATATGATATAGAATATTCCAACAGTACCTTGGAAATATGATCGTATCAAACGCTGAACATCATACTTAGCGACACCAAATAACTTACACATCCTGAAAAAAAAATCTATATCTATTAATGTGAATGTCTGTTCGGTGTACGCTTATCACGTTCGAACGACAAGACCCAAAGACTTAAATATTTGTACAGTTACTAATTTATACATGAGGAAGGTTTTAGGCTCGGTTTTATAACTATATTGATATATATTTAGTAATTTGAAGAATATAACGCGAAATGCGGCACAATAATTACTCTTTGAAAATTATATTTACTCTTTGAAAATGGTTTTATTGGTTGTATTGTTGCTTGAGGGTTGATAATGATAAAAGGATGGAGTATATTGGAATGGAAAGTTATCGGTGTATATAAAATTCTATGTGTATGTGTGTGTTAATATTTCGCTCTGCAGCGAAAACTACAGAACGTAAACGAATGGTCTGTCTGTAATTGTTGTCCCAAGTCTCCCTTTGTACACCATAGCAGTTCCATGCCGATAGCTATAAGGGGGTGGAAGACATGGTGGATGAAAGCCGTCAGATTATTAAAATATTCGGACTGAAGGCCAGCGATGACGTTTGCGACTCTATAGCAAGGAGGTTACATACAGCGAAACGTGATGCCACAGACCATATCTTTGGTCTATGCGTGCTACAATGTCTTCAGCTCTTTCTCTGTAAGGCTAAGCATACGAGTAAGGAAATATAAGAATAAATAAATAAAGCAGTAAAAAAGAAATTTCTTTTAATACATCTCTTTAAAAAATCGATTTGTCGTTTCGCGCATTATGTATCGTAATCAACCAACACGCGAGTGGAGCTCCGAGTTTAAGCTAGTACATTCATGAATGAGAACATGCAGTTTGAGGAAGCAATTAGGAGTCAGTGCACTTCACTTTGAGCAGCTTCTGTCTAGATCAGTGGTCGGCAACTGGCGGACCGCGGTCCAGATCCCGACCACGGAAGGTCGAAAACCGGACTGCCAAAAATATTTTGAAACTATAAGTTGCACATTCAAATCATTTAATAAATTATTTTTTCCGTAGATAACAATTCTTATTACGAACCACCCTTAAAATTTTTCTAGAATTTTACAATTAAATGCTGAATAATTAGAACCCTTGATTATTATAGGTTGAGTAAATAAATGGTTTTCATGTTATGCAACGTTGAAGAGTACTCTGACGAGCGGCGGCAAAACGTAGCAAGCTGGCCGTTGATCCGCATAAAAACCGTGTACTCAAGAATGTAGCAAAAGAACTTTATCTAATGAACAAGGAACTTCCATAAGTAAACTTCATACTCTGACAGTTTCTGAAACCTCTATTTTAAGCGGTCAGGGCATATCCATATAACCGCCATTTTTGTACTCTTAAAAATCATCTTTTGAGGTTTCTCCAGCAGCAGAATGGACGGATGTGGCTGGGAAGTTGTTCCACCTATGAAAAGTGGAGATAATAGACTTGCAGGACGACGTTTCCTTGCAAACGCATAAAAATGAGACCACTGACGAATTGTGGAGTGAACATGTTCCGGAAAAATATGAAAGTATCAAAACACTTGCCATACACCTGGCTACCATGTTTGGCTCAACATATACTTGTCAAACTTCATTTAAATATTAATGTTTTGAAGAATAAGTATCGCTCACGATTAACGGTCGCCCACCTTGAAGACATTCGCGTTAGCCGCCCCGCTTATGAACCTAACTTTAAGGAAATGGCTAAAGACCGCAAATGTAATTAATTTCATCGCTTTTTTTTAACAAAAATACGCACAGTTCACTGTATTTGAAACTTTTTTTAGTGAAAATTAACAACAAAAAATAGTATGTTTAATGTAAATCGTATTACTAAATTTTTCAATGGAAGTTTGACTACACATTTTATGTCGTACTTTTTGTGAGTGAAATAATATGTTTTGCTGGATTATTGTACATTTTTATTTCATATCTTTTGTATTTCATATTAGTTTCAGACTTAAAATTAAAATAAAAAATGATAAGGAATTGTGGTTTCATTTCTGGACCTAGATAAAAATTTTCAAAAGTATCCGGTCGCGAGTCAAGATTACATGCCGACCTCTGGTCTAGATCGATCTAGTGCGAGCTCGACTGCCGTTACTTGAATTAATAATAATGATCGCTGTTATCCATAATGCCCCCAAAACTAGCTATATTTGTGTTATAAACTTTAAGAACAACGTTATTGTTGAAATGTATCAAACTGAAGGACGTAATGTCGGTAGATAAATGTTACGATAATATCTTATATCAGTGATGAAGCCGCAGTTTTGCCATCTTTACTTCTACTACTACGGTGACCGGATTTTATTGTTGATATTATAACTAATAGTTTGTACACAAATATATTTCACTTTAAAAAAAACTTTTACGAAATTTTAGTTGCAGTCTTGTTAATTTCTTTTCTGAAACATATTTAAATGAATATAGTAAATGTGGTATGTGGCATTGGTCATATTTTTATTGTTTCAGCAGATCCATTTCGATCGAATAATGAAAATCTTCAATGTACCAGTCATCGTAATATCAACTAAGCATATCACATGCCATATTTACATGACGCTGAAGACTGTACTTGAAACGAAAGTAATTTAAAAAAATTATAAGAATGAAAGACTTGTAAAGGAAGTTTCGACAACCTTTTTTGTGTAGGTTGTCAAAAATTACAGGGAAAAGATTTTTTTCTAAATCTTGTCCTTGTACGTATTTAGTCCTCAGCTGCTTTCAAAATTTAATTTCTACAAGCTTCCTTATCGTCTTCTGGTTTGTTTGTCCAGTTTCATATTTGCAGTTGCGAATACATTTTTATATTTAGATTAATTCATTAGATATCTAAATAATCAAAATCAACGATCCGGTTTTTACCACGAAAATGAGAACTGATACAAGAATATCCTTCTTGGATGTTTTAATTCTGCGTTAATACTAGGTATGTTATAAAAAATTAGGAAAGTCACGAATGCGGTCAGACATTAAAATAAAGTCGTCAACCATCAGACACAACAAAAGGGTTTTGCCATCAAATGTCTTGTCGACCGACCCTCCGCTGGAACGCATGGATGTCGAAATAAAACATTTGAAATGGGCTTTCGAGATATATGAAAAAAAAAATAATAAAAAAATGACACTAGGTCGAAGGAGAAGAATAAAAGACCACGATGGAAAGAAGTTTCACTTCGTTAAATCATAACGGTAACTGAGGTAACTGATGATATCCGAAAACTTTCATGGAAACATCAGACCACTTTTTAGGTCCACAGGAAGATGAAAATCTTTTTCTAGCACAGGAAGTAGAACAATCATGTGTAGTAAATCATGCTCTTCCGTCAAAACATCATGAGGCGAAGTCCTCCAAACCAAGACGGGGGTTTGGCAAACAATATAAACACTATGCAGTGCAAGCTGGGATAACCGCGTACTTGTGAACACATAAATAACACCTCCGTGCACAGTTGACGAAGTTTTCGACGTTACTTGCAGTATGTCCTACGTTTTATTCTGCGAAGACAAATGGAAATGAACGGTGAAACGCGTAATCTCTCAGATGAAAAATCCACAGCGCACAGTTAGTGGGAGCATTTGTGGCGAAAACTGCGCCGCGCGGGAATCTGTATCACCTTACATATTTCTACATTTAGCGCTAGTTGGAGTAATATAAGAAGGCGCATCCTTGCATACGGGCTGGACGAGCTATGGCCGAGTTCCAACAGTGGAGACCGCGGGAGAAACATTGCGTAGCTTGCGCCCAGGCACGCTCCTACAGAATGAACATTAATGTCTGTCACTGAGGTAATGGAAGGGATGCTCAAAACGGCAGAAAACTGTACCGCCTGCGTAAGTGACGCCGACTATACCATTCCGTCCACCTCCTAGAAATTTGATCCAAGTCATCTTGCAGCCTACCGCAGTAATTCAATGACGACACCCTCTTGTACACTACAGATCACAGGAAACAGCCAGCTCCATACAAACTCTTTGAGTGCTGCCGACGTGATATGCCGCTTCGCTCCACCTTGCTTTGAGGCCTGCGGACGTCGTTTGCCGCTGCAGTGGTATTTCACGTGGGCTCTGCAGACGGAATTTCCTGCACTGCCTGGCCCTAAAGACGGCGTATGCCACAGCCGGTTGCCTTGCCTGTGGGTCTGCGGACGTCAATAGCTGCTTAGGGCTACTGCTTACACACTGACCGCCACAGCGATCCGAGCGCTTAGAATATGTATCAACCGTTTGTGAGAAAACTATTCAATGAAAAATTTTCATCTTATATTGTGATATATTCGATAATGATCTCACTTTCTAATCGTTATTCCTTGCTGTTTTCTTGAAGAGTTCGCAGACGAAAAATCGCATTGCATAGACTTTACGTACTGGATAGCTGATTTTATCACATGCTCTTCAATGCATTGCTCATTTATTCCAGAGTCTATTCAAGATGACTCCTGCAATAGCTGTGAAACGCCTACTGAATCAAAAAATTGGCATATTTCTTGGTGAACACTTAAGTTGATGAATCGTCTTACTTTAGGGTGGACAGTCCTTCTTTTGTAGCTTCTGTCCTTCCTCGAGAAGTGTCATCCTCCCTAACCTCTTTTTCAATACTTTCAGAGGTCTCGTGCCAAACTATAAGGCACCCTTCATACCAAAGCACTGAGTAGTGCTGACCGGCTCAACAGTGTGTAAAGCCAATTGTTAACAGTCAGCTTGTGACATCAATGTAGAAGTAGCCGGGCCAAATAGCAGTAGCAGTAGCGGCATCATCAGAGCTGCTCACGGTAGCATCAAAGCTGCTCACAGCAACAGCAGCAGTCGGCACCTGTTATCAGTAGCGGCGTGCCACGCCGTGCAGTGTGGAGGGTCGGGCTCTGCAGAGGAGCGCTTGTCAGCCAGCCAGTGTGAAGGGAGCTTTAGAAAATGATACGAAATTATTTCTGTCTCAGTGCGTTACATTCGGGTAAGTGCAATTCACGTTTTCTTATTATTTGCGGATAAACCCATTTGGACTATGCAATGTACTTAGAGGTGGGAATTTGCCTTGAGGTGGAAATTTGCCTTGTTTTGTGCCCATATTATTTTTCCCCTTTTTATTCTCCTCCTGTCTGTGGACTTCCTTTCTCTCTCTTCTTTGGGTTTTCCTCTTGGTCAACTTGCCATTTGTGAGTTTTAGACTTAACAAATTTCACGAGTTTGGACATTTTCTTGACTAATTTCTGCCAATTTCGCATCAATTTGGATCTCGCCAACCCATTTCATCGTGTCCATTTTGCCTTTGGTCCTGTTGTCAAACACTCGACTATCTGGGTTTTTTATTTTATTTTTATTTTTTATTTCATTTTGTTTTTGAATTGTTCGTTCTGGGGAGTTACATAGTACTTTGAAATATCTGGCTAGTTCCTTTTTTAGAGCCTATTGCCCGTTTTGAAGCGGATACTTTGTGGCTGAAACCCTACAAGTTTAGTTATAAAGTACTTATAGAAATTTTGTGTGTTGTTTCTCTTGAATTCTTTATCGATTTCAAGTAGTTGATCCTTTCCATATTTCCTTTTGGTCTTTCTGTTTGATTTTGGTGTCTCTTTTCTCGAATGTTGTATAACTGTCTTAGTATTATTGCTGTTTCGGTTGTTGTATGCGTCCAGGCGATACGCTCTTCAGCCCATCAATGACGGATTTTACTTTTCTGGAGAGAAATTGGGATTTAGTCCACCAATGCCGGATTTTTCTTTTCTGGAGAGAAATTGGGGTTTTTGCTCCTTCGATCAGTTTGCTTTTCAATTGTTGCCAATTGTTTGACTGCATTTTCTCTAGTATTTCCGTGAGAGATGGTTGGATCCTGCTAGTGTCGAATTTAGGGATTTGTGTCTTCCTGCGAACCTCTGAGGTTTTGACCTCAAGTAATGGTCTGAATTTATATTTGCATCTTTTCTGACATGGTAGTTCATAATTTCTCTGTGGCTTCAATAAGAGATTAATACATGATCATTCTGGAAATCACCAATGAGTGAGTTTAGTGATCATTCGTCTGTTTTGATGATGTCTTTATGAAGTACGTTGACTTAATTTTAACAATTCCGTTTGGTTGCTTTAGTTTTGTGCTGGGTATTTTCCAACTGTTTTTCAGTAATTTTTTTTCTTTTGAAAAGTTTGTAGTTCCCAAAATCCATTTCATTTTCATCACTCAGCCTTGATTCGTGGGGTGCCAGTATTTGTACTTTTTGTTCGTTTAGGGTATGCTTTAATTCATGCAGCTTTCCTACTCGTAAGAGACTATTGATATTTACTGTGCCGAAAAAGGTTTCGTTGTTTGGGTGAAGTTAGCCAGAGCACTCGGACTCCCTCTGTTTACGTGTCAGTCCAGATGCCCCAGAACCCGATAGTCTGGTTGTTCTGTTCTTGACAGCAGTGGATTGGTTACCATCTGGGGTAAGTGTTTGTTTCCTGCCTCGCCTCATGGTACATGGTTAAGTTTTAGACCGAAGTTCAGATTTTAGGACTGGAGTGTTAGTTCCAGAACTAGAATTCCAGCCGCACCTCTGGTAATCATACGCTGACCACTTTGCTGCTTGCTACAAGTCAGACGCGATGTGGATTTCGAAGGATCTCTCTTACGCCAACTCTTCCATGTTGATGGTCTTCATCAACGCCTTCATTGCCGTTGAATGTCCCTCGTTGTAGGCTAGCTCGCTACCCCTCTCCTCTTACAAGGCAGCAAGCTACGCCTCCGTGCCTTGTAGTCTGTATCACTGGCTACTGAGCCTTCCCACCACGACAAGGCCTAGTCCGGGGGGGGGGGGGCAATCCACGTTTTATTAATTCTTCTTTCTTTCTTCGTTTCGGCCATCTAAGGACCACGCACCAATTTCAATGTTTCCTCCTTTGTTCTTCTTTCTTTTTCCTCCAGTATTCTTTCATCTTTTCACTATGCATCCACTTTGTCTCCTCAGACCACTTTACTCATATCTTCTTCTCTTTCTTGCCTTGGAAACCTTCCATTTTAACACGTTCTTCTTAAAAGTTCCTCTTTCTGTTGCATCTTTTTCACTTACGTTGTTTCTTTCCAAATCTTTCCTAACTTCTTGAATCCCTGCAATTGTTGACTTCTTGTTCCAGAGATATTTAAAATTCTGTTTGGTTAATCTGTTGCTGTTCATTCGGTATAAATGTCCAAAACATAGCAGTCGCCTCTTCCGAAGTGTTTCGATTATGTTTTCTATGTTGCGATAAACTTCTGCATTACTACCTCTGTATTTCTTAGTGGACCAAGTATTTTTCTAATGATTTTTCTTTCTAGGACTTCAAGTTTATTTAATTTGTAATTCAGTACTAAACATTCACTTGCATAAAGACATTCTGGCTTTACTATTGTGTTGTAGTGCTCTAGTTTCAGATTTTTAGACGGAGACGTTTTGTTGCAAATGTTCCTGGTTTTACCATATGCTCTCTTCATTTTATATACTCTTTCTTCTACAGCAAATTTTTCGAAGCCATTTTTCTGAATCATTTCTCCGAAATATTTAAATTTATTTACCCTCTTTATCGGCCCAATATCTGTTAGTAGGATTAATGGAGCATTTTTTGTTTTTCATAAATTTGTTTTCTCTACAGAAATTCTTAAACCTGCTTTGTAGACTATTTCTTCCACGAGATGCAGTTGAAGAGGAGTTGCCTTACACACGTTTTGATCAAATGTTCAAATGTTTGTATAGCTTATGTGACTTAACTATGGATCATCAGTTCCTAAACTTACTAACTACTTACAAACTAGCTAATACTAAGGACGGCACAAATATCCATTCCCGAAGGGGGATTCGAAGCCCCGACCGTAGTGGCCGTGAAGACCGTGACTGGAGCGCTTCAGTCCCCTCGGCCACCGCAGCCGGCCCCGTTTTGATGTTGAATGCCTTGTAAATTTCACCCTGAAGCTTTACTTTTGATTTGGTGTCTGTGAGTGTTTCACGAATAAGGTTTGCTAATTTAGATTTAATACCAAATTCTCGGATCACTTTATCTAGTGATTGGCCTATCAACCGAATAAAACGCCTTTATAAAATCTATAAATGTTACAACGATGTCTTTGGAGTTTGTAAGTCTGTGACTGATAATGGACTTTATGTTGAAAATCTGTTCTGAGCAAGATCTGCCTTTTCTAAATCCACTCTGATGTTCTCCCAATTGGCTATCAAGTATTACTTCCACCCTTGTTTAGTATAATTGTTGAAAATATTTTATATCCCATTGGTATCAATTAATTGATTCAATTTTACCTGTTTTCAACACAAATTCATATAGATTTGGTAAAGTTTTAGCGCTTGTGTTACTGAAGATTTAGTTTTAAACATTAATTGTATTGTCGCGCTGAAACAATCGGGTACTCTGACGGTCATTCGAATCATTCTTGCACGATGTATTTCGACTGCGTGTCTCGCAGTCTTCATCAGGTGCTTTCTGAATCTGATCCCGCAGTTGAACGCGTCCGGTATTTATGCCCTTGTGATACAAGTCGCTCTGTTTGCCGTCCGTGCCACATCAAGTGCACTGCCAGTGCTATGCGTCAACCGATAGGATCGGCCGTACTGTTTCCCTCTACACGCGGCTGTTCCGGCTGCTTAGCATGTATTGCATGGCCGTTATCTGATACTAAACCGCTTGTATGAAGCCCCAAAAGTCCTACAGGCCTTGCTAGGCATTCTTCCTTTTTTATATTGCAATCATTAAAGTTCCCTTGTCGTTCAGGCGTGCTGTTCCCGTGGCGCGACCGTGCTATGCGCCGACCAGTATCAGCGGCGGAAGTGTTTCCTTCTAGCAGCGGCTGTTCAGACTGATGTGTGCGTACTGTATGACAACTATCTAAGGTTAAACTTCCTGTATGAAGTTCCGAATGTCCTCCAGGTTTTGTTAGGCATTCTTCCTTCCTGTTGCCATCATTTAACTCCTCTTGTGGTCTAGGCGATGTGTTCCGGCGGCGCTCCATATTAGGCGTTCCTTCCGTCGTCCTCGTCTGCAAGGAGCCGTTGCAGTGCTTTTTTGAGGCCTCTGACGTCCAGATTACCGTTGGACACCCGGTAGAACCTCGTCGGGTGCCGCGTTTATCCACAGTGCAATGCCAGCCGCGTCCTGTGTTGGAAGAACAGAACTGTGTTTTCAAAGTCCGCTCCTATCGGTCGACGCATTTTTTTTTTTTTTTTTTTTTTTTTTTTTTTTTTTTTTGCTCGGTTTTTGAAGGAAAAGTGCTAACCGGTTTGCGGTCTGGACTTTCAAGGATTTGTGGTGTGGGGAATAAAACTTTATTGTGACTTTGACAGGAATTTGGGCTCTTTGCGGTCCTTAAGTCCTGTGAATCCTCATCTGTGCTTCTCCTTCTTGGGAGAGTTGCTGTCATGGGTGTCTGCTAAGCTGGTTCCGTAGTGTCGTTGAAGGTGAGGACGTTATTTCTCACGAAGCTTCTGTTTCGTCTTCTTTGCAGGATGCTGGTGTCGCTGGTCTGCTGTTTGTTGTTATTGCCCTCCTCGCCGATCGCCCCTCGCTTCCTGTGACGCAACATGCGAGAAGTGGAGCTAGTCAGCCGGAGCGGGGAGAGAGTAGGAGTTGATAGTGTAGAGATCTTTGGGTGGTATAATGTCCTCCAAAGGGCGGAGGAGCGCTGAATCAATCGGATGGTGTGGTGGCCGAAGACCACGGATATGTGGTATGTTCTCTGGAGCATCATCCTCCTCTATGAGTTCTTGACACGCCTTGAATAATTTCCTGATGTCCTATCTGGTGTTGACATTTTCCTGAATGTAACTTGTTTTCCCCCGGAGACATCGATAGAGGGGACATCGTGGTGGGGGACGTGAACTCTTGCGTATGCTCTCCAGTGACGTGTACTGGCATAGAAGCAGCTGTTCCGTCTTCCACAGTGACCTCCATTGCTTCTGTGGCGTCTCCGGTCTGGGTGGTGGCATCCGAGGTAGGAAGGCGTGCTATCTCGGACTTCAGATGGCGCAATTCCTGTTGTAGAGTGTGCACTCTTGTCGCAGGGCCTCTATTTCCTTGACAGCGGCCGCCCGTTCGGCTTGCACCGCCGACAGGAGGGCTGCAGCAGCGGCGTCCGTCAAAGACCAGTATAAACAATATAGATTGGCCACAGCGCCGCCTTTTAATCAAATTGCGTGGTTATGGTATATCGACCCAAATTTGCGACTGGATAGGGGATTTCCTCTCAGAGAGGCCACAGTTCGTAGTAATGTATGGTAAGGCATCGACAAAAACAGACGTGATATCGGGCGTTCCATAGGGTGGTGTTACTGGTCCTCTGCTGTTCCTTATTTACATAAACGATTTAGGGGAAAATCTAAAAAGCTCTCTTAGGTTTTTGCAGATGACGCCGTCATTTACCGTCTAGTAAAATCATCTGAACATCAAAACCAACTGCAGAACGATCTGAATAAGATATCAGTATGGTGTAAGAATTGGCAGTTGACTCTAAATAATGAGAAGTGTGAAGTCGTCCACATGGTTACGAAAAGAAATCCGTTAAAATTTGTCTACAAGATAAATCAATCAAGTGTGAAGGCCGTAAACTCCACAAAATACCTAGGAATTACAATTATTTCTGAATTAAATTGGAAAGAACACGTAGATAATGTCGTGGGAAAGGCGAACCAGAGACTGGGTCTTATTGGCAGAACCTTTAAAACATGCAACAGAACTACAAAAGAAATTGCATACACTACGCTTGTCCGTCCTTTTATGGAGTATTGCTGCCCAGTGTGGGATCTTATCAGATGGGTTTGACGGAGGACAATCGAAAGAGTCCAAAGAAGGGCAGCTCGTTTCGTATTGTCACGATACAGGGGCGACAGCGTTACGGAAATGATACAGGATCTGGGATGGGAATCATTACAACAATGGCGCTTATCGCTGCGGCGTGGGCTACTTACGAAACTACAATCGCCAACATTCTCCTCCGAATGCGAAAATATATTGTTGACTCCCACTTACATAGGTAGAAATGATCATCAGAATAAAATACGAGAAATCAGAGCCCGAACGGAGAGACTCACGTGTTCATTCTTCCCGCGCGCTATTCGAGAATGGAATGGGAAGTAAAATAGTATAACGGTGGTTCGATGAACCCTCTGTCAGGCACTTAAATGTGATTTTCAGAGTATCCCATGTAGATGTAGATGAAGCCAATTGGAAAGGTTGCCGCCATCTTTCAGAATGTCAGTGTCATGCCAGGTGATACTGTGCGTCTGCTAAAAACTGAATCATAGGTTTTATATTAATCATTGCCAGATTTAATTTTTCCGGGTGACGCATTTCGGAAAGTAATTGCCACTACAAATAGCATTTCTCGTTTACTACTGCATCCTAAGTGTAATGTTTACAATCGTCGAACTGCTGCATTATTTGATGTTACTATAATGTCTATAATCGTTTGGATTTGCCGACATATCGTCCCTATAAATACAGGCGCATTTCTTTAAAATCTTTAATCATCTTTAATCTGCCTGTGGTTCAAATGACGTTTCATGCTTTGAAGTACTTTACGTATTTATCGAGCTCTCCACATTTGTCGCTTCCTCGGTACTCTCCTTACAGCTTTTGGTTTCTGTAGACGCTTTCGATCGGTGGTGGCATACATGAACTTTTCTTCAAAATGACAAGAGCATATGTAACTATACTCTGTAGGCTGCCAGTTATCACGCCTCATAATGGTTACCCATTGGGTTAGCACCTCCTTGTTTTTCAAAGAATAGTTTAATTACACTTCATATACCTAGGTTACTTACCCAATGGTTAATATGATTTTGTACACTATATAGAAAACTGTCATTACATTAAAACAACCCAAACACATCCGTCATTTCCCTAGTTTTTTAATGGTCGTGTAGTAAACGTAGTTTTGTAACTTGGTAAATGCGAAAGTTAAGTATAATGAATTTTTATAGACAAATACACGGTGATACACAACAACCTATATAATTACATATCTCTTTCTTTATGTATGATATTCGAGCAGTTTTATCGCCGCGGTTTGCTGCAGTTGTGCGCCGAACATACACTGGGCATGAGTTGCTACTAATAATAGCGCTTTCGCGTTAGTTTAGATTACAAACAGAAGCGTCTGCTCACTCTGCTACTTCAAACTGACGTTCTCAAATAGGGCGCCCAATGTTGCTTAGTGCTGCCACCCAGAGCGCTGTGGCTTGCCTATAGCCTCTCTATGTTTTTATGTACCTCTTTGGCGTCCGTACTAGTAGCCGCGTTTTTCCCTTGTGCTGGCGGTGACGCTGGTTGACGTGGTGTCTGTGACGATCCGCCAGCCTTAGATGCCAGTATTCTGTTGTCGTTCTTCCACCTTGTACTGTAGGGACAACGGCGGAGGTTTGCGGTGTGTGCGCCACCACGGTTACAGCATTTCGACGCGACACCTTAAGAAGCGAGTCCGAACACGGCGACAGCGACCCGCCTCGACTGCCGACAACGACAAAAAAGGTTCAAATGTTTGTAAAGCTTATGGGACTTAACTACGGGGTCATCAGTCCCTAAACTTACAAACTACTTATGAACTACTTACGAACTAGGACGGCACAAATATCCATGCCCGAGAGGGGATTCGAACCCCCGACCGTAGTGGCCCTGCAGACCGTGACTGAAGCGCCTCAGTCTCCTCGGCCACCGCGGCCGGCGCCGACAACGACGGCGCCGCTTCTGCCTGCTGTCGACCCGATGCGGAACACAGCGGTAGGAGAGCAGCGCGGTCACTGGTGTGAGGCGAGGTGTCTGCCGACTGCCGCAGTTGTTGCGCCGTCGTTGGAGGGGAAGACGATGACGTTGCTTTGATCCATACTAAAAAGACACGACAGCTGGTAATGCCATTGTGTAAAAGTACAGCTGTCGATGGAAGTTAAAGGCCGTTGATTAAATAAAAAATAAAACTTTAGTGACGAATTTATTCAGGAGCTATTGTGGTTTATTTAAGATTGTTCAACTTTGTACTGAGTCCTATTTCGGATGACATATAACCACAGTGCCTAAGAAATGCAATAACTGAAGAAGAAAAATTACATATTTAACTGAGAAGTACGCAAGAACTCGTGCATTATTTACAATCTGCTCAAAAACTGCTACGGAATACTGTTCCAGCGATATGGATGTTGAATGTGTGCTGTTGATTGCTGATTTGTGTTGCACTGTGGACTCATCATTTTGTAATCAGAAACAATGCGCCTATTATCTTTCTTTCGATTCGCCTATATATATATTGGAAATGAACTCCGAAACTGCACTGATATGTCCAGAAAATAATTCAACATCATCATATTTGAGTCGCATAAAGGCCTTTAGTAACTTTTGGCTCTTTTCATCCCTTTCCTTTCACACTTTTAATATTGTACCATAGTTTTATTCCGTTTTCTTTTCTGTCTTGGTACATAAAATTAATCGATTATCACCTCTCGTGTAACATGAAGTAAATAAACCTGTGCTGACCGTATTTGACACAAAAGTCTTTATTACTGTACATAATCATTTTTAAGAAGACCATTTATGTAATTAGTGATAGTTAACAATTTCTTAATTCTTTTGAACATAAACCACCGTTTGTGTTTAGTTTTAACTTTAATAGTTAAGTATTGAGGAAACTGCACTAAGTTGCTACAAAAATGAAGCAAAACATGTTACAAGATATTAATGAGTGTGCCGGCCGCGGTGGCCGAGGTGACTGAGGCGCTCCAGTCACGGTCAGCACGGCCACTACGGTCGGGGGTTCGAATCCCCCCTCGGGCATGGATATTTGTGCCGTCCTAGTTCGTAAGTAGTTCATAAGTAGTTTGTAACTGATGACCTCGTAGTTAAGGCCCATAAGCTTAACGAACATTTGATTTTATTAATGAGTGCAGCTTCCTCTGAGTCTTCATTGATATGCCACGTCAAAAATTTACACGCATAAAATGTTCTAATGTTTGTAGAGTTTATGGGACATCACCAGGTGGTCATCAGTCCCTAAACTTACAAGCTACTCATGTATTAGCTTATACTAAAGGCGGTACAAACAGCCCTGCCCGGGGGAATTCGAACCCCCGTCGGCGAACAGCCTTGCTTAGAATAGCGCCTCAATGCGCTCGGCCACTCCGCCGCGGCTCGTCAGAGTCTGAAAAACACATTTCCCTTGGGTGTTGTCCTAAAACCAGTCTTCGATGGGGGGTCGGGTCGGCGACAGCGACACCACTGGTTCCGGACCGGTGTGTCACAGGTGGCGCTGTCGCCGCGTTCCGCATCGCTCGCATTGCAGACAATAGGGGCCAGTGGAGCCGCCTGTCGCGGGACAGCGACGACTGCCGCTTGCCGCCGGGTTCGGAATCGCACCTTTAGGCTTGTCGCAGTGTCGTGTGTCATGTGCTTTCGCGCATTTCTGACATTTCACTGCGTTCCTGCAATGTCGTGATACATGTCCCAACTGCTGGTAGCCGAAACATAGTAGCACGCGCGTCTTCTGGTCCCGGGCTTGTCCCAGCTTCGGCGCCGAACAACAAGTGTTGAAGTACAGCTGCCATGTGCTGGTTCCGTGACGTCATCGGTGTGCGACTTCCTCGGAGCGTCATTGTGTGCACTACTGAAGTTTACTGCCTCGGACGACGGCTGAGCTCGGACTCGATCGGTCGACGCGTAGCACGGGCGGTGAACTTGACGCGTCGCGGACGGCTAACAGAGCGCCTTGTATCGCAAGGGCGTAAATAGATGACGCGTTCAACTACGGGAACAGTTTGAGGAAGCACCTGATGATGCCTGCGAGACAGGCAGTCGAAATATACCGTGCAAGAATGACGCGAATGACCGGCAGAATACCCAGAATGTCAGTAAAATTAATGCTTCAAACTAACTCTTCAGTAACACAATCGCTAAAACTTTACAGAATACCCGATTGTTTCAGCATGACAACGCCTCGCTGGGAAAGCCAGAAAGGTTACATTAATTTTATTTATTCATAATGTGCTTTCATCTTTCGTATAGCTCTGTATTTTGATTTCATTAGGGGATGGGAAAAAAACCAAAGAAGAGGAAATGCCATTTAAAATATCAATTGAAAAAGGAATTTCCATTCCTCATATCGAATAAAGACACCATTGTTTTCTGCAATATACGCAAAGAAGAATTTTGTTTTGCAATTGGAGGAAGAGCAAATATAACGAAACCCTTGAACACCAACAAACGTAAGCAATCATTAGATGCATTCAGATGCATCCAGTACTGTTGTAAAGTTAAAAGTTTTTTTAAAGTTTCTAATTGTTCTGAAGATGAAAAACAGTGAGCTGTAATGGGAGGAACATTTGCATTTGTTACCATAATTCCCAATAAAACTAAGTTGTAGAAAAGGTTTCACAACGCTAAATTTTCTTGTGCCAGGACAAAATGTAAGGCTATATTATATCACAATTTAAAAATTACTCTGAAAAAAGAAAAAAAAATCTTGGCGAAGACTTGTAAAATGCATCATATGTAACAGTTTTATCTGATGCATCAAATTATAATGAAACCAAATTATATCCAATACTAGTAAGGTATTATAATGTTAGGAATGGCATTCGAGTAAATATTTTACATTTAGAATCCATTGAGGGCGAAACTGCTGAAATTTTGCCACATCACCTACACAGAGCAATAAATAATAACAATTTGAAATTTAAAGTTGTTGCACTAATAGCTGATAATACAATCACAAATTTTAGTGGACGAAAGCGCAAAGGAGTGAATATGTAAAATTACAAGATTTATTCCAAATGAAAATATTAGGAATAGGTTAAAATGCACATATTTTGTCAAATGCAATCAATTTGGCATGCTAATTGATGAATAAGTAAAAATGACGACAATTTATTTTTATTTTAGTCGTTTAAATCGTAGAGCTACTTTAAAACAATTTTGTGAAGACGAAATATTGATTACAAAAACTTTTAGGGTATTCAAAAGTTAGATGGATCGCTCTAACACCTGCTATAGAGTATGTCTTACACTTATTTGAGCCCTCTTCATTCATATTTCTTTAAGTTTAGACAAATGTCCAAATATTCTGGAATCATTTTTCAGTTATGAATTACCAGAGATGTTAATGTATTTCGTTCATAATCAGGCATCTATTTTTCACAAAACGAAACAAAAAATTGAAGGTGAACATGTTTCAGCTACAGAAGTTAGTCTTGCTTTGAACTATTTTTCCCCTCAAATTAAGTCTCGATTTGATGAAAAATGAATTCCTTTAACAATAAAAAGAAAATTGTCAAACTGAGAGGAATCAAATCAAGGTATAACAGAATAGTTTACCAAAGAAGTACAGAAATTTTACCAAACATGTTTTCAGTATGTCAAAGAGTGATCTGAAACGAATTTCACAGGGAATAATAGTTTTTAATTGCGTTTTTCGACTTCATCACAGATAAATTGGTCAGATATTGAAAATTGTGTAGTGTTGTGTTGTGTTTGAAAGAAATGCCTGATATTAAAATCGACGACAATTTTTTCTTTGAAGAAATTAGAAGACTGAATATATATTTAAATACTGATAAGTTAGAACACTGGGACAATAAACATGTCGAAATTGGTAAAAGGTAGGTGGAAGTATTTAACCATTTCAAAAATGAACATGTTCCATATCAATATTTAATTATTCTTGTTGAATTTACGTCGTGCTGCCCTGGAAGTAATACAGCAGTTGAAACAGTTTATTCAATTGGGAATGGCTTTTGGACAATTGAAAATTCTAGCTGTAGCACTTAACGTAAAACTGAATATGAAGGATATTTTTTGCTCCGAAATTTCCAATATATTGTTAGAAAATGATACATTGTCAAAAATATTCATTCAGTGGGAAAGTACTCATTTAATTAAGCAATTAAAAGTAATGTAATTATAATTAGTGTACTTTTGTTTTAATTAATAAAATGTTTTATTTATTTACGCTGTACTTTATGTTAAATTTTTCTATCCTCCTTTTCTTTGTAAAAAATTATCACGTTATGAACAGCGAACTATCAAATATTAAAGACATATTGTTAGGAGAATTAAAAGCGCTTCTTTCACTGCACAATACAGAGCGAAAATCTCTTGACAGAAGTCAAAGATATGTATGACGACAACTAGCTTATCGTCATATGTGCAGCTTTAAAAGGATTTTTTTTTAATCTTGGCATATTTGCGCATATCTGAAGTAAAACGATTCATGATAGCTTATGCCTTATAATTTGGAACTTTGTATAATGTAACCCATCGAGGGTTTTCCCGTGTTTTGCATTATGACACTACCAGACATTAAGATTTCGGTTAAGCATCCCCACTAAACCATACTTAATATTGCAAATAACTTGTAAGAAGTAGCGGATATATCAAGAATTTATGACTTTAAAGTTTTTTAGACTGTCGGATAAGTCGAGTAGCTAGTTTTGCTCTTTTAATACGTTTCAAATAGACCTGGACATTTCCGCCTTTGTTTTGTTGTGATAGACGCATCTTTCATTTTGGTTCCCAGCTTTTATTCTATCAAAGTTTTTCCGCGGTGGGTTAGCCGAGCGGTCTAAAGCATCTCGCTGCGGATCGCGCGGTTGCTCGCCGTGGAGGTTCGAGTCCTCCCTGGGGAGGTTAGTTTACCTAGGTTTAAGTAGTTTGTACGCTACGGACTGATGACCACGCAGTTTGGTCCGATAGATTTACAGACATTTGATTCTATCAGAGTTTTGAGATATATAATAATTGGCAGGGGTTGTACATTAAAGGATCTCGAATGTTTCGACACGAAAAAATAGTCTTATACGCAGTACTTGCGATTACTTTCCTGCATGGTTGAAAAACGTACTACAGTTAACGTATCAACATCGAAAGGAAAATTAACTGAGAAAATTGAGTAAAGTACGAAGTCTACCACTGCTTGGATTTGCAATGAGAGGCAGCACTTGGTAAAAGTAGCTTGACTTTAAACCATAATATCTCAACAACGGTTAGCGACTATTCAATAAAAGTTTACGTATATTCACGTAAAGTTTGAACCTACTTGTACAAGTGTTAAGTCACGCGATTCTAAAATCTTCTACAAGAACAGAATTCTTACACGAAAATAAAATCAGAAATATGCACACAAAAATGGTGTCATTAGCTGAACATTAATTTCAGAGACACTGATGCAACACAGTTACAGTAAAAGATATTTTAATCGCCATACTATTGGGCGCTTGTCCTAGATAAACCAAAAACCGTAACCAGCATTCGGTCTTTTCAAACATATTAATTACAGCGCCGTTATCTACGTTCTTTTCAAAGCGATCGGAAATATGAACTCTGCATTTTAGTACAATCACAGACCATCTTTCCTACAAGCTCTTGAGAATTCCTTAAAGCCTGAGAAGCTTGACCCATATTCGCGGAAGTCGTACGTGTCCCCTCTCATGGACAGGAGCCTTTATTTGTAGAACCGTTTTCGAGTGGTACTGTGGCTCTCGCCTCAGTTGTATCGTGTAATGCGGCCTAATATCACATATTCGTAGAAAACGGCAAAATACTTTTGACAAACTACACTGTAGTTTTCTATTCTGATTGACAAAAGTATTTTATTGTTGTGTTGGTCTTCAGTCTGCAGACTGGTTTGATGCAGCTCTCCACGCTACCCTGTCCTGTGCAAGTCTCTTCATCTGAGAATAATCTGCTTACTGTATTCGTACATTGGTCTCCCTCTACGTTTTTTAGACCAGGCACATCCCTCTAAAGTTGACGATTACCTGATGTCTCAGAGTATGTCCCACAAATATATCCTTTCTCTTAGTCAAGATATGCTAGAAACTCCTTTTCTCCCCAATTCGATTAAGCACATCATCGTTAGTTACGTGATCTAGCCATCTAATTTTCATCATTCGTCTGTAGCACAACATTTCAAAAGCTTCTGTCATCTTTTTGTGTGAACTCCTTATCGTCCATGTTTCACTCCCATATAATACTACCCTCCAGACAAATGCTTTCAGAAGAGGACCTCCTAACATTTAAATTAATATTGGATGTCAACAAACTTCGCTTCTTCAGAAGCGCTTTTCTTCCATAGCCATTCTGCAGTTTACATCTTCTTTACTTCGCCCGTAATAAGTTACCTTGCTACCCAAATAACATAACAGTATTAAGTTGTACAACCGGACCAACAGGACGAGGCCGCCGCTCTACGTTGTCGCCGTGCAAACGGTCGATGATGGGGGCGACGTCTTCGCCCTGCGGAAGCTCTTGGGCTTCCCAGTGACGGTGGAAGCTCTCCCCGCCGACATGAACCCTCTCCCTCAGTGCTTCAAATGCCAGGGGGTAGGCCATGTGGCCAAGTACTGCCGCAACGCAGCGCGGTGCGTCAAATGCTCTGGCGAGCATGACACACGAGACTGCGTGCGCGGCAGGGCAGAGACGCCGACTTGCGCCCGTTGTGGCGGTCCTCACGTTGCCAACTGGCGAGGCTGCCCGGCTTTTTCAAGCCGGAGCCGACCCTGAGGCGGCGCGGCGGCCGCTACGGCGGTACCGCATGGTCGGCGGAAACGGCGGCGACGACGACGACGAGGGGACGGCGCGGCAGCCGTGCCCCCTGACCGCGACCGGCCGGAAAACACCGCCAATGGCGGCGCGGACCGGCCGAGAGCGGAAAGGGGGCCGGCGCCATCCGCCCCAAAGAAGACGACGCGGCCCGGGGACGACCTGCGCGTTGCCGCGGAAGAGGCAACGGCGGCATTCAAAGCCGCCATGGCAGCAGAGAGGGTGGCCTTCCAGGCCCAACTTGCTGCAGAGAGGGACGAGGTCTGCCGACAAATTCGGCAGCTGCACGCCGAACTGGCGCGCGACCTCTACGACGACGACGCTGACGATGACGACGCTGAGGACGCTGCAGAGCCCGCCCCTGTGGCGCAGAGCTCTGGGGCGCCCTCTGCTGTGACGACCGGCGCTCCTGTGGTTTTGCAACCGCAGTCGACAGCTGCCCAGAAGTGGACGCCTGCCCAACAGCGGGCGATTGATGAGTTCAACGACAAACTGACGGCCTCACTGGAGGGGCAATCACTGGAGGAGTCGCTGAAGAAATCGTGCGCCACCCAGTAAAGTTGCGGCCCAGACGACCGGCGGCAGGAACCTCTCCGCGTAGTCATTTGCGCGCGGAGGTACCGCGACGAATGGACGCCACCGCCGGAGAGAGGACGCAGAAACATCGCGGCTCGCTGCCGCACTTGGCCAGCCGGTCGAGAGTAGCAGTGCAGCTCAACGCAGCAGGTTCTGCTGCAGCACTAACGGATTGATGTCTTTATGACGACCTTAGCTCTGACACGGTAATCGATGCACGATACCCGCTACTAACTTAACCTACCCTTGCATGAACTATCGCAGCTAGCAAGGAATCCGCTACTGCCCTTACTACCCGCACCTGACTGTCGCAGAGGTTTTTTTCCCTTGGCGCTTGCCTTGGCACTTTTTTCCCTCTGCCCTTAAAACCGCTCTTCTTTCGAAGTTTTCGACCAATACTATCTCCCGATATGGACCGTATTAATGGGTAATCTTATCCACACGTACGGAACACATCACAGTACCCGCTCCTGTGACGCCTACATTAACTTACTAACACATTCAGAGGTGACAGTAGAACTCTTGAGTTGGTCACCATGCTAGTGCGAGCGTGGAGGGGCTCCACTCTAAATTAAAAAAAAAAAAAAAAAAAAAAACCAAATAACAAGACTTATCTACTACTTTTATTCGCTCATTACCCAACCTAATTCCGATTTTCTGACACTACATTCCATTATCCTTGTTTTACTCTTGTTGATGTACATCTTATACCCTCTTTTCAAGACACTGTCCATTCCATTCAATTGCTCTTCCAGATCCTTTGCGGTCTCCTTCCTTCTCTTTTTTTTTACGAATATGTCTTGATGTGAAAGGATGTGATTAGGTAGGAATCTAACTCGTAAGAGTACAGCTTCAATTGTTGCGAGTGAACAAGCAGCGATGACATCTACAGTCTTAACTTGTCAAAAGTAATTGGTCCTTTTCTACAAACATCTGCTATTAGGCCTTATTATATAATACACCTCAGCCGAAAGGATCCTACGAATAAATCCATGTCTCATGGACACCCATACAAGTGGTATCTGGAAAAGGAAGTCCGTATCTGCTCCAGTGACACTTAGAGCCCTGTATTGGGAGACTAGCGCCAACCTTTTTATGTGTAGATGCCGACAACCGCCGGCTGCTGTTAGTCAGCTGAGCGCGGGTGGGTCACGTCCGCCATTTTAGGCCTAAGCAATCCATCAGCGTAAATGGCATATTTCACTTAACTCCCTGTTATTTTAGCATTAAGAGGTGTTGGAAATCTGTATTAAATTAAGAGCTTGACATAGCATATTCCATTTTTATATGGTGAAAAATGCCGTCTTGTTAGACTAAGACAGTCCGAGGTAGCAAGTTTTACGCATTCCACAGGGCGAAAGAGATGCAAAAAGGCGAATTGTGGGTACACCGTATTGGAAGAAAAATGCATTTCCATACGAAACTGTTAAAATTGTGCGAAGTAAGTAAATTTGTATTGAAATATCGAGTAAACTTCTAGGTTTATCTGTTCATACAAGTTTCTTGCGAGCAATGTTAGACGGACAAACATGTAAGAGAAAAGATATTTTTGAAAGATATAAATACATGCAAATCTAACATAATGTGCTGTATTTGACGAATTTCGTATTTATACTTAGCCTGCATATTACGAAAGTTTGGGCGGTAAATGAAACCGCCCATTAAATAGATCTCCAAAAGCCGAATTTTAAGATAAAGTTTATTTTACTGAAGTACCCAGCAGTGCGATAACAATGTGTAAAAACTTAAACCTTCCCAAAATGATAGCTCAGTTAATGTTATGTGCTAATATCACATTTAGGTTAGCACACAACACCTATCAACATAAGGCACTAGATTAATGGAAAGCAACATGTATTAATTACATCTACCTTGATAAAAACCAATATATTAGAGATAAAAAGTCAGTCGTTAGCTAATTTGAAAGCAGGAACGTCACTTATTGCGAAAGGAGTGCATTTGGTACAGGGTTTAAATTTTAGCACGAAACAATTTTACAAATAGTTTGCTCAAAAATAAAGGTCTTGATCTCAGATTACCAATTTTTCCTTAATATTCCCTGCAGATGTGATGAAACGATTAAAAACTATTGTTCATTGTTTACTTAACGTACTGTCATACCATGTCGCTGTACAGACCGGTTCCCTTCATCATAAATGTTAATTTAACAGCGCCGTGCATAGCGCTGCTATTGCGAGATAGGCCTACAATCGCTACAATGGCGGCGCTCGCCCGGTTGGCGGTACTCTCCCAATACAGGGCTCTAGTGACACTGTGGAGCAAACGCCATCTCTGGCCGGCCAGCCAACTAACAGATTTCACATTAATTGTAGTACTTGCCGACAGATGGCGCGTGGAGGGAGTGTCAAGGTTGGCGTCTTTTCCAGCGCTCGACTTCGGAGGCGATTCTCTGAGAAGCGACGTAGTTTCCTGTTGTTTAGATTATACTGGTGTCAGGGCCGGTGCAAGCCCAAGTGCCGCCCCGTGCGAGCTGCTAAATTGCCGCCCCGCTCCCCCCCCCCAACAGTTTTTTTTTTTAAATTACATAACGGTTGTGAAATTTTATTTAAACAAATCTGTAGGAAATGACAGCAATCAATCGCAATTTTTGTTTTTACTTTGCAGATCTACCTAGGTTTCGGACACTGAGTGGCCAGTCTCAAAGCTTTTAATATGTGCTTCCATCTAAACCGTCATGTTGACAGTTACATTTAGCATTACGGTATAGATGTAAACATAACGAAAAGCAATGAGAATAGCCACACTGTGCCCGAAATATATGTAGATATGGAATATAAAAACAAAAATTGCGACTGATTGGTGGCATTTTCTACAGATTTATACAAAACCGTCGCTGGGTACCAGTTCAAAAATGGAGTCAAACATGACTGAAGAAATCTAGCTAATTTTAATAATCGTTGTAAAATTAACAAAAATGTTCGAATGTGTGTGAAAATTACTGTAGGATACGCTCTTCAGGAGATGAAATCATAAGAATTGAGCCGCGTGATATTGAATTTCAGGTCGAATTTCACTAGAGACGCAGGTGAAACGGTAAACGACTGGCGGAAGACAATTGAGAGAGGAAGAATAAGGACATGGAGTAACATAATAATTTAATAAATACACATCCGGGCATCAACGGGTACTGATTCTAGTCGAAATATATTAACTCACCGCACTTCGGTTGTTCATTTCAAAGAACTGACACTCGACATATGTCGTAATTTCCATGTTTCAGTTCTTTCGTTTCTGATTATGGAATAAGGGGCAACATGTTAGTCATCGCCGTATCACGTCACTTTTCTTCTCTTTATTTTCATTCTAGCTATTGGGGTGATGCGTGCTTATTTGCCGAGTTGCCAATTTTTTAAGTAACAGATCAAAAGAAAAATAAATTTTTCTGTTCTGCAATCTTGAAGCAGACAAATTCTAACTTATGAGTAACGTGCATGTGCAATACTAATTATACGTTATATGAAAAGCACTTACTTATTACATCCAAGTTGCAAGAAATTCGGACGCACCAATTCTTCTGTTCTTACGAAACGCAATGAAAGTACTTCTGACTAATCTTGACACCCTCGGCTACTTACGGAAACGATTTCTGTAGTTTTCATTGTAGAGAACGCAACAATGCCTATTGTCTGGAGAGGCCAAGTGGTGACGCGGCAGTGCCAGGAACTAGGTCATGTCACAAGGTACACGGTTAAACTAGCGCCCAAGAAGAAGCAAGAAGCTCACAAAAAGTGTGTGATCGATGATATGATATATCATTATCAGGCAGCAATTTGTATGGCATTACGAACAATAGGAAGAAATACGAACTTTGCGTAATCTGCACAACTTTTGTCAAACAGAAATGAGCTTCAAAGCTAGAAGGGAAACCCTTAACATTGAAATAAATCACAATTTGCGGTTATGGCTTCACTGTACTAGGTTTAGATGGAATAAAAAAGTGCGGCGAATGAAAATTTCTGCCGGGCTGGGATCCGAACCCGGGATCTCCTGCTTATTAGGCAAACGCATTGACCGCTCCGCCACTGGGGACACAATGACCAACCCGACTGCAGAGGACTCTTCCCTACACGTCTCCTGTCACACCCAAATCTCCATTCGCCACGCTGTCTTTCCTATACGAAAGCCTATTTGTATAGGAAAGAGACAGCGTGGCGAATGGAGGTTTGGGTGTGGCAGGAGACGTGTAGGGAAGAGTCCTCTGCATTCGGCTTGGTCACTGTGTCCTCGGTGGCGGAGTGGTCAACGCATCTGCCTAGTAAGCAGGAGATACCGAGTTTGAAACCCGGCCGGGCACAAATATTCATTCGCCGCACTTTGGTATTCTATCTAAATCTAGCACATTGAAGCCATAACTGATCGCAAATTGCGAACGCTGTAACGTCGTCAAAAATATGTAATCGCTTAGAAGCAATGTTCTATCAATGGATTTTCGTTTTAGAAAGTGTCAAAATTAACGTTTTGTTTTGTGCGGACGAGAGGGCATTTTTGCTGAAAGACCATAGTTTCTCAGGTTTTCATCAGACTCATAGCCACCAGTAGTATACCTAGATGAAACATGGATTCACACGCATTATATAGTAAATAAATGTTGGCAAAGTGAGAGTGTGTGAGTAGTATTGTCAAACAAAAGTGCAAGTCGGAGTTTAATTGTTGTCCATACAAGCGGAGACAGGTGTTTCATGGCTCAAAAACCAAAATGTCCTACTATCACTCAGAAACGGATAGCAAAAATTTTCAAAAATACGTCGAAACCCAACATGCCAGGCTTACTACCAATGTAATTACTCGCAGCGTATTTACCCATTGGGAATACTTCTAGCCATTACAGGTGTTGGACACGTTTGACCGTAGTAATGTTCAACCATTTTTTTCCTTAATGCGGGAAGAATAAAACACTCGGAAACTGCCATTGAAGGGCTTCGCAAAATTGCTTCAGGCTTAACATGTAACCGCAGTATCCAACATTGCATTCGTTAGATTTCGTCTTCTGCAAAATTAGTTGTAAGTAAACGCACGGCGCGTAGCAGACTGGCAGCATCCATAGGAGTACTGGCGTGTACGCCAGACTGCTTGCCCCTCTCTGTTCCTCCGGCGTAAACACGACGGTGCAGCCGTACTGGCGAGGGAGAAATTAGGATAAGTGCGCCTGGGTTGCACAGTGGTGGAGTGCCAGACTACAAATCCAAAGGTTCCGGGTTCAATTCCCACCTGGTCCTAGGATTTTTATCTGTCACTTTCCACTTCTTTCACCTCTGGCAGTATTGGTCCTGTGAAAAATACCAAGTAGCACCGTTGTTCGGAACCCACGTTAAACTGTAGGTCCCCCTATAACTCGCTGGGTAAGTCAGTTCGAAGGTCGGAGGAAGGCAACGGCATACCACCTCCAAAACAGGGCCATGCCTAGTAAAGCACTGTGGTGTTCAAACCAATCTTCGGATTGTTGACTGCTTTACCTTACCCCTTATTGAACAGGGGCGGCCGGCAGGTAGTCGAGGCGCCATGCCACAGTTCCTGAAGACGCTTCCTCCGAGGTTTGGTTTAGAATCCCCTCCTGGGCATGAATGTTGAGTTTGCCCAAAATTAAGTGATGCTGGCTGATTTGCCGCCCCTCGCAAAGTGCCGCCCCGTGCGGTCGCACGTTTCGCACGTGCCTTGCGCCGGCCCTGACTGGTGTACATCGTCTGTAATCACTCTCGAAGATGTACCTGCTAATGGTACTTTTGTAGCCATTTTTCACCTTCCATAAATAATCTCAGTGCTTTCATTTTATTATGGAAACAAGAATTTTTAAGCTTAAAGTGCCCATGTCTCATTATTTGTACAATAAAAAAATTACAACAGTGTAATGATGATCTTGATACAACAATTGAATCCACTAATTTGCAGTCTGATGACTTCATTATAAATTCAGTCATGCAGTAAAATTATGACCAATATTGAGAAGTTCAAAGTTTATTTCGTGTCACCATACTGTACATACTCGTATTTTCCTGGTTATGCTTAAAGACAGTCCGTACTTTCATATTCTTAGCGTAGCATTAATATATTCTTCATGAATGCCTTCGGACTGTACTTTACTCGGAATCGTTACATTCAGCAGTAGAGGCGCCGACCACAAAATATTATTGCGTGGGAAGGAAGGATGGGGCCAAAAGTCATTATATAACGTACTACCCGGCCGCGGTGGTCGAGGGGACTGAGGCGCTCCAGTCACGGTCTGCACGGCCACTACGGTCGGGGGTTCGAATTCCCCGTCGGGCATGGATATTTGTGCCATCCTTAGTATAAGGTAGTTGATAAGTAGTTTGTAAGTTTAGGGACTGATGACCCCCTAGTTAAGTCCCATAAGCTTAACAAACATTTTTTCCTAACATTTTATCTGTGTTCTGAATGCAATGTTGAAAGCAGTACACTGGCATGGCGGGGTTAAAAAAGTTAAAAACAAGCATTCTCGCATATACATATGTATTAGTTGTGATGGCAGATTCGATTGAAAGTTTACAATCTAATATTTCAGAGCTCTGTCAGAGTTGTAAGGGCTATGATATGAAGATCAGCATCTCCAAAACTAATGTCTGTGGATAAGATATTTAAACAGACTGACTGACAAATAGTAGGAACAAAGAAAAGCTAGACCGTTAGGATGTTTTTTCTCACAGGATGGCAACTTCGTGAAAGAACTGGACTCAACGTGTATCAAAGCTAATGCAGTGAGTGCTAAGCCAAGATCTACTCTCTTCTGGAAAAAAGGAAGTCAGTATCAAGACTACGTTAGCAGTACACCGCTCCACGTTTCGACCAACTTTATTGTATGGGAGTGAAAGCTGCGTTGATACAGTTTACCTCATTCATAAGGTTAAGGTTACAGATATGGAAATAGCAAGAATGATTGGAGGTGCTAATAGGTGGGAACAATGGTAGGCCGCGGTGGAATAGCTTTGCGCACTTAGGTGCCTTGCTGCGGTGCGCGCAGCCGTTCACCGTTGGAGGTTCGAGTGCTCCCTCAGGCGTCTGAGTGTGTTTGTGTTATGCTTAGGATAAGTTAGTTTAAATAATTTGTAATTTTTGGGACCGATGACCATTGCAGTAAGGTCCATGGAAGAGTTGAGCATTTGATTTGAACAATGGGAGGAGGGTGTCCATAACGAGGAAATAATAAAATATAAAAACTGAGAATGAACACAATAGATGAATCAGTTAGAGCGAACCTGGTCATGTTTCACGCATGGGAGAAGCAACTTTACCGAAGAGGCTCATGGGCTCGGTAACTGATGGAGAGAGGACTCGAGGCAGACCAAGGAGAAAGTACTTAGATTCGGCGAAAAATGATTTTCAAATAAAAGGCTTAACATCAGACGAGGCATCAATGTTAGCATTGAATAATGGTGGTGGAACTTTATTAGAGGGACTATGCTCCATACCAGTGGCGTAACTAGGACTTGGCTTTTTTTTTTGGGGGGGGGGGGGGAGAGATCTGCTTAAAGAGCAAAATTTTAGACAGTTTCCAGACCGACAACCATCTACCACTCCCGTTGAAGAAACTAATTCACTCCCATCCAATGAAAGCTTATGGTAAAACACCCCAAGTTTCCAATCTTTACCTTTACCAGATTGCTGTTATACGATTTCTTTTTTCTTTTTCTTCTCTCTCTCTCTCTGGTTTTTTTTTTTTTTTTTTTTTTTTTTTTTTTTTTTTTTTTTTTTTTTGTGGTCGTGGGGGGTGTGGGTTTCTGGGGGGTTCTATCCCCCTCATGCCCCCCATAGTTATGCCACTGCTCCAGACTAAACGCTGAAAGGAATAATCAGTCTGTAATGATGATGACTTCGGTCGGGGGTTCGAATTCTCCCTGGGGCATGGATATTTGTGCCGTCCTTAGTTAGTTCATAAGTAGTTTGTAAGTTTAGGGACTGATGACCCCGTAGTTAAGTCCCATAAGCTTTACAAACATTTGAATTTTAATGATGATGAAGGTGATAATGATCTGAATGCACTCAAACACAATTTCAGCACCAAGAAATGGTACGTTGATTTATCAGTGTGTTTGAAAATTGGGGAAGGGGGCAACGAGGCTCCTATTTCAAAATATTGGAAAGGGGAGGGGGGCGGCTGAAAAGTAGACTTGCGCGTAATAGTTCGCGATCGGGAGCGCTCACTTTAGTTCGTCCGCTCCCAGCGACGCCTGAGCGGCGTGGTCTGCGGATGCAGGTGGAGGTGGAGGGAGAAGTCTTCCCCCCCCCCCCCCCTAGCTGCTTCATGCGCTTGCTGCTTGAGCCGCTAACGCTATCGCGCAAACCAAAAGATACAGTTTGTGGATAATTTCTCGCGTTTAAGTTTAGAGTTATCTCTATATCTTTGCATTATGGAATTTATTAGCCAGATACTGCAGAGTGCAGAGTACTTCAAAACAGAAATTTTGCAGCACTGAACTATGTAATCTAGCAGGCAGACGCTCACCTGGAAATGGCTCTCATCAGCAGATTTTTAATTCTGCTGAGCGCTCTCTCGCTATTGCTCGTCGGTCTTCGGAAAAGAATCCAACGAACTAAGAAGCGAGATACGTTTGGATTAATAGTTCGCGACCGGTAACGCATGTTTTAGTTCGCGACCGATTGCACATATTTGAGTTCGCGACCGATTGCACATATTTTAGTTCGTGACCGGTAGCTCTCCTTTTAGTTCGCAGGTCGGCCGCGAAGTAGGTGGCTCTTTTTAGTTCGTCCGCTCTTTTTGTCTTTTGCTGCCGCTACTGAAAGACCTCTTTTGTTATGACAGCTTTTTTTATATAATGGTCAGCGGCAGTGAACTATGAAACTACAGCTCAGCTGCATCTCAGTTCGAAATGACGGTAACTGGCAGAAAGGAATCACGCGATTCTGCGCGCTCTCGCGTCATCTCGCTGTTCCCCGTCAGTCTTCGGAAAAGGAGCGGACGAACTAAGAGGCGAGGGATCTGCGAACTAGATCGCGTAGTTCGCCTGTGGGAGCCCTCTTCCGAACTAGTTCGTTCGCGAACTACACAAAACTACTGAAAAGTACCTTGCCCCAATGTAGCACCTCTGATCAGCAGTCTATTTGCAGTTAATAATCTCAGTAGAATGGGTAACATTAGATGAATACTTGCTAAATAGATGATGAATTTCCTAACGATGTGCAACATGTCTCTTTAAATAAAAAGTTTCGTTACATGAAATTCAATTTTTTCTCTATATTTTATTTTTGTAAAATCACTGATTTTTATCTAAATATTCGTTTTCTGAGTATAAAGAGTGGTCTTCCAGAAAAAGACTTTCATTTCCCTAGAAGACTAAGACCAATATCACACTTAAAATTTCCGGAACAGTTTACCACACAGCGTATACCAACTGGCACATATGCAGAAAGATGCATTCCACGTAAACGGTGCTACTATACTTTGCCGTGAATGGCCGTGAGTTGCGCCATGTAAGGGACTGTGGCAGCATGAGTGTATTTGTGTGTGTGTGTGTGTGTGTGTGTGTGTGTGTGCGCGCGTGCGTTTGCGCGTGTTATCATTAGAATAGGTTTAAGCTGTGCCAAACTTTTCTCACACTACCGAAATTTATGTTACTAATCTAGTGGTTTCACAGTTTTTTAATGTACCAACTCAGTATACTCTGGTGTGACAAAAGTCACGCGATATCTTGCTAACATTGCATCGGAGCTCTTTCACCCGGTGAGTGCAGACCATTGGCGCCATAATGGACTGCTCTGTCTTAACGAATACGTTTGACGTACTCACAAAACTTGATTTTTGCGGTTATTTAATGTGATGATCCTAGTCTACCTGACATCTCTTAAGCAGACGTCTCTACTCCCGCTTATTGAGTGCAGTCCGTCGGCCACACCACTGTTCGTGGTTTGAGGTAATACCTGAAATTTGGTATTCTCTCCTCACACTCTCAACACTTTCAATATCGGTGTATTCAATTACGTAACGATTTCCGAAATAGAATAACCCATGCATGTAGCTCCAATTACCATTACGAGTTCACAGTCTGTTAATTCCGGCCGCGCGGACGTAATTTCGTCAGAAATCTTTCCGCGTGAATCATCAGAGTACAAATAACAGCTCTGCCAATCCGCCGGCCTTGAATGAGGTAATTTGTTGGCAACAGGAAGGCCTTTCCTGCCGCCCCTCAAGTTAACTGCGACAAATCCAAATTTAACCAAGCGCTGGACGAAGCTGAAAGAAAAATGTAATATATATAAATGAATTGCTGTTAGTTAATCTCGCTAAAACTCGAGAACGGCAGAACCCATTTGGCTAATTTTAGTCTTGAAATATTCGCGCAAGTTCAGAGAAGAGGTAAACGGTGATAAAATATAAAAAAGTTGTCCGTAAATGAGGAAAATCTGGAAAAACTGAAACATCTTTTTCCAATGAGCTATCAATACCGTTCGTCCAATTACGATAAAAGTTTGTACATGTCATTTTGAAAGCAAGAGGAGGGATCGCATCAAATAAAAATTTGGAAAAGTCGCCGGGAAAGTAGGAAAATTTAGGAAAAACCGAAACTGCGTTTTTCAATATGTTTTTTATTGAATTCAGCACTATAACTGACTATTCGCACGACGGAGATGGGTAATTCTTTATTGTTTTGTTTTGTTCATTGTTCATTATGGTCTTGGAAAGGGTTTGAGTAAAAAAAAAAAAAAAAAAAAAAAAAAAAGGAGGGACAGTTAAAGAGGAAAGTCGCAAAATTCCAACCAAGTTTCCTTTTCAATGTGTTTCTAAATGTACTTAATACTACAATATGAGAACCGTTCATCCGATTGCAACAAAATTTTGTTCATTTGACGTTCAACGAAAGATGAACGTTCTTATTAACTAAAAATTTGGGAAAGTTACCCGGAAAATTTGAAAATTCGCGAGAACGTGAAAGAGCTTTTTTTTAATTGGATATCAATATAATTCGTCTGATTGCGACAAAATTTTGCATATTTGACGTTCAAAGCAATAGTAACGTCCTTATGATATAAAAATTTGGAATATTTTCCCGAAAAATTAGAAAATTCAGAAAAAATAGAAAGAGATTTTTTTATGAAATATCAAAACATTTATCTGATTGCGATAAAATTTTGCACTAGTGCATGTTTGAATATCTGTGTTTGTGTGTGTCTGTGTATTCAAATAAATATTTGCAAATAGGTTTACTGTTGCTGTGCTCTGAACATAACACAGAATTTCATACATTATTTATTCACACACTTTATGCCCACATTGGAGCACTATTATCAATAGATGTGCATTTAAGTCTTAACATACACTTTCCTGTTCTGCTCCCAAAACTTCTTCATCATTTCCGACTTGGGTGCCCGTACTTCATCAGTTACATGGTATTTTTGGACTGTAAATGTCTTTCGTTTAAATATCTTGTTTTTCAGGATCTTCTTCTCTGCCTTCAGTTTTTGGATTGCCAAGCCTAACTAATCTAAATCATTTTGAACCTCTTTGAACCAGTTGTTCTTGGTTTTACTTTTCCAAATGTAGGTAAACAGTTGTTTTAGTAGCGTAGTTTCTGATACTCAGGAAATGTGGCAGAAGAAAACAGCCCTTGTGTTATGTGATTCTTCAGTTTCTCCCAGCGTATTTGATAATCAAAATATCCACGGGTGTACTGCAGGTCTATATTGTTGGACACCATAGACCGGCAGTACACCCGTGGATATTTTGATTAGCCCTTGTGTTAATTATTGACACAGTTTCCTGGTAAACAACTTCAATAGGTAATAGTCGACAATCTCCCTCTACTTCGTATTTTGTTTATTATTATTTTAAGCATTCTTCCTTGTGCCTTCTGTAATTTGTCTGTTGTTAGCTTGGTGTTCATCTTGAACAGCGTTTCGATACCATAGTTTGCTACAGGTTTAATAGCGGAGTGGTATTGTCTGAATTTGGCATTTATTGAGTGACAATTCTTATTGTACTTTGCACAGGTGATACGCTGTGCTTGTTTCAATTTGTTTGCTCTGATTTCTACTGAAATTTTCTCGTTTGAGTATTAAATTATAACCTCCCAAGATGTTTGATGTAATAACATTTCACTGTAAATAGTACGAGATCCTTGAAGTATACTGTAGGAGAGAATTTGTGAATATATGATGAATAGTTAGATACACTTGGCACGGAGTAATCAAACAAGTACTAATGGAAATAAGTTTAACAAATCGTTAAATAATGAAAATCAACTAAAAAATGTGAAAATGAAGGATGTTATTTACAATGGTAAAGTTACTAAAGAAGTGGATGCATTCAAGTACCTTGGAAGTAAATTAACCAGGAAAGGAGACTTCAAAGAAGAAATTTCAGAAAGAATAGAAAATTGTTAAAAAGTGTTAAAAATTGTTTATCGGGCATAATTAGAAACTGGAACATAATCAATTTCAACGTATTGATTAGAATGTTGGACTTCGACAAGGAAAGATCTGGAGAGGATTCAATCAACAGAAACGAGCTCTCTTCGAGGGATCCGTTGCAATGCAAGGTGGAAGGAAAGGAAGATGGGTTTAATAGCCTACGACACTGTGGTCATTAGAGGCGGATTTCACGCTCAGATTTTTGGGTAAGGATTCGAAAGCAAATCGGCCGTGCTCTAAAGGGATTTATGGAAATCACGGCAAACCTAAATCTGGATTTGAACTACCGTCCTTCAGAATGAGATTCAAGTGTGTTACTACTCCACCACCTCGATCGGTAAGAGGAAAAGGGACAAGATAAGAAATCAAACTATACCAAGCACGTTAAAAACAAGCCTCTAAAATAAATTATGAAGAGTAAAGGGCTGGGACGGTTTGGACACATTAAAAGAATGGGACCAAAAAGACTTCTTAGAAGAGCCTGTAACACTACTTTTGTGTTGTTCCCTGTACGCATTAATGCTAAATTCTGCGATTAAAAGATTAAGGGTTTATGATAAAAATTTTATCATAGAAAAATCGGATGAAAATCGGATTAAATACTTTTGACAAGGGTGGATGAAATTAATACACGAAATGATTGAATAGATGAAATGGCGGAATTGGGGTTGAGGCAACACACAAAAATAACGTTACAGAGAAGACTTACGGAAAGTACCCATTGTAGATTCTTTCTGGAAATGTTGATCACAGCAGCTGCAACTGTTATGATACTTTCCGCAGTAAAATAATGTTCAGACTGTTCGTCTCGCAAGTCATTGTTGACGGACTGTGTGCTTAAGTTTGATTACGCAAATAACAAACAAAAGAACATCTATAGGACTTCGCGGAACTGTTTATACGAATACAGGTTCTAAAAGGAAGAATGGTAATGATTTAAAGTAACTGATAGGGATTTAACCAAGGCAATACACGAAGCGAAAGTGATGGCGTCAGAACATCATGTTACGACGGAATATGGAGGAGCTGAAAATCTCAAAGCAAATGAATAATTAAGGAAGGGTGGAGACATGTCTCTTAACAAAGTAAAAATTAACAGCACTCACACTTACATCACAAAGCAGTCTGCGTACATGTCTATACATAATAAGCTCAAACAACAGAGTGCATGAACGCGGTTCCGTCCACTCGACACGGTGGAAGAACAGCGAAAAAACTTTTTCACGGGTAAAATATTACGAGAAGGATGGAAAAACGGCGACAAGCGTCGCTGATTGATAAAAAATACTAATTTATTTATATATCGTTACAAGCCCTATACTTAATAGAATCCGGAGAGCAATAAGAATACCACAAGATGTAGAGACCAAGTGACAGAAGATGTAACCCGAAAAGGACTCAAACGTACAGAGGTGCTGAAAGTTACACTGTGGGAGAAAAGAGAAGCTCCGAAGAGGCTCTGTTTATTTCAAATCTTTGCAGTTCCCTTGAGCCGGCCGCGGTGGCCGAGGGGACTGAGGCGCTTCAGTCACGGTCTGCACGGCCACTACTGTCGGGGGTTCGAATCCCCCCTCGGGCATGGATATTTGTGCCGTCCTTAGTTGTAGGTAGTTCATAAGTAGTTTGTAAGTTTAGGGACTGATGACCCCATAGTTAAGTCCCTTAAGCTTAACAAACATTTGAACATTTTTTGATGCGCTGATGCAGCCCTGGAGAATGGCGTATTGTATCACATCCGTCGACAATACATTTGGTACCGGGGTTGCGTAGACAAGAGCTCTCAAATGCCCTCATAAATGAAAGTCAAGAGGGCTGAAGTCAGGAGAGCGTGGAGGCCATGGAATTGGTCCGCCTCTACCAATCCATTGGCCACCGAATCTGTTGTTGAGAAGCGTACGAACACGTCGACTGAAATGTGCAGGAGCTCCATCGTGCATAAACCACATGTTGTGTCGTACTTGTAAAGGCGCATGTTCTAGCAGCACAGGTCGAGTATCCCGTATGAAATCATGATAACGTGCTCCAGTGAGTGTAGGTGGAAAATGTTGAGGCACAATCAAGACATCGCCAACAATTCCTGCCCAAACGTTCACAGAAAATCTGTGTTGATGACGTGATTGCACAATTGCGTGCGGATTCTCATCAGTCCACACATGTTGGCTGTGAAAATGTACAATCTGATCACGTTGGAATGAAGGCTCACTAATACTAAAATGAGCTCTAACATGGAAATTAAGCGTTTCCGGACACATGTCCACGTAACATATTTTCTTTCTGTTTGTGTGAGGAATGTTTCCTGAAAGTTTGGCAGTACCTTTTTGTAACACCCTGTATAACCCACACACATTAACTACTGCGAAGCGTTGCCGGGTTTGCTAGTTGATGATAAAAACTCAGACCAAACTATGCACTAGTAAAATCTCCTTACAAACAAAGTAAAGTTAACATGTGCAATGGCACCTCTTTCTGAGTCTAAAATTCAGTATTTTTTCCTACAAAAGGCGTGTACATAACACTTGGTGAGCGTTCGCATAAAAAAAAAAGGAAATAGTTACAAACAACCTATCTTGAATAGCCTTCAGGGCAATCTTCATGGGGTACATCACAAGTGTGGCATCCAGTGATCTCTATACAAACTGTATGTATAACTCTGGTGTCTGTGCATAGAACTGCAGCGTGTCTGCACATTCATATGTTTTGTACACGATTTCGCATTGTCCGCCATGTTTAAATTTGGCGAACGAATTTCCGTCAGTTATTACGTAACAAAGAATTGCTTGCTTACCTCTTGATTTGGAATTTAATTAATTATTCGATGTAGTAAGTTGATATGTGAGCGGAATCGAAACATATTTTCTGCTCTTTTTCTTGTAATGCGTCTTAGCAGCCATGTTTGAATTTGGCAAGAAACTAAATATAAAAATGTATGGTCGGCACGCTAAGACAACTGAAGTTCAACATCCCGATAGTATAGAGATCAATGGTGGCATCGGTTGTCAAGTTATTAGAAATATTCAGTAATCGCGCATTGTGAATTTATTCGACAGCGGGTTCACGTGTTGGATATCCGCAACATCTGCGAATGTTCGAGAACAATAGTGCTTACACTCATTTTGATTCAACAACTCTCCTGTCATTCTCAAAGACAGGCATCGATCAACCTCAAGCATCAGTCACACATTCGTTCCATATTGTTTGCGATTGTGCGCGTTGACCCGATACGGAAAACAGTTTTTTTTCGACTCTGAAGCGTTTAAACAGTTTAGCACAACTGTCACTTACCGTTTCAACATCTTACCTGCTCTGTCAATCCACAAGTCCACGTCGACGTTTCATTAGACTCCATGTTTACACGTTGCTCCATTTCGCGGTCCATCCATTTTTCTATGACACTATTCCGCTCAACGCTTTCGGATGATCGATGCCCCTCAATGAGAGAGTAAACTATGTGATGATTAGAAAAGGTAATGGAAGCATTATGTGAAAGAGCACTGTGGAAGAGTATTCACAAATAGCCGTGGGGCCGTGTACGAATATGCTATTCTTCGAGGGGGGGGGGGGGCGGGTTGAGTGTCTTCGTGTCTCAAACTGCATCTGACTTATACACTCTCTCTCTCCCTCTCTCTCTCTCTTGCTGTTCGTTAGTCTCGCAAAAACTCGAGAACGGCTCAACCGATTTGGCTAATTTTAGTCTTGAAATATTCGTGTAAGTCCATGGAAGGTTTAAACTGTGATAAACTATGGAAGAGTTGTCCGGAAAGTAGGAAAATCGATAAAAACTGAAACAGCTTTTTCCAGTGAACTATCAATACCGTTCGTCCAATTGCGAAAAATTTTGTACATTTCATGTCAAAAGCAAGACGAAGGTACGCATCAAATATAAATTTGGAAAAGTCGCCAGAAAGTAGGAAAATTTAGGAAAAACTGAAAGCGATTTTTTCTATGAATAAAAATCAGTTGCCACATGGTTGTACGAGCATCACTTGAGTACGGCTTGACAGGACAAGGTTTATATGAAATAATTTTTTTGGAAAATCTACAGGAAAATTTGAGAAAAACTGCAAGTGCGTTTTTCAATGTGGTTTTGATTGAATTCAGCACTATAACTGACTATTCGCACGACGGAGAGGGGTAATTCTTTTGTTGTTTTGTTCATTATGGTCTTCGAAAAGTTTTCACTAAAAAATAAAAATACTCATTACTATAAGTTGAGAACCGCTAAACCGATTGCGATAAAAATTTTTATCATTTGCCGTTCAAAGCAAATGTTTGAGTGAAGTAAAAGTTTGGAATAGTTGGCCAAAAAAAAAGAAAAATTTGTGGAAAACTGAAAGAGCTCTTTTCTTTGGAATATCAATATCATTCGTACGATTGCGATAAAATTTTGCACATTTGACGTTCAAAGCAAATGACTTTATAAAGCTAATGGGTTCAAAATACATATGATTTAAATTAATATGGTTTATATTAAGAGGTAAGTGATACGAAGTTCATCGGGTCATCTAGTAAATAAATAAAATATGAAATAGAGGAAACATCAATTGCATCCCCATAATCCCCATTCAATCTCCTGGCTGCGCCACTAGGTTTATAAGTTAGTTTACCAGTTTTTAACCAACAGATCTTCAATCTAATTCTAGCGTTCGTAGTTAAATAAGAAGGGAGGAAGCCTTGGGTTTAGCGTCCCGTCGACAGCGTGGTCATTAGAGACGGAGCTCACGCTCGGATTATTTTGGTAGGGATGGAGAAGGAAATCGTCCGTGACCATTCAAAGGAGCCGTCCCAGCATGAACTTGCAGTGATTTAGGGAAATCACGGAAAACCTAAAGCTGGATGGCTGGATGTGGATTTGAACCACCATCCTCCCGAATGCGAGCCCAGTGTTGTAGTTAAATAGGACTCCATAATATACCGAGTTACTTTTCTGGGGGCCTGTGCATATTGTCCTTCAGCCACTGTCTGACAATATCCTCGTACAGCCAAACAGATTTAGTGTTTCCGCCATTTTCCGAAATCTCTCCTGGCTGGATTGGAGTTTGTTCTCTGTCTCTAATGAACACGCTGTGCAAGAGACGCTACACTCTTAAACTTCCTTCCTTCCATGGCCATTCCTCACCAGTGAATGGTGGTTTTTGAGCTATTATGAAATTCCACTTGTCTTTTAGTCTGAGGTTTGCTTCCTAAACTTATTAATCCAACTTCCCATCGAAACTCTTGAGATTAAATTGTACAGTGTATGGGAATTTAGTTCAAAATATGTACAAAACAAAATCTAGCTGCATAAGAGAGGGGCTGGATTCTCTACTCAAAAAGTTGTCTCATCATTCCCATAAAAAATACAACTGGGTTTTTTAACAATAATAGTAAATCAAAGAAGCAAATACTGGATGGTGGTTTGATGAAACTTTGCAGTGAACTAAACGTCACCGTAAGACCAAAAACTTTACTCCTCATTAGTCCCTTTGTATTTCCTTTCGTCAGTAGGAAATACGACAGCTGAGGTCTCTTTTACCTGTGTGCACATTTCTGCCTTAACGTCTATAATCCGTGTTCTTGTTGAATGACTTTTATTTCTGATCAAATTGATAATATACGAAGAACAATATCTCAAACAACTGATACATTTGCAGACTTTTTTTTTTTCAGAAGAAATGTTCAAATGTCTGTAAATCTATCAGACCAAACTGCGTGGTCATCAGTCCGTAGCTTACAAACTACTTAAACCTAGGTAAACTAAGCTACGGACAAACACACACACCCATGTCCCAGGGAGGACTCGAACCTCCACGGCGAGCAACCGCGCGCTCCGCAGCGAGGTGCTTTAGACCGCTCGGATACTCCACCGCGGCTTTTCAGGAGAGTAAAATTAATTCACGGAAACGACGAAATATAAAGCCACACACTCATTTAGTTTTTTACATTTTGCTAATCACCACGGATAATTAATACTCGTTAGATTTTTAAAAGAATTAAATTTTATTCAATTTTATGAGGATTAAGTGAAACAATTTTTGAGCAATTAGCTTAATGCAGTGAGGAGTTCCTCTTTGTGTGAAGTTTCAATACGGGCCAGTAATTAATATAAATTTAGTATAGAGGTGCTCACTTTTGTCAGGTTCATTTTCTGTCCACTCTTGTTACCATTTGTTCTATCCACATTCGAAGCAATGCAAACTTAGATTCATCGAGCACAAATCAAAGGAATACCTTGTCAGGCCAGTGTGTCCTAAAACTGTCAATGTATGGGATTTGATATCCGTAAAACGTAATTTCTGACCAGTGAGATTGACTTTCACTTTGAAATTCAACATTTGTTCTTGACAGTGATTATGCTTCATTAATAATAAAAAATTAAGGGCCTGTTCGTCCATCTCTCGTTAATCTTCTCGTTAGTAAAAGAGAAGATGCCTTTAACGTCCAGTTAAATGTCTTCGTTAAGTGCATTGCGTTTGTCATTGCCAGATACACCTCTCGTTTACCTAACGTGGAGAAAACGAGAAGGTAAGATATATTTCGACTATGTTGGCAAAAGAAACAAAAGTGCCGTCTGAGTAAACAGCTATTCGTCACATTTGACTAGTAGGGAAGAGCTTAGCAGACTGTTGTTATTTGGCGCTATGGAAAACAAACCTGAAAGAAGATCGAATTTTACAAGAAGTGAGTGTGACAATGTAGTGTCCTTAATAGACAAATATAAGAACACATTGGACTGAGAGAAGCCAGTATCTCATCTCGAACAGCTTTCCAAGCAGACATTTTGCAGACTCTAGCGAAGTCCCATATGGCAACGAACATACTACCAAGTGAATAGTACCTTAGTGCAAGCAATAATAATGCACTGTTCCTGTAGATCGGAGGAATATATCACTTTTTAGGCCTTACATTAGGCGCAAGAAACATAAGTATCAGGGGCGTAGATAAATCTTTGGGGTGGGGGCGGGGGCTCAGAGCCAGAGCTATATTGAGGTGCCGTCACACAGTTGACAGGTGTCAAAGCTGTGACGCCCCGACCGATATGTTGCTCAAGGTACTCTCAGTTGACCTCTGAATACCCATGAAAATTCGTATAGTACTCTTGGAGATTTGCTGTACTACACCATACATATAAAGCATAGTATACTCAAAAACTTCAAATTTTGATTTCCTTACCCAAACAATCTACTTCTACATAGATACTCTGCAAATCACATTAAAGTGCCTGGCAGAGGATTCATTAACCACTTTCATAACTTTTCTCTAGCGTTCCATTCTCTAACAGCGCGCGGGAAGAAAGAACACCTAAATCGTTCCGTTTTCGACCTGATTTCTCTTATTTTATTGGAATGCTCATGTCTCCCTTAGTAGGTGGGTGATAGCAAAATATTTTCACATTCAGAACTAAAAGTCGGTGATTGAAACTTCGCAAACAGATCACGCCGCAATGAATAACGTCTTTCTTTTAATGATTTCCACCCCAATTCTTGCAACATTTCCGTGACGCTTTCCCCCCGAAACGTGATAACGTGATGTAGGCAGTCTGTTTGGTGGAGCTGGTGCATCTTCGAAGCATTCTGCCGATGAAACGTAACCTTTGGTTCGCCTTCCCCACAATATTTTCTATGTGTTCTCTCCAGTCAAAGTTGTTCGTAATTGTAACTCCTAGGTATTTGGTAGAATCTTCGACCTTTAGGTTTGACTGATTTTTCGCGTAATTAAAGTTCAGCGGATTTCTTTTAGTGGTCATGTGTATTACTTCACACTTTTCTTTATTTAGTGTCAATTGCCAATTTTCGCACCATGCAGAAATTTTGTCTAAATCGCTTTGCAGTTGCTTTTGATCCTCAATTGACTTCACTAACCGATAAACGACAGCATCATCCGCGAACAGTCTAAGGGAGCTATTCAGATTGTCTCCTAAATCGTTTATAAACACGAGGAAGAGAGATGGACCTATAACGCTTCCCTGTGGAACGCCAGATATCACTTCTGTTTTACTCGATGACTTGCCGTCAATTACAAAGAACTGTGTTCTTTCTGATAGGAAATCGTGAATCCAATCGCACAATTGTGGAGATATTCCATAAGCACCCAATTTCATAAGAAGCTGCTTGTGAGGTACAGTGTCAAAAGCCTTCCTGAAATCCAGAATTATGGAATCGATTTGAGATCCCTTGTCGATGGCACTTAATACTTCATGTGAATAAAGGACAAGCTGTGTTTCGCAAGTGTGATACTTTCTGAATCCTTGTTGACTACTGGTTAATAGGTCGTTCTCTTCGAGGTAGTTCATAATATTCGAACAAAGTATATGTTCCAAAATTCTACTGCAAATGGACGTCAATGAGATAGGCCCTGTAATTTTGGGAATCACTCCTATTGCCTTTCTTGAATATTGGAGTAACTTGGGCAACTTTCCAGTCTTTGAGTGATCGGTTGTAAATTATAGCTAAGTACGGAGCTATTACATCAGCATACTTGAGAGTATACAATCCGAGCGTAAGCTCCGCCCCTAATGACCATGTTGTCGACGGGGTGTCAAACGTTAATATTCGTTCCTTTCTTGACTATAACCAATAGTTTTTGTGACTTGTCCAGGATACAACATGAATATTTTCTGTGGAGAGCCCATACCAGAACAAGCGATGTAAAGCTGTCCGTGTGAGAAACATGGAAATTTCAAATACACTCCATAGTATTGGGTAGATTTCCCAGTGATTTATTAGTCATAATAGAAAATGCAAGTCCCTCTGCAAACCGCAGTCTCTTAAAGGTAAAGGCCAGATCTGTCGGAAATAATGGGTATCCGTCGTATGTACTCTGTTTCAGTTTCTTCCTTTCCTTGTAGCTCTATAGGTATGTATGGCTTCGTACAGCGGTGTGCGCTTCACAGTTCAAAGTTGTGTCAGGGTTTTCAACAGCACTCTCATCTTTCAGGAATTTTCTTAAGCTCATTGGAATACAGGAGAGTCTTAGCAGTAAATAAGAAATGTGATAAAACGTGATGCCTGATGTGAAAAATGTTTACCCATCGCAGTATATATGATCTCATATTTACTGAGTTATATGTTGTACAATGGTATAATTTTTCAGGTACATACTCATTTGTGTAAGTGATGTATGTCTGAAAAATCTGTTGCGAATGTAATTACTAGTAAAGAAGTTATAGGTTAAAACTTGATGCGCGATAAGACGGTTTTCCATGAACTTGACTGTTTATGTGCTAGTATCTCATGAGCATCTCTTTCTGCTGGGGCTTCCAAAAGTTATTTGTTTTAGACTGTCCCGTGGACGGGGGGGGGAGGCTCCAATTGTTTTTTATAGTAATACATGTATTTACAAGTGGACTGGTGGCGGGGGGTGGGAGGGGGGGGGGAGCAGGCTCATTTTGTTTCGTCGCCGCCCTGGGCTTCCAACAGCCTTAGTCCGACACTGTCGCTAGCCACAAGAATATTTAATTTTATGGTGGAAATTATTTCTACCGGTGTTGTGGAGGTTATACGAACATTACTGTAGGTCTTGGTAGTGACTGATCAGAAATATTCTATGGCACCATTTACTGAGCCTGACAACACCATCTTTTCAGTAACAGTTTGCTTCTTGAAAAGTTCAGCAACACTGAACTGGATTTACTGAATGATATGCGTTTCTTTTCCTTCTCTAGCAATAAATTTGCTTTGGTGTCTTCAATAGTTCGGAGATTGTTTCATAATTATGTAACATCAGAGCAGATGTTGGGAGATAAGTTTTTGCCTTACAGAATACCTCTGTTCTCTGAGTAATCGATGGCTTATTTTATTTTCAGAGTTAACAGTATTCACACAAGTTAGGGCCATTATTAACACTCTGTTGTATTTCTAATTTTTGCTGTGAACGTTGTGCATATGACTACAATTCATGTATTTGAGGAGTTTCCTAAAACGACAAATTTTCGGCTTACAGACGGTTTGTACTCTTAATTCAGATTTCGTAGACTTTTTATACTGATCAGGATTAAGATTTAGCAAAAGAATGTTGTTATTTTTTGTATTACAGTTTTGTTCTTTTTTATTTTTTAAAGATATTATCAATGGCTGTCTTTGAACCACTTAGTTATTTTAATAGGGAAGTTACCAGTCCGAATTAAGTTTAATTACAGTGCTATCGACGTTAGTATATCAAGATGTCCATAAAAATATCAGTGCACTACAAAATCTTTCTTTTTTGTTCTTAAAGAGGTGAATAGAGCAGTTTGTGAACATATTAAAAATACCTGTTGGTGCTCGATATACACTTAGTGTTATTAATTCTTCATTAAGAAATTCTACTTGTGTTGGATATTATTCCGTACGGGCTGTAGGCAAAATTTTGTGACTGTTATAATTATGTCATCTCTGCCATCAAAAATGACACTACCCAGAGTTACTAGTCCACTCACGAAGGGACTGTAACGGTGAAATGCGTATGATGTTTACGTTTCAGTACCTAAAATTACAAAGTGTCATCTCAAAATATTACAGAAGTTTATGTAAATGTGTATGGGTAATGAAGTTGGTTAGGTTTATTAAAGTGACTAAACTACAATGGCCATCAGTTCCTAAATGTGTATGACATAAAGTAACGTTACGTTGTTGGATGATGTGTAAACTTAAATAACATTTGCAAGAGAACGTTTACACATTTTGTTTTGTTTTGTTTTAGGTTCTAAGTACAGCAGTAAAATTATGTTTACCTTGCTCAGTAAGTAAATTAGCTGTCTATTATCGTGTATATGGAGAACAGATGAATGTATCAGCAGTAGACAGTGGTGGCAGTATATTCTGTGTTTGGGTTATCACTGCCAAACTATCTAAGGTGTTACTTCTGTACGACAAAAAGGGGTTTCTGAATATGTTGTAATTGCAAAGTCAATTTACTGGAAGCTATTTTACCGTTTTAGATTAGGATGCAGTGACATAATATTGATGAAAGGTGTCGCTGTTTGATCATGTGAGTAGCAAAAGATTTCGTGTGATCCTTGGCTATATATGTTTATTTGTTTATTTTGAGGAAGTAAAGCTGTTACGACAGGAATTATGGCTTGCAAAGCTAGCCCATTTGGTAGAATGCTTGGCTGAGAAAAGCAAAGATCTTGGTTTCGATCCCAGTCTGACGCACAATTTCAATCTGCCAGGAAATTTCAGTATTAATGTTGGTCTCTAGATTACCACTGGTAATTCTGTTCACTCTCCCGGCGTAATAATTGTTTGTTCTCTTTTTGGAATTGCAGCCGTATTCCATCAATCGTCTGACACGATACTTCAGCCGTCCACCTAGACGCCATCTACGTGTGAGACTGACGCACAAACACGCCGCCGTGGTCTCACCTGAAGATGGCGACCATGGCTGAAATATCGTGTCAGAAGATCGATGGAATACGGTTGCAAATCCCTGAAGAAAATAAACGCTACCGCCTCCTTCCAGACAATAGTCGTGACTACATGTGCGCCAATAACACTACGTCACTTTGGGAAAATTCTTAGGAAAACCTACCAATGTATACGTCCCACCATAAACTAAACTGCTGGCTGTCCGAGATGCAACCGGAGATACAACACCAAAATTTACTTTGTACATGTTGTACACAGAGTATGTGAATGTATAACGGAATGAAGGCTTTTCCGTGTCTTTAGCTGCAGGAATAGGTGCTATTTGTTGGACTCAAAGAAAGGAGAATTGGGTTAATATTTCAAGATGTTCGCTTCTAATACATGTGGAACCTTATTATGCTATTAATACGCTATCTTCATTATTGTTTTATCTACTTTGTTTCCCTGCCACTAACAGTACGTGGAACTGAATCCACCTGTAGATAAAATGCTGCATTTCTCGTTACTCAGCGCCCTCAGAGCGACGAAGACACGGAAATTCTTTTCGGCGATAACCAATAAATATTCATTGCATTAAATGGGACTGCGAGTTGATCATTCAAGGTAAAAGTAACGCGCTACTGGTACCCATCGAAATCACGTTCTTAATGAACGCTGATGAATGAAAACGTGGTTCTCCGATTGCGTACTGCATAGAGAATATATTCACTTGTTAGAACATCTGACACTGCCAAAAATAGAAATTTTCAACGTATTAGTTTAAAATTGTTGCAGATGAACATGGATCCGGCAAGTTTGTCGATTGGCGTGGAGTTTCGAATCAAATTCCACGAATACAGCTGAATCACAGATCTGAAATGGCATATCGTATAATGAAGACTCTGTAGGTATATGGTACGGGTCTTTTCAGTATCGACAGATAACCATTTAGTACACCAATAGGATATGGGGAAACAATCGTTACCGTGTTCCACTCAATGTACGAGGAAAGATTAGAAAGTATCGCTCAATATTTATAATTACAGTTAATAGGTAGTAAAACGAAACAAAAAATAGCTTATGAACATACATGTATCACCCCATACTGATCCACGTTGTAAATATTTCTGCCGTCGTGGTATCAGTTTCAATGTGCCCCGTTGACAGAAGTGTCGCAATGCGTTTATTCTTCATAGGAATAAACAGATGATAGGCCGATAGCGGAATGTATTCACCGTGCAGTGGATGCTGGACCCATCGCAGGCGAATTTCGAGTTTTTCTCACGAAGCAGAAACGTATGGAGGGGATGAGGGGAGAGTTTTCATGATGAAATTTGACTCCGTGAGCATTGAAGTTGTGCCGTTTGTCACGAAGGGCACGACGTAATTTAAGCAAAATTTTAATACATCAACAACATTGACAGTGGGTCCATGTTCAACAAAGTCCATCAATAAAACACGACGCTTACCCCAGAACACTGTCACAATATTACAGTGCATGGCCAAAACACACGAACGTCATGCAGTATACTATATCTACTGTAGGTTGGCACCGCTGCCTACGTCTCAACAGTGAGACACAACTGCAGTTCATAATTAACGTATGAAGTGTTGTAGGTTAGCATGTAGTACGTTCTGCGATAATCAACACAAGTCATTGGGAAATGAGTGATCTATGAGACTTCTGGCCCCTGGAGTGGACGACATTCGCTCAGAACTACTGAAGTCTTTGGGAGAGCCAGCCATGGCAAAACTATTTTACCTGGTGCGAAAGATATATGAAACAGTGGAAATACCCTCAGACTTTAGAGAAAATGTAATAATCACCATTCCAAAGAAAGCAGATTCAGACAGGTGTGAAAATTACAAAAAAAAATCAGTTTAATAAGTCATGGTTGCATAATTTTAACACAAATTATTTACAGAAGAATGGAAAAGCTGGAAGAATCCGACCTTGGGGAAGACCAGTTTGGATTCAGGAGAAATGTAGGAACATGGGAGGCAATCCGCACTTTACGGCTTATCTTAGGAGATAGATTAAGGAAAGGCAAACCTACAATTCTAGCTTTTGTAGATTTGGAGAAAGCTTTTGACAATGTTGACTGGAATACACTCTTTCAAATTCTGAAATCAGCCGGAGTAAAATATAAGGAACGGAAGGTTATATACAACTTGTACAAAAACCAGACAGCAGTTATCAATGTGGAAGAGCATGAAAAGGAAGCAGAGATAGGAAAGGGTGGAAGACAGGGTGTAGCCTATCCCATATGTTATTCATTTTGTACATTGAACAAGCTATAGAGGAAAGCAAGGAGAAATTTGGAGAAGGAATTAAAGTTCAGGGTGAAGAAATAAAAACCTTGCGTTTTGCTGATGGCATTTTAATTCTGTCAGAGCAATTGAACGGAATGGACAGTGTGTTGAAAGGAGCATATAAGATGAACATTAACAAGAGCAAAACAAGGGTAACAGAATGCAGTCTTGGAAAATCCAGGTCCCATCTCCTTATTTTCCTACCTTTTTGTAGTTTCTTCAGTTTCAGCCTACAGTTCATAACCAACAAGTTATGGTCAGAGTCTATATCTGCCCCTTGGTATGTTTTACAGTTTAAAACCTGGTTCCGAAATCTATGTCTTACCATTATAAAATCTATCTGGTATCTCCCGGTGTCTCCTGGCCTCTTCCACGTATACAACCTTCTTTTGTGATTCTTAAACCAGGTGTTTGTAATAACTAAATTATGTTCTGTGCAAAATTCTACCAGGCGGCTTCCTCTTTCATTCCGTTTGCCCAGACCATATTCACCTACTATCTTCCCTTCCCTTCCTTGTCCTACTACCGAATTCCAGTCTCCCATAACAATTAAGTTTTCCTCTCCCTTAATTGTCTGAATAATTTCCTTTAGCTCCCCATATATTTCTTCGATCTCCTCATCATCTGCAGAGCTAGTTGGCATATAAACCTGTACGACTGTGGTCGGTGTTGGCTTTGTATCTATCTTGACTACGATAATGCGATCACTGTGTTGCTCATAGTAGTTTACCCGCATTCCTATTTTCTTATTCACTATCAGACCTACTCCTGTAATACCCCCAACTGATTTTGTATTTATAATCCTGTACTCCACCCCCACGAACCACAGACATTGCCGAGGTGGGGTGGCTTGCGTGCCTCAACGATGCAGATAGCTGTACCGTAGGTGCAACCACAGCGGAGGGGTATCTGTGGAGAGGCCAGACAAACGTGTGGTTCCTGAAGAGGGGCAGCAGCCTTTCAGTAGTTACAGGGGCAACAGTCTGGATGATTGACTGAGCTGGCCTTGTAACATCAGCTAATGTGGCTTTGTCACACAGTTACTGCGAACAGCTGAAAGCAAGGGGAAACTACAGCCGTTACTTTTCCCGAGGACATGCAGCTCTACTGTATGAAAATATGATGATGGCATCCTCTCGGGTAAAATATTCCGGAGGTAAAATAGTCCCCCATTCGGATCTCCGGGCGGGGACTACTCAGGAGGATCTTGTCATCAGGAAAGACAATACTGGAATTCTACGGATCGGAGCGTGGAATGTTAGATCCCTTAATCGGGTAGGAAAATTAGAAAATTTAAAAAGGGAAATGGATAGGTTGAAGTTAGATGTGGTGGGGATTAGTGAAGTTCGGTGGCAGGATGAACAGGATTTCTGGTCAGCTGAGTACAGGATAATAAATACAAAATCAGTTGGGGGTATCACAGGAGTAGGACTGATAATGAATAAGAAAATAGGAATGCGGGTAAACTACTATGAGCAGCACAGTGATCGCATTATCATTGTCAAGATAGATACGAAGCCAACACCGACAACAGTAGTACAGGTTTATATGCCAACTAGCTCTGCCGATGATGAGGAGATCGAAGAAATATATGAGGAGCTAAAGGAAATTATTCAGAAAGTTAAGGGAGAGGAAAACCTAATTGTGATGGGAGACTGGAATTCGGTAGTAGGAAAAGGAAGAGAAGTAAAAATAGTAAGTGAATATGGACTGGGCAGAAGGAATGAAAGAGGAAGTCGCCTGGTAGAATTTTGCACGGAACATGATTTAATCGTAACAAACACGTGGTTTAAGAATCACAAAAGAAGGTTGTATACGTGGAAGAGACCAGGAGACACCGGAAGGTATCAGATAGATTTTATAATGGTAAAACATAGATTCCGGAACCAGGTGATAAACTGTAAAACATACCCAGGGGCAGATATAGACTCTGACCATAACTTGTTAGTCATGAACTGTAGGCTGAAATTGAAAAAAACTGTAGAAATGTAGGAAAACAAGGAGATGGGACTTAGATAAAGTGAAGAAACATGAAGTTCTGGAGAATTTCAGAGGGAGATTTAGGCATCAATTGACAGAAACAGGGGGAAATAAAACAGTAGAAGAGGAATGGGTAGCATTGAGAGATGAAATAGTGAAGGCAGCAGAGGACAAAATAGGTAGAAAGGCAAGACCTACAAAAAATCCTTGGATATCACAGGAGATACTAAATTTAATTGATGAAAGGAGAAAATATAAAAATGCAGTAAATGAAACAGGCAAAATGGAGTACAGACGGCTAAGAAATGAGATTGACAGGAAGTGCAAAATGGCTAAGCAGGAGTGGCTAGAAGCCAAATGCAAATCTGTAGAAGAATGTATAAATAGGGGAAAAATAGATACAGCCTACAGGAAAATAAAAGAAACATTTGGAGATAAGAAAAACAGCTCTATGAATATAAAGGACTAAACTACTATGATGGAAAACCAGTTCTCAGCAAAGAAGTGAAAAGTGGAAAGAGTACATAGAGCAGCTCTACAAAGGAAATGAACTTAGAGACGATGATGTAGGAAGGGAAGAGGAAGTAGATCAAGTTGACATAGGAGGTACTATACTGAGAGATGAATTTGACAGAGCCTTGAAAGACCTAGGTCGGAACAAGGCCCCAGGAGTAGATGACATACCCTCAGAGCTACTAAAGTCTCTGGGAGAGCCAGCCATGACAAAACTATTTGAACTGGTGTGTAGGATGTATGAGACAGGCGAAATACCCTCAGACTTTAATAAAAATGTAATAATCCCCATTCCAAAGAAATCAGGTGCAGACAGGTGTGAAAATTACAGAACCATCAGTTTGATAAGTCATGGTTGCAAAATTTTAACACGAATTATCTACAGGAGAATGGAAAAGCTGGTAGAAGCTGACCTCGGGGAAGATCAGTTTGGATTTAGGAGGTACGTAGGAACCCGGGAGGCAATACTCACTTTACGTCTTATCTTAGAAGATAGATTAAGGAAAGGCAAACCTACATTTTTAGCTTTTGTAGATTTGGAGAAAGCATTTGACAATGTTGACTGGAATACACTATTTCAAATTCTGAAGTCAGCAGGGGTAAAATACAGGGAAAGGAGAGTTATTTGCAACTTGTACAAAGGCCAGACCGCAGTTATTAGACTCGAAGGGCAGGAAAGGGAAGCATCAGTTGGGAAGGGAGTAAGACAGGGTTGTAGCCTTTGTCCGATGCTATTCAATTTATACATCGAGAAAGCGGTGAAGGAAAGCAAGGAAAAATTTGGAATAGGGATTAAAGTTCAGGGGGAAGAAATAAAAACATTGCGTTTTGCTTATGACATTGTAATTCTGTCCGAGACAGCAAAGGACCTGGAAGAGCAGTTGAATGCAATGGACAGTGTGTTGAAGAGAGCGTATAAAATGAACATTAACAAGAGAAAAACAAAAATAATGGAATGCGGTCTTAGAAAATCAGGTGATGCCGAAGGTATTAGATTAGGTAACGAAACAATGAAGGTGGTAGATGAGTTTTGTTACTTGGGTAGTAAAATAACATGCGATGTTCGCAGTACAGAGGATATAAAGTGCAGAATGGCAATGGGAAGAAAAGCATTTTTGAAAAAGAGAAATTTGCTAACATAATATTAATTTAAGTGTAAGGAAGTCTTTTCTGATGACATTTGTGTGGAGTGTTGCCTTGTACGGGAGTGAAACATGGACGATAAGCAGTGCAGTTAGGAAGAGGATAGAGGCTTTTGAAATGTGGTGCTACAGAAGAATGCTGAAGATTAGGTGGGTAGATTGCATAACTAATGAAGAGGTACTTAACAGAATTGGTGAGAAGATGAATTTTTGGCATACCCTGACTAAAAGAAGGGATCGCTTGGTAGGACACATTCTTAGAGGAATCGTAAATTTAGCATTGGAGGGAAGTCTCCGGACTGAAGACCATAACAACAATCCTGTACTCGCCTGACCAGAAATCCTGTTCCTCTTTCCACCCGCTGTGGTTGCACCTACGGCACGGCTATCTGTATCGTTGAGGCACGCAAGCCACCCCACCTCGGCAATGTCTGTGGTTCATGGGAGTGGCTGGCGTCATTACCCTCGGTAATTAGAGAGTACACAAAACATGGTAGAAGTAGGTGAAACCCGAAGGTAACAACCGAAGAGCATTCCGAATGATTGTTGCTAGATAGTATAAAGCAATCACAACCAAAAACGACAGTAAAACTAAATATTCGCTTGAGTAATTCCGCTCCGATAGAAACAGTATGGATGGAGCTTGCCGGCCGCGGTGGCCATGCGGACTGAGGCGCTCCAATCACGGTCTGCACGGTCACTACGGTCGGGGGTTCGAATCCCCCCTCGGGCATGGATATTTGTGCCGTCCTTAGGATAAGCTGGTTCATAAGTAGTTTGTAAGTTTAGGGACTGATGACCCCGTAGTTAAGTCCCATGAGCTTAACAAACATTTGATGGAGCTTAACAGTTGTGGAATAGCAGCAGTTGCTAATAGTTATTCGTTTCAAAAACAGATAAAACATTCCTGTAGACGTTGAAGAATGTCAAGATCACTTAATTGAGTGGATCGTTAAGAAACCAAAGAATGGATTTCTAATCGGTAACAATCAACTAATAGACGTTCTTATAAAATTAGTTGCAGTATTAAGCGTGCATACTTCGTTTTATGATGGAAAAACTTGGTACTAAGACAACAGAACTATTTATCGAAGACATCCAGACATTATTTGAAGAATTACAGGAATAATGACTCGATCAAAGAACTTTGTTACTGATGGGAGACCAAGAAGGAAGTACATATTAATTGTACTAACTTTAAGGGATTGGGTTCATAAGGTGATGGATAAAGTAACAGCCTCTATACAGAAAATACAATAATGGTATGAAACAAATATTGGTCTTATGTTTGTGTAAAAGTATTCCTGGATACGCAGGGTAATGGAATATTTACAACGAAGCCTTTTCTTTGTCTCTGACTGCACATCCTTATTATTAGAAAAAGTGAGGCTTACAGATTATGTAAACAGTGTCCATGTAACTCTTCTGTGGTTTTTATGCATATAATAGATATCTTTACCCATTTTGGAAAATAATGTAGCCAGTTTTGGCTTTCTTTAAAATTTAGCTCAAACATTCGACTACTCCCATTTGAAACAGCCTTTAACATTTCTGAAAGTAGTGCATGTGTTGTCTGTAACGTTTTGCAACATATCGTTACATATTTTTATAACTACTTGATCTGTGATTAAAGGACAGGACCATACACATTGAAACGTCAGCTTATCCTATTGTATGCTACATCAATAATGCCAAAGTTCCAGACTTTTTCCTAGTGTTACACAACAATTAATTGCCAACGAGTGTGTCTTGGGTGTATTGTACTGTTATTGAGGAACTAGTTACATAGTTTGTGAAAAGGTTCTTATGTTTCATCATTGTCCTTCATCCTGTTGTGTTTACTGATACTATTTTGTGCAGTACAAACCTACATTTACCTATTCCAAAAATATGATTTTTAAGTGTCAGGTCACATTAAGAATGTAATTAAAACATAAAATTTTAGTACATTTTTTTGTGATAAACTGTCAAAAACTGATCGTTGGTTGATAAATATGCCGTCCCAGGTGTGTGCAATATCAAAATCGGTTAGCATAAATCCGTATTAACCATATATTAATGTTACTTAGGTTACTGTGATGCATTCCATCCCTCCCCCTAAAATAATTTGACAGATCCTCAATTAGGCTTGAGAAGAAGAGTCAGCCACATGCTTAGCATTTCATTTCAGCCACACGTCTTTTGTGCTTTTCGACTTGTGGCTGGCATTGTGGCAGTAAATTTGAGCATCTAAAGTGATTTCGTAGTTTGGCAAGTGTAACTCACAATTTGTGGTGTCGCACAAAGTATAAAGTGCGCGCCACGTACTTGCGCCGCGCGCCGCCATGCACGCACGGTGCGGCGTTCTTACGACGTCAGCCATGAGCGCCCTATGCTGCAACTCCGCTCGTGGCCACGACTGGTGCATCGTTCACTTGGGACTGAGATAGTAACCAGTTAACACTTGGGAATCAGATAGGCACCAGTTAAGACTTGGCTATCGGATAGGCACTAGGCAGGCCTCTAGCTCAACTATGTATCAGCATTCTGCAGTACTGAGCTATGTAAAAGTTAAGTATTACTAAGTCTCTAAGAAATATATATCTAGTTTTAATTTACTCTAGTGTTTCTAGTTTCTGCTGTCCCACTGGCTGGTTACCTCCGTACCTGCACACGCGTGCATCCTTTATTCCTGTGTCGGTCTCTTTTTACTCGGCCACCGACACCTACGACAACCGGCGGACGAGACACAAAACAAATAACAGCATTCTTCCAGTAGCTGATCACTACAATAATACACACATTTTATATGCGGCCCTAACAAAGATATAACTGCTTCTATTTTGTGCATTATGTGAAAAACATTTTTCAATTATCTGCACTGTTCCATTTAAGTCTAAAGTACGACTGGATAGCAGGTGTTGATATCTGACCAATCTACTTTATAACGCTGGTTTAACAACAGCAGTCGACAGGAAAATATCAGAGATAACGACTTGTTTCAGAGACCTATTTCACATTGAGAGAGGAAATCTATGAAGTAAGATTGGAACTGCTGTGCTACTGAAAGTTTGTAAGCGCATGGGGAAGATTCGCATCGCCTTGGTATGTGCATACACTCTCCCAAAGATGTTCCACTACATGTTACCTTATTATCTTTATGGAGTTGGGAACTGTTCTACAGTATTAACAAATGAGGGAGAGAGAGTGGCAGCCTATCTGTGTTAGGTTAGCAGTGCCGCACAGGATATCTGAAATGTGGTACTGAAGAGAAAAGTCAGGAAATGGAAAACAAGATTATGAGAATGAAATTTTTTGAAGCATTTTGAATAACGATATTAATATTTACGAATAGAATAATATGGTAAAGTGTTTCACTAATTCGGGTTATGGCAGTTACACATGATTCAGACTATTTTTGTTCTATCACATAAATTTTATACTTAGTTTTATGTAAGATAATCTATATGTAAAGGTAATGTTTACATTATCAGACAGTTTCTCATTGTTATATGTATAAGTAATGCTTAAATTATGAGACAGTTTTTCTGTTTTTCAACTATCTATTTTAGAACATGTGATTTTTATCATGCAGTTGAATTGTTGATGAGTATTGAGAATGTTAATTAACCCTTTTTCTACAGGAATAATATGATAATTCATTACATTACGAAATGACTGAAACACTTTTCGGAAAGAGAGAATCAATTTTTTTTAAATAAATTACTGTCGACTATCTTGCGACTCATTTGTAAATCAATGTCAATCAGATCCTATAGGCCTATCTCAGTTTAAGCAGTCTGCTTTAATTTACTTTTATTTCTGAACGTGGTTGATAATCAAACTTGTTAGAAACTGGGCAGAAACATTTTTGTACAAAATGCTGGAAATTCCATCAGTTCCATACAAGCTTTCACTTTTGAGGTAATTAATTATTTTCCTAATTTCTGTCGTGTTAAATTGCATAGCTATGGGCTCTAGTAAACACTTAAACAACACCAGTATTTCCATACACTTGGCTCTCTATATAATAATAACCTACAGTATGTTTTCAGCAGATTAAGAGTTTTTGAATTACCCACATGAGATTTTAAAAAGTATTTTTAAATGTTCGTCCAACTAATCTTTTATATTGTAACTCTGCTAGTTTCTTTAGCATGCTGAGTACTGAGGAGTAGTCACGTGTGAACACTACTATGGCATCATACGAGATCATTTGAAACAGTTGTTCATGTGTAGCATCCCAAATACTATAGCTGTCTTGACTATGTGTTGTCGATAAATACATGGAAGGGTATAGGTAAATAAATTTTTGTCTTTACAGTGTTAGTTTTCATCTAGGTTTCTATCTACAGTTTTAGTTCAAACATTTCAGTGTTCATCAGGAAAACTGAGCGATCTATAAAGTTTTAATGATACAATAAATGAAGCAGTCAAGATTGCATATAATATTTTATTCTGATGACCAGTTTCGATCTACATCAATCATCATCAGATCATGTCTTTGGTGAGGAGCTGGCCCATCTCTTTTGGGCCGACACTGCTCCGCAAGAGATCATCTGAGGATGATCCATCTTGATCGAAACAATTCAGCATAATAACATAAAATAAAATATTATAAGCTATCTTGACTGCTTCTATTATTGTATTGTTCTTTTAATTTATATTAATATTTCCATAAAAGTTTTATTTTAGGACCGTCTCAAGCTGGTTCTTTTAAAGAATATCGTATTTATAACATTATTTTGGAATTAGTTTTGGGGAAAATAGCTCCCTTAGCATAAAACTTCTTTTTATAAAAGCAATCTAGAATGTAATTTATTTTTTATTTTGAACTAGTTTCGACCAAATAGAGGGTCATCGTCATGATGTTGCTCTGTGATGCACTTTTTTTTTATATTTAGAAGATATTTGAAAAAAGATACGTTTATAATTACATTAAGTCAATCTAAAGACGAAAAAGAGAATTGCATCATTTATTTTAATAAATTATTTATTTTAATCCAATGTAATTAAAACCACCCTCATGAACCACAGACACTGCCGAGGTGGGGTGGCTTGCGTGCCTCAACGATACAGATAGACATATCGTAGGTGCAACCACAGAGGCCAGACAAACATGTGATTCCTGAAGAGGGGCAGCAGCGTTTTCATCTTAGAAGATAGATTAAGGATAGGGAAACCTACAGTTTAGCATTTGTGGATCTGGACAGAGATTCTGACAATGGTGACTGGAATACACTCTTTCAAATTCTGAAGGTAGCAGGGGTGAAATATAGGATGCGGAGAGTTACATTCAAATTGTAGAAAACCCAGACAGCAATTAATTAGGTCGAAGCGCATGAAAATGTCGTGGTGGTTAGGAAGGGAGTAAGATAGAGTTGTAGCCTTTTCCAAATGTTGCCCAATCTGAGCATTGAGCAAGTTGTGAAGGAACGCAAGGAGAAATTCCGAGAGGGAATTAAAGTCCAGGGGGATGGAGTAAAAACCTTGTTTTCTAACGACATAGTAATTCTGTCGAGACAGCATAAGACCTGGAAGAGTAATTAAACATAATGGACATTGTCTTGAGGGGAAAGTATGAGATGAACATTAACAAGAGTAAAACAAAGGTTGTGGAAGGTAGAATTAGATTAGGTAATGAGATGTTAAAAGTTGTAGATGAGTTTTGTTATTTAGGTAGCAAGGTAACTTCTGATAGACGAAGTAAAGACGACAAAAATGGAAAATTGCTATGGGAAGAAAATCGTTTCTGAAGAAACGTAATTTGTTGACATTCAATACTAGTTTAAATGTTGAGGAAGTAGTATCTGAAAGCATTTCTCTGGAGTGTAGCATTGTATGGGAGTCAAACGGGGACAATAATGAGTTCAGTAAAAAAAGGTGATAGAAGCTTTCGAAATATGGTGCTACAGACGAATGATAAAGATTAGTTGGGTAGATGACATAAGTAATGAAGAAATACTCAATAGAATTGGGGATAAAAAGAGTTTATTGCATATGCTGACTAAGAGAAGAGATAGGTTGGTGGAACACATTCTGAGACATCAAGGAATTGTCAACCTAGGATTTGAAGGAAGTGTGTGGGGTAAAAATTGGAGAGGGAGACCGAGCGACGAATACAGTAAGCAGATTGAAAAGAATGTAGGTTGCTGTACGTATTCTCAGATGAAGAGGCTTGCACAGGACAGGGTAGCGGCCACGCGGGAGTAGCCGAGCGGTCTGGAGCGCCACGTTGCGGAACGCGTGGCCTCCTGCGTCGGAGGTTCGAATACTCCCTCGGGCATGGACACTTGTGTTGTCTTTAGTATAAGTTATTTCATAAGTAGTTTGTAAGTTTCAGGACTGATGACCCTGCAGTTATGTCCCATTAGCTTAACAAACATTTGAACATTTTTGAACGGGGTAGCGTGGAGAGCTGCATCAAACCATTCTGCGGATAGAAGACTACATCAGCAAGAACAATTAACAATGTGTATTTTTTAAAATCCTCTAAATGTAAAAAAAAACTTGTGTGAGGTATAGCTTCCAAACACACTATTTGGTTATGTTTACCTCTTTTACATAATATGTGTACGGCATCATCAAAAAGGTACTGAATTCTCAACTAATTCATATTCAGTTCTCTGAGATTTGACTGGAGTTACGGATGTTAAATAAGTTAAGCAGGTTAAATAAGTGTAGCACATTTGCTCCAGCCTCTTATATCCATTGCTTTTGACATTTTACTGAACTCGGCATTTGATCATACTTTGTACTAAAAGATCATGTTGTAACTGAAGTTATAAAATAATGTTTTTAAATAACAGGTGCCTGTATGAAAATACCAAGCATATTTTATACAAGGTAATAGGCAAGTATCATTACCACTGGCGGTTATGCATTTTTAAAGGGACAATATTTATTCATCTTCGTGCTATTGTATGAGAGTTTTCATAATATTTTCATCGCTCTTTCAGACATATAAAAGTATCATATTCCACTACGATTATTCACTAAATATTGATGGCTGCGTTTACACTCAGTCTTCCGTCATTGTTCTGAGAAGGATTCTTTCAGAGGTCAGTTTGTTTTAAATACATTGGAAAATAGCAACATCACTTGAAAATATTTTATATAATCTAAGAACGAATAGTATCTACTATATGAAATACAAATAAACACATTCCTCATCCTGGTGCATTATCTTTGAGGCTGGTAAGTGTAATAACTGGATTCACGAAGGAACTCAAGTGTGTGTCAGGAACACCGAAATGAATCTGGCGCTACATCATTACTCTACTCGACGGCACTCTTTAACTGCGTGTTTGCCACCCATCAGTCTATCTGCAGTTTCCGGAAGGACCCTTCGCAGCCGAACAGTCCTTCGTCATACGGGTCCTTGCCAGGCCGCTTCTTCTCGTCGGAGGTCACGCTGTCCTGCTCGAGGAACCAGTCCCTGTAGGACAGCAGCTTCTTCTGCCAAGCTTCTGCAACACATGCAAACAGGAGGGATACGGTTAGTAGAAACACAGATACACAGACAGACACACACACACAAATATACACTGCTGACCATTGAAACGTGCCCATAAAAAATGTGTAAGAATATGTGTAATATTGTGCCTCCTGTTTTGTGTCGAGTAACTTGCTTGCAAGAAAATGTATAATATTGCTTCTACTGTGTGTATCGATATGTGTACATATATAATATTGTTTCTGCTGTGCGTATCGATATGTGTACTTAAGTCTGTGAAGTTTCATCTTTGGCAAAGATTATGTATCGCATAGCATTGTAGCACAGTCTATTGTAGCTCGTGCAGAGAGACGGAGTGTGGGACTTGTGGTTTAGCTCGCTTAGACTAAAGACTATCTTCTTACAAGAATGTATGCAGGACTGTGATAGCTCTACGGTAATCTCTTTAGGTAGAGGTGAACGGGACCGGAATCACCTCGAACTACAGGAATTTACATGTGAAAAAGAATAAAATCAAACTTGAAAATAATACACATGAATAAAATATTATATGTTTTAAAGCAAAGTTTTTAAATAGTCATTTACATTGGCAGACTAACGGTTTTAAAAGTCTTCACTATTTACTTCGCGTTTTAATAGTGGAGTGCATTTTTCTGTCAACATAGGATGTACCCGCAGTTGTTGTTTTGTTTTATGACGCCCGTATTTATGGGAATTCCGAGACTCGAAATATCGAAACTCCACTGTATTGTTACTGTATTGTATAACTTCTGTTAATTTTTCTCTTCGCATGGAAGCCGTCTATACCGGGCATTTATTTCCTAGAGCACGCTTGAAAGAACTCGGGTTTCAGTGAAAACAGGAGATATAATCTACAACAACCAGCAAGTCATTAAAGTCGATGGTGAAAATAAGTAGCTAATGGGTGATCGCCATTAATTATGCACTGTTTCATGACAAGAGACAGCATGACTCCACGCAAAATTCAACACAAAAAATGAGGCATCATCTCTGTACAATAGATTATTCACTAGTTTAATATTAACTGCTTCATCTAATATATAAAGCAGAGTGTCCGTATGTTTGTACGTGTTGCATACAAATCTACAGTTTTGTTCCAGTCTTTATGAAATTTTGTACACGTAAGCTTCAATCCATGAGGACGGTCGCCGTAAGTGTAAGAATCACATACGATATATAGTTCACGAGATATGACGTCATAAACAATGAGATGCGGGAAAAACTGCTGCATTTTGCGACAATGCTGCTCATTTTCTCCTAAACCACCGGGCAGATATGTGTGTATGGCTCCGATGTAGAGCAGAGGCTGCTGTGCCAGCAAGTTGATTTGATTGTATTTTGAATATATATTGTATTTTTATTACTATGAAAACGTTGTACCACCGCTGGAATGAAGGTAATTGCATTTAATGCCATTATAAAACGTTGTATTATGTAGGTAATGCAATGGTGATTATTAATAATAAGTAACAAAGTTGACCTTTTCTTCCTGTTTCATTTACCTAGTTGGAAGATTAACCCACTTCCTTCATTTGATAATTAGTTATTTGTGGATTTAAAGTGCAGTATTTATTTTGTAATCTTGTTGAACAGATTTCGTATTGGTGCCATAGTAAATGATTGTCATGCAACACTGCAGTTAATTGTTTACGATGCTAAATTTCAATAATCAGGTACTGATCTGCATAAAATTATCGCAGACAAACATTAAGATTGGTTTGGGATTTCTTAATATCTTTCTCGCAGTCAGATTTTTTTAGTATAGTCAGTGTCTGTTTCATATGGTGACTTGCCACAGTTGTTTTGTTAAAAGATCCGTTGCGCACATAATCAGTTTGATGCACTGTTTCTTATTTAACAGTATATACATCAATATCAGGGCCATAATTAAACCAAATTGCTGTGTTAATGAACAAATTGTTGTCTGATTTAACGATAGGTTCAACATCAAACTACACACACACCACAGCTTTTACCATCTAAAATGTAACAGAAAGAAGCAGCAGCGATTTCCATCCCAATTCTATTTGGGAGGTACACTATGTGATCACAAGTATTCGGACACATGACTGAAACTGAGTTATAAGTTCATGGTGCCAACCATCGGTAATGCTGAAATTCAGTTTTGTGTTGGCATACCCTCAGCTTTGATGAAAGCTTCCAGTCAGGTGCTGGGAAGAGGTAACGATGTATGTCGGAGAAGCCTAGTAAGAAACCGGCAGTCCATTAGAGGCATAGTAGAGTTAGTACAATATTTGCAATAAAGCTTTGTTTATATATAAGGCCTTATCAGAAATAGTACTGAAGAGTTCTAGTAAAGTGAGCGTAGAGAAGCAGAAAATATTGAAACAAAAATGCTGAATTTTCAGTTTGTATATCTTTATGAATTCATGCACGAAATATTTGATGGCATCAATTAGACATCCAAGATTTTACAAAAGTGCTATAAGGATTTGGATGCACGTAAAGCTTTGGCAGATGTTGAAACAAAATTGAAATTTAGAAATGATTTCGAATCATTCAGGTGCAAAGCCAGTGAAACTACAATAAAAAAATATGTGACACAAATCCCAGTATTCAAGAAAAACGGCGAATGAAAGCTTTTTTTTTAAAAAAAAAAAGCTTATGGGACTTAACTACGGGGTCATCAGTGCCTAAACATACAAACTACTTATGAACTAGCTAACACTACGGACGGCACAAATATCCATGCTCGAGGGGGGGATTCGAACCCCAGACCGTAAGGGCCGTGCAGACCGTTACTGACGCGCCTCAGTCCCCTCGGCCACCGCAGCCGTCGTCTCTTTTCAGTTTTCAAGATTTGTGATAGCAGTATAGAGACATGTATATTCCTCATCATCTGAAATATCTACTTTGGTATTCTTTGTTTCAGTATTTACATGTTCAGCGAACTTCAAAAGTGTCTCATTTTTTTCGGTACTTTGGAACCGCACACCCTACCACACTAGTTGCTACAGACGAAACTTGAGTCTTCGTTTGTAAATAGTCATCTTAGATTGTATCTGATGCTGCCTTCACTTTATAATCCAATACTGTACTTAGTTTCGTAAATATATGATGCAATCCAGCTGGAACCTCGACGTCTTTTCCAAGTATACTTTCTCCTCTGGTAAAGCACGAGCAGAGAATTACTCTTAAGAACTGAAATTTATAATATCAGTTTTCCTCCAAAGCCCATATTCTTTGAGGATTCTCCTATCTGTTCCTTCATCGACAACTGTGTTCCCATCCGTCATGATTACTAGATTTTCATCTGTCTTTACACACCGAATTAACTTATTATATATATCCTCAAATACTGTATCCACCTCCTCATCTTCTCACTGTGACTTCGCCATACACACTCTATTGTTGTCGCTGTTGGGTTGCTGTGGAATCTGAAGTGAAACCTATCACTAAAGTAGTCAGAGTAATTCATTCAATACACTTTATTTTCCTGTTCGATAAGCGAAAGCAATACTATCCTGCTAACAATGACAAATGAGAAAGTATATACATACTAGATTGATGAAGATACAGACACAATGGTTTTAATCTAACACCAAAGGAAACACAGTCTTGTTTTGACCTATGACTATGTAGACATACCGTGAATGTATAGAAGTGCCATTAAATACACTAAGAAAGGAAACAGAAACATCTGATGGCATATTAGCATAAGCCACGTTATCACCTCTGTTTTTATTCATCCTTAATCACCCTCAGTATTAGTTCTTTTCCATTCATCTCATGAACTGTTTCTCTGTTTATTGTAAATTTTTCTGAAAACTTTGAATTTATTGACTCCCACCTTGAATTTATATGTTTAGACTAAGATCTACTGTTCATATTTTCTTCTTAGTCGTCTTCCTGTTTTAATAATTTGGAAGAACATACGGAATTGTTGTGTTAGTTGTCCATATAGTGTAACAATTTTGCGAAGCTCATCTGTTATTTTATAGTGATGTGAATGCATTCTCTTGTTCTCTTGACTGGACCTAATCCTTTTTCAGTTATACCTTTTTTTTTCAAATATTCATTTCTATTTTACATCCAGATGAAAATACTGTTTCATACCCATTAACGGTTTTTAAAACTGTATATTAGTGACTAAATCTCATGTCTTCAAAAAAGGTTCTTTATTGTTCATAATTGTCACTTTCATTTCAGCAGTTTTATTGTATCATTTCTGATTTTAATGTTTCTTTTTCGCTTGTTACGTTAATATCATGACCTAGAAATTTTAATTGCCTGTCCCAGCTTTCTCTCTCTCTCTCTCTCTCTCTGTTTTTTTTTTTTTTTTTTTTTTTTTTTTTTTTTTTTTTTTTTTGGCTCACCTAAAATATTAGGTATCAGAGAAATGTAACTATTTTAGTTTTGTTAAATTAGGCCTAGAAATACATCATACTTTTTTACATGCCTCCTTTACATTACACTACGTATAAAATCACCAACAAGGAAACCTTCAGGTCTCGGAAATTCAATTCTGGATGAGACTTTTCAGACTAGTAGTAGCTATACCTCAAGGGTGTCCTCTCATAGCAGTATTAAAGCGGAGTATCCAGAAAATTCTGACAAAAACGGCTCTAAAGTTTAAACTGCAGCTCATATAAGTCTTAAGTAGTAGTTAAAAGATAAAGTCTTGTGTGTGGTGGAGTACCTCAGCCAGTAGCGCGTTTGCTCGCCGTTTAGTGGACTTGGGTTCGGTTCTTCCTCCATGAAAAATTGTATTTTTAATCTTTATTATTTGTGTAAAAATTATAACTTCCAAATAAATATCTCACTTTAAATACTATCAATTAAAAAATAAGTAACTTTTGTTTGTTTATCAAATGGCTGTCAGAGTTACTTAAAATTTTAATTTTAATGTTTTATTTTTTAAAAGTCGAATAATGCCAAATGCAATTTAATGAATGTAAATTCAAGAGTTAATTACTATTGTCACTACAATGTCATTTCAATATCGTGCGATATTATAATCTGTGGTAATATTATAAATATCCGGTCTAAATTAGAGGAACCGGTTTCTTCGTGGGAAAGTAGAATATAGTATTTACCCTATTGTTTATATAAACAGGCAGACAGTCAGGAAATGTGAAGGGCCGCACGAAACTAACACACCAGTGGACCTTAACTGCCACATAATACGAGTGACTATGGACAGACCAAACCTTTGGCTCTGGCCAATGAGAACTCGCTAGCTCTCAGCCAATGAGATGCTGCGTGTGCTGTCATCCAATGAAATGCTGCGTGTTTCTTAACCGGAGATTCGGGCGCTACGCGCCCTACGTACTTAAAATAAAAACTTCTTGTCTAACCTATACCTAGCTTTCTTAAGGGTACTCTAAAGATCACTTTTTTAAAAGTGAAAGTTAGGTATAGATGAACAAGAAGTTTTTTTTTTTTTTTTTTTTTTTTTTTTTTTTTTTTTTTTTTTTTATCTCCTGTTAAGAAACACGCAGCATCTCATTGGCTGACATTAGTGAGTTCTCAATGGCAGGAGCCAAACGTTTTGGTCTGTCCATAGTCACTCGTCTACAGAATCAGACTTCAGCAGAGATTGCTGCGTTTACAAGCGTGTGAATTACAAATGTCTGTCAATGATGGAATTAAAGTATCAGAAGCTGCTGATTCATTATACAGTGACGTGTAGAAGGTGATATTAAAAGATGCGGTCGTTCGTTACGAATGTTTGCTTGATGCAAATCATTTCATTGCATCGGTATCTTCACCAACAATTCCTCGTGAAGCAATGTTGATAGATGAAGAAAATTACAAACTTACTATGGACTTGCTAAATGAAAAACTATTTTTGACTGATGAAGAACTTTCACACGAAACTGAAAGCAGTGAATAGGAAACTTTCGATAAAGTCGAAGACCACAGCTCAGTAGATGAATATGAACCAGAAGAAAAAAATGCAAGAAAAGTAGACCGTCTTTTTTTACTATAAAGTTAAAGTTGTTAATATCGCAAAAGGTCACCCCAGTTGGACCCTACAAACAATACAGAAAAAAAGGATGCAGCCGGTTAAGAAAAAATGAATATTTATCCCAATGGGAAGAAGAAATGGAGGCAATCACTTCTATGAGTACTTCTATAAGTACTTCCTAGATGTGTGATCGTTTTGTTGAAGCCAGAGAGAATTATCAGCAAGTGACTACAAGGAATTTACAGCTGTGGGCCTTAGCAGCAGCATTTTGAATTTAAAGCTTCTGATAGCTGTATTCATAGATTCAAAAATAAGCATGGCGTTCGTAAGAGAAAAGTGACAAAATTGGTTTCGAGAAAATAAAAAGCGACGATCGTAAAATCCTTGGCTGCTGCAGACAGTTTTCGCATCCAGACGAATAAATTGATACCGATTTTTTACAAAGAGTTTGTTATCAATACTGACCAAACAGGTATTTACTGCATATTAATTAAAAATGCATTTTGCTTTCTATTTGTACAGTTCTCTGACAAAATACTTAAATTTCTGTTGTTTTTCCTTTCCAGGATATCAGTATCAGTCGGTGTAAAATAGAACTCTGGTTGTCAAAGGAAGCAAAACTATTTTTGTCCAAAGACAAGTCATGAATAAAGTGTCGCATAGTTATACTGCTCAATATGCTCTCACTCTATCTGGAATCGTTCTATCTCAAGTGTTCGTTTGTTTACAAGAGACAACCGGTAACTTTTGGTCCCCGAGTTAAAAAAACAGTTAATGAATACGAGAAGAAGAATAAAAACGTTGTAATAACGTCTTTCAGATCTGGAGAGCTAACGACAGAAAAAATACTGAATTTCTAAACCATTGATTGAAGTATTATGTGGGACAAGGGAAGTCTCTGTTAATTATTGACTCTTGTGGTGGACTAGCAAAGCCTGACATATACGACGAAATCATCCAGGATGACGCTTGAGGTATACCACTAACCTGTAAAGTCTCATCCCGAACTGAATTGCCGAGATGTAAAAGTTCCCTTGTAAGTAGCCTACTTATTACTTGTTGTTGTGGTAATAGTTTTTTACTACTTGTCATCTGAAAAGCATAACAAACAGTTTAAATTTCTTGCTTTTCGATTTTTGGTCAAAAACCCATCACTTCTGTTAGTACTCACGATTCTATTTCTCTACTTTAGTTTGTCGTTATTCCTGTTTGCCTTGTGTTTGCTCCACGTTTCCCACGTTCTGTTCGTGGAATACATTACGCCAGTAGTAACATTCGACGTTTGCATACGGCTGAAAGCTGTTCATTTGTTTTCTGGGTGTTTTGTTGTGGAGAGTAGCCAGGTGAAATACGATTCTTTACAGTTACTGTCATATTACATTGTCTGTTGCTAGGGGAATGTAGGAGTTAATCATTACTGTAGATTTTTATTTTTCATGTTTACATTTCGTATATGTATATAATCACGCGTTTGTCTGTTTGTGTGCGTGTAGTTGTTTGTTGTGTGTGTTGTGTTTTTCTGTGAGTGTGAATGAGAGAAAATATCTCGTGCTTGTCGATATTTAGGATTTCGTAGTTTTTCTGTGGTTTTGGTGATGTATGTAAACATTAAAAAATCTACAATCCTGATTCCCGTAGCAAAGGACAAATTAACTCGACACTAACAGTAAACACTCGTATTTCGAATGCTTTCAGCCCTACGCATTCGCCGAATATTACCGCAAACAAAACGTAGAAAACATATAACAAACACACTAGAAAGGAAACAGGAACAACCGTAATATAAAGAGAAGAAAGAGAATCATGAGTACTAAGAGAAATGACGCTTTTTTCGAATCCGAAATTGGAAAGAAGGAAATTTAAACTGTTTGTTGTGCTTTGTAGATGATAAGTTCGTAACAAAGTATTAGAACAATAACTGTAACGAGTAGGCTACTTAGTGATTTTATACGTAGCCTAATGAGTAAAAAGTGTGATACTCGTATATCTATACTTAATTTCACAAAATTAAAATAGTTGTATTTGTCTGATGCCATAAGCGAAATCCATAGTGAATAAAACTCTAGGTGTAACTTACAAGACAATAGTGCAGTACACTATAATTTTTCAGTACAAAAATAACACCCCACCCCCCCACTGAGGATAGCACGAAATGTTCTGAATTATGCATGAGAAAAATTATTAAAATTAAATCTCTTGCATAGGGCGGAATATCCTCACCATTTGTTTAAGCAAGCACACTGGGTTGGTAACACTGCGCCCGCGCGAACGTTTCGAGTATATGCCAGTAAATAATTACAAAAGTCGTTGTTTTTAAGCTATATTTAATCGTTTTCAGTTGGTATAAATATAATACAAGTGTTGTTACATTAGTGGAAGTGTTAGTGTAGTGTCAAATAAGGAAAACGGTGTAAAAAAGTTTATTTTTCTTCTCGCGCCTATAGCACGTATTTGTCGGCTTAATTTAACGCGCGTGAATCGTTGTAAACAGTGACTAAAACTTATATTTACCCATTCTTCTATTTTTCACTCGCTGCATATAGTAATTAGTATTTATAATGTCTATCAGACACAAATAAAAGGAAAACAGCGTAAATTTCGTGATTTAGCAAAAGTGTATATAGTAATCCGTGTTTATAGGCCTATATTTTGTCTTCGTGAGCGTGTTATTAGGCCTAATTTTTGTTTTCTTGAGCGAGTTTCTTTATATCCAGTGCCCCTTTAGTTAATTATATTTGCGTGAACAGATTTTAGTGTATGTTGGTGTAACTTTCACGTTGAAGTCAGTTCTTAATCAAGTTTTTACGATTTCTATTTTTACCATGGGTGAGAAGTGTGTGACATGCCGTAAGATCGTTAGGGATATTTGTAGTGGTTTCTTTCATTGGGGCGAATGTAGTGGCGTGGGAACTGAGGACATAAATGAGGCTCACCAGTGGTTTTGTAGGATCTGCAATAGAAGTAGGAAAATAACGGAACAGGAGGGGAAAATTGCAGTTCTTCAAGCTGAATTAGATAAGGCAAGGGGGACTCTGAGCAGGTTAACGAGGGAGAAGGATGAAAAGCGGTGGGAAGTGGCAACAGGTAACAGGGGGAACAGGCTTAGGACAGTTTCAGACAGCTTTGTCATTAATCTGAAAAATAGATTTGACCTGTTGACTCAATGAGAATCGGATGAGCCTCATGTAGCTGAAGCTGTAGAAAGGATATAACAAACTTTCAAGAAGGATTTGAAAAAGGTGGGGAAAACTGTGAAAAGAAAGAAAGTCTTGTTGTTAGGTAGCTCCCATGGTAGAGTTGTTGGCCAACTACTGCAGGAAGAGCTAGGATCAAAGTACCAGGTCACAAACTTTTACAAACCAAATGCGGGTCTGGGTCAGGTAACACAGGATATAGGTTCTTTATGTAAAGATTTCACAATGGAGGATTCCATGGTTATATTGGGTGGTCCGGGAAACAGCATTGACAGAAACTGTGAATATTCTATAGAGTGTGACCTGGTGAAGATATCATCGGCAACAAAGCATACTAGTGTGAGGTTTGGATCTGTCTTGAGTCGCCATGATCGGCCTCATTTATACGCTTCTGTCAGGAGAGTAAACTTATAGTTGGAACGGCTACTCATGTCAGATATGGGGTCATATATTGGTCTGATTCCTGTGTATGATACCTGTAAAATACCACTGGTTACAGGTGTCTGAGGGATGGTTTTTTAGGATAGGGAGGGGGAAAGAAAACCAGTTTTGAGAGAGCTTGGAAGACACCCTCAGTTTGAAAGAACTGATAAACAAGACATAGAGTTTAGCAAACAATGTTTAACATAAAGTACTCAGAAACTGCCAGTAAATCTTAGTGAGACCTTTAGTATGCAATATCAGTTATCTTTATTACATCAAAATATTCCAGGTCTCAGAAATAAACTTGATGAACTACTCATTTGTATTGATGAAATAGATTCCTTTAACCCACTTGACATAATTGGCCTCTATGAACATCATGTGGGCACTGGTACAGATATTTTAAACATTCCTGGATTTAATCTAGCTTCACGCTTCAGTAGAGTTGATATGGAGGGAGGAGGAGTTGCCCATTCACTGAAAACTGCTATACATTCAAGAATATTGATATAAATAAATTCTGTCTAGAGCAGCATTTAGAAGCTTGTGCAACAGAACTAGAGTTCCTTAACAGATGTTATATAATAGTAACTATTTACCGAGCACCTGCAGGAAATTATAATCTATTTCTAAATCATCTAGAAGCTCTATTGGGTTGTTTAACAGGAAGAAATAAAGAAATCCTGGTTGCTGGTGACTTTAATATAGATTTTCTTATGCAGTCCTCCAGTAAAAATTTATTGCAGTCAGTAACTTTGTCTTTCAATCTAACGCATACCGTAAACTTTCAAACTAAGATAACTAAAATCTCTAGGACAGCAATTGATAATATTTTTATAGACAAATCAAAGAAACAAAATCATATCATAAAACCAATAACAAATGCCTATCAGATTATGATATGCAGCTCCTTGTTTTAGGTGTAGATTCTAAACAGATTATGAAGAGTGCAAAATCTACATACTGGAGAGTAGTCAACCCACTAAAATTTGAAAATTTTAGAAAACTTCTCAAAGATATGCACTGGAAAGATGTATATAGTGCTCCTGGCATGAATGAAAAATGTAACATAATCATTAGTAATGTTAATATGATCTTTGAAAACGGTTTTCCTCTAAAAGTAACTCGAATTAAACAAAAGTCTATAACAAAACCATGGATTACACAAGGAATAAAGATTTCATATAAGAAAAAAAAGGAAAATGTATCTATCAGCCAAGAGTAGTTGCAGTGATGGTGATTTAGCTAAATATAAGGAATACTGTAAATATTTAAAAAAAAGTTATACAGACATCTAAACAAATGCACTATGAGAAGAAGACAGCAACACCAGGAAACCAAATAAAAACAATATGGGGTATAGTGAAAGAGGAGACTGGTAGAACCAGAAAGGAACAAGAGCAGGTAGCATTAAGAGTAGATGAGACATTAGTAACTGATGGGCATAGTCTGGTAAATCTATTTAACAACTACTTTATATCTGTTACTTATAGTATGGGATTGTCTGGATCAGTAAATAATGCCATTGAATATTTGCACTAGCATTTACAAATAACTTCAGGTACATGAAAATGTCACTTAATTCACCACAAGAAATAAATTGCATAATAAAATCTTTAAAAACCAAACATTGTTATGATGAAGTATCAAAAAAGTTAATTAAAGCGTGTTCTTGTGAACTTAGCACTATTTTGAGTTTTTTTGTGTAACCAGTCTATTATAAGTGGAACATTTCCTGATTGGCTAAAATATGCGGATATTAAACCACTATTCAAGAAAGGGGATAAAGAGATACCATCAAACTACAGACGGATTTCACTTTTGCCAGCAAACTAAATAATTCTAGAAAGGTAATGTACAAGCAGCTTCTCAACCACCTGATCATGAACGACATACTGTCCAAAATGCAGTTTGCATTTCTGAAAGGTTCCGATATCGAGAAGGCTATTAACACCTACAGTGACAATGTTCTTAATTCATTTGATAATAAACTGCAAGCAGCAGGTATTTTCAGTGATTTGTCAAAGACATTTGATAGTGTGAACCATAACATCCTTTTAAGTAAATTAGAATTCTATGGTGTCATTGGAAATGCTGCAAAATGTTCAAGTCGTACCTCACTAAAAGGAAACAAAGGGTGTCAGTGCAAGTGATTAGTGAATTAAGCCAACAGTCATTATCGGATTGGGAAGAAATTACATGTGATGTCCCACAAGGATCCATCGTAGGGCCATTGCTTTTTCTTGTGTACATTACTGACCTCTCATCAGTTACACTACCAGAAGCAGGGTTCATTTTGTTTGCAGATGATACAACTATTGCAATAAAAAGTGCATCAAGAATAGTTATAGGAAGGTCTGCAAATGATATTTTCATGAACATTAATAAATGGTTTAAAGCCAACTCATTGTCTCTAAACTTTGAAAAGTCTCACTACATGCAGTTCAGAACATGTAAGAGTTTTACCGCCAGCATATGCATAAGTACGAAGAACAGTAAATAGAAGAGGTTGGCAGTATTAAATTCCTGGGAATACAGCTTAATAATACGTTTAGTTGCAAGGAGCACACCACAGAACTGCAGAAACGATTCAACACATCAGTATTTTCAATACGAGTGTTATCAGACGTAGCATACATAAAAATAACAAAGCTTGCATACTTTGCTTACTTTCATTCCATTAATGTCATAAGGTTTAATATTTTGCGGTAAATCGTCAAATCAGTCAAAAGTCTTCAGAGTCCTAAAGCGTGTAATACGTATTATTTGTGGAGTAAATTCACGGACGACCTATAGAAGCCTCTTCAAAGAAGTGGGTGTATTAACTACTAACTCTCAGTATATTTATTCCTTAATGAAATTTGTCATAAATAATATATCCCTTTTCCCAACAAACAGCTCAGTTCATACATACAATAATAGGAACAAAAATGATCTACACAAGGACTTAAAAGCACTTACTTTAGTTCAAAAAGGAGTCCACTATTCAGGAGCACACATTTTCAATAATTTACCATCAAGTACAAAAAAGTATAAAAAATTTAGCTACAACTAAAGATCAGCTTAAGAGGAGTGGCCAACTCCTTCTACTCCATTAGTGATTTTCTAAATTGTACCAAATGATACATGTATCGGTATTTATACTATATTAGTATTATTATATTATCTGCTCAGGAAAAACACTTAAAAATTTGTGTATTTGTAATTATTAGCATTATCTATTATTCAGCTTGAAAATTTTGTTTCTTGACATGTTCCATATCCACGAGGATACCCTCAACATGTATCTACGAAACGAAAAACTAATCTAATCTAATGTCAAAGAAGAGCGGGAACATCAAAAATATGATTGTATCTAAAGTCTCCAGTTTTGGCTGTAGATCCTCGCTAGGTAATATCAACATCATGGCACCGAAAAACATTATATAATTTCTCCTTCAAACCGTCTTGACTGCAATATTTTTTTTATCAGTTAATGACGCGTTTCGCACTTTAGCAGGGCATCTTCAGAGCCGGCCGCGGTGGCCGAGGGGACTGAGGCGCTCCAGTCACGGTCAGCACGGCCACTACGGTCGGGGGTTCGAATCCCCCCTCGGGCATGGATATTTGTGCCGTCCTAGTTCGTAAGTAGTTCATAAGTAGTTTGTAAGTTTAGGGACTGATGACCCCGTAGTTAAGTCCCATAGACTATACAAACATTTGAACATTTTTGCATCTTCAGATTATAATGCGCTCTCCGTGGTGTGACACCGTAAGTTGTTATTGTTTCTATTTTTCTGTTATATTTTTTGATTTTCTTGTCTCCCTTAGTAGAAGCGGTGGTCTCTGGTGATACAAGATAAGCCCATGTTTACAATTGCGCTCACGGGCGGTGTGCGGGCGTGGCGTGCTGCTCCGCCGACAAAGTCCGCCGAGTCTGTACAAGCCGGCGGAGCAGCACACCACGCCCGCCCACCGCCCGTGAGCGCAATTGTAAACATGGGCTTATCTTGTATCACCAGAGACCACCGCTTTTACTAAGGGAGACAAGAAAATCAAAAAAATATTCCAGAAAAATAGAAACAATAACAACTTACGGTGTCACACCACGGAGAGCGCATTATACATTTACACCTACATACATACTCCGCACTTCACCGTAAGGTGCGTGGCGGAGGGTACACTGTACCACTACTAGGCATTTCCTTTCCTATTCCACTCCCAAATTGAACGAGGAAAAAAAGAATGCCTATATGCCTCCGTACGAGCCCTAATTTCTCTTATCTTGTCTTTGTGATCTTTACGCGAAATGTAAGTAGGTGGCAGCAAGACCGTACTACACTCAGCTTCAAATTCCGGCCCTCTAAATTTACTCAACAGAAATTAACGAAAAGAACGTCGTCTTTCTTCCAGCGATCCCTATTGAGTTGCCGGAGCATTTCCGTGACACTCGCGCATTGGTCGAACAAATCTACTGCTCGTCTATAAACCGCCTCTATGTCTTCCTTTAAACTGATCTGCTGCGGGTCCCAAACACTTGAGTAATACTCAAGACGTGGTCGTACAAGCGTTTTATACGCGGTCTCCTTTACAGGTGAAGTATATCTTCCCAAAATTCTCCCAATAAACCGAAGTCGGCTGTCCGCCTTACTCGCAACTGTCCTTACATGCTCGTTCCATTTCATATCGCTCTGCAATGTTACGACTAGATATTTGAACGACGCGACAGCATCAAGAAGCTCACTACTAATTCTGTATTCGAACAGTATCATCTTACATTTTCCACATCGAGAGCTAGCTGCCATTCTTCGCACCAACTAGAAATTTTGTCTAAGTCATCCTGTATGTTATTACAGTCAGTTACAGACGACACCCTCCCATACACCACAGCATCATCAGCAAACAGCCGCATATTACAACTTACTCTGTCCATCAGATCATTTATATGGATAGAAAATAATTGCGGTCCAATCACACTCCCCTGGGGCACCGCCTGACGATACACTCGTCTCTGATGAACACTCGCCGTCGAGAAAAACGTACTGCGTTCTATTACTTAGGAAGTCTTCCAGCCAGTCATAAATCTGTGAACCTATTCCATAAGCTCGTATCTTCGTTAGCAGTCTGCAGTGTGGCACCGCGTCGATCGCCTTTTTGAAGTCGAGAAAAACACAATCCGCCTGTTGCCCTTCGTCCATAGCTCGTAAGATGTCATGTGAGAAAAGGGCAAGTTGAGTTTCACATGAACGATGTTTCCTAAACCCGTGCTGATTCATGGAAAGTAGCTTTTCCGTTTCAAGGAAATTTACTATATTCGAACTGAGAATATGCTCTAAAATTCTACATGAAACTGATGTCAATGATATTGGTCTGTAATTGTATGGGTCAGTTCTCTTTCCTTTCTCTATAATCTGAAGATGCCCTACTAAAGGGCAAAACGCGTCATTAACTAATAAAAATATTTGCAATCAAGACGGTTTGAAGGAGTATTTATTCCAAGTGATTGCTGTACACCATGGATTGGAAATCATTTTATATATTTTCTCTAAATGTGAGCAATACGAGCGTGCTCGGTGGGGGAGCTTGCTCAGGTGTGGGAGTGAGGTGGAGCAGACGCCACCCCGGACCGGGAGCTCACCCCAGATGTCCTCGGCAGGTCCAGCACTGCCGCCCAGCTCGTTGGGCAGACACTCGGCGGGCAGGTGCTCCAGCAGCGTGTTGGACGACTTGGAGTGCACGTGAACCTGCACAGTAGACACAAACACGAGATTAACGTCCAAGCTTTTGTCTCGATGTAGCAGCGTCCACTAGGGTGAAATCCATACTCAAGACCAAACAAACGCAGAGGTAAGAAGATTCATTTATCACCAGCTGTAACTGGACACGCGTTGCTGAGGCTTGATTAAACGGAAAATAAAGAAATGAACGGAAATTGGATATACACACTACACTCCCTGCTTTCTTTGTCCCCTTCTTTTAGCGCCATTCTTCATTCACATCTCTTTGTGCATATTCTCCTTTCCTTTTGCTCCTCCCTCTCCCCTTGTCCATCTATCATCTATCCCCCTCCCCCCTCTTTCGATATCTCCTCCTCCTTTCCCTCCATCTCATCAGCACCCTCTCTCTCTCCCCCTCTGTCTCTATCTCTCACTGTCTGTCTGTCTGTCTGTCTGTCTCTCTCTCTCTCTCTCTCTCTCTCTCTCTCTCTCTCTCTCTCTCTCTAGGGTGTTTCACGAAGTGTGTTTGCCTCTGTAACTTATAAAATAAAAGGTGACGGGAAATTTTAATGGGGTAGGTCAACACAAAAAAAGTTACACTTTCTGCGGAACTTTGAACATAGTTTATTGTATCATTTTCCAAATATATTTTCCAATATATATAGGGTGTTTCACTAAGTGTGTTTGCCTCTGTAACTTATAAAATAAAAGGTGACGGGAAATTTTAATGCGGTAGGTCAACACAAGAAATGTTACACTTTCTGCGGAGCTATGGACATAGTTTATTGTATCATTTTCCAAAGAGTTACACCACAAAGATATACTTTTTTAAATGAAACAATAGTATTTATATCGTGTATTGGATTCGTTTAAACCAGCTGCTTCCAAATCAGTTTAAACTACATTCCTATCACTGTTAGTTTGGGAGCTACAACCCTTCAAAGTTCCGGGGGCGGAGGCTGCGATAGCGTACTGACTGGCCGAGTGGCTATCCCCTGGGGCACGGCCCACTGTCTCATGATCACCAGCCAGTCAGCTACGCTGTCGTAGCCTCCGCCCCCTAAACTTTGAAGGGTTGTAGCTCCCAAACTAACAATGATAGGAATGTAGTTTACATTGATTCGGACGCAGCTGGTTTAAACGAATCCAATACACGATAGAAATACTATTATTCCATTTAAAAAAGTATATCTTTGTGGTGTAAGTCTTTGGAAAATGATACAATAAACTATGTCCTTAGCTCCACAGAAAGTGTAACATTTCTTGTGTTGACCTACCGCATTAAAATTTCCCGTCACCTATTATTTTATAAGTTACAGGGGCAAACACACTTAGTGAAACACCCTATATATATATACTAGCTTAAACCCACGGCTCTGCTCGCGTGTTGGTTGATGATAGATAAGCTATCTTTCAATAGTGTGCAATGAGACCGGTTTTGAAGGATAAAATGAAATACAATGCTTTCTTTAGAAACAAACATTTTTAATCAACATTCAAATAAAAAAAATTATGTGAAGTGCTTAATGATTTACAATAAATAATACATACATTATTCCTCATAGCCTGTGATCCAATATCTCAACACGTATGGTGAGAGTAATGTCCAAATTCATCTTAATTTCATTTTAGGGCATTCTACCAAACTACGTTACTTGTATTGAAAGAAATTTCTTTTTTACTGCTTTATTTATTTATTCTTATATTTCCTTATTCGTATGTTTATCCTTACAGAGAAAGAGCTGAAGACATTGTAGCAAGCATAGACCAAAGACATGGTCTGTAGCATCACGTTTCGCTGTATGTAACCTCCTTTCTATACAGTCGCAAATGTCATCGCTGACCTTCAGTGATTTTTTAAAATAATTTGACGACTTTAAACAACCATATCTTGCACCCCCTTATAGCTATCGGCATGGAACTGCTATGGTGTACAACGGGAGACTTCGGACAACAATTACACATAGACCATTCGTTTTGTGTTCTGTAGTTTTCGCTGCAGAGCGAAATATTAACACACAAACACACGTAGACTCTTATATACACCGATAACTTTCCATCCCAATATAATTTTCAAAGAGTAATTATTGTTCCGCATTTCACGTTATATTCTTCAAATTACTAAATATCTATCATATCGATGTAAAACCGTGCCTAAAACCTTCCTCAAGTATAAATTAGTAACTGTACAAATATTTAAGTCTCTGCGTCTTGCTTTTCGGACGTGATGAGCGTACACCGGATAGACATTCACATTAATATATCCGATCGTCATAAAAGCGTGCCTAAAGCCTTCCCCTAGTAGACATTAGTAACTGTACAAATTTTTAGCTCTTTATGTCTTGTGGTTCATACGTGATAAACGTACACCGAACAGACATTTACACACACACACACACACACACACACACACACACACATATATATATATATATATATATATATATATATATATCATCCCCCTCTCCCATTTCTGCGTCAATTTTCTCTCTTTCCTCTATGTCCTCTTACAACTCTGAGTACATTAAAGTCTTGTTTACTGTTATTTTCAAAATCTTAAGTCTCCCAAACATCTCAATGCTGCCTGGCATACTTGCACGCTATTATATACTGAATTCTTAAATACGAGGGCTGGAACTTAAACAGTGGTAACACTGCTGTGGAGTCACAATGTAATGGAATCTGCTATTGTTGCTGATAGCACACGTTGTTGACATACCTACCTTACCAACGAGCAAATGGACTCGCCCGTCCCAAGTGACTGGCGTGCGCACAATCGAGGAACATGCAGTTACTTGTGAGCGAGCGGTGTAACGTAACGGCGTCACTATGTTCCTCCACGGCAGATAGCCAGTGGACGGTATTAATGTTCCTTTTTGGAGCATCACCTGCGATCAGATTTGAGAAAGAAGTGGCAACAATTTCAGCGCAACCAACCCATCATTTTGCACGTCAATGCGCGGACGTATTCAGCGCAAGCTGTGGCTGATCAATCGATGGGACTGGGAAGTACTGTACCATCCACAATACTCCCAAAACTGAAGTCCTTGTGAGTTTTATTTGATTCCGAAGATGAAGGTACTATTTCGTGGGATTCGCTTCAGAGCTGTTCCAGGTATTCGACAGGCGGTAAGACCGCTCTATTCGGACGATCTACAGAACAGGCTCTGGTAACGGTATACTATACCTTCAACATCGCTGGCAACTGGTTCTACACAACGCTGATGACTTCATTGAAGGACATTAATAGGTGCAAAAATAGAAGGGCTTCGTATCGGTTTGTTAATAAACAGTTGTCACTACTTAAGTTCCAATTCTAGTATATCTGTTATATGGATTTATATAGATTAAAGAAATATATATCTTTTATATTAAAGTAATCCATGAAAATTAAAGTCAGTCGGCCAGAATAAACTACCATGCCGATTTCCTACATTTTTGTATTAAGCAAAAGGTATTCATTTACAGATTTAACATCAAGTATCATAATTTACATAACTCTCGCCTTCCTTTTTCTATATTCAAACGCGATTTCCTTCTTGTATTTCTTGTGGGGATGTCCTTGCTTTAAACTAAAGTCAGTAGGTTAGGCCGTTCTATCCGACCGATTTGCTTCATTTTTGCTTTAAACGAAAGGTATTCATTCGCAGATTTGTCATGAAGTATCAGAATTAACTCACGTCTCTCTATATTTTTATTCAAACGCGGTATCCTTCTGACCTTGTACCTTCGGTTCTAACTAAGGGACGCAGTTCTTTTTGACCAAACAACACTCAGAGGATCAAGCTCTTTCATTTGTGCTTTTCAACACCTGCATTTCTTGATTCTAAAGAAAACTATGCGTGAACATTCAACTTTAATTCCATTTTTCCCAACTTTTTTGTCATTCCACTAACGGTGCGAAGTATTCGTGCGGGTCCTCTAGTTACATATTATAGAAATAGGTATCTGAAAACATTCCTCTATTACAATCCAAAGATATTTCAGATTTTCAAAGCAATTAGTCAACAACATTCAGAGACAACATTCCGTTACGCGGCAGTTTCAAATCAGCAAGCTACGATGTTGAAAGTAAAACAACTTGATTATTATTTCCCTTTACCTTTTTTAAACAAGTTCAGTCTGAAACTTAAATTCAGAACCCACATAAAGTATATTCCAAATTAAAATTATTTTACGTAAACGGGATAGTAATATTAACTTCACTAACATAAAAATCAAAAGCATTCAAATTTCAATGCAATTTTAAAGCAAAATTAATTATTATATTGTAGAAATAGAAACGTAAAACATCCCATCAGTTACTTCTACAGTCAGTTATCCTCACTTCCATTCTTAACGTAATTACTATCCTACTTTAAGTTCGACACATTTTTAATGAATTCCTCTTACTGTGGTGCGAATAAATGGTGATTACAACAACGATAATGATTATGAGAGTCTCTTCGTAAGGTGGAGTATCTTTTCATAAAGTAATGTTTATGTGCCCATATGTGGCGGGTAGCTTTATAATCATTTTATACTAATATTATTCCTACTTTTATGTAAGAACATCATGACCAAAATATAGTGGTTCAAAAAAACTGTTTTATCCAAAGTACATCGACAGAGATCTAGCTAAAATAGCAAATTAAAAAGAAAAGGCATCAAGGCTCTTACCCTTTTGCGGAGCTTTGTCGTAAACGTGTTGAGAACCATCTTGGAGAGCAAGTCAGCAATCTGGGACATGTTGATGAAATGAACTGCCTTTATTCGGGAACAGTACGCGGTCTACAGAACACAGAAATATACAGAATATATTACTGCTGGATTAATATTTACAATAAATAAAAGTATTCCAATTAAAATTTATAAACGTGGCCACCGTTATGACACTTCCACCATCGCCACTGCAATGATTTGGTTCCTTGAAAGCTTCATTTCTGAAAACCAGGATACGAAGAATCTTTGGTCAGTAATTTAGCATGATCATCACTACAGCGTATAGGCTCCTAAGAACAACAGTTGGAACAACCCGCATTTAGCCAACCACACACCTTTGAAAGACGACTCCTGGCCACATTTTTCAATATAAAATATACTTATTACTACTTTTCTTAATGTATTAGGGAAGTGCCTAATTCAGTTTCCTCCATGTATTAACAGTGGCACTTGACCAACAATAAATTCATCATCCAGTATTTTCCCTTTAATACAATTAATCTGTATTTATTTGTTTCCTGTTTCTAGCTGTTTATGAGATCCAATTCCTTTGAGTCAACATGTATGTTTTATTTGTAGTACTAGTACAGATGTTGACAGTACCTTTTATCAAAATTTGGCTACATATTTAAAACTGAACTTTGAAAATTTTAACTTCGTCATTACTTCAGAGAGAAACCTAAACTTTATACACACTTTATGACGGAAGTTGTATATATTTTTCATAGTGGTCCATTTTCTACATGCACGTTGCTAGGCCAATGGAAGGCTTATAAAAGGGAGCAAGCGACATTACCTAGAAATTCTCTGCCCGAGAGTCGTTCTTTGTCAGACAATGATTGAGTATGCTGATGACGTGCATTTACGAGCTGTGAAGTGACTTTGGGTGGTAACTGACTAATCTCATACTTCCACATTTTTCAATTCACAACATAGAATGAACTTTGTTTACTCCATAAAATCTTTTTTTTTTTTTTTTTTTTTTTTTTTAATTGAGTGAATCTACGTGGTATTTTACCTTCACAGTAAATTTTATTTATTTATGAGCTGTAGAATACGTTGAGATTTGTTATCGAAATAGGACACACTTTCTCGCTGAGTACCGATGTGTAAATAGTTGTTGGGTAATTTGCTACCTCATTAAATACGCAACAGTGCAATATTTGCTGCATTTCAAACTTTGTAAATTTGAAATTTTCAGGAACGCTAGTTCAATTTTTTCGTGCTTTAAATGATGGAGTAAATCGTCAGTTTCGATGTTGACTTCAGCAAATATCCAGAGAATTTAATTAACATTTATCTTATTGTAATTATTATTTATTAAAACTATTAATACTTGCTCATGCGTGGAAAAATTTGACCAGTGGGTCACAGGATAAGATTTTTGCAGCGACTGTAGTCAACTGATAGGTACTGCTGGGCTCAGTTACCAAGCCAAGCCCATTTTCCAAACAGAGCCAGCATCGATCACTGGCTCTAGCGCCGAACCTTATTACAGGAATTTATTGCAATCATCATTATGTCCAATCAGTCTTACGGTATGTTCGTCACAAAGTGACTTAATAATCGACTTTCCTGGTGAATGTGATAAACACATTGCTTCGAGAGACGAGGTTAAGTGAACTAAACAGAAATACCCGGTCTGGGATTTCATGGGGCGGACGCCCCCCGCCGGTGGTTCAAGTCTACATCTACATATTTACTTCGTAGTCCACCAAAAGTTGGGTGGCGGAGGGTACTCGGTACCACTACTGGTCACTTGCTTTCCTGCTGCACTCCCGTGTAGGACAAGGGGAAGACGAATACTTGTATGCATCCGAACGAGGTCTAATCTTTCTAATCTTACCCTTGTGGTTTTTACGCGAAATGTAGGTTGGCGGTAATAGACTCGTTCTGCAGTCCCTCTCGAATTCCGGCTATCTAGATTTCTTCAACAGTGCTCCTCCAAAAGAACGTCGTCTCCCCTCCAGCGACTCCCAGTTAAGTTCCCGAAGCTTTTCGGTAATACTCGCGCATTGATCGAATCTACCAGTTGACACGACTTTGTCAAGCATCACACTACTAATGCTGTATTCGAACATTACGGGATTGTTTCTCCTACTCATCTGTATCGCCTTATTATTATTATTATTATTATTATTATTTTGTACATTTAGTGTGGTGTCGCACAAGTACAAAGTGCGCGCCACCTACATTCGCCGCGCGCCGCAATGCACGCACGGCGCGGCGTTCTTACGACGTCAGCCACGAGCGCCCTCTGCTACAACTCCGCTCGTGGCCACGACTGAACGACATCGTTCACTTGGAACTGAGATAGGAACCAGTTAACACTTCAGAATCAGATAGGCACCAGTGAAGACTTGGCTATCGGACAGGCACTAGGCAGGCATCTAGCTCAAATATGCATCAGCATTCTGCAGTACTGAGATATGTAAAAGTTAAGTATTACTAAGTCTCTAAGAAATATAGATCTCGTTCTAATTTACTCTAGTGCTTCGAATTTCTGCTGTCTCACTGGCTGATCACCTCCTACCTGCACAAGCGTGCATCCTTTATTCCTGTGTCGGTCTTTCTACTCGGCCACCGACACGATGGAAATGAGACATAAAAGCGGCGACGAGTGTGGGACACAAAATTGGCGACGAGGCTGGGACACAAAATTTAGTTCTAGAAATTTGTCCAAGTCATCCTGCATCCTACTACAGTCATTCAATGTCGACACCTTTTAGTACACCACAGCATCATCAGCTAACATCCGCAAATTGTAACTCAATCTGTCCGTCAGATCATTTATATAGATCGAAAAATAATGGTGGGCCTATCACACTTCCCTGAGGAATCCCCGGCGATATCATATTCTCTGATGTACACTCGCCAACGAGGTTCTGTTACGTAAGTAGTCTTTGAGCCACTCACATTTTTGGGCACCTATTCCACACGCTGGTACCTTCGTTAGCAGTATGTAGTAAATGAAATGAGCGTATGGCTTTCTTGGCCGGGAGATCCCTTGCGGGATTGTTCGGCCGCCTTAGTGTCTTTTTATTTGACGCCGCGTGGGCAATGCCAATGATGATGAGATGATGATGATGATTAGGACAACACACAACACTCAGTCCCCTGCCGGGAATCGAACCCGGGCCTCCTGCGTGGTAGTCAGCGACGCTACCGCTGAGATACGGAGGCGGACGCAGTATGTAGTGCGGTACCGTGTTAAACGCCTTTCGAAAGTAGAAATCTATGCAGTCTCTCTGTTGCCCTTCATGCATAGCATAAAAGGTTTCATGAGAGAGAAGGGCGAGCTGGGTTTCACACGATCGATGCTTCCTAAAGCTGTGCTAATACATGCACAGTAGCTTTCCCGTCTCAAGGAAAGTTACTATAAATGAGAATATGTTCACGAAGTCTACAGTAAAACGATCTCAATGATATAGGTCTGTAATTTTGTGGGACCGTTCTGGATAAACTCTAGTCTCCGATACCGCTTTGACCAATGACATCACATTTGACGTCATAAATAAGCGGGAGATACTACGAACACATGTTTACCACAACACGGTATCGGTAGTTATATTTCACCTAAATAGGTCAAATCTACTCAATGATACCACGTCTTCAAAATACATTTAATAATTAGGAAATTTTAAAGAAAGGTTGAACTCGAAGTTGTACGGCCTGAAATGATATATTTATGTCGAATATAAAACTGTAAGTCGATTGAGTGTATCTGAATCAGAGATTCTGGCGCTACGCGCCCTCAGGTACTAAAAAATATTTCTTGTTTAACCACCTAACCTTCTTAGGGCTAAGCTACAGATAAAGTTCTTAAAAGTTAAAGTTAGGGTGTCTTCAAAAATATCAGACACGTAAACAGTGAGTACCGGTATTGAAACCACGCGCGGGACGGAATGACGTAAAACATGACGTCATTGGTCAAACCGGTATCGGAGACGAGATTTGAACCACCGTTTTTTTTGCCTTTCTTATACACGGGATTACCTGTGACCTTTTCCAGTCGCTTGGAACTTTACGCTTCATCAAAGATTCGCGATAAATGCAAGCTAAGTGAGGGCCCAATGCCGCTGAGTACTGTTTGTAAAACCGGACTGTTGCCCCATCTGGACCTGGCGACTTGCCTGTTTTCAACTCTCTCAGCTGCTTCTCTACACCAGCTATGTATATTACAATGTCCTCCATTTGGAAGTCAGTGGGACCAACAATCCCTCGGACAAGGGCTTTTGCGTTGTACTTAGGATAACTTAAGTAGTTTGTAAGTCTAGGCCCCGATCACCTCAGCTGTTTGGACCCTTAGGTTTAAAAACATTTGAACGTTTGAACTCACACATGTGCACTATTAATGACATATGAAAATCCAAAAACTCATTAGATCAACTCCAGATCGTGCTAAGAAACTTTTTGTTTTGTAGGTTTTAGATCATTTTAATGGTCGTCTTTTGACTAATACAGCCTTAACGCTGGCTACTGTTTTTGTGCTGATACGGTCAGAAACGCGAATAATCTACGTGCTGCTTCAGTCGCTATCCGTCTTCCAGCGCATCGTTACCAGCCGTAGCGATTGGCCGGCGTGGGTTTTTCCGCTGCGTCATAGAGCACTAAAACAAACCCATTAACGATGTTTCAACAACATGACATAAAAGGTGAGACTGTTTGACTGATAGATTTTATCTAAGATGACCACAGTAATTTTTTACACTTTTAGTTATACTGACTCCTGTTATCTCAGTTGGATGTATTTTATTTGATGCATTTTACCATTCTGTTTTAACACCTTTTTATCCATGAAGATGGTCTATGACCGAAACTGGTTCTTAATAAACAGCTGATGGTTTTTAAAAAAAAAATGCATTTTCTGAAACTAATTTACAGCTATTCGCAGCATTTTTTTGAAAGGATATTTAGCTGTCGTGAGACAGCCCATTAACTGCTTGAAGACCTGACTTCCAGTCCAGTATTCGCATCCACTCTTACAGCAACCGCTTCGTCAATTTATTGCGACGCGGCGGAATAGCCTTGTGCACTGAGGCGCCGTGCTGAGGTGCGCGCGCCCGTTCACCGTCGGAGATTTAAGTCCTCGCTTGGGCAAGGGTGTATGTGTTGTTGTTGGGATAAGTTAGTTCAAGTAGTCTGTAACTTTTGGGGACTAATAACCACTGCTTTTAGGTCGCATAATTTTACAAATATTTGAACATTTTTAATTTATTGCGCAACCTGCCGTCGGCCTCTCCACTTGTTGTTGCCTACACTCGGGAGCCTGGTTTGATGCAGCCCCATTCCCACTCTATCCTGAGCATGCCTCTTCATCTCCTCATGAGAATGGGAACGCACATCCATTTGAACCTGCTTACTGTGTTCATATTTTGGGCTCCTTCTGAGAATCTTACCCACACACTTACTAGAGGCAAAATTGTTAAAAATTGGTAAATGTGCTAAAATTGCTAAAATGACCATTGTTTGATATCTAAGAATGTGTCCTAATAATCTACCTCGTCGTTTAGTCAAAATATACCAGAAACCTCGCTTCTACCCAATTATGTTCACCACCTCCTCCTTAACATCGGAAGTCCACTGAGGCTTTTTGCGGATGATGCGGTGGTATATAGAGAGGTTGTATCAATGGAAAATTGTATTGAGATGCAGGAGGATCTGCATCGAATTGGCGCATGGTGCAGGGAATGGCAATTAAAGCTCAATGTAGACACGTGTAATGTGCTGGGAATACACAGAAAGAAAGATCCTTTATCATTTAGCTACACTATAGCAGGTCAGCAACTGGAAGCAGTTAATTCCATAAATTATCTGGGAGTAGTCATTAGGAGGGATTTAAAATGGAACGACCAGATAAAATCAATCGTCGGTAAAGCAGATGCCAGACTTAGATTCATTGGGAGAATTCTAAGAAAATGCAGTCCGAAAACAAAGGAAGTAGGTTACAGTACACTTGTTCGCCCACAGCTTGAATACTGTTCACCGGTGTGGGATCCGTACCAGGTGGGATTGATACAGGAAGTGAAGAAGATCCAACGAAGAGCAGCGCGCTTCATTACAGGATCATTTGGTAATCGTGAAAGCGTTACGGAGATGATAGCTAAACTTCAGTGGAAGACTCTGCAGGAGAGTCGCTCTGTCACTCGGTATGGGCTTTTGTCGAGGTTTCGAGAACATACCTTTACTGAGGAGTCTAGCAGTATATTGCTCCCTCCTACGTATATCTCGCGAAGATATCGTGAGGATAAAAATCAGAAAGATTAGAGCCCACACAGAGGCATACCGACAATCCTTCTTTCCGCGAACAATACGTGACGAATAGGAGGAAAAATCAATAGCGGTACTCAAGGTACCCTCCGCCACACACCGTCGGGTGGCTTGCGGAGTATAATTGTAGATGTAGAGATGTAGATGTAGTTACAGGACACACCTGTCTTCAGCATTGTCCTGTAGCACACAATTTCAAAAGTCTCTATAAGTTTTCTTTCAATACGCCTTCTCGCCTACGTTTCTCTCTCGAACAAACCTAGACTGCACATAAATGCCTTCAGAAAAAAAATTAATATTCTATGTTAAAAAATTTCTCTTTTTGAGAAACTCTTTTCTTCCTGTTGCCATTCTAGATTTGATTTTATCTGTACTGCCACCATCGTATATTATTTTACTACCCAAGAAAATAAACCCATCTATCATTTTTATCTTCTCGTTCTTATTGTAGTTCATCCAGCATAGCCCCATTTTTTACATTCAATTACCCTTGTTTTTCTCTTGTTACTGTTACATCCTAAACGCTGATGTCTAGACACTGTCCATTCAGTTCAGTTTACCTTCGGGGTCCTTTCGTCTCTCTTATCTCTCCTGGGAACAAATCGCCAGTTACTTCGAACTTATGAATCCTGCTCCTTAACCACGGTGCTACTCATGAACAGCAGAAATCTTAACGCAGTTATTTTTCTATAACAGCGGTTTCAGCAAAGCCTTTCTTGCATTGTCCACAAACCAATGGTGAGTGTAGGCAACTCTCAGGACACATGCTTGAGTTCCCCTCTACGTCTACGTACCATTACCGGAAAAGTTTCGGAACATTTTCCTACGTTTAGCTTTTACTTAGTGTGCATTGTCTCCTAAACAGTCCCTTAACACAGTTGATACACCGTTTCCAACGCCGCCTCTAGCTTGCTCGCGCGAAGCGCCATTTGCGAATTTTCTTTTATCCCGTCTGTCGTTGTAACGTGGATTTCACCTTTGGAGCCGGCCGCGGTGGCCGAGGGGACTGAGGCGCTCCAGTCACGATCTGCACGGCCACTAAGGTCGGGGGTTCGAATCCCCCCTAGGGCATGGATATTTGTGCCGTCCTTAGTATTAGCTAGTTCATAAGTAGTTTGTAAATTTAGGGACTGATGACCTCGTAGTTAAGCTATACAAACATTTGAATATTTCACCTTTGGAAATAAAATAAAGTTTCGCAGGTGTCACGTACGGAGGAACAGGCAAAACAGTGATTTCGTTTTTTGTGTAATAGTCACGCGCCAATAAGAATGAATGTGCAGGTACATTATCATCATAGAAGAGCCCTGGAGTTTCTCGCCACATTTAGTTTCCTTCTCGAAAGGGTCCCTATAGTATCATCGTTGAACTGGTGATCGCTATGGCTCAAATACATCACGAACTAATCCTTCAGATCAAATGAAACTATCACAATATCTTTGACATTATAGTTCACATAATGAGTTCAAATGTTGGTTAAGCTTATGGGACTTAACTACCGGTTCATCAGTCCCTAAACTTACAAACTACTCATGAACTAGCTAATCCTAAGGACGGCACAAATATCCATGCCCGAGGGGGCATTCGAACCCTTGACCGAAGTGGCCGTGCAGACCGTGACTGGAGCGCCTAGGTCCCCTCGTCCACCGCGGCCGGGCATGATGAGTTCATGACAAATTGTGAATATTGAACTTTGGTCACAACATCATAACCGTAGACCATGTCACATCACCATTTTTTTCTTACGATACATCTCATTCCCATTTGCATATCCAAACGCTCTTCACAGATGGTCTTTCGGCTCTTGGCTCATTCACTGTGGGATGAAAATGGCGACAAAAATATGTAATTTAAATCCTGTGTCATTATTTCATGATCCAATAGAAGTATTACATTCTCCTGCAATACCTCGGACAGTGATAAGCAACATTTCGTTGACGCTCCTAATATGGGCATCGTCGGTAGAGGACTGGTCGTTCTGAATGGATTCATACGTTAACTTACGTAAGGCCATTTTTAAACCACGTGGACCATTCTCAACGCCGAATAAGGCTTAAGTCCTTTTCATCATTTGAAGTGCCTCTGTTAAAAAGTTTTCTTGAGCTTCACGCAAACGTTAATGCAGATGCATTGTCGCAGTAGCTCTGACATCACAAAATTTGCAAACGGTGTGGCACAACGTCCTACTAATCAACACAGCACTGACCAATAACGGACATGAAGTAAAGAAACTTCTTGCATTTACACATTCAACACAGGCGTGTGCACAGTAGGGTGGGCCGAAAAAAGTTAATTTTTGAATATTGAGTTGTAATAGGGGTCGAAAGTTGCGTGTTTGTGTGCAGATTAACGAAAAGATATTTTAAAAAATCTAACTTAATATCTTCAGTTCTCGCAAAGGACTTAAAGTTTATAAAAATATCGATAAATTTATGGAATTTCTAATAGGTCATATAAATATATGTTTCAGTATCACGTCATAATAGGACTCAAAAACTGCGTATCCATGTGTAGTTTAACATAAAAATACTTTTGATAGTCCTAGCGTATGTAATCAGTTCGCGCTAAATGCCTTATCAATCGAAATATGACACCATTTCTAAATGTTCAAAATGTTACGGAAATTTACTAATATCTCGTATTTATATGTATGTTTTAAATATGTTAGGTTTTATTTATTGTGATTTGATTATTTAAAGAGATAACATCGTAATTTTACACATCTTTCTACAGCCTGAGTGTGGCACGGAATGTTCAGAAATTCAAATTCTGGCAAATTCTTAGTCATCAAAAATGTAGAAATGGATTCTGTCGTCAATTTCTGCATCACTGGGTGAGGCGATAACTTAAATTTTCACCAATCTATAAGCTCACTGTAGTCGGTAACCTCAAAATCTAGTGTTTGTGTAGTAAACATTCTTACTGCAGCTTTGCGGTAATTTTTCATATTTTTTGCCTTTAGGACTCTTCTAAAACCCAACTCTCTAATATGTGATTTCTCATCTACTATCATAGCCAATAACACGTCTTCTGGATGACAGAAAAACGAGTTTCGTTGAATCACTGGATCAATTTGCTTTTTTATGTTCTCTGGAGGATCTCTGGAAGTTTTAATAACCTTAAAAACGTGCTTTGGACCATACTTTACTGAGGCGTATCTCTTAATATCGAACCAGACTTGGGCATATGTCTTTAGAATATAGTCAACTAAAATCGTGAGTTCATTTGTGCGATTTACTTCAGAAATATACAAGCGCAACACTCTATTCGCACATGTCAACCAACGGGAGTGACTAAGAGGTCCAGGATCACGATTAGCCAGATCTGGAGTACATTTTCCACTTTGAATAGTTTTGACAATATCCATGAGGTATTGTTGATCTTTGCTTCAATCTATGAAGATTGAAGCTGTAGAACGATGTGTAAAATTAGTAACAGAGGCTGCAGAAAAAGTATGTGGGCAAGATAGCAGAGATGGATTCATTAGGATGACTCTGCTGTCAAGATCAATAATGCCAAAATTTGGACACAAATCAGAATTCAAGCCAACTACATCTTTGACTAGTATGTAAATAAAGGTATAAAAATGTAAATAAATGTATATATTGTAAATATGAATATATAAATAGTTTAACTTCATTGAGGGGTTGGTTGGTTGGGTAGGCTGTGGGTGGAACTCGAACTGCAGCCACCTCCTCGTGGTGAGTTCTGGGTCATTTAACCAAATTTTCTCGTGAAATGGGCGAAGAGCTGCAAAGTTACGATGTTATCTCTTTAAATAATCAAATCACAAAACATAAAACCTAACATATTTAAAACATACATATAAATAGGAGATATTAGTAAATTTCCGTAACATTTTGAACATTTAGAAATGTTGTCATATTTCGTTTGTTAAGGCCTTTAGCGCAAACTGATTACTTACGCTTGGACTATCAAAAATATTTTTATGTTAAACTACACATGGATACGCAGTTTTTAAGTCCTATTAGGACGTGGTACTAAAATATTTATTTTTATATGACCTTTCGGAAATTCTATAAATTTATCGTTTTTTTAGAAACTTTAAGCCCTTTGCGCGAACTGAAGATATTAAGTTAGATTTTTTCGTTAATCAGCACATAAATTCGCAACTTTCGACCCCTATTATAACTCGATACTCAAAAATTCACTTTTTTCGGCCCACCTTAGTGCACAGATGCCAGCCGGATTTCACTTCAAAACTCCACAGACGCGAAGTTACTAATTTTCTGGAAAAGTTTTGAACAGTCATGGTATTACAGCAAGTCATACGAAATCTTGTAGTGCACAGTATGAAACTCAGTTAAGCGAAAGCGGGTCAACTGCAACATGGGGTATCTGAAACGCTCACGAAAAACGTAAATGACAAGGAAAGCATTCTGGGAAATAATAACTAGAATGTACTGATCTGAAAAAATAAATACGCAGTTTATTAGAAAAGGAAGACGGAAAGTTAAGGGGTTAACTTGTGACCGACATTGCGTTCACTAGATACGGAGTACAAGTCAAAATAGATTTTTCTCAGGGATAGGGAAGACAATCGGTCGTCCACTTCGAAAGAAACCGTCTCGGCATTTATCTTCACGGAAACGTCAACTCAGGGTGTTTGGGGGCAGATTTGAAACATCGTCCTTTCCTATGAGTCCGGTGTGACACCTCTGGACCAGCTAGGTCGGTGGAACTTAAATTACAGTATCGAAGGATGCGATAATGAAAAAGCCGAAACTGTATGATGTGATTGAAGAAGACTAATAAGAGAATTTTTAAAATTCAACCGACGTGCCAGAAATAATTCCCGGATGCGATTAAGCGAATACCTGCCATCTTGGATGAAAGGGATGATCGCAGAAGGTTTGCAAGAAATCACCGGCGCAGTGGAATGGACGAGCGCTCTAAGGCGCCTTGCTGCAGAGCGCGCCGTTGCTCCACGTCGGAGGTGCATGGGTGTGAGTGCGTTGTCCATAGCGTAAGTTAGTTTAAATTAGGTCAAGCAGTCGGTAAGTGTAGCCACCGGTGATCTTAACAGTTTGGTGCCTTCGGTTAACAAACATTTGATCATTTTGGACACTGCAATGAAGCATAGCCCGCAGATAAAAGTGTAGACGGAAATAGTTGATCAAAGTGACATGGAAGGACATAAGGAGCATACAAAAAAATTAAAAATTACAGAAGTATAGCTCAAATAGAGCTGGAGGAGAGTTGTGTTGAAGTTCGCCTACGAAGACGTTTGGGAAGAAAATGGATTACAAATATTATAAAAGAGAAATAAATATAATGCTGTTGACATAAAAAAATAACAAATTAAAACAAAACGATGTCAAAGGAGATATTACCACACACTTTCATGGAGTGAGAGTCACCAGGAAGAAAGAAAAGTCGAAAACAACATGGATTCTAGAAATTCAGACACTGTCAGAAGAAGAAATATTGAAGAAAATTTGTGTACGGATATGCAAATACCTAGAATTTGGATGACATATGATGTATTCTCTTGGGCTACCGTACCGAGACTGCATTTCATTCTGAAACCAGACAATATTTAAAAAAAAAAAAAAAAAAAAAAAAAAAAAAAAAAAAAAAAAAAAAAAAAAATCTTCGGTATTTCTAAATCATGAAATACAACTTATTATTATCGTACTGACTACTAAGGCACTGGAGTTCTGTGAATACAATTTTAACGTTAGTAAAGAAAATATGCATAGTCTACAAAGAGTTACTGAATTCGATTTACCTCCACAATGTCTGTAAACCGGAAAGAACACGAGGATAATATCGTGGGATAGGCCAACCAGAGATTGCGTTTTATTGGCAGAACGCTTAAAAGATGCAACATAACTACTAAAGAGACTGCATACACTACTCTTGTCCGTAATTTTTTGGAGTATTACTGCCCAGTGTGGGATCCTGATCAGGTGGGTTTGACGTAGGACATCGAAAGAGTCCAAAAGAAGGGCAGCTCGTTTCGTATTGTCACAATACCGAGGAGACAGCGTTACTTAAATGATACAGTATCTGGGTTGGGAATCATTACAACAACGGCGCTTATCGCTGCGGCGTGAGCTACTTACGAAACTCCAATCGCCAACATTCTCCTCCGAATGTGACAAGATATTGTTGACTTACATAGGTAGAAAAAAAAGATCATCAGAATTACGAGGAATCAGAGGTCGAACAGAGAGATTCAGGTGTTCCTTCTTCCCGCGCGCTATTCGAGAATGGAATAGGAGATAAATAATATGAATGTGGTTCGATGCACCGTGTGCCAGGCACTTAAATGTGATTTTTAATCCCAAGTAGATGTAGATACGTTATGTAATAAGAAAATCAAATACTGTACTGCATTTCACATTACAAAAAAAAGGTATCTGAAAGCGCTCTTTTCACTGTTAGTTCGGCTAACGAGGATTGATTTGTAGGTCTTTCTTCCTGCTATCACATAGCCTCCGGACATGACGCTACTGACAAAGTAGAGTCAAAGAAATCAAACAGTTTCATATTAATCCAATGCTTTGCGTTTATTTATACTGTGTTAAATTTACAGACAGAATGAAATATTTCCCATTCCAGCACAGTTGACTTTCAAAAACGTACTTGCATTAGAGGATCACGTAGCATTTGATTTGCGATGTGTACACTCGTCACGGAGTTACTCGGCAATACCTGTCGGCAAAGTTAGCACTGGCGCCGATAAAACATATCCCTGTTTTACCCTTCAGTGTCTCGCTTCAGCTTTCGAGCACCGCTCGGATAAGAGCCCTGTATTGGGAGAGTAGCGCCAACATTTTATGTGTGGCTTGCCGACAACCGCCGGCTGCTATTGGTCAGTTGAGCGCGGGTGGGCCACGTCCACCATTTTAGGTCCATCCGCGTAAATGGCATATTTCACTTAACTCGCTGTTATTTTAGCATTTAGAGGTGTTGGAAATCTGTAGACTCATTGTGTATTAAATTAAGAGCTTAACACTTTTATATATGGTGAAGAATGCCACAGTGTTGTGCAGTGAATTGTTTACACTAAGACAGTCCGAGGTTTCCGCATTCCACAGGGCGAAAGGAATGCGAAAAGACGCGAATTGCGGGTACATCGCATTGGAAGAAAAGATGCATTTCCATACGAGGAAGCAAAATTGTGTGAAGTAAAGAAATTTGTATTGAAATATCGAGTAAACGTCTAGGTTCATCTGTTTCTTGCGAGTAATGTTGGCCGGACAATCATGTAAGAGAAAAGATATTTTTGAAAGATACAAATACGTGAAATTCTAACAAAATCTGCCGTATTTTCACGAATTTCGCATTTATGCTGAATATGACGAAAGTTTGGACAGGCAAAACCGTTTAAAGAAATGTTCAAATGTTTGTAAATCTATCGGACCAAACTGCGTGGTCTCAGTCCGTAGCTTACAAACTACTTAAACCTAGCTAAACTAACCTAATGACAAACAAACATACACACCCATGCCCCAGGGAGGACTCGAACCTCCACGGCGAGCAACCGCGCGCTCCGCAGGGAGACGCTTTAGACCGCTCGGCTACTCCACCGCGGTGCAGAACCGTTTACATATATTGTATGTATATAAATAAGATTCGTATCTCACTCATTCTACGTAAATTTATCGCAATGTATTTAGACAAAATTTTTAATACATTTCAAGATAAGGAACAATGCTGCTTGGACATAAATCAATCAATGAACGTATTCAAAAATATTCCTTCGTGTCACAGTGTTGTGGAAAAAGTTGTGCACGTATTTTTTAACCTCTAGAGTACATATTCTTCTGAGAAAATATAATCGCCAAGCAGAGGATCCCACAGCAAAGTGCGGTGGTAAAGGTATTGGCATGAGGAATGCTGTGAAGGTATTTTAAGACGCAGTTACTATGTAGATAAAATACCTTTCGAATTTTTTAGACAAATTAATTTGTAATTTTCCAATTTTTATTCTTCCCCTTAGCAGCCTAAATAATGAAACTACATATTTGTATTTTAATAAGTACCAGTACTTTAAATGAAATATGTTAACTATAACGACTTAAAGTCTCTTATCATTACTACATATATTACTTTTGACAAAATTTTGCACGAAACAAATTTTACAACTGAATACTACACGGAAAGAAGGGGTTAAGTCCAAATTTCACGAAACTGAGTTACTGGTATCCTTATGAAGTTCATCAGATGTACTTTCAGTTGGGTGAACTTAAATGAATGTAATGGGTTTAGTCACTGAGTCATAGCGAGATCAAAATATGGTATACACTGAGAAAACGGGTCAAGTCCATCCGAAACATGGAAATAAAGGGCGAAGTACAGCAGGTGTCGATTTCTTAGCTGTCAGCTGTATTTTTTTCCCTGCTGTTACGGAAGTATCACTGTTGACATCGTTAAATGCAATGTCATTGTCGAAGCAAACACGGAGCAGATTTCACATTAGCTTCTTTGCTTTATGCTGTGGCAGAACCGAATATCGTGTCGTGATTTGTGGTGTAGTAGATTGAATTTCCTGTGATATACAACTGTGGACGATGTTTCAACTGTCGATGGAAGATCCAGATTAAAGTTGCAGTGGTAAGTGTAGAAAAAGACAGAGCTTTGGTCGACAGTCTGAAGTATCTAAAAAAGCTAAGAGTAATGTCACATGAAATAGGAGAGCGTTGTAACTGCAAGAAGAATTGTACTGATTTGTTAACTGATACAGAGAAATCTATGTTAATATCTAAATTCAATTTGCTGAAGGACTGGAATGAGCAAAGTTGTCACCTGACAGGACTGATTTTTGTCGACAGTGTACAATGGCGTAGGCCTCGCAGATATGACCACACTCAAAAATAAATAGAATTTTGTCAGGGGAATTGCAGGGAAGTTACATAGTGAAATATCATCCCAATATCACATAACAATCTGACTTTGACAATATTATTTGTGCCTTACAGTAAGAAATTAAAAAATAGATTTACAGATAAAGAGACGTAAAGGGTCCAGTTTTTTTTTTTTTTTTTTTTTTTTTTTTTTTTTTTTTTTTTTTTTTTAAATATTGTTTTATTCTTTTAGGGAATACTGAAGAAAGGTCGTAGAATGTGCTGTATAAATTACAGAAGCGTATGCCAATAACCAATGAAACAGTAACGTTTTAAACTTTGAAATTACTCTCCTGAAAAGTCTGTAAAATGGACTTAACCCCTTCTTTCCGTGTAGTCTTCATTACTAGTTTGCTCAAAAATAAAAGGTATTGATCTCAGATTACCAATTTTTCCTTAATGTTCGCAGTAGAGGCGAAGGTGGTATTATAGGCTAGTGGTTGCAATATGTGCTAGCTTAATATCTGACTAATAAGCCTGCGCATACTAGCGGCAATCTCAGTGAATAGTAGTAGCTAGTTCGTACAAACGCCACAGAATGCGCTGCCGCAGTTAGTTACGTGGAATGTTGGTGGTGAGCTGTTTCGTGATTTTTTTCATTTTGAAAGGTAAGAAATTACAGTTATATTAGACATACTGCCAATGCGTAGTTAGCTGTTAACTTCTTAACTACATATTATATAAATATTTAGCTCTCTAATGCTCATGTAGTTGGTTTATTAAAGTTTGTTTATAACGGATAGCGACGTTTTACTTTCCAAGAGGGCTAGGGTGGTAATATGGACAATCACTGTGGTGGTCATATGGGCTACCCACTATAGTAGCCCGTATTACAACCCCTACAAATTCTGTGTGGTTTTCTGTTTTAGCCTGATAACACAGAAGGCTTGCCCAAGTCCTCTACTGGTCCACACCATGTGCCAAAGACCTAGCAGATGGCCCAAGCAGTGCGTCCCACGTTCCAATACGAACGTGCCAAAAAATAAGAAAAAGACAACAAACAATGTACCTAAGCCAGGAAAGGCAGCTGCAATTACAGCATCACCCTACAAAATATATTTGGAAGAAGCTCAAAAAAGCACGAAGAAAAGGAAGCTGACAAAAAAAAGGAAAATAAAAAGATAGGGGGAAAAAGAAGTGGACAAAAAAAAGGAAGATCGAAAGTGACGATGTAAAAGGGAATACGAAGAATGTGAGATGTGAGCCAGGTGTTGACAAAAGAAAGAAACAAGAAATAAAAAGCAAAACTCCATCAGTGAAGCGAAAATTGACCATCGACCTACAATTATACGAGACTTCAGAGGAGGGATCGATAGATTCTGGGGAGTCAGTTCTAGAGCCCAGTGTTGGTGGAGATGACGATGCTACCTGCCTTTTTTGTGAGGGGTTATATTCCCAAGACACGAAAGGAGAGCTATGGATACAGTACCTAATGTGCGAGATGTGGGCACACAAGGTGTTTGCTGGTTGTGAAACGGAACATTATATTTCTGATTTCTGCCAACCCTAAATGAACAACTTATGATAAACATGTCCCAGTATAAAGGGTTTGCTATTTTCCAATTACTCTAAAAATTTACAGAAAATAATACTGACTTTTTTGTGTATTTATAAAGTAGCCCTTATTACCACCACATTTACATTTTTACACAATATGTCAATTTTGTAAACATATTTCCATATTAAAGTTGCACAATGATTTAAACTAAAACATATGTGTTTGGCTTTTTTTATAACATCATAAAGATTATTTTTTGAGGTTTTCAGCAAATTTCACTGACAATTTTGGAATTTATGGTCCAAAAATAAAGTGGTAGCCCATTATACCACCTTTTCCTCTAGAGGTGAGAAAACGATTAAAAACTTTTGTTCATTGTTTACTTAACGAACTGTTATAACACACCGATGTTCAGACCGGTTCTCTTCATCGTAAATGCTAATTTAACAGTGCCGCCCATAGCGCTGCTATTGCGAGATAGGTCTACAATGAGGGCGCCCGCCCGGTTGGCGGTACTCTCCCAATACAGGGCTCTACAGTCGGACTCACCCTGACGCACATCTCGATCTTGCGCACGCGCATCGGCCCGAAGTTGGCGATGTGCGCCATGGTGAAGGCGTCGCAGTCGATGACGTAGACGTCGCCCGGCGTGAGGTCCTCGGCCAGGCGCACCTCCAGCATCATCAGGAACAGCTTGGTGTACGCGTCCGGGTTGTGATTGGTCAAGTCTTTGACCGCCCCCAGTGACAGGTGGACCCGGTACCCTTCTGGAGTGAGGCGTGGCATCGGGAAAATTTTCCTGCAAAAGGTGAAGGTATTCAAATTGTTTCCTAAATAGTTGTGCCATAAGTTTACATTGTGATTTACTGAAATCCTTATTAAAAGATGAAAGAGACAGAAAGAAAATTTATACAGCGTGTTTCACTAAGTGTGTTTGCCTCTGTAACTTAAAAATAATAGCTGACCGGAAGTTTTAAATCGGTAGGTCAACACAACTAATGTTACACTTTCTGCGGAGCTATGGACATAGTTTATCGTAATTTTTTTTGTGTTTATTTCCGTCAACAGTTGCAATATAATTGTGTAATAACATGTTTCTATCACTTGGATCATCTTCAGATCTTATAGTTGCGTCCACAACTCGTCTGGCTGAGTACTAATTGATACCAGTCCCAATCAGTACTCAGCCAGACGAGTTGTGGACGCAACTATAATATCTGAAGATGATCCAAACGATCGAAACATGTTATTAAACAATTATATTGCAACTGTTGACGGAAATAAACACATTTAAAATAACATAGTGCAGTTGCGAACACTCTCCAATCGATCACGACGACTATAATAGTTTATTGTATCATTTTCGAAAGAGTTACAGTACAAAGATATATTTTTTTAAATGGAAGAATAGTTTTTCCTTCGTGTGTTGGATTCGTTGAAATCAGCTGCGTCCAAATCAATTTAAACTACATACCTATCACTGTTAGTTTGGGCCGCCCGCGGTGGCCGAGGGGACTGAGGCGCTTCAGTCACGGTCTGCACGGCCACTACGGTCGGGGGTTCGAATCCCCCCTCGGGCATGGTTATTTGTGTCGTCCTTAGAATAAGGTAGTTGATAAGTAGTTTGTAAGTTTAGGGACTGATGACCCCGTAGTTAAGTCCCATAAGCTTAACAAACATTTGAACATTTTGTTAGTTTGGGAGCTACAACCCTTCAAAGTTTCAGGGGCAGATACAACACGCTGTACATAACACTTGGGTGTGTGGTTGGTGATGGATGTTATTGCGATGGGAAGTTGATTTACATGAGATGTTCAAATTTGTGTCCATGTTTCTCAATGCATAATGCAATGCGCCGTCGAAAGAATCTGTAGACGAGATGTAACATCGCCGGTATGACGGAACGACATGCGTCCTCGATGCGCCGTTTTAGATCATCTGGGGATGTGGACTCTGTGACATAAACACGATCCTTTAGATATCCCCACAAAAAGAAATCTACTGGTGTTAAATCTGGCGACCTTGCGGGCCATGAATGGGAAACCATGGCGCCCCAACCCCACCAACAGCCATGTATTATCTACAGCGTGTGTTATCTGCCCCTGAAACTTTGAAGGGTTGTAGCTCCCAAATTGTGATAGGTATGTAGCTTAAATTGATTTGGACGCAGCTGGTTTCAACGAATCCACCGCACGATAGAAAAAAAACTATTGTTTCATTTAAAAATTACATCTTTGTGCTGTAACTTCTTGGAAAATGGTACAATAAACTATGTTCATAGCTCCGCAGAAAGTGTAACATTTCTTGCGTTGACCTACCGCAATAAAATTTTCCGACACCTATTATTTTATAAGTTACAGAGGCAAACACACTTAAGTGAAACACCCTGTATATAAAACAGTCTAGAGTGCAATGATTTTATTTTACTTAACTTGTTTCGGTCCTTTTTTTATGACAATCGTCAGGAATTGTAATTCCATTGATGTCGTGGGTGGGCAGCTACCTGGGAGCCCTCCAGTGACGTACTGGAAGACTCCCAGGTAGATGACCAGTGACGCACTGGAAGATTCCCAGGTAGCTGCCCATCTGCAGACATCAGTGGAAGTAGTTGTGTAAAATAAAATCATTGTACTCTAGACTGATTTCATATATTTAAATAAGAGTGCTGTTATCCCAAGAAGTGAAACAAAAGTGTTTCCCATAAATATGTGAATGAAAGAAGAACATGCATAAAAGAAACGAAATACATGGTAAATGGTGGAATAAATGAAGACTTAATATTAGAAGAATCGATGGAAAGAATTACAACTACAGAGGAATATAAATATTTAGGAGTGAAAATTACAAATGATGGGAAACAGAAAAATAAAAGGAATTGGATCAAGAATAAATGCAGGAAAGACGACAATTTCTTTGTTGAATGGAATTCTCTGGGACAAACACACAATTACAGAAAACAAAATAAGGCTATATAAAACAAAGTTCGGAGCATTATTACATATGTTTCAGAAGTGTGGACGACCAAATGGCAACTGAAATCAAAATTATTAGCTACAGAAATCGATTTCTGGAGACGTTCATCAAGAAAAATAATGAGAAATGAAGTAATCAGAGAAAAAATGAAATGTAAAAATTCAATTATTGAATTCATCGAGCACAAACATCTAAGATGGTATGGACATGTCAGGAGAATGGGACAAGAAAGGCTTACAAACTGCATACTCGACTGGACACCGCACGGAAGAAGAAAAAAGGTACGACCACCTACCACAAGGATGCAGGAAGATCAGTCAGCAATGAGGAAGAACAACATTCCTGAGGACTTATGGGAGGACAGAGAAGAGTGGAGAACTTAATGTAATCTAATATAATTCCTGGAAAAATTTACTTACATTGTAAAACCAGAATAATAATAAAAGAAAAATTGGGAAGAAAAGGGCCAGATCTTACCCCGGTCACTACCGCCAATGGCAACACAATAAATAAATAAACCGAATATATACTTACAAACGACAGTTGCAAACAGGAACGACGGCAGTCGAGTGTAGGCTTGATGTGCGTATCTCCGTCACGCATTCTGCTACAGCCAATGAGCTTTCAGTTCTGTTTTCATCGCTATGTTGTGACCGTCGCAGGAATTGGCAGAATTAAACCAGATGGTAGCCAGTAATTCAGTGTATTTTATTCTATTTATTGCAAGTTGTCATCGCTGATGGTGATGGCATGCAACCAATTCTACCTAAGCAAGTGGAGACAATCATTTGGAGGCCGTAAGGTTTCTTCACACGAGTACTTCAACCGTCGCTTGAAACCGGCAAACATGATTTTCCCATATTTGTCTAGTTATGCGTGAGCTATGAGTGGGTCCAATTGTAGCTCTCGGAGAATATTGTAATGTTTTTTAACTATCTCAACAATTTGAGACGCGATCTGTGGTTTAATATACCAATGATTAAATCCTGTAAGTCAAAATCGAAATTTTATTTTATTTCTGTATATTCAGGTTCGGCTCTTTAACGAGCCATCTTCAGATTATTATATGTTTTAGGCAACCATAAATGTCTTCATACTAACAAAATACATATAGCAGCCATCGTGGAAATATAATTTAAAGTATCATATTTTTATTACTACTACAACAACTTTTATTGCCTAAAGCCTTTTATGATCTGAAGATGTGTCTTTAAAGAACCGAAACTGCTTACGACAAAAATGAAATGAAACTGAGATATTGGCTTTGAGAATTTCTTCCTTCGTGCAGATAGAAAAGCAACCAGCGGATTTAGGCCACAATCTAGACTTTTTTATGTGGATCATTACCTCATGATCTGGATTATAAGTAACAGAAATGCATTTCCCCTAATTTATCTTATCTCGTACCACCTCTCTCCTGTGGATTCCTATCGGCAGTACCGACGAGGTACTGACCAACTAATCTAAAAAAATCGCATTTCTTTCAGATTAAAAGATTATTAAGAGACTTCTTACTTCGACATATTTGCTCATTCTGAACTCCGAACATACCTTCCTCATCCACGACAGGATTTTACATATATTTATATCGACTGCGAGGGTAGGCGGGTGCGAGGGAGCTGACAGACAGTAAAGAGTAATCCTGCGTTTACCAGTGTGACAGAGACCACACTCGAAACTCGGTTATCGTTCTCAGATTCATAAAACTTTCGCCATTAATACAAATCACTCACAGAAAAGCTGCTGATCTGACTGGAAAATGTCATCCCTTACCAAACATCCGTTGTGCTTGCTTTCTACAAATACCAGCGTCGAACTTTGGCCCCACTTACGGCCACCCCAAAACACCAGGGCACTACCAGATTACGGCACTTGTTGGACGGTGTACGTAATTAAGACGTTCAGACTAAGCACGGTGCCTCTACACACGCTTCCGACGATTGTAGGTTTAAGTCAGAGTTTGAAAGACGACCGTCTGTTGTCTTCCATATATTTTTTAATTAATTTATTTAATTTATTTAATGTCGCTAGATTTTCATTTTGTTCAAACTTGAACCCCACTCTTCTCAAGGCTTGAGGAATAGCATTTTTATTTAATGTGTTAAAATATTAGTTAATATTGCTAGGGTTTTCTTATTTTGTTATGTTAATAATTTATTACTATATTAATTAATGTGGCATAAATGTGACATCTCCGCTACGCCACTGTCCCTGTGAGAAAGTGTACTTGTCTTACCTTGAAGTGGTTGCGAGAATCCATGGCTGTCTGAATGTGGGGAGTGATAGCTCGCGTTCTCGATAACTGCTGAGGCCACCAAAGAGGTTTCTACACCCTTTGGTTACAGTCCCGTTAGCGTGCCTTCTTTAGGGCGAGTCTCGCTGTCCGTCCCCATCACCGCCGTTTCTTGGATTTTCCGGCTTCCGGTAGCAGTTTTCCTGCCTCATGGCCGCTGTATCTTCATTCATTCTGGGCCGGTCGTCTAGTGAGGTAAGGTTTGTTCTGCTCTTGTTTCTGTAGATGGTAGCGTTTCATTGACTAGCACGTTTAACTTAGATTCGTGACCCTAGAATCATTTTTTGGTATATTGTCTCCGATCGTGTGCGGAAATGTGTTCTCGTTTTTCAATTTAGTGATTTCCAATAGATAAACGCGGTGTGTGTGATTCTAGTTGCAGTTTGATAACGGCCTGATATGGTAAAACCTTTGTGATTATGTTGCGGTGTATAAACTCTATGTAAATACTTTCTAGCTTTGTGGGCCCCGATTGCTAATAGGTTCAAATGTTCAAGTGTTTGTTAAGCTTAAGGGACGTAACTACGGGGGCATCAGTCCCTAAACTTACAAACTACTTATCAACTACCTTATACTAAGGACGACACAAATATCCATGCCCGAGGGGGGATTCGAACCCCCGACCGTAGTGGCCGTGCAGACCGTGACTGGAGCGCCTCAGTCCCCTCTGCCACCGCGGCCGGCTGGATGAGTCAGATATCATGGTGAGTTTTGACGTCGTTTCGTTGCTTACGAGGGTGCCCCTTCGAGAGTCACTAGATTTGATTGGTCAGAAGTTTGACGAGAAGACCACAGAACTTTTTAGGCATGTCTTGACCTACACGTATTTTCTTTTCAATGGCGAATACTACGAACAAACGGAGGGAGTCGCCATGGGTAGTCCACTCTCCCCTGTGGTCGCAAATTTGTACATGGAGAATTTCGAGGAGGAAGCCCTGGCATCATCTGAATGGAAACCTACTTGCTTTTTTCGTGGACGACACTTTCGTCATCTGGCCACATGGTATGGATAAACTCCTTGACTTCCTTACACATCTGAACTCCATACACCCCAACATCAAATTCACTATGGAAACTGAAACGGAGGGTAAATTGCCGTTCCTTGACGTCTTGGTCAAGAGAAGAGCTGATGGCACTCTGGGTCATAGTGTATATCGGAAGACAACGCACCATATAGATCGTGTATAAAACACTAAAATATGACGCGTTTCAAGGGTCAAGCCCTCATCATCAGAGAAAATTTACAAGAATCTTTCATACCCGAGACAAATAAAATCTAAAACGTAATAAAAGAAAACGTGGTTACTTCCCTTGTAACCGTGTCTCCGCAGAAAGCTCCTCAGCATACTGTGCTTCGTCAATAATGAAAACAGACCCCAGCACTGGCGGCGCATAACACTAGCGAAGCGCACAAAATCAACAACACGAGTGGGGCGCACGTATGAACATGAAAACAAAGACCTCTAAATGCCAAAGATCATCCACTAGCCAGTGGGTACATTCGGGTGTCGCGAAGACAGAGGTTGAAATTAAAAATAAACGACGCTGTATGTATAACCTTGAACTTGTTCATTTAATGAAACGTCGCTTTTTGCGTTATGTATTGTAATCTCCAGCTGTTCTAGCAGATCTAACTTTCTTCCCTTGTCCTGTTTATGTAAAATCTTCAGGTCATCTTCAATCTGCTTTAATGGGTGGCCAGTTTCGCGGATATGTGTAGCTACAGCGGACTTGTCAAAATTGTTAAGTCGGAAGGCGTCCATGTGTTCCTTGTACCTAACTTTAAACGATCTACCAGGATGACCAATGTAGTTGGTATTGCAACTACTACGCTGTATCTTATCAACCCCTGCTTTGTCATATTTATCAGTCTTTTGGTTTAAGTTATTTCGTAATTTACGATGTAACGTATTATTAGTTTTAAAAGCAGCTTCTACTTTAAAAGGTTTTAGTATGTTGGCCACTTTCTGAGACAGATTACCAAAATATGGAACCATTGCCCTCTTGATATTATCCTTGCCTTTTGTATATGATTACGCACGTTGTTTCTTTCGTATTAGGTTATTAACTATGTTTTCTTGGTAACCATTCGCCTTAGCAAGCTGTCTCATAATGTTAAATTCAGTTGTTCTGTCTTTTTCGTTCATTGGCACTTTGAAGGCTCTATCGACTAAACAGCGTAGGGCAGAAAGTTTTTTGGCCATTAGGGTGACAAGAGCTGTTATGTATTACAATGTCGGTAGTTGTAGGTTTCCTGTGTACTTTAAATACGTGTCTGCCATCCTGCTTCGTAATGTTAAGGTCAAAGAACTGAAGTGTGCCAGCCTTCTCTTGTTCAACGGTAAATTCGATTTTCTCATGTAGGCTGTTAAATTTATTAACGACTTCAGTAATTTCAGTTTCACCTCCATCTATCAATAGCAAAGTATCGTCAACGTAGCGTTTATAATATTTTATGAAATAGATGCTGCATATTTGTGAAAAGCCGGTTTTCTAGGTTATTAATAAAAATGTCTGCTATTGTTCCTGAAATACTTGAACCCATAGCCAGTCCGTCCTTTTGTATATAAAATTTCCCGTTAAACGTAAAATAGTTATATTTCAGAATAAACTGAAGTAGGTCAATGAATTCAACGATTTCTTGCTGAGATAGTCTCTTGTGTTTAAGTAAGTTCGCTTTAATCAACTCGATGGCCTCGGCAACCGGAACATTTGCATATAAATTTTTAATATCAGGAGACATAAGGTGGAATGTATCTGCTATAATGGATATAATTAACTCATAATTTTGTACAGTATTTAATTACAAAAAGCATTGAATATAATTAATTGCCTCCTTTGTTACAGCTAGGAAATCGGTGAAGGATCCTTTGTCGGCTGGAACTGGGCATTGATGTTGGACTGGGCATGTGTTGGTTCGTTTGCCTCTCGGCATCGCAGCCGTAATTTGGCGTTGGCATCTTTCCCCATATGTTGGGGGAGGGGGGGGGGTCAGCGCTACTTCCATGGGCAGCACGTCTGCGGTTCAGTGATGCCAACACTTTGCGTGGTTAGTCGAAGCCAGGCGGTTTCTCAGTGGTAAAGAGGTCTTGGCGTTTTGGTGGGCAGTGCCTCTGTCAGTGTTGTTTCCAGACACTGTGGACATCAAAGGGGAGTTCGGCAGCTCTTTAGCGGAGAGCAATGCTGGTCTTCTCGATCTGAGTCTCCAGCATTCCAGGACAGCTACATCGTTGTATACGGGGAGCTAGAGGTTGTTTGTTTATTGTAGTCCCTAAAAAGAACATTTTTTTTCGCCGTATTTGTTGTGGTGGAATATGGCTCAGGGTTGGCAGCCATACAGTACTTGTGGATATAATTGTGCAGCTGATAGTGCGGATGGTATCATTTACCACCACATCAATCCTTTTTGTATATGGTCTGTTAATCCGCACAGGAACGCATTTTCTGCTACCGGGTATATTAGCCCAACTGCTGATGTGCGAAATGTGTTTCCTTCACAGCCCAAGTTGTGCCACACAATTGATGGGTGATATTATTTCTTGTCCTCAGTTTACCTGCATTGATTCTCCGATGCTCCTTGAGAGACAGCGTCCTGTCCAGTGTAACTCCTAGATAGTTGGGGAAATTGTTAGGATTAGGACTTTTTCCTTCAAAGATAACATTAAGCTCTCTTCTTGCTCAGTGGTTGCAGAGGTCGAAGAAAGGTACTTTCGTCTTTGTAGGTTTTGTATCCCATCCTCGTCGCCACTTTCGTACCCCATCCTCGTCGCCACTTTTGTATCCCTTCCTCGTCGCCACTTTTGTGTCTCGTCCTCCAGTTGTCGTAGGTGTCGGTGGCCGAGTAGAAAGAGACCGACACAGGAATAAAGGATACACGCGTGTGCAGGTACGGAGGTGACCAGCCAGTGGGACAGCAGACACTAGAAACACTAGAGTAAATTAGAACGAGATATATATTTCTTAGAGACTTAGTAATACTTAACTTTTACATAGCTCAGTACTGCAGAATGCTGATAGATAGTTGAGCTAGAGGCCTGCCTAATGATGATTCCTAGTGCCTATCCTATAGCCAAGTTTTCACTGGTGGCTTTCTGATTCCGAAGTGTTAACTGGTTCCTATCTCCGTCCCAAGTGAACGAAGTCGTTCAGTGGTGGCCACGAGTGGAGTTGCAGCAGAGGGCGCTCGTGGCTGACGTCGTAAGAACGCCGCGCCGTGCGTGCATGGCGGCGCGCGACGAAAGTAGGTGGCGCGCACTTTAGACTTGTGCGACACCACAGTAGGACTGGTAGAGAATACTCACTGTGAGGCAGCCAAACAATCATCGATCTGAATCGCTGATCTCCTGGCTAACCATACGTAGTGACATGGAGATATGTGTTAATTTTATCAGTTAACAAGTGATGTTGTATTGTGGTTTTCGCGAGTACATGTTCTACCAGCAGAATGCACCAGAAGCAGAAGGTATTGGAACAAGTCTGCTGATGGCAGTAACCCGCAAACTGGTAGCTCGCGGTCGTCGCCCTGAGACCAATGACCGACGGTATGCAGAGCCTCGCAGAACACCTAAGCAGAAAAGCAGTACTTATAGGCGATGTACTGGACAGTGGGCGTTCGGGGGATGCAAAATGCATTGACTGGAACGTCTTTATGCCGGATGTCGTCGACGCGACCCAACAGGGCAGCACGCCACCGACAGCGGGCGTCGAAGTGAGGACCTTCAGCGGCGCGGCTCTGGCAGGCCGCCACTCCTCCGACGTCATCACGCAGGCTAAAGCACTAGGTATACCAAGCTGAACAATCCGCCATTTTGAATTCCAATCCGACAGTGTCGTGTGCTTTGTGTGGCGTAGGGAAGTGGATCGGCGAATATTTTGTGATTTTATTGTTTCACAATGTCAACTGGTTGGTTGTGCTGCTTCAAACTGCTCAAATAATAGCAGACATAGCCGCTATATGTTTTATCGGTTTCCTTCAAACATAGATCGGTATAAAAAGGTAGCTTGTAAATTCTAGACACGAAGTATGGATACCAAAATGCGCAACTATCTGTGTAACGTTAAGAACAAAACCTTTTTATTTATGTTAGAAACATTTATGCTCACAGAGAGGTAGTAATGAAAAAATAGGCATACACATGTAAGCAATGGTTTATTTTAATTATGTTACAGATTGTTAACATAACACGACATACAGTGTGTTTAAAGTAAGCTATCTTATTTTATTTAGACCAAGTATGGAGTTATTGTAAGCTTTGTTATTTGTATTTTAAGTGATGCATGAGTGCAGCTGGCTTTATCCAGCTGGTGATTTTTGAATTATATTATTTCGCATTAGTTCAGTGTTTAATTTAAATGTGACTCTCAACACGGGAATATGTAGGCCTAAGCCAAGCTGTGGACAGGACAACTGAAAATAATAATAATAAATCGAACTTCGCAGAAAATGCGATCAGGAAAGAAGTACATGAAAGGCATTAAATTCAAAACTAAGCATTCAGCATTCACTTTATTTCGAAGTGCATGGTACCAGAGAGACTTCATGTAGTCGTTCTCTAACGAAAGCAGACGTTCAAATTTATTAAACAAGTTTTGATGCAAAATCTTCTCTGAAAAATGGTGTACGTAAAATATGCGAGATTTTAAAGGGGGAATACGGAAAGATTAGCATTGCAGTTTAACAATATTTCGTAACTGTTTTGGAATCCAACTCTTAGTTACCATAAAGATATATGGGTATACTGTATAGAAACCAGAAAATACGAAAATTGTATGATATTTTAACTGTGTGCATTAAATATTTAGATCGGCAACGTATGCCTTAATTTGGAATGTAAGTGAATGTATCATATTTCTAAATATCCATCTAATCACTACTAACTTTAAGTTGCTTGCCTCATTCACTCAAATGTAAGCAAACAAATTTACTATGCTGTAATATATTCTGTGTTAGGAAAGTATATTTACTGGCCTTACGAGCGTATTAAAAAGCGTAAGTGTTCCATAGCCTTTAAATGCGCATCTTCAACGTGGGATTCAAAATGGCGGATTGTTCTGCTTGTACTATACAGTGCTGTAACGCAGGCCGCGCTGGAGGCGGGGTCCCACAGCGGACGCCGCCAGACACCACGACGCCGGTAGGCAGCGTGACGTCATCAGCCTACATCTGGGCGGGGTCGGCGCCCCCTGGGCGTACTGCAAGCGGAGCGGCTCTCCTACGGCGTGCCGTGCGGCGCGGTGGAGGCGAGCTCCGCGGTCAGCTCAACTTAGGGATGGGCAAAAAATATCGATATTTTTTGAAAATTTATCGATATTTATCGACGATATTTTATTTTCCGATATAGAGGTAAAGCAGTCAACAATCTGAAGATTGGTTTGAACACCACAGTGCATTACTAGGCATGGTCCTGTTTGGGGGTGGTATGCCGTTGCCTTCCTCCGACCTTCGAGCTGACTTACCCAGCCAGTTATAGGGGGACCCACAGTTTAACGTGGGTTCCGAACCACGGTGCTACTCGGTATTTTTCACATGAGCAATACTGCCAGAGGTGAAAGACGTGGAAAGTGATAGATAAAAATCCTAGGGCCTGGCGGGGATCGAACCCGGGACCCTTGGACTTGTAGTCTGGCACTCTACCACTGTGCAACCGAGGCACATATCGATATTAAATTTTGAATATCGAAAGCGATATTTTTAAAATCCACCCTTTTTTTAATTACATTAGATTCTTTAATTGCTGTTGGGCGTTGATAGGTGGCAAGAAGGCATAGAATGCGTGGAGAGGAGACGGTTCAGTGCTGGCAACCTCATTACTCCTGAGCTGTGCTCACTGCATCGTACTGATCAGTTTGATTTTTAAAAAATGTTTGTTAAGCTTATGGGACGTAACTACGGGGTCATCAGTCCCTAAACTTACAAACTACTTACGAACTACCTTATACTAAGGGCGGCACAAATATCCATGCCCGAGGGGGGATTCGAACCCACGACCGTAGTGGCCATGCAGACCGTGACTGGAGCGCCTCAGTCCCCGCGGCCAACGCGGCCGGCTTGATTTTATTAAAAGGGGGTTACGGAAATGTTAATGGACAAATGTAATGCTTATTTCATTGTAAAATAAAACTAACTAGTGGTATCACTCTCACACAATGAAGGAAAAGAGTTTGTTGGTAGAAATACGAATTCTGACCTTTAGGCGTCAAACGTCGCAGGGAGAGACCAAGATTTAGTTATGTTACTCCAAGCTTGAGTATTCCCCTCGCAAACCTGCTTCGGCAAGAAGTGGAGCACACAACTCCTTTGACTGATTTAACGTGTCAGTAAAAAAAAATCTCTATTCAAAGGAATTCTGGAAAGATTAGTTCCCTTGGAAAAAAAAAAATATTTTTCTCTCTGTGGCAACAATTTTTTGGACCCCCGGTTTAAGAGAATTCATTTTCAATCCCCCCCTAACAGTGTCAGCTGCAGTAGCTCATATTAGCAAAGAAATTCGTTCCGAATATAGGCGAAAAAGGTCAAATCTCTCTTTAGCATTGCGCTTTAGATATTGAACAAGAAAGCCCGAGGAAGACTTCCATTTGGTCGCTGCATGAAAAACTGTTGACCCAAAGTTCAGTTTCACAGCAAATTTCAAGCCAAGACTGCACCAAATGAGCTGAAGCAGTACGTTGGTCAACCGTATTTAGAGCGTAACAGTGATCCTCCCAAGTTCTGGGCTGACACTCGACACTTTACGCCCATTTTATCAGACATTGCGCAGAAGTACCTGATATGCCAAGCCTCTTCTGTTTCGTCTGAAAGAGTGACTTCGTTGACCAATTTAGTGGTGCAAGACAACAGAAGCAGAATAACTGGTGAACATATAAAGCAAAGAGGTCTCCTAATGTATGTTACTGATGACTACTGGCTCAATTAATTTTTTTTTTCAAATAAATATCTTACTCTACATTGTGTTTCTTTTACTGATTATACACTGTGCTTTTTTGTTGATTAATGTTTAAATTTATAAAATATTTTTCAATTTTTAATTGTCTGTTGATAATTTCTGTGGTTTTGATTAAAATTATTAATTTAGCATTCTATGTAAAGATTTCTCCGATATATCGAAATATCGATATTATTATTTCATTAAAATCGATATTTTTTAATAAATATCGATACGATATATATCGATATTTCTAAAATTTTGCCCATCCCTAGCTCAACTCAAAGGAATCCGAGCTGCGTCTGCCGGCCGGCCTGGCGCTTTAGCTGGCGCTTCCGCCTGCCACTCGCAACGCCTGCCCGAGCCACGGGCAGAGGAGCCATTCAACCACAAAAAAAAAAAAACTAATAAAGAAATAAATTGTATTTTCCAGGCACCACGAGTCTTTGGCCGCGGCCTGCGTGGGTTACACATTCTAGCGACAGCGCGCGACATCCAGCGACGCGACACTGCTGCTACAAGCGGCGACATTCGGCGACACGGTCGGATGTTCTACGTGAGCGCGACAACTTCTCTCTACAAGATGGCCGCTAGAACCGATCAGCTGTTTCTAAAGTTTGCCATCCGTAAACCGTAGAATTATGATAGCTCCAGAGTAAGGCAATAAAGTTTTATTAACTTTAGGAAATAAGGCGTAAAAGGAATGCCGTGAATTACATTTACAACGCGAGGATTGTTCGTGTACTATTTCATTCGGAACTTCAAATACGAAAACAGACTATGAATATCACCGGCCAAATTCTTCGAAAGTACAACGACGAGTACAGCTACTTTCGACTATGATCTCAATGAGTTTTTGTGATTACAAACCATTAAAAACTGAATAAATTCTAAATATATCTTATTGGAAGACGATAGTAAATCACTTAGCCCAAACGCTTTCGTCATCAGTCGGCGTAGCGCAGAGGTAGCGATCTATTTATTTTTATTTATTTATTTATTTAGCCTGATCAGATTAGGGCCATCAGGCCCTCTCTTACATCGGACCAGGGTTTTACACATACAGTATTTCTTTACATGTGAGTTACCTATAACATAATAATGATTTTTACAGATGAACAGTTAATAACATTATTTATACAGGTTGATTACATGTAAAAGGATGTAAATAAAAGGTAATAACTTAACTCTAAATAGGATTACTCAGTACCACTGAGACACCTTCTGCTGCTTCTGGTGTAATAATAGAAGTAACAACATTGATATTAGCAGATACAATATTTACTTTTGAATATATCGAGACTGGTTAAGGCATGGCGAATTCTGACAGAAGCTGTACCTGGCGAGAGCAATGGCAGTCGGAGAATATCTGGGAGGAGGAATGGATGTGACGTACCTGGATCGTAGGGTAATAAAGACTGGCGTCATTATTGCTTTAGTAGATAATCCATTAACTGTTGTTTGAAGCTGGCAGTGTTATTCAGTTCTCTGATATACTGAGGTAAATTGTTCAAGAGCCTGGTTCCTGCTACTGAAAAGGATTTTGAGAAACCGGCTGAGTGATGGATAGGGACAGAAAGGGTTTTGCTCTGACAGGAACGAGTAGTTCTGTTATGTTGATTACATAAGAGTGTTAAGGTCGAGGAAAGATATGAGGGACAGTGTACGTTGATAAGAGAGTAGAGGAAACAGAGTGTATGAAAATCTCTGCGCTTGTCAGCACGGAGCCAGGATAGTTGCTTATAAGATGGTGAAATGTGATCAAAGAGACGGATGTTACATATATATCGAACGCAGGCATTCATGATTAGTTCCAGACGTCGTGAGCTTTCCCAAGAGAGACCTTGCAAGATAACATCACTATAATCAATAATTGGAATTACAAGCGTTTGTATAAGTTTCTTTTTGAGATCGAGAGGAAAAAACTTCTTATATCTCTGTAGGGCATGAAGAGATGCTGATGCCTTCCTACACACGGCTGCTGTGTGCTCACCCCAATTTAGTTTGTCGTCTATTATCACTCCCAGACTATCTAGGCTGGAACGTCCAAGCGATGAGAAGATAAATCGTAACACAACCAACTTCAACTGAACAGGACCCACAACGGAACATAATAATCAACGAGAAGACACGTTTGGACGATTCTATCTATGCCGGCGGCAACACTACGGCGCACCTCTTATTATATATTATATAAATATACGTACATAAAGGATAAAAAATAATAATAAATAATAAAAAAATAAAGAATACAAAAGAAAAGAAGTTTTCCCAGTTTCTTTTCTTCCAAATCTCATGAGTTTTATTTCATTTCATTTTCTTTATTATTATTTTTCTGCTTTCGGTAGCCTGTTAGTTTCCTTGCCCTTTATCAAATTAGGTTAGTTGGACTGGGACTAGGATAAGGTAGGAGCCAACGCCTGATGTCATTTTTTTTTTTTATGTTTTTTTTTTTTTTTTTTTTTTTCTAAGGGCAAAAGTGGCGGTGGCAAGTTTTCCCAAAAAAAGAAAAAAAAAAAAAGGGCTGCCAGCTTGTAATATCAGTAATTTTTGCGGTCGCTGGTTCGCTTCCCGTTCCAACTTAAATTTCAATTACTGCAGTTACAACCTGTTTACATTTTATTCGTACAAGGTTTTATGTATTATCTTTAGAAACCACCACAAATTATTATTATTTTTTTTTTTATTTTTATCCCTAGTTCATTTACACACATCTCGTTTGACTTCCCAGAGTTGTATCTCTCTCTCTCAGGAGTAACTTTGTTGTTACCGCTACTGCACAAAGCACACAAATGCCAGTAATTCTTCAAAACACGCTCCTCGTGATGTAAATGAATAAAAATACAGAAGACTGATATATTAGAAACAATTTTAAAAAGTTTAACTTCAGTCGTCTACAAAAGCCAAAAGAAAATTTATGAGCTAATTATCCAAAGCAAAATACTTCATTATATGTGCAAGGTGAATTTTATTTTCTGTTATTTCACAAACAGTTCCCATTTCATAAACTTCAGGGATTATTAGCTCGCAGAAATCTTGCGACAACCTTCATAACAAGCAGTCAGTTCTCAACGAAACTCGACACTTTGTAGCGCGTGCGACAGCGACAAGATTCAAACAGGCTTGAATCAGTGGCGTAGCTATGTCACCATTGGCCCCGGGGCAGAAGTGAAATTGGGCCCCTCTTTATACTAAAACTATTCAGATTCAAAACTACTTCATCATCAGCTCCCTACCACCCACTGGAAGACATAATAAGGCAAACCTAAATAGTAATAAGTAAATTATTATGTGTCACACAGCAGATAATGTTTAATCGGACTCTCTAATATAATTATAACTATGAAAATTTGTTTTTGCTTTCACGCAAAACCCATTGTAGAGGCTTCATATTCAAATTTGGTCACACCGTGTATAGTCAAACACACTGGTAGTAATTCGGTGCCAATCACTGTTATTTCGCAAAGATTGGCAGCCTTGGCAACTCCGACTTCAACCGACAACACACGAACGGTGGCAGGGTCCACGTCTTAGCGGACAAGCAATATACGTTATTATGTTTATATTCTGAAGTAGGAATAAGTTTTGGAATTCACTTTGTGCGTTTGAGGTTTGTTGGTCAGGATTCAAAAAATTAAACCCTTCATTCAACTATAATATTATATACGGTAGAAGTCATTGGAGGACATGGATGTTCGGAAAACCGGTTTATTCGGATAACTGAGCTGTATACTTCTATTTGCCAGTACGAATTACTGCACAGTGAATGTATTTATACAGTATTTGGAGGCGCGCGATCCTTCACACTGCGCCAAGCGGCACGCAGCAACACTCGGAAGGCTCAGCTCGACTGTTGCATCTATGACGCTGCCGATTGTCGTACACAGCGATTGGATGCTTGGCCGGTCAGCAGCGCCACCTATTGGCGTCGTGTGAAGTGAAGGCCCCATTAGAACCAGTGTTACGTCACCCGGTGGCCCAGTGCAGCTGCTCTGGAAAACTTGGTTTGAAGAAAGGGGGAGATAATGGACGGTACGATGGGCTGTTTGCTGATGATGATGCTGTGGTGTACGGGAGGGTGTCGTCTGTAACTGACTGTAATAGCATACAGGTTGACTTAGACAAAATTTCTAGTTGGTGCGAAGAATGGCAGCTAGCTCTCAATGTAAAACAATGTAAGGTGATGCGCATGAGTAGAAAAAACAATCCTATAATGTTCGAATACACCATTACTAGTGAGCTTCTTGATGCTGTCGCGTCGTTCAAATATCTAGGCGTAACACTGCAGAGCGATATGAAATGGAACGAGCATGTAAGGACAGTTGTGAGGAAGGCAGACAGCCGACTTCAGTTTATTGGGAGAATTTTGGGAAGATGTGCTTCACCTGTAAAGGAGACCGCGTATAAAACGCTTGTACGACCACGTCTTGAGTATTGCTCAAGTATTTGGGACCCGCAGCAGATCGGTTTGAAGGAAGACATAGAGGCGGTTCAGAGGCGAGCATCTAGATTTGTTACCGGTAGGTTCGACCAATGCGCGAGTGTCACGGAAATGCTCCGGCAACTCAATTGGGGGTCGCTGGAAGAAAGACGACGTTCTTTTCGTGAATTTCTGTTAAGTAAATTTAGAGGGCCGGAATTTGAAGCTGAGTGTAGTACGATCTTGCTGGCGCCTACGTACATTTCGCGTAAAGATCACAAAGACAGGATAAGAGAAATTAGGGCTCGTACGGAGGCATATAGGCATTCTTTCTCTCCTCGTTCAATTTGGGAGTGGAATGAGAAAGGAAATGCCTAGTAGTGGTACAGTGTGCCCTCCGCCACGCACCTTACGGTGAATTGCGGAGTATGTATGTAGATGTAGATGTAGAGAGTAAAATAAAAATAAATAAATAAATACACAAATAAAAAATTGGCGCTCTACTGTAACATTTTTGGAACGTCTCCCACGGAGGTCAAGGGGCCCCCTGGGCTCCGGGGGCCCCGGGGCACTGCCCCGCCTAGCCCTACGGTAGCTACGCTACTGGCTTGAATCTCAAACGTCGCTCGTTGTAGCGCGCGACACGCAGCGACAGGCAGCGCCACAGTCGGCGCTCACGCAGGACGCTCCCGTAGCAGTACGTGCGGCCGTCTTTTGTCGCGTGAAGCTGTCGCGCGCTGTCGCTAGAATGTGTATCCCACGTAGGCCGCGGCCTTAATCTGCCACTCCTCCATACCCATCCAATCCGCTACGGCCGTCCCCGTTTCACATACATGAAATATCACCGATTATACAAATACAGTACAAAAAATAGTAAGACTGAGCTTGTAGACAAGACACTAGAGGAGGACTCACACGTGTTGTTGCAGCATGGTCTGCATGTCGGGCCGCAGCAGGTCCCTCTCCTTGAGCAGCTCCGGCAGGCGGCTCCTGAGCGAGAAGTAGGCGTCCAGTGCCACCTTGGTGCGCTGCAGGCTGCACTTGCAGTTCACGTACAGGCGCTCCAGCCGCACCTCATCTGCACACACACACACACACACACACACAAACCTCACCTGAGAGCACCAAAACAGCGCAGTGTAACTCACCCGTTAACTGTCTCTACCTGTTTCTCATCTGGTGCAATTTAAAAGTAGACCATATAAGAGTTTACTGCTCATCATCATCATCATCATCATTAGAGACTGATTATGCCTTTCAACGTTCAGTCTAGAGCATAGTACCTCTAATAAAATTCCTCCATGATCCCCTATTCAATTCTAACATTGATGCCTCGTCTGATGTTATGCCTTTTACTTCAAAACCATTCTTCACCGAATCTAAGTACCTTCTTCTTGGTCTACCTCGACTCCTCTTACCCTCTGCTGCCGAACTCATGAATCTCTTAGGTAACCTTGCTTTTCCCATGCGTGTAACATGACCCCACCATCTCAGTCTGTTCGCTCTAACTGCTTCATCTATGGTGTTCATTCCCAGCTTTTCTTTGATTTCTTCATTATGGACACCTTCCTGCCATTGTTCCCACCCATTATTACCTGCAATCATTCTTGCTACTTTCATATCTGTAACCTCTACCTTATGAATAAGGTAACCTGTATCCACCAAACCTTCACTCCCATACAAGAAACTTGGTCGAAAGATAGAGCGGTGCACCGCTAACTTAGTCTTGGTACTTACTTCCTTCTTGCAGAAGAGAGCAGATCTTAGCTGAGCACTCACTGCATTAGCTTCGCTGCACCTCGATTCCAGTTCTTTCACTATGATGCCATCCTGTGAGAAAATACATCCCAGGTACTTGGAACTGTCTACCTGTTCTAACGTTGTTCCTCCTATTTGGGACTCAATCCGTTTAAATCTCTTTCCCACAGACATTACTTTTGTTTTGCTGCTGTAAAAAAGCATGCCTCACATCGCGTACAAATTATTAACATTACCCTGTTGCTATTACTCTTAGATTTGTAAACTGATTCATGTAAGAGGAAGGGCCTAGGAATGCCTGCGCGCTGAAGAAAGAATAATAGCCCGTCGTCAACATATTGTGTAATTTACAAATATTTTGGGTCTAATTTCCATTCTCTCGTTTTGTAATATCAGTGCCTCAGCATCGCCTGACTTCATTAGGCTACATTCAGTTACCCCTTTTCTGCTCTTGTTAATGTTACACTCGGCTTTCAGGACACTGTCCATTCAATTCACCTGCTCTTCGATGACCTTTCCTTTTTTAATGTCTATAGCAAACCGCAAGATTTTTATTTCCTCTTCATGACTTTAGGTAAGAATAGCATTTCCGATTTTACCAAAAAACTTGTAATAAAATAAACGACGTTTGTCATATAAAAATTGAGGAGCTTCAAGATCACCTGAAACCGCAGTAATCTTTAAATTTTAAGTTTCATATGTGAAATAATTTCATTACTATCACAAATTCGAGTAAAAATTGTTTCTTCACATTCCCAAAGAATAAAAACTTTCAACAATATGTTGCCTTCCACTACTTTGCATTTTTAATTGGAGAAAATCAAATTAAATATTCAAATATTTGTTAAGCTTATGGGACTTATCAGTGGGATCGTCAGTCCCTAAACTTACCAACTAGTTACAAAGTAACTTATACTAAAGACAGAACAAATATTGTAAGCAGTCTAGTTTTCCTCACTGTCATTTCCTGCATATTTCAACCTTAAAACCACATTCTACTCATGAAGAGAAATCGTTTGAATACAAATCGGATGGGGTACGGGCATGATAATAGTTTACAGTTTGAAATGTAAATTACAAGATCATGTCTCAAGTGCGACAGGATAATCAAGGCTGAAGTTTCACACATTCGTTTTTCTAAAGCTAGATAAGGCGCCCACATGGCGGTGACTGGCGAGAATAGACAGGTGGATGCAAAGTCTTCGGCACAAAAGCTACTTTCCCTCTTGGGGAAATACGGATTCTTAAAATCCTTTTAAAAGCCACACAATACCGCTCTCAAGTAAAAGTGTTTACTTGCAGCTTTTAGCCGCAGGTGGAACGCGAATTCCAAACTGGCACTTTCAATATGGTGAGAAAATACCTAAATGAGATGTTAGTTGACTCACCATCGGCTGGCGAGCCATAGGGCATTGGTAGGCGAGCCAGTGGCGTGGAAGCACCAGCGTCACTGGAAGGTATACACACGCAGAACGAGAAAAATTAAGGCAAAATCACTCTCTCGTCCGCGCCGGCTTTGTGTGTGTCGCTCTGGATCAAGCTAGCGGTGTAATGCCCTCACAGCGATTTTTTTGTGTGGGGAGGTGATAAAGACTCCTGTACAATATTGCATTGTAAGGACCACCTCTGTCGTGGAACGGATTTTAGTGAATCTCCAGTGGAGAGTACTAAGGATTGCGCGCTGTCCATAGTGTTGACCGAGATACTAAATATCCAGTGTGAACATAGTCAAAGTGCATTAGGTAACACTTGCGAGTGCATTTTTGATTGTCAAACCTGTGGGTTAGACTGAGCCTGAGGTACCAAGCCAATTTATGACCAGGCTAGGATTTACAGGTCGTTCTTAACATAATCAGGATACAGGGAAAGTGCGATCACCAGTAGTCAATCAAGACAAATGGTATTTAGTTTCAATTTTAGCGAAGACACAGATAGCAGCCGTTGGTGTAGTTAATGGTATTGTGTGCGAACACTTTTTTTTTCTTTTTTTTTCTTTACAGTTGCGTAACATTTCTGACATTGTGTCAGCCTTGATTGTAAACTGATGAAATTAATTTTAAAGTCAAGTAGCCACTATTCTTTATTCTACCAATTTTTTCTATTTTGAAATTATATAAGGAACTCATAGTTAAGTAGGGCGATCTATAATTGCTTAATAATGATTATGCAGCCAAGATCGCATTTTTCATTTATTATGTGACCGGTTTCGGCGTACTCGACGCCATCTTCAGACCTATCGTAATTTACATAATTTCACGACATTTTTATATACTAAAAGAGTACATCCAGGTTGAGGCATCGTTAAACTTAAAATTAGTACTCACAAGTAAAAAATATATATCCATCTTCTAATGGTTTTGAAGTGAGGTACTTCAAAGTCTAAGTACAATACTACTTGAAGTCCAGTATAACACTAACTAAATAGTCAGAGTTATACTGGACTCCAAGTAGTATTGTACTTAGACTTTGAAGTACCTCACTTCAAAACCATTAGAAGATGGATATATATTTTTTACTTGTGACTACTAATTTCATGTTTAATGATGCCTCAACCTGGATGTACTCTTTTAGTATATAAAAATGTCGTGAAATTATGTAAATTACGACAGGTCTGAAGATGGCGTCGAGTACGCCGAAACTCGTCACATAATAAATGAAAAATGCGATCTTGGCTGCATAATCATTATTATTTTGAAATTGTTTACACATTTCCTTTATCCTTTCAACATATCCGGAACTTGAAAAGAGAAAATTTAATCTGTTTATTTATTAATTTTTTTTTTAAGTCAATAAACATTAAATAAATTACAATCACTATTTCATTGCAGTAACTAGGGACATCACTTTAGTATCCAGACTTATTCTCACTAGTTACACTTTGTTAATTGTAAGAGTTTTCTTACAGGAGATGTCATCTATGTCTATCTTTGCATAAGTGATAAAGTTTCACCATTAGTAGGTAGCCAAGGAGCATCTTTCTGAATTATGTATGTCATGCTGTTGATCACTTCCTTGCAGGAGCCTCAAGTACATTATATGGTTAGATTTGTCCATTGCACACTGCAGATAGTTAAAAGAGTAGTATCAAAATTACAAGAGCATAATTAATGCAGGTCAGAACATTCATGCCTGAGGCAGGATTCAAACTCCCGAGGGGAAATGCCCTCGTGTATCGGAGCATAATGTCTCAGTGCACTCGGCCACTCCACCGCGGTGAATCGGAGAATGTCGTAGGTTTCTGAAAGTCGTTGACCATAATTAAAACTAATTAGTTACATCCTAAAAGTGACTGAAATGAAATATACTGTTCTGGAGTTATCCGAGTAGTAAACTACTGTGCAGATTGTAGGATTGGTTTTGAGCAGCCTTGCCTTGAGAATACAGAGTGACAAGATGGTGAAGCTGTGATGGTTCGTTTATGAAATAGCACTATTTTTTAAGATGTGCTGCAAGACTCCCTGTCCTCGTTATGTATCTGTCGGTGTCCTACTTCGGTGGTTGCAGTTAATCGTCTTTATGTGATTCTTCAGTTTCTCCCGGCGTATTTGATGATCGAAATATCCAAGGGTGTACTGCCGGTCTGTAGTGTCCAACGGGCACAATATTTCGGTGATCATACATGTCGCCATCATCAGGTGAACTGACGGACTGAGCTCCTGGAAACGCGCCGGCACGGAGATCCGCACGCTACAGCTGCTCGAAGGGAACTGGGTTCTAGCCCGGTAGCGGGCCACTTAAATACCCTCGGCCCGCGGAGCGACCCCTCCGCGGTCCGCGCCCCGCGCCGCGGCCGCGCAGTGGAACCGATTGCGAGGTCGGTGTGAGGGCTCTGTCCGTCGTGGTCGTCACTTCGTTACGTTTGCTAGATTTACTCTTAACCCAATCGCTGGTTCCCAAGATTTGCTAAGATTATAGCCACAGTCACGGTTTATGAGGTCGTCACTTCTGCGAATTTCAATGGCCTCTCTAACGACGCAGTCCCAGTATCTCGACGTCTGTACCATAATCCTAGTGCGTACATATTCCATTGCATGATTCTCCGACAAACAATGTTCAGCGACCGCCGACTTGCTCGGATACATCAATCGTGTGTGCCTCTGGCGTTCAACGCATCGATCCTCGACGGTACGTATCGTCTGTCCAATATATGACTTTCCACACCGACACGGAATCTGGTACACGCTGGCCTTCCTCAAACCGAGATCATCTTTGGCGCTCTCCACCAGTGCACGAATTTTATTCGGCGGACAAAAAACGGTTCCAACCTGGTGTTTTTTGTCAAAATGCGGGCGATCTTCCCCGAGAGTGCGCCGGTATATGGAACGAACGCAGTGCCTACATCCTCCCTCGTGTTCTCATCCGTTTCCACAGGTTGTGATGTAGTGGTTGGGCGGAGAGCCCGCTGAATCTGCCACTCCGAGTACCCATTTTTTCGAAATACAGTTTTCAGGTGTTCCAATTCCTGGGGTAGACTCTCTGCGTCGGAGATAGTGCGCGCCCTATGTACTAGAGTTTTAAGTACCCCCATTTCTCTGTGAAGGGAGGTGGCAGCTGTCTGCGTGTAAATACAGATCAGTGTGCGTTGTCTTCCGATATACACTATGACCCAGGGTGCCATCAGCTCTTCTCTTGACCAAGACGTCAAGTAACGGCAATTTACCCTCTGTTTCAGTCTCCATAGTGAATTTGATGTTGGAGTGTATGGAGTACAGATGTGTAAGGAAGTCAAGGAGTTTATCCATACCATGTGGACAGATGACGAAAGTTTCGTCCACGTAACGGAAAAAGCAAGTAGGTTTCCATTCAAACGATGCCAGGGCTTCCTCCGCGGGCCGAGGGTATTTAAATCGCCCGCTCCCGGGCTAGAACACAGTTCCCTTCGAGCAGCCGTAGCGTGCGGATCTCCGTGCCGGCGCGTTTCCAGGAGCTCAGTCCGTCAGTTCACCTGATGATGGCGACATATATGATTGCCGAAATATTGTGCCCGTTGGACACTATAGACCGGCAGTACACCCGTGGATATTTTGATAATCGTCTTTATGTTTTCCATACTGCCCTTGTTTCGTCATTTTTGATATTTTATGGACCAGACGAAAATACTCCATAAATATAAACTCATCCCAAATTCTCAATTTTGTTGTCAAATTTTCCAATCTTTGATATTTTCTTCCAGGTCCAGCTGGAGAGATAATCCACTTGTACGTAACGCCCAGTATAAAGCAAGTAGCGCCGTCACAGTGGAACTTCCCGTCTTTTGTCCCGTGCAGCTGCCAGGCTCCATAGCGCATCTACATCTACATCTACATGGGATACCCTGCAAATCACGTTTAAGTGCCTGGCAGAGGGTTCATCGAACCACCGTTATACTATTTATCTCCCATTCTATTCTCGTATAGCGCGCGGAAAGAACACCTGAATCTCTCTGATCGAGCTCTGATTTCTCGTATTTTATTCTAGTGATCATTTCTACCTATGTAATTGGGAGTCAACAATATCAGGTCTGTTTCAATACAACGAGATTATAATTACATTTCGACATAAGTGAAAGTGCAAATGACAGTCTAATAATAAATACACACCGAAGCACAGTTTTGCATCATGTACAATAAAAGTAGTCAGATCGATGTAATTTGTAATCCGTCTGCTATAGCAAGTTCTTCGACACAGGCTGTCATTTTCGTATGAGTAGCATTGAAATCATAATAAATATCTGTGCAAATGAACGTTTAATAGTTTCGTTAAATATTGTCAAACTAACATAATTGATATTGATAAATGGTAATTGTGTTGACATATGTGTTTCTCTTTCTGTGGAAGGCCGTGGCCGAAAATTTAAATTGTGTGAATGTCATCACGGTGAATTGTTATCTATTTTCCATTATTGACATTTTTCTGACATATAGTTATAGGTCCTATAAAATATCATACACTGGAAGACTTTACGATATCATATCTTTATTTCAAATACCTTATTTAAGATCAGAAATAAAGAAGGCGATAGTGGTCATATTAACATCTTCGTTTGTTATTATTAATAAATTTATAAAACCAATAGATTGAATTATCAAATAATAGTTTTAATATCAGGGAACCTGATTTATCATCATCTTTACTATATTTGTAGCATTATTTTGCATTTCTCATGGTTGTACTCTTATTGTCAGTCTGTGATCTGAACAGTCCCTGTTATGGCACCTAACAAGTATGTAATGTCCACTTAGCATTACATAGGAAGTGTGTTTTTCAAGTCAAGCATTACTTTAATTGAAAAAAAAAAAAACTGATGTAATTCGTAGGTGTGGTATCTTACCTCATACATTTCAGGTGTTATAAACAAATATATGGAACCAAGCGCTGCGGCATTGTGGGATACTGAACAGTTTCTATGCTTGATCTGCCCTTGAGCTACAATTAAAGGCATGACTGATAAGGGAGAGAAAAAGGTCGCATTACTGTAGCTGTCTCTCAAACACATTTTATATTGTTTTCACTTACAAGTAAGAAAATTCCTATTGTTCTTGAGCTGTTTGCTCTGTAACGAAAAAAAAGTCACTTAGGTTGGAACTCACGTCCTTCCCAGAAACAGTACAGCACTGAAGTACCGTACCACTTGTGTTGTGACGATTAAAAACTACTGCTTCGTAATGTAGCTACAGCCTTGTAAGCGTACTATTAAATTAAACGACAGAATACTGCATTTATTTTTTATTATAGAAAAGACAGCATAAAAATATTAAACATCAGATAGACGTGACTTATTTTAATTTTCTCCTGACATGAAATTACGAACGACATAGCTTAGTGCTCCTAATACAAAATTTCTGAGTGTAGCCTTCATTTTTGTACTATAAAAACAGATACGTAAATTCTTTAGTTCCTAGAGAACGATCTATTATGGCACGCAACCTTACTTGAGAAAATAATTCTTAAATTAGTATGTTTCTACAATATACGTCGTGGGTTGGATTGGCCGAAAAATGGCTGCCGAATACCATGTGATGTTCAGCTGTCCTTGGGCGTTTGAAAAGACCGTGCAGATATAAAAAGTACTACGTTTTGGGGGAAAACCATTTTTTATTTTTCGACATAGACTCGTTTTAGACTTACATACTTCGTCCAACACTGTTCTAATTTGTTGATCCCAAGCCTGAATAATAGGTATTTGTTTCTGCAATCACTTCCTCGTTTGAATGAAATCTTCGTCCCGCCGCCATTTCTTCAATTTGGGGAACAGATAGTAGTCCGAGGGAGCCACGTCTGGAGATCAGGGGGAATGTGAAACGCGTTGGATCCTTTTTCCAATAATTTTTCGACCACGAAGTCTGAGGTGTGTGCTGGTGCATTGTCGTGATGGAAAATGACTTTTTTTGTGGGAAAATCGCCGGTGTGTTTCTTGCAGCTCGGTTTTCAAAGGGTCCAATAACGATAAATAATATTGCCGCGAGAGACCACGAACACCGACTGCCGGCGTGGCGCAGGGGATAGCCTCACGGACTGCGCTGCTGAAGTTCGCCGGTTCAATCCCGTCCACAGGCAAAAATTTATTTCTTTGTAATTAACAATTCCAGAATGTTCTACATTTTTCTTATATTCACTTGTAAATTCTACTTGTTTCTTATGTTAACTGTTCTTCTAATTTCTGGTAAATTCTGTCTGTGTATAAATAGCAGAGTACTCTGCCTGAGAGGTTCAAGTGTTTGTTAAGCTTAAGGGACTTAACTGCGGGGTCATCAGTCCCTAAACTTACAAACTAGTTATGAATTAACTAAGACTAAGGACGGCACAAATATCCATGCCCGAGGGGGGATTCGAACCCCCGACTGTAGTGGCCGTGCAGACCGTGACTGGAGCGCCTCAGTCTCCTCGGCCACCGCGGCCGGCTGCTTGAGAGGCGAACAGTGCTGCGTATATGTTGAGTTCGTAATAAACGTGCATTGAGTATAAGTGCTGTGTTCAGTTGCCTTCGAAGTCAAGCCTGCTTCCATTTCAAGGCGACACTGTTTGGTGGAGGCGCCGAGTACCCTGTGCAACAGCTGCATCTCCGATTAGGCAACGTACAATCCGTCGCTTACACCGACTTATACCGGAGTACAAGGGATATACCAAGTACATCCTTCCGAAAGTCCGTATCATGGACACGAAATCAACGGCAGGCCAGCTCCACATCAGACATCCGTCGGCGTTCTCTGGAGACGCTGGACAGGACCCAAATAAATGGCTAAAAGGATTAGACCGAGTCGCCAAGTACAACAGGTGGGATCATATAATGTGCTTGGCCAACATTTATTTCTACCTGGACGGAACAGCCCAGCAATGATTCGAGAACAACGAAGACAAACTGAAATACTTGGAAGCGTTCCAGGCGGAACTTAAGAAGACGTTTGGAGACCGACAGCGACAAATCCGCTCGGCGGAAGAACAACTGGAGAACCGGGTCCAACGACATGGTGAGCTGACACAGTCTTACATACAGAATGTTTTGGCCCTGTGTAACACTGTCAATCCGAACATGACTGAAGCCAACAAAATCACGCACCTAATGAAGGGTATATAAGAAGACATGTACCAAGCCCTTCTGATAAAAGACGTCGCTACGACAGAAGAGTTCATCAAGTGGTGCCAACGTATTGAAGAGATGCAACAGAGTTGGACGCAAGAAGTATGACCGACTCCACAATGTAGTCCCTATGGCCGTTGTGGAAGACGAGTATGACTTCGCTTCTGTCATACGACAAATTGTGAGAGAAGAATTACAACAGTGCATGGCAGCCGGAACTATTAGACCGAGCGAGCATCAGATTATGGCAATGGATGTAAGCCATTTGCTCCTGTCTGCCCCGCCAATCGCACCCGACGTGAAGAATGGCGTCGCCCTGCTATGACATAAGCTGCAGCCACCAAACGGCAGCCTATGAATCGGGCTACGCAGCCACAACCAACTCCCCCAGCAACAATCACGCCCCGCAGAAGAACAGACGTCTGGAGGACAGAAGACAACACACCTCTGTGTTTCCACTGTGGGCGCCCTGGACGTGTACGCTACTGCAGAGAGAGAAGGCGAGTATTCGACGATTAGTTTGCCGCAAGACGTCAGCCATCAGAGCAGTTCTATCCCAGGCAATCACCTGCTGATGAGTTCAGTCGACCTATGGGAAGAAGCCCATCGCCGTACCCTAGACGAGGTCGCTCCTCGACGCGCCGCAGCCGTTCACCGTCGCCGTACAGAAGTACCAGCCGCTCCCCTAGCCGCCGCGCCCAGGAAAACTAAGCGAGGCGACCATCTACGGAGGTGAGGCCGCCGCAAATGAAAATCCTCCATGGACGACAGTAACTAAGAAGTCAGTAAATCTCATCGACGTCATAATCGACGGCCAACCTGTCCGGACACTTGTTGATTCAGGAGCATCTTTTCTGTATTATCGGATAATACAGCACACTGAAGAAGACGATGTTCTGTGATACGGGAGCAACTGTGCTGAAGGTCGCGAATGGAAAGTACATCCATCCAGCAGGAACTTGTGTCGCGAGAATAACCATCAACAACAGGACGCAGCCGTTTGAATTTGTCGTGTTAACAGAATGTAGTCACAATGTCATCCTCGGATGGGACTTCCCGCAGGCATCCCAAGCTATCATTGACTGTGGAAGATCTGAGCTGCAAATTGAAGAAGTTGTTAAGCCGGATACATGTAATACAGAATTTTCTGGGAAGTTATTCGTCGTTGACAATGTGACGATACCGCCGTTGACAATGAAAAGAGTTGTAGTCACAAACACAGATGACTGGTTAAAATGTAAAGTTCTTGTTGATAGTAAAATGTTAATCAGGCTCACAAAAGAAATTTACATACCAGTGGCTATCATAAGCATTACCGGTGGTCAAGGAGAGATTTGGATCATAATTGTCACGAGCAGTCACAACTTATACCCAAGGGAATGTGTCTCGGGACAGCTGAACCAATCCAGAACGGTGAGCTCAACGTCATCAATGAAGACCCATGCCCTGCTGTTAGTACAGACAACACGCTGGAGGAAACAAACGTGGAACTGCCAATAGGGCCTGGACTGACCAAGGAACAACGCCAGCGGTTTTAGGTATACTACGCTATTTTTCGGGTCATTCAGTCCTCAGCAGGGGAAAAGTCAGACGAAACGGCCCACGATAAAGCACCGTATCAATACTGGGGATGCCGGCCGTGGTGGCCGAGGGGTCTGAGGCGCTCCAGTCACGGTCTGCACGGCCACTACGGTCGGGGGTTCGAATCCCCCCTCGGGCATGGATATTTGTGCCGTCCTTAGTCTTAGTTAATTCATAACTAGTTTGTAAGTTTAGGGACTGATGACCCCGCAGTTAAGTCCCTTAAGCTTAACAAACACTTGAACCTCTCAGGCAGAGTACTCTGCTATTTATACACAGACAGAATTTACCAGAAATTAGAAGGACAGTTAACATAAGAAACAAGTAGAATTTACAAGTGAATATAAGAAAAATGTAGAACATTCTGGAATTGTTAATTACAAAGAAATAAATTTTTGCCTGTGGACGGGATTGAACCGGCGAACTTCAGCAGCGCAGTCCGTGAGGCTATCCCCTGCGCCACTACGGTCGGGGGTTCGAATCCCCCCTCGGGCATGGATATTTGTGCCGTCCTAGTTCGTAAGTAGTTTGTAAGTTTAGGGACTGATGACCCCGTAGTTAAGTCCCATAAGCTTTAGAAACATTTGAACATTTTGAATACTGGGGATCATCCGCCAATTAACCAGCGTTCGTATACTTGCCAGCTGATAGACGGATAATTCGGGAGGAAGTGGAGAAGATGTTGTGAGATGACATTATTCAACCTTCGGAGAGTTCTTGGTCGTCTCCAGTGGTCCTCATAAAGAAGAAGGATGGCACGTGGCGATTCTGTGTCGACTATCGGCGGCTGAACAGAATCACAAAGAAAGATGTCTACCCATTGCCGCGCATTGACGACACCTTAGACTGCTCGAAAGTAGCTACATACTTCTCAACTATGGACATGCAGACAGATTACTGGCAAATCGAGGTTGACGAAACTGACAGGGAGAAGACGGCTTTTATTACACCTGACGGCCTCTATAAATTTAAAGTAATGTCATTTGGATTATGTAATGCTCCAGCCACATTCGAAAGCATGATGGACAACTTGCTTCGACACCTTAAGTGGACAATGTGTCTCTGCTATTTAGATGACATTGTCGTTCTCTCGAAAACATTTGATGAACATCTGAGTCGCCTATCAACTGTGTTGAAGTGTGTTCAGAGTGCAGGTCTCCGCCTCAATCCAAAGAAGTGCCTCTTCGTCGCCAAAGAGATAAAAATCCTGGGGCACCTAGTCAACGGAGATGGTGTACGTCTGGATCCAGATAAAGTGAAGGCATCACAGAATTTTCAACTGCTCAGCACATTCGTGATGTGAGAAGTTTTCTCGGGCTGTGCTGATTCTACCGACGTTTCATAAATGGATTTTGTAACAAGGCACGTCCATTACAAGAACTTCTGCAGGGAGACGCCAAATTTTACTGGGATGAGACAAAAGAAAGAGCTTTCCGGGCACTTACGGATGCTCTAACTTCCGCACCAGTTCTAGCCTTGCACGACGAAATGCAGAAACGGAACTTCACACAGACGCTAGTAGTTATGGGGTTGGTGCAGTGCTTGTACAAGTTCAGGAAGGTGCTGACAAAGTGACAGCCTATGCGTGAAGAGTACTCTCAAAGTCCGAGCTAAACTACTCTACAACTGAAAAAGAATGTCTCGCAGTTATCTGGGCTATATAAAAGTTCCGGCCATTCACCATCGTGACAGACCACCATTCTTTGTGTTCGATAACTAACTTGAAGGATGCATCAGCTCGACTAGCAAGATGGGCACTAAGACTCCAAGAGAATGTGCACCAGCCCTCACTGAATTAGATGACGTTACAGCTGAACAGAGGGAATATTCAGCACTATTAAAAACGATAGAGGCCTTGGAGAAAGCAGAACCGACCAATGGAGAGTTCCAACTTATAAACGGAACATTGTATAAGAGAAAATACGATCCACTGGGTCCCAAATGGCTACAAGTTGTTCCAGCTCATCTCCAGCCAGCTATTCTCAAATATTTCCACGATGCTCCAATATCCGGTCATCTGGGATTCGTAAAGACTCTAGACAGAATCAGACGCAGTTATTACTGGAAAGGTCTCTACCGATCTAGTCTACACTAGTAGACGAATACATTTCTGATAGTACCGATGTTATCCACCTTTGTCATCACCAGTGCTGTTGTCAACATCTCGTGGACAAACAGTACAACTCACTGACCATGTAACAAGGAATTAATCTCTATTTGTTGTCTGTCTTTTCTCTTATAACTCAAGATCCAGACATCTAAATAACGTGAAATTTTGTACACGTACACAAAATTACATGGGGAAGGTTCTTAAACAGGTTTCCTTCCATTCTTTGGAAAACCAACCGGAAAATTTGAGAAAAAGTGAAAGTGCATTTTCAGTGTGTCCGTGTAAATCTAGATCTTCGCTCTGATCTTAATGAAATTTTGCAGAATTGACCTTCAAAACAAGAGGAGGGGCACCGTCTATATAAAGTTTCGTTCAGTGGAGGGTACTTATGGAATTCGAGAAAATCCACAGTTTTGTTCCGATCTTGATGAAATTTTGTACACCTGACCTTGATTGCTTTAACATAAATGTACCCTTTTATTAGATGCAAATAAACTGTTTCGGACACTTTTACACCAAAGCCGGGTACTTGCAGGTAGTCATTTATATAGAATAAAAGTTTGAATTTCTTTACTTTTCGCGGACCATGTTTTACTTCTTGCAGGCCAACCAAGGTTCACCTGAGAAATTTGATGCTTTAGGTTTACAACTAATTGTCTATGGAACACAGGTTGGGAATTACCCTTTAAGATGGATGGATGGATTTAAGATGGATCGCCAACATTCTCCTCCGAATGGGAAAATATATCGTTGACTTCCACTTACATAGGTAGAAATGATCATCAGAATAAAATACGAGAAATCAGAGCTCGAACAGAGAGATTCAGGTGTTCTTTCTTCCCGCGCGCTATTCGAGAATGGAATGGGAGATAAATATTATAATGGTGCCAGAATGAAACCCTCAGGCTGTGGCTGTGGCCATGTCTCCACCATATCCTTTCTTCCAGGACTGCTGCTAGTCTTGCATGGTTCGCAGGAGAGCTTCTGTGAAGATTGGAAAGTAGGAGGCGAGGTACTGGCGGAAGTAAAGTTGTGAGGCGGCATCGTGAGTCGTGTCGGGATAGCACAGTCGGTATTGCACTTGCCCGCGAAAGGCAAAGGTCCCAGGTTCGAGTCCCGGTTCCGGCACACAATTTTAATCTGCCAGGAAGTTTCAGTGGTTAGAAGAACCCTCTGCGAGGCACTTAAATGTGATTTGTAGAGTATCCCATGTAGATGTAGATCTCAGTGTGTCCGATGACGTTTCCTACAGGGAATCGTTTTCGAATTTAACATTTTTAATGGTAATTTATTTGTTTTTATATATATATATATATATATATATATATATATATATATATATATATATATATATATATATGGCGTCTGTTCCGAAAGAACAGACGTCACTTCTGATCCTGCAGTTGTTATTCTTTCATATGCGCAGAATGTATGACATCAATTGCGAATGGGCAGAGTCGAAAATGAGTACCCAGCCGGGATTCGAACCAGGGCCTCCCGCTTTCTAGGCAGTTGCGCTGACCACTACACCACTGGGGACACAGTGATCACCGCCCGTGCAAGGGCTACCTAAGCACGCCTCCCGTCAGACTCAAATACCCCGCTCTACCCTGCCCACAGTACTAAATCTCGTAGTTGGGCTTAGGTAGTCCTGCCAGGTTCAGTGATTTCTGTGTCCCCGGTGGTGTAGTGGTCAACGCAACTGCCTAGAAAGCGGGAGGCCCGGGTTCGAATCCCGGCTGGGTACACATTGTTGACTCTGCCAATTCGCAGTTGATGTCATATATTATTTGCTTGTGATTGGGTTACTCTGCGGTTAATTTCCCCTTCTACTTAATACGAGGCATATTCCATAAGTAGGTTTCGGTGAACAATATGTCACAGATGGTAGGCTTCACTGGTGCTCCACGCCTGCAGCACTGTCCACCAACTCCTGGGCGACATAACACCAGTGTTTGAGTGCCGCAGTAGCGGCTTGCCTGTCGATGATAGCAGATCGAAATGGCCGCGGTAATCGCAGCTCCTGCCAGTTGTGAAGTGCGCGGTGTGACTAGATTTTGGCTGACAAAACGATCGTCAGCTTCGGGCCCTGAAGGATCAGTTGACCTCCAACACCCGACGATGTACTAATTTCAATATCATCTGTAGCTTTATAGACTGGGACGCGGGAACGTTACGGGAGAAGATTTCGACGTTTCCACGTACCGGTCTACAAGGCTATAAATGATATTGAAATTAGTACATCGTCTGGTGTTGGAGGTCAAGTCATCCTTTACTACACCTAATAACACTCAAGCAGGTCATGGCAACGGATGGATAACTGTTGCTGTAGTACGGTACAATGGTAGCACTGTTAAAGGAGTTCCTGGTTTAGAGACCTTTAATTGTAGATATGTTATTGCTTTCCGTAAATGTCAAGTAGTTGAGGTGTACAATCGTGACATTGGGACTTCTTATTATATGTGTAACATGCCTCTTTCATTGAGAACTAGGAATCATCGCAAGATTAATGAACAAGAGGGTGTTTGTGTATGGGTTAAAGGTTCCGGCCATTGTGAGAAAAAAAAGTTGTTGGTGATGTTGTATATTATTATAAAAGTTAAATAAAGTATAACCTTTTTCCTTATCTATGAAAACGAGCAAAAGGTGTTAGTAAACACCGTACAAGAATCGCGAAATGATGGCTACCGTTTACTGGAAGGAAAATGTCGCCTCTTAGATCGAATTCATGGACCGCGGGACAACCACTTCAGCTGTCGTGTTGTGTGAGATGCTCGCCAAACTGAGACGTGCGATCCAAAGCCGACGCCCTGAGAAACTTTCGTCTGCCATCATCCTACTGCACGACAGCACAGGCGCGCATGCCGCTGCTGAAACCAAAGAGAAGATCAGAGAATTTCGTTTTCACCTCCTTGACCACCCTCCTTTCAGTCCGAAAAAATAAAAAAAAATAGTTCAAATTTTTGTTGAGCTTATGGGACTTAACTACGGGGTCATCAGTCCCTAAACTTACAAAACTACTTATTAACTAGGTTATTCTAAAGACGGCACAAACATCCATGCCCAAGGCGGGATTCGAAGCCCCGACCGCAGCGGCCGTGCAGACACGCCGCAGACCACTCGGCCACTGTGGCCGGTGACAACTATTTAAAAGAACTGAAGACGAGCGTTAGCAACTGGTTGAAGTAAAAGGCGGTAGAATTCAATCCCGAGGGGTTTCAAGACGCTAGTGCCGCGTGACGAAAGGTGTATACATGTTAACGGCGATTAAAGTGAATAAGATAATTTTGTAGTAACATGTAACTGAAAATAAAAATATTGAAATAAGGGTTTCATTCGTTACGGTGATGTGTGTTTGCGAAACTTCTATCGCAAATTTTCTCCTCCAAATGCACCCACCAACATAGAAATGGATACATTATCATCGTAAGAGAAATCAGATAGAAAACAGAAAGATTTTTAGGTGTTCGTTTTCCCCATGCGCTATTTCAGAATGGAACGGTAGAGCAATGTTATGAAACCGTTTCGATAAACCCAATGCCATGCACTTAAATGTGATTTGTAGAGTAAATATTAGATGTAGGTGAAGGCCAAACGGACCTTACTTTTGAAACGTCTATGCTGACATACTGGTTATTTTGGTTTAAGTCTGTTGATTATGAAACGTTGGTATAGCCTTAACTTACTAAAATGCGTAAACTTATCGATAATTTTTACGAATTTTATGGCTGGCAAATACACTCCCTATTCCAACTTAACCGAATGTTCGTTACACAACATGTTAGTGTTACGTCAGTCTCCTTTACGAAACAGCGTTTAAACTGAGGACGCGACAGAGCCAACAGTGTTTTCGTGCCTAAGTAATCTTGAATTAAGATGAAATATTTCGACACTCAGCACACCTTGGCCTTACCTATGACGTCAGGCAAGTGCGGCTGCGACTTCAGCCAGCTCAGGAGGATCTCCTTGGCCTCCTTGATGCTGTTTTCATCGGCGCCGACATTCTGACGAGCTCGAGTAATTTGTTCCTCTGTGGGCGGCGTGAACTCCATGGCCAGACCTCACCAGTAGCTGGCTCTTAGTGGTACGTCTTCCTTGAGGCCTGCGGAAGAGAAAGACCATTTGAATCAAAGTAACTCTCCTTTGAAAGAAAAAGGACTAAAACTTTACACATGAATACCTACATACATGTTTATTAGGTATCATTCAAAAGTTTGAATGTTTGTAAAGCTATGGGACCGACCTGCAGTTGTCATCAGTTCCTAAACTTAAAAACTACTTAAACTAACTTGTGCTAAGCACAACACGCACACACACATACACACACACACACACACACACACACACACACACACAGACACACACACATGCCCGAGGGAAAACTCGAACCTCCGACGGGGAGCTATTATGCACATCGCACCAAGGCGCCTTAGAACGCACGGCCATTCGTGGACAGCAGGTTTCATTTACAGGAGTACACTTATTACTAGTTATTATGGAGGCTGAATATTCCTGCCGGGCCGGCCGCGGTGGCCGAGGGGACTGAGGCGCTTCAGTCACGGTCTGCACGGCCACTACGGTCGGGGGTTCGAATCCCCCCTCGGGCATGGATATTTGTGCCGTCCTTAGGATTAGCTAGTTCATAAGCAGTTTGTAAGTTTAGGGACTGATGACCCCGTAGTTAAGTCCCATAGAGTCTACAAACATTTGAACATTTTATTCCTGCCGGATCAGGGATTCGAATTCGCATCTCCTTTTTACTTTATTATAGCTATAGTGATCACTACATTTAGGACATAGTGGTTTGCCCAATTGCAAGGGCTACCATAGTACGCCTTTCGTCACACCCAAATTGTAGGTTTATCTAAAGCACTAGATACACCGAGCTGAACAATCCGCCATTTTGAATCCCAATCTGACGACAGTGCTTTGTGTGGTGTAGCGAAGTGAATCAGCGAATATTTATTTTATCGTTTTACAGTGTGAAATGGTTGGTTGTGCTGCTCGGAACAGTTCAAATAATAGCAGGCATGGTCGCTATAAGTTTTATCGGTTTCCTTCAAACAGATCGGCATAAAAGGTGGCTTGTAAATAGCAGACGCCAAGTACGAACGCCTAAATCGTGCAACTGTCTGTGAAACGTTAAGAAGAAAACCTTTTTCTAATTTGTGTTAGATATGCCCACAGATAGGTAAATGGAAATATAGGCCTGTCATGTAAGGAATGCTTTAATTTTGTTACAGATTGTTAACATAACAGGACATATAGTGTGTTTACAGTAAGCTACTTTTCTAGATTTTATTTGGACGAACTAATCAGTTAAGTGATTCTTGCGTGCAGCTGGATTTACCCAGCTAGTGGTTTTTAAATTACGAATATTATTTCGCATTAGTTCAGTGTTTAATTTAAAACTAGGGAATATGTAGGCCTAAGCCAAGATATGAACAGGAAGGAAGTCGTACATGAAACACCTTAAATTCGAAACTTAGCATGGAACATTCACTTTATTTCAAAGTGCATGCTACCAGAGATACTATCTAACGAAACCTGACGTTAAAAGTTATTAAACACATTTTGACGTAAAATCTCCTCTAAAATATGGTGTGTGTAAAATAAGCGAGACATTAGAGGGGAGAATAGAGGAAGTACAATATCGCAGTTTAACATTATTCCGTAACTATTTTCGAAGGCAACTCTGAGTCACAAGCGTATGTGGACGTACCATTTATAATCCAGAAAATACGATAGTTATAACGTATTTTAACTGTGTGTGCTAAATATTTCGAACGACATATATGCCTTACTTTGGAATGAAAATGACTGTATCATATCTCTAAATATGCATCTAATCACTAAGTTGCTTGCCTCTTAGAGTCAAATGTAAGCAGATAAATTTACTATATTGTAATATTTTCTGCGTTAGGAAAGTAATTTTAATGGCCTTGAGAGCATGTTAAAAAGCGGAAGAGTTCCGTAGTCTTTAAATGGGCGTCGTCAACGTGGGACTCAAAATGGCGGATTGTTCTGCTTGTACTATACAGTGCTCTAGGTTTATCCACACTCTATTGACGTAATGCCACTATGACGATGACAGGCCATGATGTATTTTTTATTTATTTTATTTATTTATCTGTAGAAAAGCACCTAAAACTTTTCTGTTAAAGACTTACTGTTACAGTGCTGTTTCGAAATTGCATTCCTGTCATCTGAAGTACCCTATGTAGTTACAGAAACATAAAATAGTAACAAACAACTATGTCACTGTGACAAAATATTATGAATGACGAACACATAACCATTTTACATTACTAAAATAGCATCAGTAACAAGTGAATGTAACCAGCTATGGTGCACAGTGGTGTCGCTATACAAGGATGTGCCTAATCGCGAATATAACAATAAAATTATACACTAACCCTATATGAGAGGATCCACGTTGTAGTCATGTTTAAAACCGAGTGGGGAAGATATGAGGAGACTAAAAGAGGTGGGTTGATACCTTCGAATCTTCCAAATCACTAAGATTAGTTCCTAGTAATAAAAATTTATGATTCTACTGTAAGCAACAGCACTAGAACGTATGGCGTCCAAATCCTATTGTATGCGAAAGCATCCGGTCAGGAAGGGGCCGTGGAGAAATGCAAGGGGATAAATGATGTTGGTATCATGGAAATTTGAACGACCTATCTGTTCTAAAATAAATAAATGAAATAAATTTCATGGTAGCGTTCACTTACAATAACAGAAAACAGGTAGCTACAGTGTAATATACATTTACTAGGTACCATGAAATGTAGGGCAAATAATAACAAGTGTTAAAAATTCATATCAGAGAATCCACCACAATGCGAAATGTCTGACTTCACCCAGGGAAAGGGGGGTGACTTATTGGAAAGCGAGGAGGGGGGGGGGATTTTAAGTAAGAAGGGGAAAAGTGTGGGAAAAAGGGAAGAGGAGAGATCACATGATTTTGTGAGACCAGCTTTGGATTGTCCTGTGCTCTTCAAGTGCTGAAGAGTGTACACTGATCTTGTAAAATACACCTAATGTGAGAATCCATATCTAAAGGTAGTTGTTATACGATATTATATCCCGTACCATGAACAAGAGTTCAATTAATAAACAAAACCTTCTGTTTAGTAGGTCATTGTGTACATTGATAAATTAAAGCTTACAAAACCTAACTACATAGAACGACACTGGAATTGTACAACTTTCGAATTATGTTCTAGCAAAGATTGAAGGGAAAGGGGAGGGGGGTGGGAAGGAGTTGGACGGTCGGTGCTGGGAATGGCATGGTTTGAATGACTAAACTGGTAGCACTGTAAATCTTTTTAAAACGCGGTCGTTGTGCGTTATTTAGAAAGTATTCGACCAGCTGAAATTCCACTGTCTGTACCAGGAGATAGATTCATATCTACGATGCATTTAGAGTAGATTCACACCAGGAACGACCTCTTACGGGAGTCGCTATAAAGCCGCGAGAACATATGATAATATATGGTTGCACTACATCAGCAGCCTGAGAATAAGTTGAAATTTCTGTGTGACGAGAGGCGTGTCAGAGTTTTCGGTTCCAATGTGCTAACCACTGTGTCAGGATGGTGTAGTGTTCAGCGTAAATGTCTAATTAGCGGGAGACCCGGGTTCGAATCCCGGTCCGCCGCAGACATTCCTCTTTGATGCAATTAGATAATCACAGGCAGCTAACCTCGCTTAATTCTTTTGTGTGTTTATTCATAGGGGCTCTTGAAAGTATTACCCGTTTACTGTACAACTGCCGACGGCAGAACAAGGAACTATGTTAACTGCCAGATGGGGCTGAAGTACCACCACCTAGAGAGAAAGGCCACGGAGCTCTCGTGTGACGTCAGGCAGAGTAGGTTGCGCGCGCATAGCTGACTGGCTCACTGCTTCGGCATAGTGAGCCGTGCCCCAGCGGATACCGTCAGCTATGCGCGCGCAACCTAATCTGCCTGAAGTCACACGAGAGCGCCGCGGCCTTCTCTCTAGGTGGTGTTGGCCGAAGGCAGCCGACAACACTCAACACTACACCATCAACTCATGTAGCTCGGATTAAGGGAATGGGGGAGCACAGGGTCACGTGGCTCCCCCCCACCCCAGACGGCCCGATGAAAAATGAGAGAAGAGAGAAGAGGGTAGAGAGTGAGAGAGAGAAAGAAGGGAGGAGAGAGAGATAGAGTGAGAGAGATAACGGAGCAACGGAGGAGAGTGAGAGAGAAAGACAACGGAGGAGAGAGAGAGAGAGAGACATGGTGAGGAAGGATGGAAGGGAAAGAATCTTACCATTAGAATTATTAACTTAGGGCAGCATGTAATTGTGAGTATAAAAATCCAATGAAGAAGAAATTGATTCAGTACAACGCAAACCCATGAATTATGATTTTAGGTTTTGAGAGAATATCAAATGCTCGTATTTACTGGCTGTTTGTTTCTGACTCGCAATTCGGCGACCTTTTAAGATACGCTGTCTTTCCAATTTCTATATTGATTAGTAATGGCACAGCTACTCCGGTTACTGTACTGTTCGTCCACAGTAAGTTGACGATCCGTCTGCTGGCTGTTGGCAGCGGCAGGAGGCGTGTACTATGCCTGCCGGAGGTGGTGGGGATTGGGGAGCATCAGAAAGCAGAAGGCAGCGTCGCAGAGTTGGAAACGTTACCCGTAACAATGCGTGCAGCAATAATTTCGTGTCTAGGGGCAGCGTAACGTTGGCATCAATCCGAAATAAATGGATGTCCTTCAAATAGTGCAGATGATTTTTATATTGTAAAAAGATATAAAAAAAGCCAAGATCGCTGAGCATCAATTTTTATTTGCGACTACCGGTTTTGCTGAACTGTGTCAGCATCATCTGGTCAAATAAAAAATTTTACAAGGCGATATTCTTGTAATGTCAATCAGTTGTTATATAACAATTTACAGTGCATAGGTGCACTATGTCATTATAATAAAACATAATTATCACAGTAGTTCAGCGAAACCGGTGGTCGTAAATAAAAATTGATGATCAGCGATCTTGGCTTTTTTATATCTTTTTACAATATCATAATTGGATCGCCTCCTAGATCGTAAACCAACTCAGATGTTTTTTGCTGCTGGCATCACCAGGTAAAATCGTCTTCACTTGTCAAATTAATATACTTCCATCTTACTACTAATTCACTACTAGTTTCGACGCACTAAGGCATTATTCTCAAGTACCTAAGATTAACACAAATTCCCACTAGAGATTCGTGTCCTCACTCGGGCATGGCTGTGTGCATTGTCTTTATAATGAGTTAACGTAGATTGTAACAGTAGGGACCGATGACCTGAGGAGTTTGGTCCCTTCGCATTACAAACATTTGAACTTTTTTTTTTTTTTAACAACATGTGCTACGTTTTTGTACAGTCACCATTTTTGAACATTCATTTAGCTAATTTAATACGCACTAAACATTTTTCGACAATATTCTACAATTGCTTGAATTTTCAAATGGTCAGTCTTATAGACCAATTATTCCAAAGTTGTATTTATTTAGAGAAATATATGCCAATGTCGCACGGCTTTCACTATATAGGGACTAGAATATACCCATTTGGCGAAGCTCAGAAACAGTTACATGTGGAATTACATTCAGAGCCTGAATACCTCATGTTCAGCTGTTTGCAAGTGTTTCATTTTTTATTATGACGAAGGATTAAATGCGTGTGCACAACTGAACACAGGGCATTCATGCCTTAAATTCTATTATTTTTTATTATTATTACTTTGTGGTAAATCTAGAAAATTTATTCTGTTTAATGTGATTGAATCACTGTAATATTTTTGTGGTCAAAGGCTTTTGAAAATGACGCCATAGTGTGCAGAAACTTGTAATGCATCGGCAGTTAGCTGGAAATATATTAAAAAGTTTATTTTCCAAGAAGCGACTGTGGCTTTGAACATGTTTTGTGTATATCCTATAGCAGTTATATGTCACAATAGCTGTAATAAAATTTATAACACACACACACACACACACACACACATATATATATATATATATATATATATATATATATATATATATATATGTGTGTGTGTGTGTGTGTGTGTGTGTGTGTGTGTATGTGTTATAAAATTAAAATTCACCCTCCTCGGCTTTGTGCTTCCCCCCCCCCCCGCCCTGTCCATAAAAAAATTCTGTATCCGCCATTGCTGTAGAGTCACGTTTATTGTCAGAGTGCAGATGCGTATTCTTAAAGTCAGCTGAAATGGATAGGCCGCGCGCAGATAAACGTAATCAAAGAATACGTTCTGATCAAAAGTTTCAAATGACTAGTCTTGATCTAGTTCAGAAGAATACCGGAAAGGATTGCTAAAATTACCTACAACCAGTAGGAAACTGTATAAGGATAGTGTTGTGGAAAATTGTCAAGAAGGCCTGCCGGGACGATCATTATTTATTTTGAATCCTTGTGTACATAATTTTAATTACTTTCATGTATTAACTTCGATTTCATTTCATCATTTTTATTATTATTATCATAGATAAGAGAAGACATTCACGTCAGTTCACTGAATAAAAACAGTTATCAAAGTCATTTTGATAAATACTTGGAAATGAAAAATATTCACACCGATTACAAGATTTTTGCATGCAACTTTGCACAAGAAGCAAACACGATATCCACTACGCTATAGCAACTGAATATGTCATTGTTCAAATTTAAAGCTCCAGAGTATCAAGTGAAATTCCTAAATTGTTTTACGGCGATTACTCGTAAACAAGCGTTTCACTAGCTATCATAATGTCTTCTTTTTTAAGACTCTAGATATTTACATACATAAAAAACTCCCGATAATTTTTCGTCGATTACTCATAAATGAGGTCACACCAAGGTGAATAATCAAGCCATACCAACGTATAACATAATGATGGTAGTATCAAAACTACGATTCCAATTGGTACCACACTTTCTTCGTTATTAGAGAGTACTCCAAAAATTCTATTTCATTTCAATATCATACGCTTTATTGTAGAATAATTTATTTACAGCTAATGTATTTTTATCTCCTACTCGCCCAACTCAAGTTATTATATCGTGGAACAAGTTTATTTTAATTCCTTGAGATTTTCTGTAGAAGTATATATTAATAGTAAATGTATTATGCATTCGCTTCAATTCTTCTATTTCATTTCAATATCTTACGCTTTATTGTAGAATAATCTATTTACAGCAAATGTATTTTTATCACCTACTCGCCCAACTCAGGTTATTATATCGTAGAACAAGTTTATTTTAATTTCTTGAGATTTTCTGTAGAAGTATACATTAATGGTAAATGTATTATGCATTCGCTTCAATTCCTCGATAGTAACACCATAGTTCTTTTTTTTTTCATTTTTTAAATTTTCCTACAGAAGAATATATTAAAAGTGACTGTACCGTCGTTTTCTTAACTCACTGCTGCAGTGCTTCACTTAAAACAACGGTTGCTTATTCTTATTGTTCTTTTCGATGTTTTCCTGTCCAAGAATAAGCTCAAAGAATGTACATTTGTTTTATCTTCTGCACATATACCAATTTCACTTCAAGAACCGTGTTGCATTTTAATTGAGCCTGATCATACCTTTCGTGTGGCAATCGAAGCAACTTTACTCCGCGTCATATAGGAAGGCGACGCAGTTTCCAAATGTTCTACGGATGCCCCTCCATAATCAGAGTTGCCAACTCTGCCATAAAGATTCCCTCTAAATTTACTATAAAATCCCCTGAAATCCCCCTAAAAAGCAAACGAGGGGCGGCGGGGGGGAGGGGGTAGATGGCGGCTAGGAGCTGCAGCCTGACTACTTTTCGATTTAAAAACAACTAAACTTCTTGTTTTTGAGTCCTCTCTCTCTCTCTCTCTCTCTCTCTCTCTCTCTCTCTCTCTCTCTCCAGTAATCTGCCCACGGGCACGAACGTAGGCGTGCAAAGCGAAGGATAGCTCAATAGCTCATCGTAAGAAATAATTACAATCTTACCTTTCCGCAAAGGGTCCTTTTCCCAGATCTTCGCATCCATAGTTTCTCTTATTTTTGGTAGCCATTTTGACCACTAAAACAATACATTTACATTGCAAGTTGAGCTGGTCATTAAAGTAAAAATAATGATGGATCACCAATACAACCCAATGATCGTTAACGCTTTAAATTGCTGACGATAGCACGTGACTTAGCGGTATTTCAGTCCAGTGTCCTCGGAAAATACCAATTAACTTACTAGAGAAAAAAAAACTGGTATTGTTGAGCGACGGGGGGGGGGGGGGGGGGTGGAGAGAGGGAAGCGCCTAAAAAAAATTCAAATGTTTGTAAATCTATCGGATCTAACTGTGTGGTCATCAGTCCGTAGCTTACAAACTACTTATACCTAGGTAAACTAACCTAAGGACAACACACACACCCATGCCAAATAGAGTTGTGGCGATTCGTCAATGAGGCGTTCATTTGAACGAATACAAATAAAGAATCGTAAGAATCGAATCGTGATCCGGACGAATCGTCGTTCAAAAGAATCGTCTGTCTCGTGGCGATTCCAAGATCCAACGATTCACGATTCGAAGGCGACTGCCGAATCTTTCCGAATCGTGCCGAATGCAGGAGAGAAGAGGGGGACGAATCGTCGTTCAAAAGAATCGCCAGTCTCGTGACGATTCCAAGATCCAACGATTCATGATTCGAATGCAAGTGGCGAATCGTGCCGAATAATTAAGAAGGCCAGATAGCGTGTAAACAAAGGAAGGACAGAAAGTAGATCGTGAGCTGTTAATTATTAGCCTATTCACGAATTACAAATGACAGAAACAAAACGCAGCGAAATACACAGCTGCCAATACATACGAATATACGTCTTTTAAACAGTTTACATAACATGTACTAAAACGAGCAATCTTTACACATTTATATTTTGTGCATCCCGGAAATGGCTGTAACGATTTGTATTATATTTTGTGTTTAGAGAGGTTAAGCTTTTCGAGTTCATCTACGTAGTTGTAGCTTTTGTAAAAACTCAGTTTTACAAAAATATTCTTTTTATATAAAAACGCGATTTTAAATGTTTTTAAAGCCATCTCAAAAATCTTTTTTACCATTTTGGTTTTTACGTTATCAGCTTTCCTGAAATAAACCGATTTTACAAAAAAGAAACGTTTTAATAAACGCGAATTTCTTGTATCTCGAAAGAAGTTTAATGTTTAGAGACGGAGTTTTATTTTTAATGTTTATTTATATAGACGTGTTTCATTAAAATAACTGATTTTACATAATAATTATTTTATAATGATTATATGTGTGTTAATTACCAGAGCTTTAATTAAATTTATAATTAAATGGCCCAAGTATTCAGAGAGAACGAAAAAAAATAAGGTTACAGCAGGATTCGAAATAAGTGACCTACGTTCACTAAACCTACAACACTACTAAATGAGCTATGATGACAGCAGAAATAGTTGGCAGTGTAATATGTATTTATAACCGGTCAAAAAACTTCAGACTATTTTCTCGAGAATTCTTGAGAGTTGAATCGAATGGCTTTGCCTCATTATTATTTTAAGTCTGAACTTTATGCACCATAAATATTAAAAAATCCGATACCCATATTGTCACCTTTTCGGCATTTTGTAAGAATCGTGCCGTCTCAGACCAGAAAGAATCGTGAACGAATCGTAGGAGCAGATGCAAAAGGTTAAGATTCCAACATCCATGACAGACATGTATTGCCATCTATGAGCTAGATGTAGAAGTAAGAATCGCGCCAATGCAGACTAAAGAACCGCGAAAGAATCGTGAACGAATCGTAGGAATCGATTCACAATGTGCGATTGAATCGCAAGAATCGATTCCTAAAAAACAATCGTGTTGCCCAACTCTAATGCCCAAGGAAGGACTCGAACCTCCACGGCGAGCAACCGCGCGCTCCGCAGCGAGACGCTTTAGACCGCTCGGCTACTCCACGGAAGCTCCTCCGTGCGCTGTAAGTAAACAGTGCTGGCAACATGAACTGAAGAAACAATGAAAACGGCGCGACAGTAGTGACAGAAGAGAAGAGCGACAATGTAATCAACACAGGCTGACAGTACACTGCACGGTTGGCAATGTACAACCGCAATCAGTACGGCAACACGTCTTCCGATTGCTACACAAACAGTTGATGCAAAATTAAAGAAATTCTCTTCTTCCGCCTAAAAATCCCCCTGGCACTTCTTTTCCCCCCTAAAAATTCCCCTAACATTTCTGTCCCACTAAATTCCCCCTTCAAAAAGATTTTCCCCCTAAATCTGGGGGAAAAACCCCAAGTTGGCAACCTTGCCTCCATTACTCCACCGGCAGCAAGTAATATTAACTCTCTCTAGACACGTGGCTGGCCGTGAGTTACGCAATGTTTCTCCCGCTGGCTCCATTGTTGGCGCTCGGCCGCACCTCCTCCCCTCCACGCTTCCCCTACTTCTCTGCCTCTCCGAGCGGAAGCGGCTTCCTGTATGACGCCACCTATAATGGCATAACACGTCAACAGTTTGCAGCGACTGCAGCTGAAACCGCAATTATAAAGTGAACGGTTTATAAGTTCCATGAGCCAGCCTAAAACGTAACAAATGTTATTTTCAACACAAAGTTTTTTTACCCTGTGTGTGCCACGAAAAACGACAAAAGTATGGCGTTGTACTTATTGCTACTTAATCTCATTTCTAGACAAGTAAATAAGACAGTAACGTACAAAGGTGAGACAAACGGTGAGTTATTTACTCTCTTATTTGCAGTGGCGTAACTACGGGGGGGATGAGGGGCATAGAACACCCCCAGAACCCAAATGAAAAAAAAAATTGTATAACAGCAATCTGGTAAGGGTAAAGATTGGAAACTCGGGGTGTTTTACCAGAAGCTTCATTGGATGGGAGTGAATTAATCTTCAACGGTAGTGGTAGATGGTAGTCCGTCTGGAAACTGACTAAAATTCAGCTCGTCAAGCAGATCTATCCCCCCCCCCCCCCTCAAAGCCAAGTCCTAGTTACGCCACTGCTTATTTGCTTGTCTTGTAAATCAGAGATTAAGTAGCAATAAGTATATCGTTTGTCACGTCGTAGTACAATGCGTATTCAAATAAAAGACATGAAATCTTTATTCAAATGAGACGTGAGCATAGCTATCCCTCTGTTTATTGACTCAAAAGATTCCCTGTTCCCAGAATTCCTATGGCTGTTACCAGAGCCAGTTCTGTACTGTGTTCCTCCGTTCGTTGCCGAGTTGAAGCGGTTCCCTTTGAGGTGTGCTTTTTGCGGATCAAAAAGATGGAAGTCACAGGGCTAAAAGGCGGATGCTCAAGCTGCTCCTGCCGCGGTGGAGTAGCCGAGCGGTCTAAAGCGTCTCGCTGCGGAGCGCGCTGTTGCTCGCCGTGGAGGTTCGAGTCCTCCGTAGGTTGTCCGTAGGTTAGTTTACCTAGGTTTAAGTAGTTTGTAAGCTACGGACTGATGACCACGCAGTTTGGTCCGATAGATTTACAAACAAACAAAACAAGCTGCTCCCACTTAAATTTGGCCAGTATACGTTGTGTGACCCTGGAGACGCGTGGTTGCGCATTATAATGGAGCAGAATCAGCCCGTCCGTGAGCAGTATAGGCCGTTTGCTGTTGATTGGACTTGTAGGCTACGGCGTGTCTCAAAGTACACATACTATTAATGGTTTCTCCGTTTTCAATGAATTCGGTGAATATCTTACTTCGGACGACGAAAAAGTCGGTGAGCATCACCCTATCTGCTGTCGGCACGGTCTTTGATTTTTTATGGGGAGGTTCCAACATATTCTTCGGCTCCTTAGATGTCGCACGACGTTATCCTCAACCTTTTCGGTTGTTGAGACATTTCTCACCTTTTCATTTGAACACCCTTCGTATTTCAATCACATCGTATGTACGGTAAGTGTGGAGTTCACGCTTGAGTCTCTCGGCGAGTTAACTTCGAGGTTCCTTTGTTTCAGAAGTGCTCTTTATTTCGCAATTTCTCGGGATGTAATGGAGGTACTACGATGCTACCAACGATTTTTTGATTTTGCATGTTATTGATAAGATTAGAAATAATATGGGGTATCCATTTAAAATAACGTAAATTTCTGTTAAAGATATTATTTGTTTACGTTTTCAACAGTCTCATAGTAAAGCCGTGCGTTCATGCCCGTTAAAGTCGTTTTCCAATCGCTATTGTTGTTCCAGAGATATTACAAAAGTTTAACTGGGACACCTTGTGTATAATTAAGCGAATACTGCATATGGATCCCTTCAGTGGGGTTGCGCACTATTATGGAATTCTTACATGAAAGTCCTCCTCGGTTGAACCGTACAAGAGTACTAGACTATAAATCCAAAGGTTGCGGGTTCGTTCCCCGCTAGGTCCTAGGATTTTTAACTGTCACTTTCCACATCTTTCACCTCTGGCAGTATTGCTCATGTGAAAAATATCGAGTAGCACCGTGATTCGGAACCAACGTTAAGCCGTACGTCCCCCTATAACTGGCTCAGTAAGTCAGTTCGAAGGTCGGAGGAAGGCAACGGCATACCACCTCCAAACAGGACCATGACTAGTAAAGCACTGTGGTGTTGAAACCAATCTTCGGATTGTTGACTGCTTTACCTTTTTTACAGCATTATATACCGAGTAGGTATTGTGTAGATCACTTAAAAATCTAAACTGGCGGGAGCCTTTGAGATACTCGGTAAAATTTTGGTGACCACTGGTTTTGAATTGTGTAGTGATCAGCGCAACTGACTAGATAGTCCATATTTACACCTTTCTGGGGCTTGTGGACGAATAGAGCGTGCTCATTTTCACACGAACGTTGCTTTCGGAACCCATATTGATTACTAAGTAGATGTATTAGGAACCCAAGTTGATTACAAGGTTTTCGATCACCAAATATGTCATAATATATTAACATAAAACATACTGCAAAATTCTGCTAGAGACGAGGCTCACAGTTTTGCACATGTGCTCGGCGATCCTCCTTGAAAACGGGAGAGACCTAACTTTATTCCCAATCCTTAGGAACGATGAACTCCTCTAGAGACCTACGGTAGGTTTCAGCTAGAATGGAATATAATGTGGACTATCATTCCTGGAAGCAATATTAATATTGAGGAACGCCGTTGCCTCACGGTAGTGGATTGTTGAAGTAATCAGTCCTTCACGGTGCAGCGTAGTGTGTGTTTGTCCGAAACCTTTGACAGGCAAGAGCTCTACGCTAGACGGAGCTCAAGCCTGGTAACTTCCGTTTCTTGTTTCCTCAATTGAAGGGCGGAACTATTTCGAAGGCTACAAAGTTTCCCAAGAACATCCTTTTTGCAGTATTTATAATCTAGTAAAACCATGCAGGATAGTATTAGTGAAGTAGGAACGAGGTAATGTCAAAACGTGCTTTTAGAACGGCTGTAAGTCGTGCCTAGGTAGAATGGAAACATCGACAAATAGCTTTAATTCGCGAAGTATCTTCAAGCTCTTTGAATCAGACATCAGGACCCTTTTAAAAATTCTCCGCTCTTTAAATGTTTTTTTTTCTTAATTAAAAACCGATACGCTGAACAAGCAAATCATAATGCCTTGTCGTGGACAACCGATAGCTTTTACGGGCCTCTTTTGCGTGAAAAAAAAGTGTAATTGGAGAAATCGAATCAATTGCACACGGCACAATACATTACGGCCAAACGGAATTCACTTCTCTCTAACAATTAAGGCTAAGCGAAAAATTTGCTTCGTAACAGTCAGATTCAATTACTGCAAGTTCCGAATACATATAATTCAACTCTTGTGTTAAAAGAATTACGTGGAAAATTCTAACACGGTAATCTAATTACAGTGTATCCACGTTTATCGAGCAACTATTAATACTGAACGACGACGGTCAGGATTCTGCGCTGCAAGGGCACTTTTGAAATATTCGGTAAACGAAATAAAGGCCTAAAAGTGCAGCTTGTAAGCACTATTACAGTGTACGGTACTGGATATTTTATTGGACGTCAGAAAGATGACAGCCCATCTATCGAGGTACAAGTTTTCGCGATGTCCATGAATCATTTAACCTGGCGGAATTATCTAATTGTGAAGCAGACAACTAGTCTCGTTCTCCCATTAGATCCTGCGTTAAGTCTCTATTGTCCTCGACAAAGACAGAACATTAAATCCTAATCTTTGTTTCCTTTATTTCCTGCCATCCTTCTCAACCTGCACATAAATATCCCGGAAATAAGATATTGTAGGGCCTCAATTAATACTCAAGATACGATTGAACATCTCGTGTGGTTACAAATGAAAGCGTAATAATTTTGAATGGGTAATTCTGTTAGATTGGTCGACTTCAATGTCACTAATTTTGGTACTATCAGTTACTTTGTTCGCCGGAATATTGTTTTACGCACAGTCATAATTCTTAATGCACTACACAATTATATTTTCCATTATATAATGCAACATAATGATATGCTGAGCTTCATTGAATAGATCAGAAAGACACTAAATTAACGGTTTTTATGCCTAATTCACCAAAATACTCCAACAAGTCATTATTATGACCATCAGCCACGGTTGTATTTCCTTATGACAGAAGATTTCAAAATGGTAAATAGGTTAACATGTAACCATTTATAAAATCTTCTCTGGTTACAAGCTGCGTCAAGTGGTTTACTTCCCAAAATTGTGGGCAATAAACTACTTGACGCGGCTTGTAACCCGAAAAGATTTAATTAATGGATATCGCCGCGAAAACATGCACTCATATATGTAACCATTTGTCTTCTTTATCAATAAATTGTCTGAACATTAAAATATAGGAAAGTGCTAAAAGTTAAAGTATCTTCTTGACACTCCCGAAGCTGATCATATTTCGTCATTACCAATGTTTTTTATCTTGCTGCGCATTATCATCTCTATATATAAAACGAAGTGTCCCGATTGTCTCACTGACTGACTCATCATCGCACAGCCCAAACCACTGAAGATAGAAACTTGAAATTTGTGGAGGGTGTTGATCTTACTCTGTAGGCGTCATTTAAGAAGCGATTATTCGATATTCTGTCCGTAAGGGGGTGAAATAGGGGATGAAACGTTTTTTGAAAATACGTAGCTATTTAGGCAATTTTGAAGCTAGAACTACAAAATTTCGGATTTTAATTCAGGGTTCGAATTTAAAAGACACATGTTTCGGCATTTTTTCAAATTAGACAAATAAGGGGGTAAAATAGGTGACGCAAAATATTGATTGTCAAAAAATGTTGCTGTTAACTCAAATTTTAAGCTACAATACGAAACTTCGGATATGGAATCTTGGTCAGGATAAAAAATAAATGATTTTTACTATTTTCGGAAATTCAACAAGTAAAAGTGTTCAATAGAGGATCAAAAATTCTTTTTGAAAACACGTTACTATTGATACAATTTCGAAGCTAGAGCTGCAAAAATTGATATTTGTATAGTTGGTTAGACGTTAAAAAATACGTGTTTCGGTATTTTTGGAAATTCAACCATCAACGGGGTTAAATTGGAGAGGGGGTGTTTTTCGAAAAATGTTGCTATTTAGACAATTTTGAAGTTAGAACTACAAATTTTCGGATTTGGATTCGGGATCCGAATGTAAAAGACACGTGTTTCGGCATTTTTTGAAATTCAAGCAATAATGTGGTAAAATAGAGGACCCAAAAATTGACTTTCAAAAATATGTTGCTGTTAACTCAAATTTCAAGCTATAACTACGAAACTTAGTCTATGGACTCTTGATCAGGATTAAAAAGACACGTGTTTTGGTATTTTTGAAAATTCAGCAACTAAGGGGGTAAAAGAGGGGTTCAAAAATTCTTTTCGAAAACACATTGTTGTCAAGACAATTTTGAAGCTCGAACTGCAAAAATTGGAATTTCTATTGTTCGTTAGAATTTTAAAAAAAATACGTGTTTCGGTATTTTTGGAAATTCAACCATCAAGGGGGCTAAATTGGAGAGCGGATGTTTCTCGAAAAAATGTTGCTATTTACTCAATTTTGAAGTTAGAACTACAAATTTTCGTAAGGGGGTGAAATACGAGATGCAAAAATTGGTTTTCAAAAATATGGTGCCGTTAACTCAAATTTTAAGCTATAACTACGAAACTTACGATATGGATTCTTCATCAGGATTAAAAAGAAACAACTGGTGCAGACCAACCAGCCTACGCATGCGAAGCAGCGAGGATTCAGCTAGTATTATTACACAATGAAACGGAACTGTTATCTTGACAGGTCAAGCGGTTATCTCGTCATTCAGGCAATGAACTGGATAGCTTCTGAACGGATTTTTATTTATCGTGGAAATAGTAACAGCATGACAAAGTTTAAAGCCTTCTTTCCATAAATATAAACACTAGGTACAAGTTGTTATTAACTAAGGCGCAGGAACAAACTATCTACCAGTAGAAGGCCACATACGTGTATTCTGACTTGAGAAAACCGGACACAATGAGAATGCAAATACTAAATTTAAACTGAATTACTCGAGTTCTATAAATGAAGAAACACTTCGCCTCGAATGGCGAACGAATTACTCAAGAAAACTATCACTGATAAATCAAGAGTGCCCAAGAAAATTAAAATTCTAACAGCATGCCATCCCCTCAGCATGATTTTAAGATGTACTCATTTCGGCAGACGTGGCAAGAGTGAACCCTAAGGCCACACCAAAGCCTTCACCGCCGCACACCGGATGCAAGGCACGGTAAAAGCCGAAGCAAAGCGCCTTCAGACTATAATGTATACCAACCCTCGATACCTCAAGAAAATAATACCTCTGCTTGAGCTCCAGAGAGGTCTCTTTTGTCAAATGTTCAAATGTTTGTAGAGCTTATGGGACTTAACTACAGGGTCATCAGTCCCTAAACTTACAAACTACATATGAACTAGCTAATACTAAGGACGGCACAAATATCCATGCCAGAGGGGGGATTCGAACACCCGACCGTAGTGGCCGTGCAGATTGTGACTGGCGCGCCGCAGAGCGCTCGGCCACCGCGGCCGGCTCTCTTTTGTCACCTCTTTCGATCATGATTAGTTTGGTACTACACTAAGAACAGTCCACCTTGCCATCTTGCCTAGTAAGCTTGTCTCTGACCACCCAACAGACGCCACTGCTGACGACAAACGAAGCCACGCGTTCTTAACTAAAGTAAGCGAGGCCTAAAGCGCGAGGCGTGAACTGTAAGCCATTGCGCGGCAGACAGTCAATAGTAAAAGCAACCTTCCACATTCACATGAACACACAAGTTCAATCACATGGGTGGAAACACATGTAAACATGGGGAATTGATCATTAATAAAGGAATAAAATAGTTGACATTCAAACAGACAATATTAATGGCGAAGAGACCCTTAAGAGTAATGAATAACTCAAAATGGGACACGCCCACACATTCAGTGGACGTGTTTCAACCTCAATTTTTTTAAATAACGTTAGATTGCCACTTTGTATAATTTTATATGGCCAGATGATGGGGGCATAGCCCATTGAAACTGGTGATCATGAAATAAATAATTATTTTGTGATATTGGTTGTTTACTTGTGAAGAAAATCATTATTATTGAGATTCGCCACTGTAGCGCACCCAAACTCCTACTGCTAATGTATGGTCTCCACTCATCTCTCTTTCCCACTCCGTTAATTCCTTTCTCTTTTACTACTAATTTAGTTTCTCCTCTTTCCAACCGTCTTCCTCTGTATCAATCTTTCATCACAAAACAGCGGGTATACCTTCATGTGGCAAAATTTGTTTTTGAGGAAAGCGGACTGAGGACCGAGCAGCTGCTTCTCGACTTTTCCTTCTGACTATTGTATACAGGAACATGTTTTCCTTTTTCGTACCCCGCCAGTACCTTTTTTCAACTGCTTCTCTACTTTACCTTGCTACAACACGGTGTGCTGGTTATATACATTAGGTAGTCCAATAATTTCACTTTTTTTTATGCTTCGGTCAGATTGTATGATATAAAAAGTAACATTTTCGCAGTATAGTGTTCTTAAAATGAAATGATAAGTATTTCTTAACGACCGACAAGTCCGTTAGAAGGAAAGTAGTCACACTCCGTGAATTCGTTCGCCGAATGTTACAATAACGAGTCCAGAACGCAATGTCATGTTGTGCTCCAGTGGCGTAACTACGGGGGGGGGGGGGGGTGAGGGGGATAGACCACCCACCCAAAAAAAAAAAAAAAAAAAAAAAAAAAAAAAAAAAAAAAAAAAAAAAAAAAAGGTAAAGAAAGAAAGAAATTGTATAACAGCAATCTAGTAAAGGTAGAGATTGGAAACTCGGGGTGTTTTACCATAAGCTTTAATTGGATGGGAGTGAATTAATCTTCAACGGGAGTGGTAGATGGTAGTCTGTCTTGAAACTGACTAAAATTTAGCTCGTCAAGCAGATCTATCCCCCCCCCCCCCCCCCCCCCAAAGCCAAGTCCTAGTTACGCCACTGTTGTGCTTTGACTTTTCTATTTCTGAATTTCATAATCCTATAAGATCAACTATCCGCAAAGTCAACGCAATGTGCTTATACCTTGGCAGACTCTTTAAACGTGTTGCAACCCTTTACTTAATTTCATACCGCGCGGTAAGTGCGACGAAAAACGATAACATCAATCCTTTATAGAGAAATAATTTCATTCTCAAATATGTACAGAAATTTTTGTTATTATTTATTATTATTATTATTTTGGTCGAATAATTTCTAAAAATCGGCTTTTAATTTTCATAGCCACCGGAACGCTGTGTCTTAGCACGACTGGCACTTTTGTTATCCACAGATCATCGTTTTTCGGATGCATCTTGATAACAACTAGATATTTTTGAACGGAAAAATGATGTTTCCGGATATATCTACAGACTACAATGTTAAAAGTTTCAGCGATTGGCTGCGGTTAGTTATATAGGTGTTTGCAGTTACCGTTGTCAAAACGGCTAAAGACCACTTCTTGTAATTTTGTACATACACACGGTACATTTCATCCTCTGGATCTCGCTAACGGATGAAGATACTGAAGAAATTTAAAAAGTAGTTCGAGAATGTAATCTGAAGAACACGTGTCAAAAATTTCGATAGTTTTCAATGTACAAAAACTGTAAAAGTGGTCAACCTTGTAATTGGCAGTTTTGGTACGCAAAAGTTATATTTTTTCGTTATTTTTTAATACCCAGCCACGAACAATAATTGCCGTATATCGCCCATTCGAATCCCCCCCCCCCCCATTTGGCATGGATATTTGTGCCGTCCTTAGTATAAGGTAGTTCGTAAGTAGTTTGTAAGTTTAGGGATTGATGACCCCGTAGTTAAGTCCCATAAGCTTAACAAACATTTGAACATAGCCCATTCTAGTCCACGTGTTTTGTTCAAACACCAACCAAACTTCTCAATTTGGGTGGACTGCAGTGAGTGTGTATTCAAATTTTTACCCGGGACAGGATAGTCACAGTATGCCAAGTTTTCTGACTGGTCTGTAAATCATGACTAGGCCAACGGCTATTCGAAACCGTTTATCCCTTATCTGCGTGATCAATATAAGCCCAGATAATAGCCTCTTAAGAATCGAGTTTTCACGTGTCCTTTACAAACGTATTACGGTGTTGTGTTCAATCCAAGAGACCCGACAAGAGAATTACTTTGGCAGCTTACTGCCTTTTTTCTAAATGGGGCACTAATTGTGGTATGAAAGCTGAAGAAACAGGTAAAGTACGCTACCCTATCTTTCCGACACACGGAATCTGTCTCGGAGTCTGGCGCCTCTTGTTTATTTCGGTTACAAGTTTCTCGTGGCCTTCGGAGTCCTTGATACTCTCACCACGTGGATGCTGTTGCCCACTTTCACTAAGAGTGAAGGACATTCTGGCTCTGATCTACGCAGTGATCTCGTTCTGCATGGTTAATCTTTTCTTTCAGCGCAATCTGGTCGAATGACGAATTATCGAGCAACTTCTGCAATAACCTACAGGTGGATGGTCAACCTAAACGAGAAAGGTGCGACACATGATTTGCGAGAGAAGCGGAAAGTAATGCCCCCGAATTTGTTATTCTATTCTCAATGTAGGTTGAGGTATTACGTATCACGCAAAATTACTCGGTCGACTTTCCTGATACGCTTACGCAAGTTGCTACACTTTGCCGCTAGAGGCCTACCAACTGTCGCGTACAATTTGTCGGTTTATAATGTAACCAAGAAATGTTCAAATGTTTGTGAATCAATGGGACTTAACTACCGTGGTTATCAGACCCTAGGTTTTTTAAACAAATATTTTTTGGAACATTGTTCCCACAGAAAATAAACTGCGATCGAATATTTTCTGCATAATATAATAATTGCAGCAGTCTAGATCGCAATAAGTTTTTTTCCATTATGAACGGTTTCGATCAATGAAGATCTTCCTCAGATCAAGTCCTTGGTGAGGATGATCTTTGTCTGTCTAAACCGGTCATAATAATAAAATAAAATAAAATAAAGGTAATATTGCGATCTAGACTGCTGCAGTTATTATATTATATGTAAAGTAACCTAAGGTCGACACCAACACACACACACACACACACACACACACACACACACACACACACACACATCGCTAAGGGAAGACTCGAAGCTCCGCCGGGAGCAACCGCGCGAAGCCCAGAAAATTTCTTTAGAGCGCTCGGCCATTCCACCACTGTCGTAACTGAGACGTTGTTGAGGTTGTAACATGAATAAACAAGAAATTTACGGCTACCGGTTTTAATGGTTACCCAGTTCAAATGTACTTTTAATATCATTTAAACAAAGGGAGCCTGAAATGTGTAGTGAAGCACCGAAACCGGTCCAACAAAATTTAATAAAGAATCTGCATACAGCTGTTGATATTTTCATCCACCTGCATAATTCTTTAAGTCTAATGCAACAACTTATGCATTTTTGTGCTATGTATCTCTTTGGCAGCCGCGGCGTAGTGGCCGAGCGCATTGAGGCGCTATGCTCCGATGCGCGAGGCCGTCCTCCCTAGGGCATGGATGTTTGTGCTGTCTTCAGTGTAAGGTATAATAATAATAATAATATGGTACTCTGTTCCATAGGACCCAATTGATGAGTGAGACCCCATGGTCATGGAACAAGTCAATACATGAAATTTTTACACAAGAATGGTAATAGAAAATTTTTAAGTAGTCCTATGCACATGACAATCTTAAGACAAAGTGAAAAGAATCAATAGAGAAAAAAATGAATTAGCTTAATTGTTTAACTTTTCTCGGAGTTCCTCGACAGAATAAAAGCAGCGAGCCATGAGGTAACTCTTCAATTTAGATTTGAAAGCGTGTGGGTTAGTGCTAATATTCTTTATTTCTTGTGGCAGCTTATTGAAAATTGATGCTGCAGAATACTGTACACCTTTCTGCACAAGTGTCAAGGTGGTGTGCTGCAAATGTAGATTCGACTTCTGTCTAGTTTTCACCGAGTAAAAGCTACTAACTCGTGGGAATATGCTGATATTATTAACAACAACCGACATTAAAGAAAAAAACGTATTTTGACGCCAGTGTCAAAATTCTCAGACTATTGAAAAGGGGTCGACATACCGTTCGTGAACTTACATCACATACTGCTCGAATCGCCCGTTTTTGAGCCAGAAATATCCTCTTTGCATCAGGAGAGTTACACCAAAAATAATGCCGTATGTCATAAGTGAGTGAAAGTAAGCGTAATAGACTACTTTTCGAGTTGAAAAATCACTTATTTCAGATATTGCTCTAATGGTAAATATAGCAGAATTTAGTTTTGGAACAAGATCCTGAACATGGGCTTTCCACGACAGCTTACTATCTATCTGAATACCTAGAAATTTGAACTGTTCAGTCTCACTTATCATATGCCCATTATGTGTAATCAAAATGTCAGCTTTCGTCAAATTATGTGTTAGAAATTGTAAAAAATGAGGTTTACTGTGATTTAACATCAACTTGTTTTCTACAAAAGAACAGGAACAGCGAGCAGTACACTACATACTCTTCCTTCCGCGTATGTGTTAACATCGAAACGGGATCGCAGTACAGAATTGGCGCCCGAAGATGTAACCTCTCTATGTTACACATCTTGTTCTGCGATGGTCAACACAAATGGTCGGTGATGATGATTTCGTATGGAATTTAAGGCCGTTACACCCGAACAGGGGTCGTGTTCAGCCTGCCCTCGGCGACTTGAGTGACAATGATGACACCCAGTCACCTAGCGGAGAAATTTCCGCCCCGGTCGGGAATCGAACCCTTGTCTCCTGCGTGGCTACCCACCACGTTGTCCACTAGACTACGGGGGCGACAAAATGGTGGGTAAAATGAGTGACGTCTCACACTTGCCACTTGAAAGGTGCGCAGTTACTGGGAGCAACTGTGGCGAAAACGGGTGGCCGTTTAACGATTTCAACGACGATACACTCGGTAATGACAACGTACACAAAACGTGCAAATCTTCATTGGGAAAGAGGAACACTGGGCGAATGCCTGACTGACAACAACCGACGAGCATTAAGAACGACTGTAGCCAGGCAACCTAAAACTAGCACAGCAAAAACGACTGCAGAAGTCAGCACTCGCTTGAGTAACTGTTTGGATAAATACAAAACAGCGGGAGAATTATGAAAGGACTGCAGTTGGTAAATCCTAAATAACAAAAGCTTGTGACGGCAGGATTACCACAAGTATAAAACAAGATTGCTTGATGATTGGGGAAGTACGCATATGGTGCGATGAATATAGTTTATATTATTTCCTGCAAAGAACCGAATTAATATAAGGAAAACCCCAGAAGAAGTTTACAAATTGACATGCTTGTTTCATGCCCTAAAAAACGGGGGAGTACCCGTCATGATTTTGGCCTCTGTATCTGTTCCCATCACTACCCTCACTGTCTGTTAACTTTCAATGAAAATCTCACCATCCTCCACAACTAGCTAACTCGTATGACTGTCATATTGCCGACAAACGCTGCCATACTCCAAGTCGATAATGCGACCGTACACGGATCTAAAAACGTTCAGGCGTGCTTTGTATAGCATTACAAAATTATCTAATATGTCCCCTGAACAGCAAAATCACCATGTCTCAACATAACTGTAAGGTTATAGGGAGTTTTAGAGCAGAGACTTGGGGCCAAATTTACAGCTATAACATCATAATTGGTACAAGAGTGGATATCATTCTGTTACACATCTGTTCCTCCAAGAGTTGTGACTGTTCTCAAAATCAATGGTGGGCTGACTCCTTACTAGTATATCTTGTGCTAGTGTTAAATGTTCATATTATTTTGTTCACACCCTCGATGTGCTCGTCGCTTGGTTGAAAAATCTAAAAACGAAGAAGAGAATTTTTTTTAGTATTTAAAAGGCTGTAAAAGATTTTGCTTTAGGAAGCACTAATCTCCAGAACCAGCCATATAGTTGCTCGCCGTCGGAGGTTCGAGTCCTCCCTGGCGCCACGGGTGTGTGTGTGTTGTCCGAAACTTAGTTTACCTTAGTATAAGTAGTTTTTAAGCTACGGACTCATGACCACGCAGATGGGTCCGATATATTTACAAACATTTGAATCAGCCATGTAAGACGTGCGTGTCCAACACCACCTAGAAGACAAGGGTGGGCGTGCCCCAGCGGCCAGCCAGTGAGCTGGCGGCCGCGGCCTCTAGGTGTGACGTAGGCACGGGCAGTCGTGAGGCCTTGTCTTCTAGGTGGTGTTGGCGTGTCCAAGCAACCGCTTCCGAGACGGGGATGCGCGTCGGCACCGGTTGGAATTCGTTCGGTGGATTACTCCTGCAACAAGGTCTAAAATTGTTGCAGAATGTCACAGGCTTCTGGTGGAGCTAGGGGATAGCAATAGAGTAAACCTATTGTGGGTCCCTGGCCACTCGGGGATCAGTGGCAACGAACATGCTGACAGATTATCCAGGATGGGGGCAGAGACTCCGTTTATTGGACCGGAACCTGTCCTGACAATCACCAAGGCAATGATCAAATTGGAGCTACGTAACTGGCTCAGAAGACAGCACGTAGAATATTGGACCAAAGTCCATCAACAAAAACATGGCAAGGTAATGGTGCCAAAGCAATGTTTTAAAAGAAGCTGAGTCTGAACAGGAGAGAGATTAGACTCATGGTTGGGTTGCTGACAGGCCCTGGGAATTTCAAAAAACACCTACATACAATGGAAATAACAGAAGAGGACCCTAAATGTAGGATCTGTGATGACGGCGATGAACTGCATCACATCTAATCTTCGAATGCATTGCATTGGAGAGTAAAAGGCACAGAACATTTGGGACAACCAGACCCGAAGAAATTGTGTCTAATAAAGAACTGGTAAAGGGACTCCTTGCACTGTTCAAGGGCGTTGGTTGGCTTTACTAGACATACAGGGAGCGATACCGCACAATAAACTCAGTTTCGGTGCGGGTAGTGGCGGTTTGGACCAACACTGTTTTGGCTTCCCTGAAAAAATCAAATCAAATCAATCGGTGGATTAACAACTACGGCCTGTACACCACGCATGTGGAATATGGTTTACAGGCGATTTTCGAATACCAGCTATGTGAATAACGGGCTGGCAACCAAGTCACGACACTGTTACACGATACGCAATTAAAAAACGCCCGCACGCTTTTGTAGCGATCTACAGTGCCGATAAAGCAAACAGCTGTTTTATCGGCGCGGCTGTCAAATGAGTCCGCGCGCCTGCCGCCAGGAGCGCTGTGTTATGAAAATACTCTCTGGTGCAGTGCGATGTTCCGTGACAAGCACGCTGTGTGCAATAAAATAAACTTTACTTAGTTACCGTCTCCAGCTATGTCATTCAAGTCGTTTATATTCTCTCATGAAATGACTAGTTGTACGACTTATGGATTTAAGTAAATAAAAATGTTTCCCTGTTTGTTCCTGGGAAATTTAGCTTTAATTATTCGCAAAGAGCTGGCTGAGAATTGAATATCAAAATATTGTTCGGATCTCTAATAACTAGCAAACTCCGACACTTTTACATGTAAAGCATTACAAGCAATCATTAGAGAAGGTGGCCGCAGAAAGGGCAACCGGCTACCCCTTTCAAATTCAAAATAACCACACCAAGCCCATCGTAGCAATGCCAACCACGCGGCAGGAGGGACAAAGGAAAAGGCAAGATGTACTTCTCAGAATGTCCTCGTATAGATCACACTGAGGCTGGTGAGAACAATTAGGGGATCAGTTGTGATATCTAGGCTATGAAGTATTGTCATCCGCAAAATTAAATGGTTAGACATCTTTCTGACGGTTCGATGGAGTGGAGACAGCAGCAACATTACGGCATCCGAGATGGTGGTAATAACAGAAAGTTGCTGAAGTGTGGATTGATGGTGTTTACCAAAGGAATTAGACAAGTATGTGGGCTCAGATTGTATAGTAAGGTGGTACTGCAATGCAACAACAACATGACTTACCCGAAACTATGCCATGGAGAGCCCCTAGATACGTTGGAATCGGGACAGATACAGAGGGAGGTGGCTGCAGCTATTGGAGTGTCCCACAGTGTAATTTCCAGGATGAGGACGCGATTTCAAACAGGAACCGTTAAAAGAAGGCAAGGCCAGGGACTTCCATGGGAAACATCAGCAAGAGATGACCGTTATCTCCGGTTAACAGCGCCTCGAAACCGGAAGCTGAATCCAACTCAGCTGCAACGCACACTCCAGGAGGCGCATCAACACTGTCAGAAACGGCCTCGGGAATGTGGCGCCTACGCGCGGAGGCGTATGGTATGTGTACCATTAAAACCACGACACCGCTTAGCGCACAGAAGCTGGGCGGATGTACATGGGATTTAAGTCGTAAAATTCACCATTTTGAACTTGTAACATGACTAGAAAGATAATTTTATTACATGTTTTATGGATATCACTGTTAAATGTTTTATGGGGACTACATACGATCTCATGACTCGAAATCTTTTCTGATGATGTTCCATGATGTGAACGATATCGAAATGTGATTCTTTAAAATAAATAATTCATATCACACCATCAAATTGGAAATTTGTTATTTATAGTTCAATTACTTTGTAAGTCTAGGGACTGATGACCAACTGTTTTACAAACATTACTGTGGTGAGAGTTAGACGACCAGTTCGCGAACAAATATGAAAAGAAAAATTCTCCTTTAGAAATAATGCAAGCGTATTTAAGCACTGATAATAAGTAGGGAAACTAAACAAAACTCTAGTTTCTACAGGTAATCATATAACGTTTTTAGAAAATGCCTTTCCGAGGCTGTTACCTGAAATGGTCCTTCATGATACTTCCATAGGTGAGATTGAGTCAGTAATTAAATCACTAAAGACTAAGGACTCTTGTGGATATGATGGGGTATCTAGCAGAATTCTAAAGTACTGTTCTCCATATGTTAGCCCAGTACTAAGCCATATTTGTAATTTTTCCTTTCAGAATGGTCAGTTTACTAACAGATTAAAGTACTCAGTAGTGAAACCACTTTATAAAGAAGAAGAAAGGGATAATGTAGACAACTATAGACCTATTTCTATGCCATCGGTTTTTTCTAAAGTTATTGAAAAGGCTGTATTTTCAAGATTAATTGATCATTTCAGTTCACATAATTTATTGTCAAACGTGCAGTTTGGATTTAGAAGTGGTTTAACGACTTAAAATGCTATATTTTCGTTTCTCTGTGAGGCACATGATGGGTTAAATAAGAGGCTACGGACATTAGGCGTCTTCTTTGATTTAACAAAAGCGTTTGATTGTGTTGATCACAAAATATTGTTGCAGAAGTTGGAACATTATGGAATACGGGGAGTAGGCCACAACTGGTTCACCTCTTACTTTAATAACAGACAACAGAAGGTAATTCTCCGCAGTGTAGAAAATAGCTATGACGTGCAATCCCAATGGGGCACAATTAAGTATGGGGTGCCCCGGGGGTCTGTTTTGGGACCATTGCTGTTTCTTATTTATATAAATGATATGCCTTCGAGTATAACAGGTGACTGTAAAATATTTTTGTTTGCTGATGATACCAGCTTGGTAGTGAAGGATGTTGCTCGTAATATCGACCCAATAACAAATAATGCAGTTCAAGAGATAAGTTCATGGCTTGTAGAAAACAAGTTGATGTTAAATCACAGTAAAACTCAGTTTTTACAATTTCTAACACATAATTTGACGAAAGCTGACTTTCTGATTACACATAATGGGCATGTGATAAGTGAGACTGAACAGTTCAAATTTCTAGGTGTTCATATAGACAGTAAGCTGTCATGGAAAGCCCATGTTCAGAATATTGTTCCAAAACTAAATTCTGCTATATTTACCATTAGAACAATATCTGAGATAAGTGATTTTTCAACACGAAAAGTAGTCTATTACGCTTACTTTCACTCACTTATGACGGACGGCATTGTTTTTTGGGGTAACTCGCCTGATGCAAAAAGGATATTTCTGGCTCAAAAACGGGCGGTTCGAGCAATATGTGGTGTAAGTTCGCGAACGTCATGTCGACCCCTTTTCAGTATCTGGGAATTTTGACTCTGGCGTCACAATACGTTTTTTCTTTAGTGTCGTTTGTTGTTAATAATAGCTTATTCCCACGAGTTAGTGGCTTTCACTCGGTGAATACTAGACAGAAGTCGAATCTGCATTTGCATCACACCACCTTAACACTTGTGCAGAATGGGGTACAATTTCTGCGGCATCCATTTTCAATAAGCTGCCACAAGAACTAAAGAATCTTAGCACTAATCCACACGCTTTCAAATCTAAATTGAAGAGTTACCTCATGGCTCACTCCTTTTATTCTGTCGAGGAACTCCTAGAAAAGTTAAACAATTAAGCTAATTCATTTTTTTCTCTATTGATTCTTTTCACTTTGTCTTAAGATTGTTGTGTGCAAAGGACTACTTAAAAATTTTCTATTAGCATTCTTGTGTAACAATTAATGTATTGACTTGTTCCATGACCATGGAGTCTCACTCCTTAATTGGGTCCTATGGAACAGAAAAACCAATAAATAAAAAAAAAATAAATAAATAAATAAAAACCGGAGCCATATTACCAGAGAGTGAATAACAGTGCAATCCTCACGAGATTTTCCTCTGTCCATCTCCTCCATCCCGCCTCTTTTCGTCTATTTCATCGTCCCCCTTTATCCTTCTCTTCCTCCTCCTCCCCCACCTCCCTCTCCTTCTGTTATAAACAATAGCTACGTACGAGGAAACAGACAAAAAGAGGCGGGTAGGAGGAGATGGACACAGAAAATCTCGTGAGGATTTTTTATAATCTCCGATTAAGTCATCCCCCACTTTCATTTCATCAACCCTTCTCACTTATCCGTCGTTTTCTCCACCCGCTCTCTGTTAATCTCCTCATCTCTCTTCTTCTCTCCCTTTTTGTCGTACTTTGTCTTATATGGTACGAAGTATTCCCAGTCTGGTGTTCTATGAAAAGGTACGGCATCTGGTTTTACTCTTTACTGGCACACCCAAAGTTTATTTCGTTAATCCCGTATTTATTCTTCCGAAAGGACAGGGACAAAGTCTTCTGTGGTCCACATTAACTTTCTGCTTTCGCTCACACCCTTGGTCCTATCCAAGATACAAACAATGCTAATACCTACGGATACTTACACCCGCACAAAAAATTAATAAATACGAAATCCGTTATTTATAAAATTTTACTCACATTATATGATTTAATGATATATTAAAGTATAGTCCTGAATGTTATATTCGTTGTGATAGTCATTTACTACTATGCCTTCCATTCGAGATGGAAGAATTCTATTAAAATAATACTTGTTTTAAAAATTTCAACTTATAAAGTACCTGATTAGATTACAATATTGTGAACGGTGTGCAAGGGCTCAGAGGGTCAATCGTCAAAGGAAATCTATTCGAAATTGATGAACATTTAAAAGTATCCTCGTCTTCAACAACCAAGAAATAAATGACTTAAATAGATGACGTACTTTTGTTGATAATGTTGCGTCCCCAATCGTAAGTACTGTTCAGGACGACAAATTGCTCTAGTGATTTTGGGCGATCGGTACAGGTTAAAAGTTCTTTGTTGCATTAGCAATGTTCACTGTTTAAACTTAAACAATTCAATGATTTCGTGTATTAGATATCGTAAGTTTTCTGCGGAGATGCAATAATACACTTGTTTGTCGATAATGTAGAGCATAGATTGTCTTTAAATTCCTACAAAGTGTTCAGAATGTAGTTTTTGAGTTCCGACTGTTAACTCACCAACCAGTTCGCAGCTCCAAACTGTAAGAGGGTGTGTCCGAAGAAGCGCTTTGTATTGTGACCTTCTTCGGGTAAGTTTATTATTATTATTATTTATTTTATTATTATTATTTTTATTTATTTATTTATTTATTTATTGCATACGACAGAACATTTCTTCTTTAGTAACTTTGTAGTCCGGAATAATTTAATGGACGGAGTGAGAGCTAATGCATAGTGTGTATCATGTATTTACATAATGAAATTTTCACTAAGCACTGTACTGCACGATGACGCAAAACTTCCTGGTAGGCCGGGAGTGCGAGTCCTGCAAGGTTCGCAGGAGAACTGTAAAGTTTAAATGTCAGGGAGACAAAGTGATGGCATAAATCAAGCTGTAATGACGTGCCTTTAGGTGAGCCCAGGTAGCTCTGTCGGTGGAGTACTTGTCCATGAGACGTAAGGTTCCTGGTTTCCAGTCCCGGTACAGCGCATACTTTTAATCTGCCAGAAAGTTTCAGTGTAATATTAGTTCGTTGAAATCGTGAGGTCTCGACGTAAGTAGCTCCCATCCAGAAAATGAACGTACAGAATTTCATTGAAGCTTTTAGGGCTCCTATGTGTGGATATGATCTTCTTGCTTTGGTGAGGAGAGAGGCTTCGGGGCTTGTTACAGAATCTGGTTGCTTCAAGTGGGACAGAATGACAGAAACATAAGCTATCTGACGGAACATCTAGTTTTGTCCTACTCCCTCTGTCAGTATTTTGTGACATATATATATTGTTTTGTATATCTCACTTGTTTGAACTTTGCATGTATTTGTGTGCAATTGAATTAATTTACAAGAAGAAGGACGGCATAGACACGGCACATATTTCTAAATCTCTGATAACACGTATAATTTTATACAACCTATAATGTTACGGGGACCGCCCAGGAAATATTTATTATCTGTTGTACTCGGTTTCATAATTTAACAGTTGTCTTTTTTTTACGCTCTTCATTTTTTTTTTTTTTAACTAAGCAAGAAAGTGCGCCAGGCTTTGTCTTCTACTGTTAGCCCTTGTCCTGAACGGACGTAATGAAGTGTTGCTCTGTAAATTGTATGATTTTAATTGATCATTTGATTTCACTTGGATCTTCGTTAAGTCAGTGTAAGTGAATACGCCACCATTTCAGAAATTATCTCGTAATCATGCATTTGATCATTAATAGCCAGCTCATTCCTACCTTATAGTAAGAAAGTATTTTATATGTGCAAATCTCTTTTTCAGATACCAACAGCCGCCATTACACGGCCTACGTAAAACTAATTGTTGGACAACGCACGATTCTACGATACTTCAACTAATTGTTTTCAGAATTGCATGTTCCGCAAAAGCGTCCCTGAGATTTTTGCCGGTTTATTAATTTTCAATTTCTTTCATATGGCTAGCCGTGGTGATACGGTAAATCGGCATTGTCAATGTGCAGTACATCAGTTAATTTTTATGTAGAGGTTCGTGGTGCGCTGAATACCAACCTGAAACAGTATAGGGTGCGCCGGCATAAATTAACTTCCTCAATTCTTTAGGCACTACTTTCATGTTGCAAATTTTCGTCGTAATCCATGTTCAAATGTTCCTCCCTGTTGTGATTTCAGCGCCGTAGTTTAATTTGCATTTATTATTTATTTTCATTATTTCGCGGAACATAATTTTCAGGCGCTAATTTTTTTTTTATTTATATTCCTCCACGATCTGTGTGTTCGACTAAAATTCAAGCCATTTAACAGAATTTCTTCGTCTCCTTAAGCTGTAATACTGAGCTAAGGTTTTTAATTCATTATAAGAATGCAGCTTTTTTTTCTTTTTTTGCATTGTTTTGCGGTTTTGCTTCGTCATGCATTAATACTGGCAGACAGACGTGTTGCATCAGAAGTCTTCCGACAAACAGGCGGGTTCGCCTAAGATGGTAGACATTACGAAGGCACAGATAATCAGCTGTCGTTAAGAGTTACTGTCGTCAACTTCCCATTCTCCACTCTTCACTGCAAACACATTTGCTGTGTGAACGTCCGACTTTTAAGAAAGAATGTTTTCGATGTTAAACTGCATACCACCGTATCAGGCAAACAAGAACTGAAGATCTCAACAAAATCGTTCACGTTTTTTTCTCATGGTATCACTAAACAATGACTGCAATGATTCATCTCTAACTCTCCCTCATCCCCACAAAACGTACCCAGGTAGCAGACTTTTAATTGAGATTAGTTAATAAATATTGTTTAGCCGATGATACCTAGTTATATATTACGAGTAAACTTGTCTGACATAACATCAACAACTATAGCAGTGGTTCTTTATTTTTAACTTAGCGTTGATTCTCCTACTAGGATGTACATTCATTAAGCAACAGTACAAAAATAGACCAGAAAAAGAGCACTCAAGCGCCCGAAACCGGTCGTTAAAGTTAAAACTAAATAACCACAAGCAACAGGTTGCTGCATTTCGTTAATTTAAATATGAACAGTTGCTGAAATGAATAAAATACTTCAACTATAGCAGTGCTCAAATTAATTTGTTTCATTGTTGTTGAAATGATTGTTAAGCTTAAGGGACTTAACAGCGGGGTTATCAGTCCCTAAACTTACACTTATGAACTACCTTATACTAAAGACGACAGAAACATCTATGCCCGAGGGGGGATTCGAACCCCCGACGGGGAACGGCCTCGCGCATCGTAGCGCAGCGCCTCAATGCGCTCGGCCGCTTCGCCGCGGCTGTTTCGTCGTACCAATACTGTCACTGTCATTACTTTTGGACTATTAGGGTTAGATAAATAAGTTAAAATATGGTAATTTAGCATATCGTATTTATTTTAATCGATCAAAATCGCGATTAACCTTAAGAATCTCATAAAATAAATTTATAACTTAATTTCAGAACTTACAAGCGTTCATCGAATGTTACGATGAGAAACCGGAGTCACACGAGAATGTCCGTGCGCTCTAAGGCGCGTTGCTGCGGAGTGCACAGTTGCTCCCCATCTGAGGTTCGAGTTCTCCCTCTGGCATGGGTGTGTGTGTGTGTGTGTGTGTCTATGTGTGTTGTCCTTAGCATAAGTTAATTTGAAAAGTTTGTAAGTCTAGGGGGCAGATAAGTACTACAGTTTGGTTCCATAGCTTTACAGACATTTACTTTCTTAAATCAGGAAGAGACCTAATTAAAAGTTTTCGTGTTTACAACCGCGTCAAGTGTTTAAAATCCCACGAGCTTTCGGCCAAGCACTCTTTGGCCATTGTCAAGTGGTATGACTGCCTAGTGGCTTTTTTTTCCTTTATTGTATTTCACACGAGCACAAACATGCCATCAGGCTGGCAGCCTAGAGAAACAGAAAAACATGGGCGTGAAGTCGGATAACGTGAAATGCAGTTAAAACAATGGAGAATTTAAATATAGATATGAAGACAAACATGAAGTACTGGAAGTAATGACAGATGGATAAAAACATACATTTACCAGTTAAAACGAAGATCCCACGGTGATATTAAATACAAGCATTATGACACCAAAACAAGACGGTGAGCACTCGGAGACATAGTAAATGCCTGGTGGCGGCTGCTGCGGCCTTATATACGCTAGCTGCTAGCCGTGACGTGACTGTGGTCCGTGCCACCTCCATATATGGTAATGTACTGGCTCTGGCTCGGTAGCCCCGTGCCCGCTTCAACTTGGCGATCGCCCGGTTCCACGCCGCGTTGAGCTACAGGCCGCCATCTATATTGAGAGTGATTTCCAATCCATGGTGTACAGCAGCAATCAGTTAGAATAAATATTCCTTCAAACCGTCTGGATTGCAAATATTTTTATTAGTTAATGAAGCGTTTCGCCCTTTAGCAGGGTATCTTCAGATTATCTGCGCGACAGAATTTACACAAAATTACAAGGCGGAATAATGGTACATGGGCTTATTTTGTGTCAAGAAGACAGTATAAATGTTAACAAAGCTTACAATGCGCTCTACGTGGTGTGACACCGTAAGTTGTTATTGCGGTGTTTCATTCCAGAGAAATAGAAACACCGTAATAACAACTTACGGTGTCACACCACGGAGAGCGCATTGTAAGCTTTGTTTACATTTATACTGTCTTATTAACACAAAATAAGCCCATGTACCATTATAACAGTTTGTAATTCCGCCTTGTAATTTTTTATATATTCTGTCACGCAGATAATCTGAAGATGCCCTGCTAAAGGGCGAAACGCGTCATTAACTAATAAAAAATTTGCAATCAAGACGGTTTGAAGAAATATCTATATTGAGAGTGTTATCAATGATTTTAATTTAATTAGAAAACGGGCTCCGAATCAAGTTTCATGATACCTCGGTCGTGGCTCGCACCAACGGTTTCTGGGATTGCTAATTCAGGAAAGAAGAAATTAAAATCAGTGGTAACACTCTCCATAAGAGACGGCGGCCTTCAGCTCAACCTGGCGTGGAACCCGGCGATCGCGAAGCTGCAGCTGGCACGCTGGCCACCGAGCCAAAACAATACCAAATATGGAGGTGGCAAGGACAGCATTCACGTCACGGCTAGCAGCTAGCGTATAAATACCCAGGCCACTGAACCATTGCCCTTGACGTTTCTCGTTACGGCGAGGTAAGTTGGCTATACTGCTTTAGTGACGTTGCAACACTAGCCTCTATACAAACAGCAGACGAAACGGTTTTCAGTAGAGATGGGAAAACTGAAACATCTGACGGTTTCGAAACGAATGAAACCGTACCATTTGTGGTTACGAAACACTGTTCCGAAACCATGAAACCGTGAAGCAATGTATGTTTTGCCATGAAATCTTCGTTCTAGGAGGGCAATATTTTTCACTATGTGGACAAGGGTATATACAAGAACCTGTCAACCATAGAGTATATATTTACGTCTTGGTCTGTACGGAACATGTTGATAAAGATTTTCTCCTGTGTACGCATATTACAGTGATGGATCATAAATGCTACTTTCTATACATACAAAACAAATTATAGGAAATAAAGGGCACACTAAATAATCACAAGTAATGCTACGGAATTACAAAAATAATAAAGTAAGAGGCAAGTTCACCACTTGTACGTCTTGACCGTTACACCACCGCCGCAATTCTTTTAACATGAGTGTCGAAAAGTTATAACGACAGTAGGTAACTTCGTTTTCGCTCATAAGAAACCAACTCTTTAACACGAGATTAAATATGCGATCTACCCTTGTTAGTATAAAAAATGTCGTTTCAGGCTTCATGTTGTATCTTATTTTAAAGAATGCAGTTTCATTCGTGTGTCTTTAATATGGTAGATAAACCTAGAATTTAACTGGTTTTCAATGCAAATAGTGAACGTTGTTTTATTGTTCTTTTACATTTATAAAGCAGACGTTATGTCATTTCGGAATACAGCAGTCTCTTGCAAACGAATCTTGATATCAATAATCATAAGCTGCAGACTCAAGAGTGTCAACTACTATTTGACACTCTCTAAATGGTTTATATACTAGTAAGTTATATGTGTATCTGTGTGGAGCTTCAGTAAAATGAAACACCACATTTCGATACCATTAGTCTGTTCCGCGTTTCTGCATTACTGGTTTGAAACACCGGTGTTGTGAAACCTACATGACATCGTGAAACCGACATGAAATGGTAAACCGACACGAAACCGTGAAACCAACACGATACCGTGAAACCGACAGGAAGAAACGGTTTCATTGTATCGACAATCGACCGCGAATGTGATCCGAAACAGAACGGAATGAAACCGCATGGTTTCGAAACCGTGAAAGATGCCGGGTTTGAAACACTGAAACTGTTGTGTGAATAGAAACCTGGTTTCGAAACCATGAAACCGTAGCCAACTCTAGTTTTCAGTTGCATCTCGTGAATGTAAGCTATTGCGCAATAAAAGTGCATATAATAATTCGTTCTTGAGCTGCTACCACAAGCAGCAATTAATTAACGGCATAGCAATGTCGAGAAGAGCACAACAACACACGCGCTTTCAATAACGGAACAAAGAAAAGTAGAAAATAAGCATTTGATCATGACCGATACGAAATAAACAGTAATCAAGATAGTAACTTCTCTCTCTACGTTTTATAATCACAACGCTTTTCACTCACCAATTTACGGCGACAAATGTTGCAATTACAACCAGCTCGCCATCTTCACTGCCCAAAATCGTCGTCATGACCAAGACAAATCATTAACTGCTCATGATTACTGATGATCCCTTACATTGTTTGCGCTACCCAAATCATATTTTCAACGTGCTGGACCTTTTTTCCCCAAGATGCAGCATTCACATTGGCAACTGCTTCACGCAACAGCCTTTCCACCTCTGTTATTGATAAAGACTTATTATTCTTCATTATGTAATTCTTCACGTCACTCCATACTAATGCTGTCGTTTTAAAATGGCACTGATATGTGGCAGTCTTATTACATTGTGACCCTGCTCCTTTGCGATTTCGTCTTCTGTATATGTGGGCGTAATATGTTTATTTTGTTTCACGAGCGAATATAAAAGAAGTTTTGACATTGACATATCTGTAGCCAATGCACCATAACTTCTTTCCAATCGTTTGAAGTGAGAATGAACTTCCCGCTCAGAGCGTATACTTCGAAGTTTTTATTCATACGGAATTGAGAACTTACTGAGAAATCGTCACTGGACAAGCGTCTTTTCGGTGATATTATCCAATTACTAGAACTCGGAAATTCAAATTAAACCATTCACAGTAAAACAAATCGCAGCGCAAACAAAGCACACACAACATAAACATGCGGTAAACACGATACACAAATTTGTTTACCGTAGCACTGAACAAAGTCGGCAACGCGGGAACTTTGACGTCATGGCACGTGATCACTGGAGGTGTTTTGGATCGTTCCTAGCGGCTAGAGCTTCGCTCTTCTTGCTCTGTACTTATTTGTAAACGTCAAGTGCAAAGTTTCAGCGAACCGGGTATAAGGCCACACCAGTAGCTACCAGGCAGTAATAACACTTGACAATGTCCAAAGAGTGTTTGGCCGAAAGCTCGTATGATTTTAAGTCCTTGACGCGGTTGCAAATCCGAGAACTTTATATTAAAAGTTATCGCTGCGAGACTATGTATTCCTACAGGACAAGTCCGGTTTTCTGGGACATTTGGTCAGTCTAGTCTGGCTGAACGCATTGACATTATTTACGCAACTCAACAAGTGTAAGCAATCCTGTCGGAAGAAAGTATTCTTAACATTTTGTCAACAAGAGAGTACAGCTCGTTTAGTAAAGTTCCTTAGCAGCATACCTTTCCTCAAAATCAGCAGATAGAAAAATTGAATTATTGACGTTAATCTTTCAATTTTACGTGCACAATAAACTGTGCTCCTCTTGGTGCTATTTAAGAGTATTTTATATGACTCGATCCTTTTGTCAACACACTAATCCACAGTGTGCTGTGGTCATGTACGCCGAGAGAGGGTTGCAAATATAATTTGTAACAAGTGGTATAAATCCAAGTACATCGAACGCTACAATTTATAGGACGTCACTTTGAAACACTGTAACAGTCATAAAAACTGTAGGGATGTAAAGATTGATGCGTGTATCACTGAAAAAATCACTGGCAAAATGTCTATAGTTTTCTGTTCAAGAATTTAAGACATATTCAACGAAATTTGTTTGTGTTCAAAATACAATTATCATTACAGTGCGAGCACAGAATCGCTATCTTTTGGGGTCTTGAAACTCGATTACTATTTGAGGTGAGATCATTAGGTAAAAAGCTCGGACTGGAGACAATTTGCATTGCAATTGGAACATATGTCGTACAGTAGCTATGTTATAATAGCACAAGTTGCACGACGAACCGAATTGGTAAAAATATATTAAAACCTATTTACATTATGTAGGCGTAATTTTAAATTTGGCACGTAGTTCCTTCATCTGTTTCTGAATTTACTTAACATTTACTGGTAAATCAATGCAATAATAGAAAACAACTAAGGAAGAAATGTGGCACCACTAGAGCACTCTTCTCTTTAACGTTTCTCGCCATGTTCTGCGTTTCATTTACAAAATAAAATCTTAGATGATTATGTACTATTACATATATGGCAACCTTAAGGTTGTGAGTAAGTAATTCCATTTTTCGAAGCTGCAACACTGATAAACAAATAATAATTTGAAGGAGTAGTTAGGTGTCATTTATTAGGAAAAATGTTCAACTGTTATGAACTAGCTAAGACTAAGGACGGCACAAATATCCATGCCCGAGGGGGGGATTCGGACCCCCGACCGTAGTGGCCGTGCAGACCGTGACTGGAGCGCCTCATTCCCCTCGACCACCGCGGCCGTCATTTATCAGGAGAAAAGTCGTCGAAATAGGGCCATATTGGGGACTTTTTATCTGCTATGGGTAAATTTTGAAACGTCAATTCAGAAATACTGGCTGTAGGACACAACAGCTGCAATCAGAACAAAAGTTGGTACCTTTAATAGTTTAAATAAGCTTTATAGGAAAAACATTGCCTCCTTCTAGTGAATACGACGGTTCAGATATAATTAAAGAAATAGGGCAGTCAAGATTTCTTTCAGAATGAGCTATCACAGAAAAAAATAATGCAGCAAATTACATTAATGAAATACTTTAATATATAAATACTAAAACCAGTAACTCAGCTATCAAACAGTTGTTGCCTGGTTCAAATTCAGATATTGGCTAGTTCGCCTTTAATAAATCAGCACATCGGTAGATACTTTTAAAAAGTCAGAAGTCAGAAAATCTTAAAAATGTGAATGTTTGCCAATGCTAATCTTAACACAGTGCCAACATTTGCTATTGTCGGCAACAAGGTTTTGCCATGTGTGTGTGTGTGTGTGTGTGTGTGTGTGTGTGTGTGTGTATGTGTGTGTGTGTATGTGGGTGGAGGAGGATGCAAGACCAAGGAAGTAATTTTGATTTACCTCTCCCCGCCCTCTAGCCCTGTGCGTGTCAACTCCTTTCCTTTTAGGGGTCACGGGAGTCATACACGAACCCCGTTTTTCATCTGGAGTCAGAGGTGCCCACAAAGGAGTCATGACACAAACTGCGTCATTGAAATTTATGGTTGGGGGGAGAGTGAAAAATTAGAACTTTTGGCCAGCCTTGGGTGGGGGAGCTTTATGAAACAATGTACAAAACGTAGAATACAAAACGTTAACCCAATGTTTATATACGAAATAAATTTATGTTCCGAATCCAGGACATAATATCTTAGGTGCTGGGGAGAGGGGTTGGTCAAGTTTGGGGAGGGGGCGGGGGTGAGTCATTGCCCAAGGGGGCGGGTGTCACCTTTGTCTGGAGTAACATTTCAAAATCATTTAAAAATCTATCATGTGAACAATAACCAACTCTGAGCACAAAACAAAGCAGAGTGGAGAATAGGCAATGTAATCACACTACTGGTCATTAAAATTGCTACACCAAGAAGAAATGCATTTGATAAACTGGTATTCATTGGACAAATAAATTATACTAGAACTGACATGCGATTACTTTTTCACGCAATTTGGGTGCATAGATCCTCAGAAAGCAGTACCCACAACAACCACCTCTGGCCGTAATTAAGACCTTGATACGCCTGGGCATTGAGTCAAACAGAGCTTGGATAGCGTATACTGGTACAGGCTACACGGCTACACGGCTGCAACACGATACCACAGTTCATCAAGAGTAGTGACCGGCGTTTTATGAGGAGCGAGTTGCTCGGCCACCATTGACCAGACGTTTTCAATTGGTGAGAGGTCTGGAGAATGTGCTTCCCAGGGCAACAGTCGAACATTTTCCGTATCCAGAAAGGCTCGTACACTACATGCAAATGCGGTCGTGTATTATCCTGCGGAAATCGAGAGTTTCGAAGGGATCGAATGAATGGTAAAGCCACGTGTCGTAACACATCTGAAATGTAACGGCCACTGTTCATAGTGCCGTCGATGCGAACAAGAGGTGACCCAGACGTGCCAATGACACCCCATACCATCACGCAGGGTGATACACGCTTCCAATATGTGTTCACCGCGATGTCGCCTAACACGGATGCGACCATAATGATGCTGTAAACGCAACCTGAATTCATCCGAAAATATGACGTTTTGCCATTCGTGCACCCAGGTTCGCCGTTTCGTACACCATCGCAGGAGCTCCCGTCTGTTATGCAGCGTCAAGGGTAACCGCAGACATGGTCTCCGCGCTGATAGTCCATGCTACTGCAAACGTCCTCGAACTGTTCGTGGAGATGGTTGTTGTCTTGCAGACGTGCCGGTCGCGGTGGCCGAGCGTTCTGCGGCGCGCCAGTCACGTTCTGCACGGCCACTTCGGTCGGGAGTTCGAATCCCCTCTCCGGCAGTGATATTTGTGCCGTCCTTAGTATTAGCTAGTTCATACGTAGTTTGTAAGTTTAGGGACTGATGACCCCGTAGTTAAGTCCCATAAGCTCTGCAAACATTTGAACATTTTTTTTCTTGCAGACGTCACTATCTGTTGACTCAGGGACACAGACATGGATGCACGATCCGTTAAAGCCATGCGGATAAGATGCCTGTCATCTCGACTCCTACTGATACGAGGCCCTTGGGATCCAGCACGGCGTTCCGTATTGCTCCCCTGAACCCACCGATTCAATATTCTGCTAACAGTCATTGGATAGCGATCAGCGATCAGCAATGTCGCGATACGATAAACCGCATTCGCGATAGGCTACATCCCGACGTTTATCAAAGTCGGAAACTTGATGGTACGCATTTCTCCTCCTTACACGAGGCATCACAACAACGTTTCACCAAGCTGCGCCAGTCAACTGCTGTTTGTGTATAAGAAATCGGTTGGAAACTTTCCTCATGTCAGCACGTTGTAGGTGTCGCCACCGGCGCCAACCTTGTATGAATTCTCTGAAAAGCTAATCATTTGCATATCACAGTATCTTATTCCTGTCGGTTAACCTTCGCGCCTGTAGCACGTCATCTTGGTGGGGTAGCAATTTTAATGGCCAGGAGTGAAGTATTAGTTAGCAGTGCCTTAAAATGTTGGTGCAAGCCTGACATCTTCTGGTAATATTAGTAACTACAGATGCAAGCGCCCCTCTCGCAACTCCTGTTACCTTCTTCCCGCCCCTCTGCCCCCTCCGACATACAAACCTGTTCGTTCACTGCCTAAATAAAACTTTCCACGACAAGAAATAACGTCACAGTAAACCGGATTGCCTTTGTATAAATAATTCAGAGAACTTAATAAAAGAAATGTGAGCCCAAGGGCATTTTTAGTGTGTATCATAACAAGGTAATGACACTTCACAGATTTTCTGTGGCATTTATCGTTGCGTAATAAGATCCGGCTTAATTTTCTCCTCTTGGGCTTCAACATGAGGCCTTTCGCTGAACAGTTACAGCTCATTAATAGCTTACATGACTATTACTGCAGTGGAATGAAGACTGGATACATTTTATTTCTGTTTCCTCAGTTACCGAAAATTATGTCGTGCCAAGAACGCTTCTTAATAAGAAAGTTCTGTTGAATTGCGGAATAAAAACATGTACGTACATGTGCTCAGTTTCTTACACAATTTATTGAGAGTAAAAGATATTCATTGTTAGCTTTGTTTCATTCTTTGCAGACCAAGTGCCGAAAAAATAGCAATATGTCAGATTGCCTTACGCCGAATTCTACTCATGTTCTACTCAGGTTACTAGTTGGGAGAACCCACAGCTGTTAATAGTGAATTTGAAAACCAAAAGGACTACGCCACCACCCCCTGGAAAAATCACAAAATCGCATGCACAAAGATCCAGTAATTAGTCACAGTGTCTCGTTTTAATATTATACTGGCAAAACAATTACGGGATCAGTTGAGATATCTATGTTCTGAACTATTGTCATTAGTAAAAGCAACTAAAATCGATGAAAGTCTTTCTGTCGCTTCTACGGAGTGGGAACATTACGCCAACCGAGATAATGGTAATAATAGAAACTTGCTGCATAAGGCTACGGCCTTGCTTACCGCCTAGATACCTCGCGACTCGCCTGGTGCATCACCTTGCTAAACAAAGAGCTAGGTGTTTACGCCAGTCGCTTGCTGTGTCGCTAGACGAACGGTCGTGTTGGTTCTTCCTGGCTTGTCGCCTAGTGGCTTCGGAGATAGTATCACCAGATAAACGCTGTGATTTCGTTTGTTTCATCACTACCATGGGTGACGTAGCCAGTGGCGGCTCGTACAAAATTTGACCAGTGTGCTGCAATATTACAAAAATAAACAGGAAACAAAATATACTAAAATAAAAAGTCAACCTTTGTATGATTCCCTTTAATTAAATATCAATAATGCTGTATTGGCAGTAAGACCTTTAGGGGAATCTATAACAGCGCTGCCAACTGTATGTATTCACTGCAGGTAATAAATATAATGTTTAAATAATATTAATTTTATTTACAGAAATTAAAGATTTAGACTCAGAGGTATTTGAATACGAGCCTCATACAGGAATTGAGAGACAACGCGCAAGACGCCTGAGTCAGCGCGCTATTTGACTCTGTAAACCGCAATATTGGTCATATACTATTCTTCCGCAGCCGTCACACGCAGCGCGAAGAGAAATATTAATGTGGTGCTGCAGTCGGTCTTAGCACACGAGTCGCCAGGCCTGACGTCACGTCTGCGCATGCGCACTAGCGAACAGACGACTGCGCCGCCTCTATGCGCACGTACCAGTGAGGCTGAATCCCACTTCAGCACACGGAGTTGGTTTCCAGCTGTCGCGGCGAGAGCGCTCCAAAATGCGTTTTCATCCTTATTACTAGCATTCTAATACGCATTGGAAGGGAATTGGCATAATTTATTGTGATATCTGGCTCTTATTCCAAGAGAAAGGATGTAATTTTACAGCGATTTCTTGCTTGCATTCGAAGAGAAATGGCATAATTTTAGTAATATATTTACAGTGTGCACCAGCACATTAGCACATTATCACTAGCCGCCACTGGACGTAGCACTGATTTCGGCTGTATTCCAAAGGGAATGTTTGTGGAATCCCGCTAATGATTTTCACAAAAACGTAATAGTTCTAAAGAAGATGTGGGAAGGTGTCGCAATCGAAATTCGCAGTTCTGATAAGTTTTATTTTTATTCATGAAAGCAACTACAGGTTAATTAACACAGAGAAAAAAAATGCTTTCCACTTTGTCTAAAAGCAAAGGCGACCAGAGGTTGGACCTTGAGAGAAAAAAAGATTGAAATACTGGGACAAGAAATCGACAGAGTTTGTTACCACATATGGCTGAAATTCCACCTTTGAAAAAATTATACTGCGAAGCAAAATTCAAAATTTAATAGTTACAGAACTTCAATCGATTCAAAAAGGCATTTACCAGCCGTCTTCGGATACTCATGTATTAAACAAAAATACACAGTTACAGCCAGCACAGGAAGAAGAGCAATCACTTAATTTCATCATTTCCGATAACAGTTCTTCAAATTACATTGTGTTGTTGCAGCCTCTCAAACCATTCTTCGAATAATTGCTTCATAGTGTAAAATTTCCTAAACCTAATTTACATTCCCAAGAAACAGGGAACTGCATAAGGAAGTCTCTCCTAACTGACTGATTTTGTAATGTTCATGGATCCAGAACAATAAACATATATACTGAATTTGTATTTACTCACCTTAATGTTACCACTAGCCGCTGTTATACTAGCTTTGTAATTATTATCTTGTTTTTGTAATTTTTCTGTATTAGCCAAGAGAAGGATGTCGAACGATTTTACAGTCATTCGTAAATACCAAAAAATTTGTCTGGAAACTTTCGAAGTTGTTAGTAAAACACGATGAATTCACCACATGCACTACTCTCACAATTGATACTATGTACCCAGCGTGACGGTAGGTTGCGTAACAGTTCATATTTCAAAGATATATTTTCTGCCAGATGCATTTTCCGACTTATTACTGAAAGAGACATTTCAACAGTGCGACCGAGCGATCAACACGCCTATGGCGACTGGCATCGCTCGATGTTGCGGTGTGGCCACTTAGCATCCAGGCGCTTGGCGCCAGGCGAGTCGCGAGGCATCAAAATGTTCAAATGTTTGTACAGCTTATGGGACTAAACTACGGGGTCATCAGTTCCTAAACTTACAAACTCCTTATGAACTACTTACGAACTAGGACGGCACAAATATCCATGCCCCAGGGCGGATTCGAACCCCCGACTGCAGTGGCCGTGCAGACCGTGACTGGAGCGCCTCAGTCTCCTCGGCCGGCGAGGCATCTAGGCGCCAAGCGAGGTGCGTCCGGTGTGGCCTTAGCCTAAGGGGTTTTGTGAATTTTTGTTTACTCTACCGAACGAATTACACAAGCACTTGGGTTCAGACAGTGTATTTAATGGGTAGTGCAATGCAGCAACAACGTCACTTACCTGCAACTATGACATGGACAGGCATACGAGGTTTGCAAGTGGGACGGGGGGGGGGGGGGGGGGCTGCAGCTGTTGGAATGTTCCAAAGTGTATTTTCCACGACCCTAGAAGCGATATCAGACAGGTGGAGCCGTTAAAGAATGGCAAGATAGTTCAGGAGTAGTGTCAACAAGAGACGACCATTATCTCCGGTAATCGAGACGGGCGATTGAATGGAACTAAGCTGCAACGCGCCCTCCAAGGATCAACGGGCCGCGCACTACTAGCACAAAAATACCAAAATCACCTTCGAGAATGTGGCCTATGGTGTGTGTCCCATTAGAGGCAGGACACCGTTTAGGCCGATGAAACTGGGCGGATTAATATCAGGATTGGAGTCGTAACGATTGGCGGCGGTTTCTGTTGACAAATGAGACAAGTTTTTGTAGCAGAACGACATGTTGACCATAGCTGTTTATTAATTCTCAATGCTACCGGTTTCGGTTATGTACCATTGTCAAGCGTTAGCAGAGATTAGCTAATAGCTTAACATGTCGGAATATAATATATATTGATAGCAGTCAGCCACTGTGACAATAACTTGAGCAATGACAACGAACACTTGTGTTATAATTTTGTATTTTTATATTCCTACATGTTAAGCTATTAGCTAATCTCTGCTAACGCTTGACAATGGTACATAACCGAAACTGGTAGCATTGAGAATTAATAAACAGCTATGGTCAACATGTAGTTCTGCAATTATCTGAAAGCTGTTACGTCCCATCTATTCACCTTTATAAACAAGTTTTTGTATTCAGCCGGATATCGTCATTCCCTCATCTGCAGAGAACGTGGAACTCTGAATAAAACCAGCTTATGTGCAGTAAACATCACTATATAACTGTGGTGGACGAATTGTATTGGCAGGAGTCAGTACTGACGAACGTGCCAACCTCTACGTTGTTCAGAGTTGCGCTTCGACTGCTCAGAGGTATAGCGACGAGGTGCTTCGACCTTTTGGTGTGCCCTACACTGGCGCCATAGGTTCTTTCTGGTGGACCATAACGCTCGTCCCCACAGAGCTGCACTGGTGGACAAGAAGTTTGAAGCTGAGGGAATTGAGCAAATGGAGTGACCAGCTTTCTCATCGGATTATGTCTGGGACGCTCTTGGCAGATGTGTTGCAGCGAGACCAGCACGTACTACAACGGTGTAGTTCGCGAACGAACTAGTTAGGAAGAGCGCTCCCACAGGCGAACTACGCGAACCTCGCCTCTTAGTTCGTCCGCTCTTTTTCCGAAGATGGGCGAACTACGCGAACCTCGCCTCTTAGTTCGTCCGCTCTTTTTCCGAAGACTGGGCGAACTACGCGAACCTCGCCTCTTAGTTCGTCCGCTCTTTTTCCGAAGACTGACAGGGAACTGCGAGAGGACGCGAGAGCGAGCAGAGTCGCGTGGTTTGAAGGTAATGTTCCTTCAATGCCGCGTTGGAATAGCCGAGCGGTCTAAAGCGACTCGCTGCGGAGCGCGCGGTTACTCGCCGTTGAGGTTCGAGTCCTCCCTGGGTTTGGTCCGATAGAATTACAAACATTTGAACATTTTGTTCCTTCAATGACCTATTAAATAAATAAATAAATCCATTTTAAAAATAAAATACAACGAGCACTCTCTTTGCACAGTAGTTGAATATCATTGTATCACCCATTCGTATAAATAACTGGTTTATTTGCTTAAGTATTTGATGCTAATTGCCAGAGCATTTCTACGATGCGCGAGGCCGTTCCCCGTCGGGGGTTGAAAGCCCCCCCCCCCTCTCGGGCATGGATGATTGTGCCGTCTTTAGTTTAAGATAGTTCATAAGTAGTTTGTAAGTTTAGGGACTGATGCCCCGCAGTTAAGTCCCTTAAGCTTAACAAACATTTGAACATTTTTAAGAATGGTCGAGTATCCCCCGTGTGATGACTGATAGCCTCATTCTGTCCATGCCACTCATCGACTAAAAAAGAGGTGATATCCAGCGTTTTACAGGGTAGTGTTATTGGTCCTTATTCACAAAAGCTATTTGGGAGAAAATCTAAGATAAATCAGTCAAAAGTGAAGGCCGTAAACTCCACAAAATACCTAGGAGTTACTATTACTTCTGACTTAAACTGGAAAGAACACGTATATAATGTCGTGGGAAAGACGGACCAGAGACTATGTTTTATTGGCAGAACCCTTAAAAGATGCAACAGAACTACTAAAGAGACTGCACAAACTACGCTTGTCCGTCATTTTTGGAGTATTACTGCCTAGTGTGGGATCCTTATCACATGGGTCTGACGGAGGACATCGAAAGAGTCCAAAGAAGGGAAGCTCGTTTTGTATTGTCGCGATACAGGGGAGACAGCGTTACGGAAATGTTACAGGAGATGGGATGGGAATCATTACAACAACGGCTTTATCGCTGCGGCATGGGGTACTTACGAAACTTCAATCACCAACATTCTCCTCCGTATGCGAAAATATATTGTTCACTCCGACTTACATAGGTAAAAAAGATCATCTGAATGCAATACCAGAAATCAGAGCTGGAACAGAAAGATTCAGGTGTTCCTTCTTCCCACGCGCTATTCGAGAATGGATTGGGAGATAAATAGTATACAGGTGGATCGATGAAACCTCTCCCAGGCACTTAAAATATCCCATGTAGATGTAGATGTACATGTAGATTTAGGTGTGTAACTGTACTGGTCGTTCTAGGTGATCTCACACAATATTAGAGAACAATGAGAATGACTTTTTCATTATTATCGAAGCCCCATGGTGCCTCGCTCTAACTAAACGCCATGGGAACCTGAAGTAACGAGTTTAGACAGCAAAATATGATACTGAATTACACACTGTGACCAATATCCGAATAATATACAATCCGTATATTGTGTATGATATCTTACGTGATCCCCTAGCTGTTTTTAACAATGTATATTGCTTGTAATCTAGATCTTTACGTGGAATATCGAATTTCGTGCTCAATAAAAGGCCGCAGCGATGTGTTATCCTTCAGGAAGTAAACTTTTAACATAAAGATCTCAATCTTTGACACGTGTTTACATATTCAGAGATGGCAAGAATCATGAGATAGCGGTATGATCAGATACCCGTGGCGGTAATGTCGCTCACAGGAGGTGCATGGGAAGATCTGTTATCTGCACTCTGTGTGAAAACGTGAAATTGCTTCCGACAATGGAACTATTTTTATGTGAACAGGTTTCTGTCGTGGTGGTTGTCGCACGACGAGATATTACCGACCGTAGAACGCGGAATTGCAGTTTGGGGTATTCTTGTGGTGTCGCACAAGTCCAAAGTGCGAGCCACCTACTTTCGCTGCGCGCCGCCAGGCACGCACGGCGCGGCGTTCTTACGACGACAGCCACGAGCGCCCTCTGCTGCAACGCCGCTCGTGGCCACCACTGAACGACATCGTTCACTTGGGACTGAGATAGCAACCAGTTAGGACCTTCGTAATCAGAGAGGCACCAGTGAAGACTTGGCTATCAGTTAGGCACTAGGCAGGATTCTAGCTCAACTATGTATCAACATTCTGCAGTACTATGTAAAAGTTAAGTATCGTATAAATTCTGTGCAATATATATCTCGTTCTAATTTACTCTAGTGTTTCTAGTTTCTGGCTGCTCCTCTCCGTACCTGCACCAGCGTGCTATCTTTATTCCTGTGTCGGTCTCATTCCACTCGGCCACCGACACCTACGACGGAAACGAGGCACAAAAGCGGCGACGAGGCTGGGACACAAAAATTCTCTTTCGAAAATCGTTATGATTTCAGTTTTCTGAGATCCACAGAGTCAGAACTGCACAGATATTACCAGATTTCAAGCATTACCTTATCTCGGGGCTACATAGTTCGGACACTAGACTATTGTAAAACCATGGCTTGAGGTGAAGAATCGTAATTTTAACTCGTAAGAGCTGATGGTGAGACTGATTGCGCGCAGACCCCACAACTTCGATGTCCCAAATTGTCAATGTGACACTCTGCAATTAGGTATTTAGGTTCAGTTCACTCTAATATCGTAATATCGCCTAGAACTGATTATGTCAGGCTATTCAGTGACCATTTGCAACTATTTATTGACTTCATGTTCCCAAACCACGAATTACCAATGACAAACAGCCCGTCCAAACTTCGCACGGATAGCAGATCATAATATAACATTATTTTTCTATCGTAAAGTCGCATCATTCTGATGCATCGAAGATGTTTGTTTGATTAAAGGGTACCTCATGTTCAACCTACGTATTATAAAACGATAACTGCATAGCCAGATGTACGATAATCCTCATAAGTCACAGAATGTATTTCTTATCCTATGAATATTTATTGCCTTTTTTGCGGATATTCGTCCGCTACACACAATCAATGCCACGCATGTTAATGAATTATACTCCTAACACCCCCTCATATATTACACCGTCCAACGGCGAAAACCGTTTGAAAATCCGTCCAGTAGTTTTTGATTTTATCGAGGACTGACAGGCGCAGCAAAAGGAACTTTTTTTTTTTTATAGTAGGCATTTTCGTAATACGTGTTTGTGGTAAACGAAAGTCACGTTGCTTTCAACACCTATATAAATAAAAGAAGCAACTGGCATCCTGCACTCACAAAGCATCGTGGTAGCATGACTGGAAACATATATTTTGGTTGATCCTGTAGGTTGCTTCTAGACGATGTCTAATGAGTAAAGGGTTAATTGAGGAAGACTGAGAAATTAAAAACTGATACATTTCATGTCAATATTGCATATCACGTTTTGATGGTGCAACCATCGCTTTATGAAAATAATAAAAACACTCTCAGATATACGGTAATCTTCATTAGTCGCAATAATTAATCAAATAATGGTAAGTTCTGGAACTAAAAACAGAATATTGTTTTTTTTCTTATCTTTATGCCTCAGTGGATCGTCAGAAAAGTGGCACTGAGGAAAACGCGTTGACAGTTCAAAATATTGTGTGTTTGATGTCACTATTACACTTCGTAATGTCTTGGTTGTGCAAGCATGCTATTATGGAGAAATATATGCATTTTCATAAGTATGGTAAAGTTCGTAAATTAAACCCCATATTTCACGGATTTTTACTAGTCAGACTCACCCACTGCCACCAACCTTAATGAATTAAACACCTAAACCTTCATCCGTTGGTGTAAACTGTATGAAAATCCGTTAAGTAATTTTTGAGTTTACCGAGAACACAAAAAAAGACGCGGCGGGAGGAATTTGTAATGCGCCATTCCTCCGAACACAACTATTTGCGATTGGTTAGGTTAGAGAAATCTCTCCACAGACGCTTACTAATTCGCGTCAAGTCGGCACCTGGCACAAAACTGCAGGAGCGTGTATGGAAAGATCGCAGAACGTATCTCACTTTTGGATAGCCTCAATGCCCACATAGTACAGAGACGAAAGCTGACTCAAGCCACATGTCAATAGTAACGAAAATCTAAACGCAAACTGGAACGTACACCACATATATAGGTTGAACGCTGAAGGGGAAGGCTTGTTCAAAATGTTCAAATGTTTATGAAGCTTAAGGGACTTAATTGCGAGGTCATCAGTCCCTAAAGTTACAAAGTACTTATGAACTACCTTATACTGAAGACGACACAAACATCCATGCCCGAGGGGGGATTCGAACCCCCGAAGGCCAACACGGCGGTCCAGTAGGCGCGGCTAATCCGCCGCTGTGGGGTGGCTCGTTTATAGTGATAAATAATACGACTGTATGAAACTAGTGAAGTTAAATAATTTGGGTAAAAGTCAGCGAGAAAAGTGGCTCCAAACTGGTCAGCAGCAGTAGCGGTGCAAAATCTGAGGGGAAACAGGAAAAAAAATCTCCGTACATTTCTTAGTCATCTTATAGGATATAGACCGGGAGAAAAACATACTTAAGATTGGTTGCAGCGACAGAGATTCGAGCAACATAGTTCTAAGAGCTACATCCGAAAATTACCTCGAGCAGTTAAATAGAAAGCCCCTCGTGGAGTTATCTGTTAGACATGCTGATGACAAATAGCAACAAACTTTTCTATTCAGTTTGTGTAATCAGGGAATCAGCAATCGTTAGGCCTTACAACGTCAATGAACACAGCTGTAATCAGAAATACCAATAAAGGTTGGAAAACCTTATTTAACAAAAGCGAAAAGGCTTAGATGTTGTTGGAGTACTTGATTGCACGATAGTTTCGTCTCCATCACTGATAGGAGTAATTGTGGACGAAGTTCAAGTGTACACTACAACAAGCGCTACATACGTATGTGACTAGTATAATTATTGGAGTTAGGAAACTGTTACGAAAACAGAGATACCTTCACTGCAAATACAGACGTGGCGAAAGTCTTGCAGAAAAGAATTAAATAAATGAAGCCACAATTAGCGTAAGAACAATTATGCGAGAGGCAGTCAACGACTTTGTGAGCAATGTTTTGTATACCGAAATGGTGGGAAACTCTAAGTAATTTTCGTCCCACGTCAAATTGGTAAATGGGTGGATAACAGATATCCATACACTCTGGGACAATAATGGTATTGAAAGAAAGAATGAAAGACAAAACCATATTTTAAATGACATCTTTCCTAGATGTTCCACAGAGGAAGATTGCACTGTATTTACTCCTCTCAGCTAAACCATCGCACGAATAACAAACTGACATATACTGAAATAATTGTCAGAGGGATAGAAAATCTATTAAAATCGCTCCATAGAGGACAGGTCGATGAACTTGATGGGATCACAGTGTGTATGAAGGAATTTGCTCCCTTCTTATAGCAGTGTACTGAAAGTCTCGAGACGATCGAAGCGTTTGTTAAATGTTCAAATGTTTGTAAATCTATCGGATCAAACTTCGTGGTAATTAGTCCGTACCTTACAAATTACTTGGACTAAGGTAAACTAACCTAAAGACAACACACATACACCCATGCCCCAGGGAGGGCTTGAACCTCCAACTGCGAGCAACCGCGCGCTCCTCACCGAGGCGCCTTAAACCGCTCGGCTACTCCACCGCGGCGAAAGCGTTTGTAAGGGCTAGGAAAAGGGTAGATCATTACCGTTTTCAAAAAGGGTCTTCGGTAAAATGTGCGAAACTATAGGCCTATAGCTCTCTTAAATCGGTCAGATAGAAAATTTCGGAACACATTTTATGTTCGTATATTATGTAAATTCTGGTGACCAGAAATCTCCTTTGTAGGAAGGAATCAAGATGGTTTCCGAAAGCAACGATCATGTGTAATACAACTCACTCTGTTCATCTATGAGGTGCAGACGGCAATACATTCAGGATCCGAGGCAAACACAGTGTTTCTTTACTTCCGCAAGGCTTTTGATACCGTTCTGCATCGTTGCCTCATGAGCAAAGAGCGAACACGTGGATATCAGACCACCTTTACTGGATTGAGGCTTTTTTTAAGTAACAGAACGGAGCGTGTCATTCTTAAAGGAAAGGAGTTCCCAGAAGTTAGGACATCGGAAGTTTAGTGAGGATTTTTGCGGATGATGCAATTAATCGAGAAGACGCAACACTGGGAGAGGGTAACGAAATGCAGGATTATCTGAATGGTATCGGCGCTTGGTGCAAGGAATGGCAATGCAACCTCAACATAAAGAAGTGTTACATGGTGCTTTTACATAGAAAGAAATATAATTTATTACGTATCTACACAGTAGCAAGACAAACACTGGAAACAGTTACTTCCATAAAATATTTGGAACTAGACATTACGGGCGATCTGAATGGAGAGACCGTGTAAAATCAATCGTGAATCAGGAAAATGCCAGGTGGAGATTCATTGGAAGAATCCCCAGAACGTGGAGTCCGTCGACTAAAGGAAGTATGTTACAATAGTATCGCTGATCGGCGTGAGATTCCGCCAAGTCCGTGAGTAATGCCCAACACCTCCTGCTGGAAGCGAAGCTTGTGGCAGGCTCGCGACTGTTAATTTGATGATACCTGAAGATGGTCGAAACAGGTCCTATATATATATATATAAAAGTGCTCTACTCAAGCGGATCTTCCTATACAATGCTTAGTATACTCAGTTGCGAATGATGAGACAACCCTATCCTATGCACTTAAACTAACAGACGCTAAGCACGATACACACCGACGCCTGAGGAAGAATTCGAATCTCCGGCGGGAGCGCCCGCGCACTCCATGGCATGGCCATTGCCACACGGCTGCAGCAGTGCCCTGAAATGGCGTCTCTTATTCATTGACCCACCACCGGTGGGGTTCCGTCAGTAATAAAACACATTGCTGCACAAAAAAAAAAAAAACAACCTCCCTCGAAATTCACCGTCAGCGCTGTCAATTCTACGGGCAGATAACATCAACACACTGACGGTACATCGCTGGTGTACATCTCCTCCGGCCCCCTCTCTCACACCCCTACCGAAGATAGTCAAAGTGTCCATCAGGGTTGCCAAATTAGCGGAATTTCCGCTAAATTTGATCGATTTTACACACAGTCAGCGGGTTAAAATTGTCATTTAACGGTCAACTGATTTTTTAACGGATTTGTGTAGTTTTGTCTGCAACAATATTTTTTTGTTTAATTCATTGTTTTTATTATACTTCCTATTATTCACGTACTTATTGCTTACGCATGAAGTTTAATAATCGATTTCGATATAGTGAGTCCACTGCCTCAACACAACAGAGAGTAAACTTACGTCATGAAGTCGAAGCCTTACTGCAAGGTATAAAAGCTTCCAGCAGAATTTCATTTTGACGTTGCGAATGTCATAAGGAAAATATGTGAACATTTCATCGTTTCCCTTGCTTCTGAGCTGCAACGCCGCTTGCCCCACAGTGTAAAAGTGCTGAAAGACTTATCTTTAATCGCTCCAAGAGAAGGCTTACAGGTGCTGAAAGAACCAATAGTATCTCTGGCTAAGGAGATGAGCTTGTCAGACAGTACAGTCATCAAAAATGATTTTCAGTGGTCAAAGCTCACTACTGTCAAATGGAAAGAAATAAGCAATACTGTGGCTTTCTGGAATGAAATTATATCATACAGAGATGCCAGCGGCTTACATCCTTTTCAAGATCTTTCAGATTTGGCTCTTATGCATTTGATTCTGCCATGGTCCCATGCAGAGGTTGAAAGGACCTTAAGGCAGCTAAATTTGTTAAAAACGTCCCTTCGGAACAAACAAGTGCTGTCACGATTACGAGCTGCCGGAGAATGTTCTCCAAGAAATCGGCACCATGAAAGCATATGACGCTGATATTTCTATTCCGACCCCAGTATTTTAGCAGGGAGCACACAAGCCACCATACTGCAGGAAGAGGAGGGGGAAAATGAAATATTGTGGCTTGAACTACATTAATGTGGTAAGTGGAATCGATACATTCCTTTTTGAAATAGTATTAGTATTAGTAATAATAATAGTAGTAGCAGTAGTAGTATACAATGGCGAAGAAAAAAAATTTCTTTGTAAGTTATAAGTGCATATAGTAAGCATGTAGCGGATTTTTGCGGAATTTTAACTCCAGTTTAGAAGAATAAATTTTTCTGAGATGGCAACGCTGGTGTCCATGTTGGAGGGCGCAGTTGTCCACCGTTCCTGTGCTGATCTTGCTACCAGCGATTTTAATCATTTCTTGCTCCTCAAGACATTCCTGTCCTCCATCCAGCGTTTTGACAAGGACGAAGAGCAGAAGATTTTCATACAGACGTTATATTCATAGGCTTCCACGCTGTGGGAACACCAAACTTTATTCGCCGATAAAACAATGTCGCAATTATTTTCGTGACAACGTCGAAGTAGCAGTTGCCAATAAATATTTTCAGGGACTAAGTGGAAGCCGATTTACTAAATCTCGTTGGGAATATTAAAAAAAATACGGAGTGTCACATTGATACTTCACTGGCGTGAATTTCTACCACTTCGCGATATTCTAAGGACACACACACACACACACACACACACACACACACACACACACACACATATATATATATATATATATATATATATATATATATATATATATATATATATATATATCCGTATTAACTGAGGAGGCTACAGGTGAGGTCTTGTGTGCGATCCCGAAATGAAAATACATGTTGAAATACTTCACCTGAAGAGAAGTACAGAGATTTCTTTTATGAACACTGAATGGAGCCCTGTGAATTATTCAAACAGATTACTGTCGATATGTGAATGCAAACTTTCTCGGCGGATCTCGATGAGGAAATCCCGGGTTGACAGCCGAGTGAGTGCCTCGTTCTCTGGCCCCGTTTCGACAAGTTGCTTACTTGCCATCTTCAGGCAAAGTCTCTGAAGATGGCAAGTAAGCAACTTGCCGAAACGTTGCCAGAGAACGAGGCACTCACTCGACCCATCTTCAGGCGAAGTCTCTGAAGATGGCAAGTAAGCAACTTCCCGAAACGTTGCCAGAGAACGAGCCACTCACTCGGCTGTCAACCCGAAAAGAATTCCTCATCAGCTTACTATCGAGTTTCAGGAATTTTCCGTTGCGCAGTATCAACACATGGTGCGACGCGAGCACTAGTACACTACTGTACAACAACCCCGGCACACAGTAGAAGATGGGTTGTCTGCTTACGGGTGTCCCGTGTGTGCGCGCCGGTGCAGCGGTGTTCTTCCTGCAGGGTCAGGAACGCCACTACTGCCACTAGCCACTAGCCAGCCGGCTGCCGAGACCGGCGGTGGCCGCCTGATGCAAGCGGTCCCCCATCCCCTCCATCCATCCCACCACCTCTCCAGTGTCCTCCCGTGACCCACTCGCCTGCCTCAAGCGCCGCGGAGGCACGCCTTCTCTTGATCGCAATCCAGTGGCGGTCGCTACGCCGAAAGAAGGGAATCATTACAATTTACTCAGAAATAGCCGTCTCCAATTACAATGGAAACTCGCCATCGCACCATCCTAAGATTTACTGATAGGGATCACAGACGTCAGAAAGTCAAAGGAAAAGTTGAACATGGAAATAAAAAGGTTGGAGAAATGCCGCGATAACCATCATCCCTCTTCATCAGCAACAAATCTGCCATCATCTATATCTATAAATATGAACGTCTGTTCGGTGTATGTTTATCACGTCTGAACCACAAGACATAAAGAGCTAAAAATTTGTATAGTTACTAAAGTCTACCAGGAGAAGGCTTTAGGCACGGTTTTATGGCGATCGGATAGATATTTATCTACATATATATTAATTTGAATGTCCGTTCGGTGTACGCTTATGACGTCCGAACGACAAGACGCAAAGACTTAAATATTTCTATATCATAGATTTGTACCTGAGGAAGGTTTTTGGCACGGTTTTATAGCGATCTGATAGATATTTAGTAATTTCAAGAATATAACGCGAAATGCGGAACAATAATTACTCTTTTAAAATTATATTTACTCCTTCAAAACGGTTTTATTGGTTGCATTGTTGCTTGAGGGTTGATAATGATAAAAGGGTGGAGAAAGTTGGGATATAAAGTTATCGGTGTATATAAAATTCTACGCTTGTGTGCGTTAATATTTCGCTCTGCAGCGAAAACTACAGAATGCAAACGAATGGTCTGTGTGTAATTGTTGTCTGAAGTCTCCCGTTGTACACCATAGCAGTTCCATGCCGATAGTTATAAGGGGGTGGAAGATATGGTGGTTGACAGTCGTCAAATTATAAAAATATCGAACTGAAGGCCAGCGATGATGTTTGCGACTCTATAGCAAGGAGGTTACATACAGCGAAACGTGATGCCACAGACCATATCTTTGGTCTACGCGTGCTACAATGTCTTCAGCTCTTTCTCTGTAAGAATAAGCATACGAATAAGGAAATATGACCTAATAAATAAAGCAGTAGAAAAGAAATTCCTTTTAATACATCTCTTTAAAAAAATCGATTTGACGTTTCGCGTATTACATCAAGTGATCGATCTGTGATATTTTTACAATCATTATTGTTGAATTTCGTGATTCGATTCATCGAAACGAGTGCATTTTACGTGTGATTTGATCTCATAGATGGCTTACCTATCATAATCAACCAACACGCGAGCGGAGCCGCGGGTTTAAGCTAGTTGTAAATAAAAGTAAATGAAAATACCGGGTGATCGAACAGTCAGTATAAATTTGAAAACTTAATAATTCACGGAATAATGTAGATAGACAGGAAAAAAATGATTGGCACACATGCTTATAATGACATGGGGTTTTATTAGAACAAAACAAAAACAAAAATAAATAAATAAAATAAATAAAAAGTCCGCCAGATGCCGCTTTATCTGATCTGAAAAGCAATAATTAGCATAACAAATGCAGAGAAAGCAAAGATGTTCTTTACAGGAAATGCTCAATATGTACACGATCATTCCTCACCAATAGCTGTAGTCGAGGAATAATTTTGTGAACAGCACTGTAAAGCATGTCCGGAGTTATGGTGAGGCAGTGTCGTCGGATGTTGTCTTTCAGCATCCCTAGAGATGTCGGTCGATTACGATACACTTGCGACTTCAGGTAACTCCCAAAGCCAATAATCGCACGGACTGAGGTCTCGGGACCTGGGAGGCCAAGCATGATGAAAGTGGCGGCTGAGCCCACCATCATCACCAAACGACACGCGTAAGAGATCTTTCAGGCTTCTAGCAATATGGGGTGGAACGCCATCCTGCATAAAAATCGTACGTTCCAGCAGGTGTTTATCAGCCTGAGGATGACGCGATTCTGTAACATATCGGCGTATCCCTCACCCGTCGAGGTAGCAGTTACAAAACCTGAATCACGCAGTTCCTCGAAGAAAAAAGTCCGATAACGGTAAGGTGTACTATTTGTAGTTATTTCAGATTGACATTCTAATGTTATATTTTAAGTACCTCCTTATATTGGATAATCATTTGATAAAAACTTTTACTGAAGTTCTTTCAATTACAATTGGTATAAATCTATTATATTTTCCACAGATTTCTGAACATTGTTCAAAAACTAATCCTGGACATGTTTGGTTCTACTAAAAACCCATGTCATTCCAAGCATGTGTGCCAATTTTTTCCTCTCTACCTACATTATTCCGTGATTTATTAAGTTTTCAAATTTATACTGACTTTTTGATAACGCGGTATATTAGTTGTTCATTAAATATTACTTTCGTTCATTGTGTATGTGATTTGTTCACGGTATATTTTATTTGTGTACAGTAGCAAAGTAAAATTTGAAAAACTTGTTATGGTGGTGAACTGCGAAGATGAAACTTCCAGGTTCAAATCTTCCCTGGCACAGAATATTCTTTTCTAGATTTTTTTTCACAAAATCGTGAACTATTCGCCCGTTATTGATGTTGTTGTACAAGTCAGAGCTATATTTGCTCTATTCACATTTCCTACGGGAAACAAACTCATGTATTTAATACACTGCCGTCCAAAGTCACGAACAGCTGACTGCTAGCCATGGAGCCTCGTCAGCAAGAATCCTCTCTCCGCCGTGCACTGTAGGCAACTGAAGTCTTGTGTTTCGAGGTTTGTTTGGGCGTAGCATCTTCATCCTACGGCATGGTTACCTCCTATTGGACCGACTGCAGCATCGGGTCCGAACTACTTGTAGGTTTGTATCTGAGATCATCTATTTTCACCGCAAGTAGAAGGTGACGAGCCTTTATTGTGAGACAGTTTCCACTCGTTTATTTCTTGTTTCGATAAGTGAGCGGTCCATGCGGCATTTCACCTGCGTTGACTATTGATCACATTGGCTTGTGACAGTAATATATTTTTATGCATGACTCATATTCTGTAGCTAATGTACAGTATTAATATTGTCAGGGCTACAAAAACAGAACGGAGACGTGACGACATGACTTTTGTGGCGCTGACACAGCAACCGTAATTGTTATTTTTCATAAAAAAAAGGTTGGTTGCATGAACTTGAGATTTTATTTATTTAAATATGACGTGTTTCGCCTCTTCTGGGCATCATCAGACGTTAACGTTGGGGGGGGGGGGGGGGAGATTAACAAACTTGTTTAAAACACAACTAAAATGTTAAATCTTTCCTAAGCAAGAACTATTAGAATAGGGAGGGTGCAGACTGAAAAGACAGCAGGCCACATAACCACATTCATGTGTTTGACGTGGGGGGAAGAAAATTGAACTAATAAATGTTCAAATGTTTGCAGAGCTTTCGGGACTTAACTAAGGGGTCATCAGTCTCTAAACTTACAAACTACTCATGAGCTAGCTAATACTAAAGGCGACACAAACATCCATGCCCGAGGGGGGATTCGAACTCCCGATCGTAGCGGCCGTGCAGACTGTGACTGGTGCACCGCAGACCGCTCGGCCACTGCGGCCGGCTGAACTAATAAAATACCGCTAAAGGGCATAGCTTGATAAAGAAAATTACTTAACTCTGAAGTTGCAGAGCGTCAAATTACTAAATTTCAATAAAAATAGATGTAACTGTTGATCAATAATGGGGGCAACGAAGTCCATGGTAAAGCTTTGTTTACTCACGCAGGGCCAACCCCTGTCACAACCCTGCACTGCTTCTGCGCTCGTGTCTTGCCGGTAACCGTTCAAAATCAAGGGTGTATAGTATATATGGAACAATAGTTTTTCTATCGTGCATTGGATTCGTTGAAATCAGCTGCGACCAAATCAATTTAAACTACATTTCTACTACTGTTAGTTTGGGAGCTACAACCCTTCAAAGTTTAGGGGGCGGAGGCTACGACAGCGTAGCTGACTGGCTGGTGGTCATAAGACAGTAGGCCGTGCCCCAGGGGATAGCCACTCGGCCAGTCAGCTACGCTATCGCAGCCTCCGCCACCGGAACTTTGATGGGTTGTAGCTCCCAAACTAACAGTGATAGGAATGTAGTTTAAATTGATTTCGACGCAGCTGGTTTCAACGAAACCAATACACGATAGAAAAAAACTATTGTTCCGTTTAAAAAATTATATCTTTGTGGTGTAAGTCTTTGGAAAATGATACAATAAACTATGTTTATAGCTCCGCAGAAAGTGTAACATTTCTTGTGTTGACCTACCGCATTAAAATTTCCCGTCAGCTATTATTTTATAAGTTACAGAGGCAAACACAGTGAAACACCCTGTATATGAAACAGTCTAGAGTGCAATGGTTTTATTTTACTCAACTTGTTTCGGTCCTTTTCTTTTTGGACTGTATATACAGGGTGTCCCAGCTATCTTGTCCACCCAAAATATCTCTGGAACAATAACAGCTATTGGAAAACGACTTTCACCGGCTAGTGCCCACGAATATACATACATATTTGGAAACATTCTAAAACGAAGGCAAATGGGTTTTTTAACACTAACTTATGTTTTTTTAAATGGACACCGTATATTTTTTCTTCAGCAATCCATAGCGTGACAAATCACATAAGTAATGGCGTTGATTGCATCGCAATATTCCAATTACATCCCGAGATATTGCGACGCGAAGTTGACGCTTGAAATACGCGAAACGCGCGGCTAGCGCTCGTCCTGAGCAGCATGGGGTTCTCGCCTGAGTCTCAGGACGTGCGCTATATAGACGCGCGTTTTGCGTATTTCAAGCGTCAACTTCGCGTCGAAATATCTCGGGATGTAATTGGAATATTGCGATGCAATCAACGCCATTGTTTAAGTGATTTGTCAAACTATGGATTGCTGAAGAAAAAATATAGTGTGTCCATTAAAAACAAGTTTGTGTTAAAAACACATTTGCTTTCGTTTTAGAATGTTTCAAAGTATGTACATTCATAGGACCCAGCCATTGTTTCCAAATATGTATGTATATTCATGGGCACCAGCCGGTGAAAGTCGTTTTCCAGTAGCTGTTATTGTTCCAGAGATATTTTGGGTGGACAAGATAGCTGGTACATGAGAACGTTTCCTTTTCGTGTCTAGAAAGTTAAGTGCACCTGTCGGACAACTGAAACAAGGAAATCTATTTTCCGATTTTTGACGAAGTTCTGCGGTTTTAGATAAAAATGTAGTATTTTCTTAACGTTAGTGCCTGGTATGTAGCCCAAGTTGAAGCCGTTTTGTCAGCCCTACACCTCATACTATCACATACACGTGAAGATTTAATTCGTCCATTACAGAAGTAACTATTTCACAACGCACAAACGCTAGACAGAGGACAGGAATTTTTTTGAGGTGCAAGAAAAGATGGAAATCTCTGGGATCAAATTCAATACTGTAAGCCTAATGACCACTCCCATGAACCACAGACATTGCCGAGGTGGGGTGGCTTGCGTGCCTCAACGATTCAGATAACCGTACCGTAGGTGCAACCACAGCGGAGGGGTATCTGTGGAGAGGCCAGACAAACGTGTGGTTCCTGAAGAGGGGCAGCAGCCTTTTTAGTAGTTACAGGGGCAACAGTCTGGATGATTGACTGAGCTTGCCTTGTAACATCAGCTAATGCGGCTTTGCCACACAGCTACTGCGAACGACTGAAAGCAAGGGGAAACTACAGCCGTTATTTTTCCCGAGGACATGCAGCTCTACTGTATGAACATATGATGATGGCATCCTCTCGGGTAAAATATTCCGGAGGTAAAATAGTCCCCCATTCGGATCTCCGGGCGGGGACTACTCAGGAGGATGTTGTCATCAGGAAAGATAATACTGGCATTCTACGGATCGGAGCGTGGAATGTTAGATCCCTTAATCGGGTAGGAAAATTAGAAAATTTAAAAAGGGAAATGGATAGGTTGTAGCTAGATATAGTGGCGATTAGTGAAATTCGGTGGCAGGATGAACAGGATTTCTGGTCAGGTGAGTACAGGATTATAAATACAAAATCCGTTGGGGGTATCACAGGAGTAGGACTGATAATGAATAAGAAGATAGGAATGCGGGTAAACTACTATGAGCAGCGCAGTGATTGCATTATCTTTGTCAAAATAGATACGAAGCCAACACCGACAACAGTAGTACAGGTTTATATCCCAACTAGCTCTACCTATGATGAGGAGATCGAAGAAATATATGAGGAGCTAAAGGAAATTATTCAGACAGTTAAGGGAGAGGAAAACTTAATTTTGATGGGAGACTGGAATTCGGTAGTAGGAAAAGGAAGAGAAGGAAAAATAGTAGGTGAATATGGACTGGGCAGAAGAAATGAAAGAAGAAGTCGCCTGGTAGATTTTGCTCGGAACATGATTTCATCGTAACAAACACGTGGTTTAAGAATCACAAAAGAAGGTTTTATACGTGGAAGAGACCAGGAGACACCTGAAGGTATCAGGATATAGACTCTGACCATAACTTGTTAGTCAACAACTATAGGCTGAAACTGAAAAAACTGCAGAAAGGTAAGGAAATAAGGAGATGGAACTTGGATAAATTGAGGGACCCTGAAATTCTTAAGAATTTAAGAGGGAGCTTTAGGCAACAATTGATAGAAACGGGGCAAAGTAAAAACAGTAGAGGAGGAATGGGTAGCTTTGAGAGATGAAATAGCGAAGACAGCAGAGAACAATGTAGGTAGAAAGACAAGACCTGATATCACAGGAAATACTAAATTTAATTGATGAAAGGAGAAGACATAAAAATGCAGTAAATGAAACAGGCAAAATGGAATACAGACTACTAAGAAATGAGATTGACAGGAAGTGCAAAATGGCTAAGCAGGAGTGGCTAGAAGCCAAATGCAAATCTGTAGAAGAATGTATAAGAAAGGGAAAAGTAGATTCCGCCTACAGGAAAATAAAAGAGACATTTGGGGACAAGAAAAGCAACTCTATGAATATCAAGAACTCAGATGGAAACCCAGATCTCAGCAAAGAAGGGAAAGCTGAAAGGTGGAAAGAGTACTTAGAGCAACTCTACAAAGGAAATTAACTTGGAGACAATGTTGTAGGAAGGGAAGAGGAAGTAGATCAAGATGAAATAGGAGATACTATACTGAGAGATGAATTTGATAGAGCCCTGAAAGACCTAGGTCGGTACAAGGCCTCAGGAGTAGATAACATACCCTCAGAGCTACTAAAGTCTCTGGGAGAGCCAGCCATGACAAAACTATTTGAACTGGTGTGTAGGATGTATAAGACAGGCGAAATACCCTCAGACTTTAAGAAAAATGTTATAATCCACATTCCAAAGAAATCAGGCGCAGACAGATGTGAAAATTACAGAACCATCAGTTTGATAAGTATTGGCTGCAAAATTTTAACACGAATTATCTACAGGAGAATGGAAAAGCTGGTAGAAGCTGACCTCGGGGAAGATCAGTCTGGATTCAGGAGGAACGTAGGAACACAGGAGGCAAAACTCACTTTACGTCTTAGATTAAGGAAAGAAAAACCTACATTTTTAGCTTTTGTAGATTTCGAGAAAGCGTTTGACAATGTTGACTGGAATACACTCTTTCAAATTCTGAAGTCGGCAGGGGTAAAATACAGGGAAAGGAGAGTTATTTACAACTTGTACAAAAGCCAGACCGCAGTTATTAGACTCGAAGGGCAGGAAAGGAAAGCATCAGTTGGGAAGGGAGTAAGACAGGGTTGTAGCCTTTCTCCGATGTTATTCAATTTGTACATCGAGCAGGCGGTGAAGGAGAGGAAGGAAAAATTTGGAATAGGGATTAAAGTTCAGGGGGAAGAAATAGAAACATTGCGTTTTGCTGATGACATTGTAATTCTGTCAGAGATAGCAAAGGACCTGGAAGAGCAGTTGAATGGAGTGGACAGTGTGTTAAAGAGAGCGTATAAAATGAACATTAACAAGAGCAAAACAAAAATAATGGAATGCGGTCTTAGAAAATCAGGCGATGCTGAAGGAGTTATGTTAGGTAACGAAACAGTGAAGGTGGTAGACGAGTTATGTTACTTGGGTAGTAAAATAACATGCGGTGGGCGAAGTACAGAGGATATAAAATGCAGAATGGCAATGGGAAGAAAGCATTTTTGAAAAAGAGAAATTTGCTAACATCGAATATTAATTTAAGTGTAAGGAAGTCTTTTCTGAAGGCATTTGTGTGGAGTGTTGCCTTGTACGGGAGTGAGACATGGACGATAAGCAGTGCAGACAGGAAGAGAATGGAGACTTTTGAAATGTGGTGCTACAGAAAAATGCTGAAGATTAGGTGGGTAGATCGCATAACTAATGAAGAGGTACTGAATAGAATTGGTGAGAAAAGGAATATTTGGCATACCCTGACTAAAAGAAGGGATCGCTTGGTAGTACACATTCTTAGACATCGAGGAATCGTAAATTTAGCATTGGAGGGAAGTGTGTGGGGTAAAAATCGCAGAGGGAGACCAAGAGACGCATATAGGAAGCAGATGCAAGTAGATGTGTGTTGCCGTTCTTATGAGGAGATGAAAAGGCTTGCTCAGGATAGAGTAGGGTGGAGAGCTGCATCAAACCAGTCTCCGGACTGAAGACGATAACAACAACAACAAGCCCAATGAATAAACTGCCCCCAGCCGAACTTCTGCAAAATAGTTTCTGTCCACCGAGCTGTATGGGGGACAAGCGTTATCACGGATCAGCACGCCAGCATAAAAGCATTCCACGCCTATTTTTCTGAATGGCACGTCAACCGGCCAGACGTCTTATCAACGACAAAGAGGTCACACATTAGGGGCCCACACACGTGTGGTTTTAACAGCACGACTGAATGCCTGAACGCACGCAGATGTGTGGCACAAAATAGGAAGTGTGCAGGAAGGAAACTCCCTCTGCAGTCTGTCGTCCAAAATTTAATGCGCATGCGCGGAGTCGGCCGTCTTGTAAGATAGTAAACGTGTGGTCACTCTCTATTCTGTGGCGTGGTGATGCGCCGTCTTTGAAGCAAGAGGGTACTAGATAAGTTTCCTTCGTTTCGTTAACTGTGTACTTTAACTACTTGAATCGATAAAAGTAAACAAGAATTTGGTGCGGTGCAGTGCACTGAAAAGATAGATTTATGTGTCAATAAGTGGATCAGTTCCATTTTTTTATGAGCACCAAAATAATCCTAACACAGATTAGGATATAAGCTTCTTCACCTTCCCTAGAGATTTTGAATAGCAAGTGAACGTCACTATATATTTATTAAAATTAAATGTTATAAGTTTCGAATCAGAGCAATGTCTGCATAAGCTTTAAAATAGCGTTGCTTCTTCTCTTTACGATATGTCTCGCTGTAGCTGTAGTAATTCAGCATCATCGAAATATTGAAGTATATTTACATTTTTGCAAAATGACATATTGACCATAGCTGTTTATTTTTTATTGAGAAAAAAAATAATAAAAATAATAATAATAAACAGCTATTGTCAATATGTCGTTTTGCAATTACGTCAAAGCTGTTACGCCCCACCTGTTCACCTTTCTGAACATTTACATTTAATAACTATAAGTTTGACGTAGCAGGGAATAATATAAAATGAAAGTCCAGGAATAGTTCGTAAGTAGCGGGACTTCAATCTTTTGCGCGTGCGTTCCCTTTTCCTATTGGCCATATAGGCGAGATATTTCACGAATTTTTAAGGTTCATATATCTGCTCACATTCACCTAATTTGATGCAAATGGTAACATTTTACTTGCGGCAGCGGGAGCGTAGTGTGCTAATGTTGTTTGTTCCGATGTCGGTGAAATTTTGCACACTCTACCTTAAAAACAAGAGGAATGTCACTGTCTGTATAAAATTTCGTTCGGTGCATGTTGGACGGTACTTAATTACGAAATTTTACAAAATGCATAGTTTTGCTCCAATCTTTAGGAATTTTTGCACATATGGTCTTTAAACCAAAAGGAAGATCACTGGCACATAAATGTTTGTATAGTACATGACAGAGGGTACCTGGCAGACAACTTTGGCGAGAGAGGGAAAGGTGGATACAAACAGAGAGATGGAAGAGAAAGATGTGGATGCAGAGAGAGGGCGGAAGGGGATGTGGACTACGAGAGTGTAGGATAAATAAACGCCCGAGCAACGCCGGGTTTACAGCTAGTACCTACCTTTCCTTTCGTGAAAGTCAGTGAGATTAGTTGCAGTTCGTAAAAATTGCATATCCAGCCACAGTACTCAGTGACTATAGTTCCGCGTTTACTATCTTTCAATATGTCGTCGAGCGCAACGCTTTGCCATATAGAGATCAAACCCGCCGCGCTCAGCTTTCCCTTGTGTATTCTCCCTGTTCTGTGTCTGTGGCGCTCAGGTGCGTGTAGCCGATCTTAGAGGCACGTTCTTGACGTGGCTTGTGGAGTTTCGTCAGTTCTAAAATATTGGGTGACGCAACGTGTGGTTAGTTGCAGCCATGTTTCGCGCGAAAGTCGATTGAACGCGTGTTGTTTCCAGCGAGCACAGAGTAACATAGGGAGGCTTATAAGGACAGTGAAATGAAGCCGGCTGAGAGCGCGACACCCAACCAACATCGCGGCCGAGCGCCAGCTGGTCACAGCTGCGAGCAGCTCAGTTTATGGAGTTCGCTGTCTCTTAATTCCTTTCCAAATATTTTAAGGCGTTCCTTTTTCATAATCTATTTTTGCCATAAATAATTACAAATTTCAGCTAGGGATAGCAAATTATACTACTGTATAAAATATAAGCACATTTTTCCTCTGTCCCTTTAACCTTTATCGTCATGCGGTTTCTTTTAATTTCTTTAGAATCCTGGGTTAATCTTAGGCTAGATTTAATATCAATACGAATACGTGAGAAAACTAAAATAAGAATCATAGAGTAGAATCAATTACCGCGTCTGCACTTTAGTCAGCTATGGAGCCTAAACTGAAAGAGCTAGGCCAGTATACATAATGTAGACTTGCAGAACTCACAAACATCTTTAAAAGGATGTTTCCAGAATGAAACTTTCACTCTGCAGCGGAGTGTGCGCTGATATGAAACTTCCTGGCAGATTAAAATTGTGTGCCGGAACCGGGACTCGAACCTGGGACCTTTGCCTTTCGCGGGCAACCGCACTACCGACTGAGCTATCCCGACACGACTCACGATGCGCCTCACAACTTTACTTCCGCCAGTACCTCGCCTCCTACTTTCCAAACTTCACAGAAGCTCTCCTGCAAACACGCAAGACTAGCAATCCTGGAAGAAAGGATATGGTGGAGACATGGCTTAGCCACAGCCTAACGGATGTTTCCAGAATGAAACTTTCACTCTGCAGCGGAGTGTGCGCTGATATGAAACTTCCTGGCAGGAAGGTCCCAGGTTCGAGCCCGGTTCCGGCACACAATTTTAATCTGCCAGGAAGTTTCATCTTTAAAAGGAAATAAAAAGATAAGCGAGAGCATATGCCTAACTTTCACGACTGAACATATCATTTTTCTCTTCTAAAACGCAGGCACCAAATGGCTTCAGACGACAGATATAGTGATTGTAGGAGATCTGTAAAAGTTAGACATATGATCTTGCGGCCTTTTCTTTAAATCGTCGTGAATTCTATAATTATATACTACTTAATTTGGCACAGGTCTCATAGTTTACGCTACAGAGGTCACGAAAGTGTGGGAGTGGTAAACCATCAAAGTTATAGTTCTTATTTCAATTATTTCTTATTTTCATATTGGCATTTGATATAGCCTACGTGGGACGTAGTATTATACCGAAGAAATTGAAAGAAACCGTATCACGATACATTCTGCATTTGTCGAGTTAAAGTAGTTTAAAGATTACTGGTTAGTGATAAAATAAATAAAAACTGTTAAGTCATAATTATTTAATATCGAAAATTGTATCCCAAATTAAAATTGCTTATCAAAATAGGTCACAAAGTACAAGGTGAGTGGGCAGCAGAATCTTTGATTGCTGGTGGGGAAATTCGCTGAAAGTAACGAATAGAATTTGAAATGATACACCGGTTTGTTGTATCTAAATTTGCGAGAAAACCAGGAGAACTATGAAAAAGTTGTTTAAATAAAAAGAAAAGTTTATTTCAGTTTCTACAACTTTGTTGCAGACGAATATGTCCTGACCACAGAATAGGTGGTAGGCGAATAACTTTTTCATATCGCAACTTTTATTTCATATAAAAGTAATTGTTTCCATTATTATTTTCATACAAACACAATACGTATTCCGCGGTGGCCGAGCGTTCTGCGGCGCGCTAGTCACAGTCTCCACGGCCACTACGGTCGGGGGTTCGAATCCCCCCTCGGGCATGGATATTTGTGCCGTCCTTAGTATAAGCTAGTTCATAAGAAGTTTGTAAGTTTAGGGACTGATGACCCCGTAGTTAAGTCCCAAAAGCTCTACAAACATTTGAACAATACGTATTGTACTTGCTAAAAACACTATTGCATTTCTTCAGTATTCACCTGTCTGCATGAAAAATTTGCTAATTTTCATCCTATCGTAAGGGCTTCAATTGACAATGTAATTGAGGCGAGCGCCACTTGAAGAACTACGCATTAATCGGCCCAACTCAGTTTCTACACCCATCCAATATGGCTGCGTCCTCTATTGCCTGTACGATTATGTAGGCGGTATAGCCTCTCTATATTATTCTGTGCTCGCTGGTTGTTATCGCTACTACAGAAATAGGCATTGCAGCTATAACCATAAGTAAAAGAAAACGTGATTTTTGGGTTAACGAGTACCAGTGCCGTCCAGTCACACCACTTTGATTAAAGATCTGCGCGACATTTAGTTCGAGGAGTACAAAAATTATTTACGAATGGACAGCAAAACGTTTGATATACTGTACTGATATATTGTACCACCAACTCACTCTGGAGCCCACTATTTCAATTACAAGAATTTCTACAGCATGGTCTTACTCGGTTTCGTAAATGCACATTACGAATTCATTTTTGTTAATGAAGGGATAAATGGAATAGTGTCTGTTGGAGGAATTCTTGATTGCAGAGAACTCTTTCGTGCTTTAAAGAATGGACAGTTAAATCTTTCAAGTAACGACTTCGTTTTCTTGGGTGATGAAGCTTCCTCATTTAAAGAAAAAACTTTAAAACCTTATTCTCAACGTGAATTAGATGACGACAGCAGAATTTTCAACTACAAATTGTCACGTACTAGAAATGTCGTGGAAAATCTTTTTGGTGTAGGGTAAGGTGGTACAATTTCGATCATTTCGAACAAATGTCATTGTAACTGGAAATATATTGAGAAAAGATGTAATTTTAATTATAGCACTTGTTCTTGGATGTTTAACTAATATGTAACACAAATATTAGACAAATGTCGGTATAGACATACAAAAAAGTTACAGAATTGAGAAACATCGATCGAAAATGTACCACACTAGGTACAATTGTGATCATTTGCTAGAAGAATTTTGACTAAGGGCTTCTTCCACATAAAAAGCACTTTTTCCGTCAGGCACCAACGCAGACTTCGTTGTACCAAACATTGCATTTTGGGTAGAGAATCTAGTCACCCTTAAATAGAAAATTTATAAGAGGTCGTTAGACTAAGTAGCTTCACTTACCTCCTAACGTGAAAAAAATTATCTCTCCTTAGCACAAAGTGGTATATTCTTGGAAAAGACAGGAGGAGCTGTAGAAACCTGCTACGCTACAATGCCACACGAGACACTACGAGACTGACAAATGGCGCGAAAATTTATGTTGATCAGAATTGTACCTATATCGAATTTGTACCACCTTACCCTAATTACGTTACGATTTCGAATGCTGCATACGGCAATCAGCATGAAGAGCGAAAAGGTAAATTATGTCATTTGGGCGATCTGTGCGTTTATCACCTTTCTACGTAGACGAAGAAAAGACTAAATTTCTGCTACAGCACTGGACGTTACATGAGGGTGACTGGCGAAAAGGAGGAGTCGAGTTGCCTAGCTTGCATTCTGCAGTGTAAAATAATCCAATAAACATTGCTAAAGACAATCCGGAAACATATATTGTAGCAGAAGGAAGAGTACCTTGGCAAGATGAGCTGCTGGAAGAGTCTAACTGGGCTTGAATTACACAAAAAATTTGTTTAGTAAATGATGTCATATTGTTACCATATTTTTCTGGAAGTTATAATGTTGTCAAATCACTCTACTTACTCTACACTATGTAAATACATAACTGTTTACTCATTTTTCGCGTAGTTGTCGACTGTTGACTACCACCATCAATTTCATCCACGTTGACCTCATCCTTATATTCCTTATCATTCCCATTATCATCTTCACAGTCAGAGACAATTTCATCCACACCCACAGATACGTCCATGTTTGAAAAACTCGCACTTGGCATCTCCTGATCCATAGTAAATAAAAGCAAGTCTTAGTACTAAAAGAATGGCACATACGTTTCCTCCGCTCACATGCTACTACGTTTACTGTCACACACTTTCTTTCGTTCCTTCCAAAACAAGCCCCTTACGCTCTGTATTTATTGATTTATTTATTTTCAACAAGATCGCGGTTTGCTGCAGGGAAAACTGGTTTGCAAAATGCAACTAATTTGTCGTAAGCTACTGCATTTAAATTTTTATTTATACAGTCCTTAGATCTTGCTTTCCAGAAGCACTGTTGCTCTTTATACATGATTACAAATTCCACCAGAAAGTGTTTGGTTCAGCAGCGAGAATCTGCCATGATCACCCTACCGACCAGTTTGATAATCGCGTCTTTTACTGTTGGCAGCTAAGAGCAGCTCTGCTCTAGAGCAATGTTTTTAACGTTATTACCGTACATGGATATACAAAACCTATAATTTTACTAGATATTTCAATGCAAATAGTGAGCAATGTTTTACTGTTCATTTACCGGTACGTTTATAAAGCAGACATTATGTCATTTCGAAATACAGCAGTCACTTTTGAAACTAATATTGATTCAGTAATCTTAAGCTACACGCTCACGTCTGTCCATCAGTTCTTGACAGACTTCAAACTGTTCATATAGCAGTAAGTTAAATATATATCTGTGCAGAGCTTCAGCAAAATGAAACACCACGGTTGCGATACCATTCCTCGGTTCCGCCTTCTTTAATTATTGGTCTGAAGCACCGCTGTTATGAGACAGGGAAAACGACATGTCGAAACAGTTTCAGTATCGACCGCGTATGCGATTCGAAACTGAGCTGAATAAAATCTGGCGGTTTCAAAACCGTAATAAATGGGGGTTATGGAACAATGAAACAGTTCCGCGTATCGAAACATGCTTTCGAAGCAATGAAACAGGGGCAACTCTACTTGCCGTATTACTCCGGCTCCCAATCACGTCGGGATTACTGAATAATCCGGCTCTAGGTTACTGGTAACTTGTAACTTTTCATCCAAGAACAGAAGGAACTCAGGTGACATTTTACCAGAAATACTACACAAAGTATAAAAATATATACAGACAAACACAGAATAAAACATGCACAGAGCACAGGTATACATTAACTAGACTGGCAGTCAGTGCACTCTTACAAAGTGGATGCGTTAACTCAGGTTACGGAGAACTGCAGTGTTCCAACCAAGTAGGTTAGAATACAGTGAGACGACCTTACGCTGAAAAAGTGAAGCCTGCCGCTGCCATATTGCAAAGTTTTGGAGAAGTGTTCGTATTGTAGAGCTAGTGTTATTTGTCACTTAAAACAGAAATAAACCGTTACACGGTTTTGCCTTTATGTAAACGTGTTAAACGAGTGCAAATTAGCCGTTAAAATTGAGTTTTCAAATATAATCTGCTGAGTATTTATTACTATTTATTCAAGAAAGTATATTGTTTGAAAGTACATACTTCGCAGTGACTGTCAGTCCAGTGCATTAACAGTAAGAGGGTCGACTTAACGCATAGTTTTAACGGAGAAATAGCAATCCAGCACTGACCAAGATGGCGGTCAGGCTTCAATTGACGTATGTGCTCTGCACAGGTAATGCCACCTCCCTTTATTCTAAACTCCTTGGTTCCAAAACATTCATATGTTTTGGCTTTGATTTTGTGCCACCCGCTATGTTGTAATTTGGTAGCAGTATTTAATCAGATTGTACCTGAAAAAGGAATTGCTTAGTTGTATTTCGTTTTTAACTTTATAGCAATATTGGATGTAAAACACTTTCAAACTCACTTAGCTACCAAATTATAGCGTGACCTAAGGTTTAACGCTGCTTTCGAATCATGTTGCAACTCGTCATTTTTCAAAATGTTCAAATGTTTTTGTAAATCTATCGGAACAGACTGCGTGGTTATCAGTCCGTAGCTTACAAACTACTTAAATTAAGGTTAACTAACCTAAGGTCCCTCTGCGGGGGACACCACCTTGACGAAGCACTGTCCGTGCGGGTGGAGAGCGTTGAACATCCGTGGGAAGCTGAGGGCTATACCGAAGGTAGAGAACCTACTGCCGGAAAGACCTAAGCTGATGGATGAGACTAAGAGTGTCCCACAACGTCCCATCTTCCTTATCCTCTCCGTCCTTTCCCATTTCCCTTCCCAACCCAAGGTGTGATGCGATCCGTGCTGAGGGGTGCATGACACATGGGTGGATGTGTCTCGAGTGGAGCCTCAGGGACACCGGGGGACCTCCCTGAGTAAGTAGCCTTGCACCGCGCGGAGTTATCGTGGTGTGGACCATATAAATCCCCAAATCTCGTGAGACTAAGATGAACACGGAGAAAAAATTATTTTAAAAGAATCTGAGCGGCAATCTGAGACCTCAGATACTCAGAAATCGGTATCAGGATGGAGTGCACTCCTACTTCTCAGTCAGTGTCTAGACCTGAGCAAGAAGTTGGAACTGTAACAGGGAAGTTGGACCAGATTAGGATTAAGGCCTTGTCTGTGGCACAGAGGAGGAAACTTCTCAAGGAAAGAAGCAAAAGGAAGGAAAAGGATGTCTTCCTAAACGTAAGTGGAGGGAATCGAAAGGGCTTGAGCCAAGACCCCCAAAAAGAAACTGCCTCAGGTCGAAGGGGATACACAGACTCCCTCGACGTCAAAGACAGGTGGCAAGATGATTAGGGAGGAATCTAAGACTCCCTCCTCTCTGGAGAAGCGTGATCCTAAAAGGCTGAGGCAGGAAATAGGGAAACAGACCTATAGTGCTGCAGTCTCGGTCTTTAGAATGGCGGTTGTCCAAGAAGGATACCCACTGGTGAGCATCACCTCGCAGCAGGAGGAGCTCGTGCAGATGGCCCTCTTTGAAGAGATTGGGGGGGGGGACGCTGGTCCACGACCCAAATTCAGGAGGGTCTATCTAGATTGCGGTGCCCTCATTTTTCTCTGCGAGGGGGAGCACTCAGCAGAATGGCTTAAGTACAAGGTGCCCATGATACCCCTGTGGGAGGATGCGAAGCTGCTGGTCAAGAGAGCAGTCGAACTCCTGAAGAACGCAAAGGTATCAATATGGGTACCAAAGATTAACAAAGATCCTTAAGGACGTCTCTCCAAAGATTCTGTTCGAGAAAATAAGAGTCCAGAACCCAAAAGTCTCGACAGAGGATTGGAGGGTAATTAACCAAAAGGTAGCTTCGGAAGGACGAACCATGGTAGTGGCGGTCGGAGAGAAGTCCCTGAAGGCATTGTGACAGCAAGGCCTGAAACTGTTTTTAGGGTTCTCGCAGGTCGCCGTCAGGGTAATCAAAGACCTTAAAGGCAATAATGGCAGCAAAATGGGGACTGGAAGTGCTGCAGATAAACCTGCAGCACACTGAAGGGGCCACTGCTGCCCTGAGCCGTTGCCTGGGGAGACAGGAGGTGCACGTGGCCCTGATACAAGAACCCTATTTATACAAAGGGGGTGTATCGGGCCTCGGTGGTACTGGAGATAAGCTGATTTATGCCAGAAATCTAAAAAACTACAGAACATGCATTTATGTTAGAAATGGAATACCTTTCATACCAATGATGGATTTTTGTTCCAGGGACCTGGTGACCATCAGGATGTAGCAACATGAGGAAGATATCACGAGGGAAATTGTTTTGACCTCAGCATACCTTCCTTACGACGACAGCTCTCCTCCTTCTTTGGAAGTGAGGAAACTGACGGAAGCCTGCCATCGGCAAGGTGACGAACTGGTGGTGGGATGTGATGCCAATGCCCACAATGTATCATGGGGCAGCAAGGACACCAACAGTAGACGTGAGCACCTTCTTGAATTTCTCCTATCTAACAACTTGGAGATCCTGAATAGGGGTGATGAAACTACATTCAGGAATAGTAGAAGGGAAGAAGTAATTGACATAACTTTTGGTTCCATGATGATGGGAAGTTACGTCAAACAGTGGCATGTGGTCCTGAAGCCATCCTCATCAGATCACATATATATTAAATTCTAGGTTGAAATGGGAACTAGACAGACCATGGCCTATAGGAACCCCTGGAAAACGGACTGGGAGACATATAGGAAAGACCTTGACTTCAGCCTATCGGAAATTATAACTTCGATAAGGAATCCAGTAAAGTTTGAGGAAGTAGCAGAGGCCGTAACCTCTGCTATAGTGGCCTCATACCAGGACAACTGCTCAATCACCAAGAAGTGCACAAACAGGAGTGTGACTTGGTGGAATAATAACCTGGAAATGCAAAGGAAAGAGGTACGAAGACTGTTTAACCTTGCGAGGCGCAAAGGACAATGGGCAAAGTATCGTGAGGCCCTTGTCAATTACAACCTTGCCATCAGACGGGCAAAGGAGGCACCCTGGAAGGCATTCTGTGAGGAAGTGGAGGGCACGGCTGCTCAAGCGAGACTTTATAAAATCCTCACTAGGGTACCAACTAATCCAGGAGGAACATTGAGGAAGGAGTATGGGGAGTATTCAAAGACAGCACATGAAACACTGGAACTGCTCCTCAAGACTCACTTTCCTCAATATACTCTGGGGAATAACTCAGACCAGAACGCGATTCCTGAGAGACAACAGTTCTCAGGTATTTGCAAAGAGGACTGGGATTTGGCCAAGGAGTGTGTCGATCTCATTGAGGTCCGATGGGTGGTGGGAACATTTCAATCGTTCAAGTCACCTGGCCCCGATGGAATCTTTCCAGCTCTCCTGTAACAAGCGGGAGAAAATCTTATTAGATTCCTATGCAGGTTATTCACGGTTAGCCTAGCAGCAGGAATCATTCCCGATGCCTGGAGGGCAGTGAAGGTTGTCCTCATTCCTAAACCAGGGAGAATTGATCATACCAAAGCCAAGGATATGAGACCAATCAGCCTGTCCTCCATCATTCTTAAGACATTGGAAAATCTGATTAATGTGCATGTTGGAGAAAGGAGATTAAGTAGGGCTCCTCTACATTCAAACCAACATGCATATCAGCCAGATAAATCATGTGAGACAGCTCTCCACCAACTCGTTGGAAGGTGGAGAAAGCACTACACTTTCAGGAAATAGCCCTCTGTATCTTCCTGGACATCGAGGGGGCCTTCAGCAACACGACCTTCGATTCCATGGTTAGGGCAGCAGAGGTGCATGACCTAGGGACCACTATATGTAGGTGGATTAGGGCCATGCTCAATGGAAGAAAGGTAGAAGCTACCATGATGAATGAAAAAAATGGTAATCAACACCACTAGGGGTTGCCCGCGAGGAGGAGTTCTTTCCCCTTTATTGTGGAAACTAGTGGTGGATGATCTCATTGGAGAATTAAACTCTAGGCAGTATTTTTGCCAAGGATACGCAGATGATGTTGTCATAGTAATACTTGGCAAATTTGCTAACACAGTAAAGAATATGGCACAAGGTGCGTTGGACATTGTGCAAGACTGGTGCAGAAAACAGGATCTGGGGGTTAGTCCTAAGAAGACTGTTGTTGTATCATTCACAAAAAAGCACATCTAACATTCAAGTTGGAATCTAAAGATTTTCAATGAAAAACGGTTATGGGGCGGTCGTGTGGTGGAAGAAGGTAGAACAGCAGGTTGCTGCTAAGGAGCTTGGTAAGGTGCAGAGATTAGCCTGCTTAGCCATAACAAGCGGAATTAGCAGCACACCAGCTTCTGGGATGGAAATCACGCTGGATACGCCTCCATTACACCTTTGGGTCAAGATGGAGGCAGCGGCTGGTGCATACAGACTCAAATCTACCAACAACTGGAACTCTTTGGGATATCCAGAATCACACACTAAAATAGTGAGTGAGGTAAATATAGCAAAGGTTGGGGAAATGCCAGCCGACTATATTATAACCCCATACTGCTTCAACAAGCCTTTCAATATAACAATTGGAAGTAGGGAGCAGTGGGAGAAAATAGTTCTACACCGTACAGGGGATATTGTCTGGTTCACTGACGGGTCAAAATCGGACCAAGGCGCTGGGGTCGGGGTATACGGGGTGCAGCCAAGACTAGAGGGCGTCATCTCTCTATGGAAACTGGCCTCAGTATTCCAGGCCGAAATCACTGCCATCAGGGCATGTGTGGAGGAGAATTTGCGTAGGTGCTACAAAGATCTATATCTATTCAGACAGCCAGGCAGCCCTGAGATCACTGGCAGCTCCTGAAACAAGGTCTAAAATTGTTGCAGAATGTCACAGGGTTCTGGTGGCGCTAGGGGAAAGCAATAGAGTAAACCTACTGTGGGTCCCTGGCCACTCGGGGATCAATGACAACGAACATGCCGACAGATTAGCCAGGATGGTGGCAGAGACTCCATTTATTGATCAAATTGGAGCTACGTAACTGGCTCAGAAGACAGCACGTAGAATATTGGACCAAAGTCTACAAACAAAAACATGGCAAGGTAATGATGCCGAAGCCATGTTTTAAAAGAAGCTCTGCAATCCTGGGCCTGAACAGGAGAGAGATTAGACTCATGGTTGGATTGCTGACAGGCCGTGGGAATTTCAAAAAACACCTACATACAATGGGAATAACAGAAGAGGACCCTAAATGTAGGATCTGTGATGACGGTGATGAAACTGCATCACATCTAATCTTCGAGTGCATTGCATTGGAGAGTAAAAGGCACAGAACATTTGGGACAACCAGACTCGAATAAATTGTGTCTAATAAAGAACTGGTAAAGGGACTCCTTGCACTGTTGAAGGGCATTGGTTGTCTTTACTAGATATACAGGAAGCGATAAACTTAGTTTCGGTGCGGGCAGTGGCGGGTTGGACCAAGACTATTTTGCCTTCCCTGGAAAAATCAAATCATCAAGTCAACCTAAGGTCAAACACACACCCATACTCCTGGGAGGACTAAAACCTCCGACGGCGAGCAACCGTGCGCTCCGCAGCGAGGCGCCTTATATCGCTCGGCTGCTAAACCGCGGCAGTCATTTTTCAGATAATTAAATGTTTTTAAATCTATGAGACTGCTGTGGTTATCGGTCCCTAGGCTTATAAAATACTTAAACAAACTAACCTAAGAACGAACACACACACATCTATGCGCAAGGGAGGACCCGATCCTCTGACGGCGAGCAACAGCGCGTTCCGCAACAAGGTGCCTTAAACCGCTCGGCAACTCTAGCGCGGCGTGGTCATCTTTCTCATTAACAACATTGCCAGAGGTGAATAAGTGAAAACGACAGATAAAAATCATAGAACAGAACATGGTTCGATATCTTAAATTCATACTCTGGCCCTCCACCACTTTATTATTATTTTTATTTTATTGTTATTATTATTCTTTTGTGTAGTTTCTTCCTTTCCGTTCGTGACGTGTTCTCTGACCGAACGTGCTGTGCTATCAAGCCATAACCGAGCCACATAACAGACTGATATGGCACCAGTACAGAAAAAGTTTTATATTTATATTCATCCTTTGTAGCAGTTATATGAACATCTATAGCTGGCACAGTCAGAAATCTGAATTTCAAATTACAGATAGCAAAGAGAAAACTGCTGGCAACAGCATATAGAGTATCATTAGTGTTACTGAAGATGGAATTTTACAATGGCCGAAATATTGCCCCTCTAAAGAGCGTTTAACCAACTAAAGTCTTAAAAAATAGGAATTAACTGTTATAAACATGCCACTCTTAGATTGTTGGTCAATATACGTGACGTATTTGATTTTTTGTGCCGTACACAAACTTCTCGAGATTTGTGTAGTTACGATGGTGTTGTAAGGCTTCAGTAATACCTGCGATACTGCAAGTTGCATTAATCTACGTCTGTGGCACTGAGTAAATCCAGCACACCTAAGTCTACAGATGAGAGGTCTGAACACCAAAGTTCCTTATGCAGCTACCATTTTGGGGGCTACAGTAGTCGACGCAGACCAATTTCGCAAGGAGAGAAAACAGTCGCATTCGGAAAGTATTAAGTTATTATTATTCCGCAGGCAGTTTGCGTACCGTTTCAGTCGGAAATTATATTTTTGTTTAGTAATAAAAGGAAAATACTGCTTAGTCTCATCCGGTGAAGTCTCAGTATGAGTTTAGCCAATTTGGCTCAAGCTGTATGAGAAGAACCGGGTAGAGGAATCATTTAACTCCCTAAAATATCTGACTTGAATAGCCCACAAGAAACAGAGAAAACTCTCATGATAGATATCCGATAACAGGATACGGAAAATATAAGCACGTTTCGAAGACCTATCAAAATAATTGGAGCCTAGAGCAGTGGGTGACATACTGTCACTTTGCGGCTAGGGTTTGATCATGGCTATTACCAATTTTTATTTTTCCGTAACCATTACTAAATATTATTTATTCAAAAATCTTAGTGTTCCTGAATTCCTGCCACATAGAGAGTTACCGGCAAAATAACATGTAAGGGATTTTCAAAAGAAAAGGTAGGAAATGTCTTAACAACGAAACCGGTTCAAATTTGAATATGCCTCTTTAGGATTATGTAGTGCGAAATGTAGAGCCGCGAAGCATCTACATCTACATGGGATACTCTGCAAATCAGATTTAAGTGCGTGACAGAGGGTTCATCGAACCACCGTTATACTATTTTATCTCCCTTTACATTCTCGAATAGCGCGCGGGAAGAAAGAACACCTGAATCTCTCCGTTCGATGTTGTTGTTGTTGTTATTGGAGCTTTAGGGCGCTCAACATCGTGGTCATCAGCGCCCATCTCCGTTCGAGCTCTGAATTCTCGTATTTTAATCTGATGATCATTTCTACCTATGTAAGTGGGAGTCAACAATATATTTTCACATTCGGAGAAGAATGTTGCTGATTGGAGTTTCGTAAGTAGCCCACGCCGCAGTAATAAGCGTCGTTGTTGTAATGATTCCCATCCCAGATACTGTATCATTTCCGTAACTCTGTCTCCCCTGTATCGTGACAATACGAAACGAGCTGCCCTTCTTTGGACTTTCGATGTCCTCCGTCAAACCCACCTGATAAGAATCCCACACTGGGCAGCAATACTCCAAAAAATGACGAACAAACGTGGTGTATGTAGTCTCTTTAGTAGTTCTGTTGCATCTTTTAAGGATTCTGCCAATAAAACGCAATCTCTGGTTCGCCTTTCTCACGTCATTATGTACGTATTCCTTCCAGTTTAAGTCTGAAGTAATTGTTATTCCTAGGTATTTCGTGGAGTTTACGGCCTTCACTTTTGATTGATTTATATTGTAATGAAAGTTTAACGGATTTCTTTTCGTACTCATGTGGACTGCTTCACACTTTTCATTCTTTAGAGTCAATTGCCAATTTTTACACCATACTGATATCGTTTTCAGATCGTTCTGTAGGTGGTTTTGATCTCGAGATGATTTCACTAGACGGTAAATGACGCGTTCTCTGCAAACAACCTAAAAGAGTTGTTCAGATTCTCTCCCAAATCGTTTATGTGAATAATGAACAGCAGAGGGCCGATAACACTACCCTGTGGATCGTCCAATATCACCTCTATTTGAGTCGATGGCTTACCATCGATTACTACAAAGTGTGTCCTCGCTAACAGGAATCCCCTATCCAGTCGCAAATTTGCGGCAATATACCATTTATTTGATTAAAAGCCGTTTGTGACATACGATGTCAAAAGCCTTCTGGAAATCTAGAAATACGGAATCAATTTGAGATCCCTTGTCGATAGCCCTTATCACTTCGTGTGCGTAAAGAGCTAGTTGTGTTTCGCATGAACGGTATGTTCTAAATTCGTGTTGACCATGGGTCAATGTATCATTCTGTTCGAGATAGTTCATAATATTTGAATACAGGGTATGATTGGGTACCTTGACGTATACTTTTAACATGAGAAGTGTCATCCCAAATTGAATTCCGAATACCTTAAGATCTCCTTGCTGTTGTAAATCTCTAATTGACATGCTGATTTCCCGCCTGGCTTCTGACCTAATAAAACTTTCGCGATGTACGTCAGGCATGGCTCGTTGCCAATGAAAATCACAGCACGTGCCTCTACAGTTTTTGTTACTTCAAGCGACCTTGTCTTCCAGAGAGCAAGGTTTTCTTCCGACAAGTTACGTAACTCCAAACTGCATATTCAAATACCTGCTACCACTGATAATTCAATGCACAGTCAATAGCTTCAGAAGTTCATTTTCATTGATGTACTAACTTTCTGTCTCAGCCCAAGTCGGGACTGGGCTTTCACATTGCATGGTGAACAAGGTAAATAGTTTGACGTAAGTTCATTGTGAAACCCGTATTTTACGTGGGGCCCTAAATTTCTTTTGTGACGTCACGTTACTTTTAGCGCCAGTTATCACGTCGGTCCGATTGAGATTTGGTGTGATTATCTCAGAAAACGTGCACAATGCTTACACAATGGACTTCGTGGTGATAATGGTAGCCAACAGTAAAATGCGACCAACCGTCCCGGATTCTGCGGGACTCCCTTGATTCTGCCGCACCGTCCAGCATTTGAAGACTTTAATATAAGTGTCCCGTAAACCTGCATAATTTTTAATAGCAGTTCTGTTGCATGTTTTAAGTGTTCTGTCAATAAAACGTAGTCTTTGGTTCGCCTTTCCTACAACATTATCTACGTGTTCTTTGCAATTTAAGTCTGAAGTAGTAGTAATTCCTAGGTATGTTGTAGAGTTAACGCCTTCACGTTTGATTGATTTATCTTGTAAAAGTTTAAGGGATTTCTTTTCGTACTCATGTGGACTACTTCACACTTCTCATTATTTAGAGTCAATTGCCAATTTTTACACCGTAGTGATATCTTATTCAGATCGTTCTGCAGTTGGTTTTGATCTTCAGATTATTTTCCTAGACGGTAAATGGCGGCGGCATCTGTAAACAACCTAAGAGAGCTACTTATATTTTCCCCTAAATCGTTTATGTAAATAAGGAACAGCAGAGGACCATTAACACACCGGATAACGCCCGATATCACCTCAGTTTTAGTTGATGCCTTACCATCGATTACTACGAACAGTGCCCTCTCTGACAGGAAATCCCCTATCCAGTCGCAAATTTGGGGCAATATACCATAACCATGCGCCGTTAAGAGATTCAAGGCTGTGCCCTCAACAGACATGGTGATGCTCACGTTCTTTTTTGACATCTGACGTCCGATACTCATCGAACTCCTCGATTACGGAAAAACTTTTATCAATGACATGTACCGTGAGACACTCATTTACCTACCTAAGTCCATCAAGAGCATATGGTCTGTGCTACTCACGGAGGGAGTGATTCAGGTGCATGAGACGCACGTCTACACGTCTCTAGGGTCTCACAATGTGTACTGGCCAAATTAATGTGGGAGCAGCTTAAAATCCACCCTACAGCCGGGACATGTCGCCCTGTGTCTTCCATCTGTTTCGTCCGCTAAGAAGTGTGTCAGTGGGAAGTGCTTAAACTCGGACCTCGCACGCCAAACTCAAGCAAACAGTAGAGGACTGTTTTTTGTCACAGCCACAGGAATTCTGGGGAACAGAAAATCCTTCGGCTCGTTAAAAAGTGTGATTACTTTTGATTAAAGACTTCAATTACACCCAATGTTCGTTTCTCACATTTTCATTTGAATACCTCTCATACAACTAAAACACATTTAGTTTTTACAGCATTAATTTTCAGCACTCATCTTTAACGAAATGATCCGGTATCTTGGTATGCATCAATTAAAAGCCATTGAAATCTGGTATTAAGTGTGCTTTTCACTGTAGCATTTTCGGAAAACAGTTCTTGCCGAAAAATGATTTCATACCATGTGATTGGTGTGAACATTATGTTTCTTAACGATGATAACCCAGAATAAATGCAACGAAAGTTTCGCAGAGAATTGCTAGAATATTTGGAAATATTTTTTCAGCGGTAACTTCACCAAGGAATGTAAATTGTTTAAATACATTAATTACAGTAATCAAAGTAAATATAACTAAAACGACTATATTAATTTGAATAAATAAAGTCAAAGGATTAAGAAAATTCCAAAAATTCCAAATTTGTAATTAAAAGTGTAACATTGCATGGAATTATGAAAAATTGAAGAAATGGTGGTAACGAGACGAAAACAGATCGCAAAAGTAACAGTTCAACACCTTATGCAGCGTACTACGTTGACACAATGATGACTTTCAAAAGTTGCTTACACTGCACTTAGAAATGTCACAAGCATTCTTTCTCTTACTGTCACCAACTATGGCGAGATAATTTAACAATTTGAAACATTCATCTATCTGCGATCGGTGAGGCGATACATTAAACAATATTTAATAATAATGTATGCTGAAGTCGAGATCACCGTACAGGCGAAACGTTAGCGGCGGTTTAGTTGCCTATGTTAGAAACGCACCATATGCATCAGATTTAGTCATTCGACTACTGAGCCCCACGGTTTAATTAAAAATAAAATTAATTTCTTGAAACATCGATAATTTATAAAGTTCATTTATCTGCTTCTTCTCACACTTTGAGGCAACTCGCCGATTCTATTTCTTACGTAAAGTTTAATAATATTTTTTTGAAAAGTCGGGATGACGGTCAGTAAATGTAGGCAGAACTTCCGAAGCGAGCCTGGGTTGGCAATGCGCCACGTTTCCCATAGGCTGTGGCATACCACTTTCGCACTTACAGTACAGCCTTATCCATTTGCGTTCACCAATCGACTTACTAAACCCAGTAATTTAATTAAGAAGTACTAATGGTTTGAAACATTAATAATTAGCTGTGGAAAGTTCTGCGTTGTGAAAATTTAATATTTCATCATAGTTTTCACCGTTTCACAGCTGTCTTACTTGGCGCAATGAATTTCTCGGAATTCTTTCCAGTGTCCCTGCAAAGTTTTCTAATTACATTTCAGTTAAAACACTAGGTTCTAGCATTAAGCTTATTGAACTCGGATCCAGTATCTCAATATTTCTTCTGTTTACCTTGTCGAATCAATGGAAATGCACACACCAGGAAAATTTCATTCGAATTAAAGCCGACATTTTATATAATCTTCTGTTTACCCACTGTTCAACACAAAAAAAAAAAAAAAAAAAAAAAAAAAAAAAAAAAAAAAAAAAACAAGAAGAAAGAATGGAAACTTGCGAAAAAGCTCTAAAGAAAACGCAGTCTTATGTTACACAGATACGTATGGGAAAAGCAGAATTTTTTATAATGAAAAGCCCAGTTTTTTCCTCACAATGGTGTTTGTAGGTTAAATTATAGTCTTGCCGGCATCGCATGATAATGTTGGCAATCATGTGACGTTGACATTAGTCAGTCGCATGACAAAAGAAATTTTTTCATATGAAATCTTCGTTTTACGAGGGCTATTACTTCTACTGAGTGGACAACTCTAACAAGAACCTGTCAACCATAGAGCAGGAAGGGAATTATTAATTTACTTAATGTTTAGTATGAAACAATAATCAAGTCATTCTATGTGGATTTCTAAGAATATTAAATCTTGGCAAAGGTTTCTACCGTGTAATTGATGTTGTCAACATATTCACGCGAGGCCGCATAACACTTCGACACTTCCACACTTGCCAAATCAACGCTACATGTGTAATGAGAACAACATCTAGTACACACACGCGCGCACACACACACACGTTCATGGATGATTATTTCTAAGAACTCTCAAATGAGTAAATACCAGTGAGTTCAAAGATAATCTGGAGATAATGCTGTGTATTACGAAGTCTTGAAGCTTGACGCCATATTGGTGAATGTATATTTGTCGTCCACTAACCAATTGTCAGTATTATGCGCTTACAAGTAATTTAACTTTCTTAAATTTCTAATAGTTTCTACTAATTGCTTTCGTAGAAACTCATATACAATAAGCACTGCTTGTTCTGAAAATATGGATACTATTTACAAAATATTCGAATCATGAAAATAACCGTACTCTTGCAACGAAACAATAGAAAAAAGACACGAGTTGTGTGAAACGTAAACTTGAGTTATAGTAGGATTCAGAACTAGTGTTTCTCCCACACTAAATTTAAAGATTAAATCACACTGTTGTAGACAAATGAATAAAGATTTAATAAAGATAGGTTTAAGGTGTTTGGTGCAAGAATGATTTTCCGCACAGGGTGCTTATCCAGTCCATAACATAAAACGGTGACTTCCTCTCCAAAGTCGCCGCCACTAGATACTCAGTGCTTTGTAATCTTGTGTCCAACAATGAAGTGCAGTCTTAATATATATCTGGAGTTTATTTAGACCACACAACCCTAGCAAATCCCATAGTGGTTTGGCATTGCTATATTCGTATGCCCTACATAAACTACACACACATGTTAAGACTGAAGCTTTTTGTTCATCACAAGACTACAAAGCACAAACTGCACATGAGAAATACCGTCTACAGCAGTGCAATTTATTTATTAAATGAAATGTCATAGAAAAACTAGTTCTGCACAAAAATATAACTCAAACATGGATCAGAACTATACCTTTTTTACCTTTGACTTCTGCACAATCCTAAGCGACACAAACTTCTTCATTATTTATTTATTGAAGTAATCAATCGTTCATAATTTATTTTCAGAGGACACAGGGCTCAAAACAACAACACGACCTATACGTACGGAGTTGGCAACGTAATTGTAGTGTCACGTAATTAAACACAATTTATTAACGACGTACTACATTCCAGGTCAAAGAATAATTACACATATCAAGGAACAGACGCAAGTCAGAGATATGTGTGCACAGAGTAATTGCACTTCCATAGTAGTAATAGCAGAGTCGAACATGAAAGAGTCGCGAAGCTCCCAGTGATTTTCTACAACTTTGCGATTGCAGCACTGTCAAGCGGCCGGGTCGTAAAAACACACCGCGAAGCGATTGAGTAATGAATGTGTATTTGGACTGAAGCAGCATTTTCAAAATAACTTCGTATTTACGAGCTTTTGTGGCGCCATAAATTGTAGCAACTGTCAAAAATATAATTTGGAAATCTCTCATTTGCAAAGGATGCTCAGAAGTAACAGAATAATGTTATTGATAACAGGTGTTCGTTTATTGTGGTTAGTTATACTTTTAGGCAAACAAGTAAATCCTTAACAAATCATTCACGTCCAAACGTCAGCTGTTAATGAGAATTGCAAATACTTGACCACTATTTCATAATATTACTGCTGAATAAAAGTAATGTATGAATGACTGCATTAGGTTCGTATCTCAGCTTCACAAAAATGATAACCCTGTATACTAACATATTTTGCCGGTTACCTACTAATTTGAAAAAAGTGAATACGTAGCTACAAATAAATATGTCCATATATAAGCTGTTAATGTTAGCACGTCACATTCTTGAAGATATTCAGTTTGATACCTGCGAAGTAGCTAAAAAATTATGATAGGTACACGGAAGGCACAGAAGCAAGGACGAGGTGAAAAAATGGTTTAAACGACTATGTAGAATCTAATCCCCTACAATGTGAAAATCGTATGTACTTTTGAAAACATTACAATGTCCGAAATTCGCTAAAACAAAACTCGTGCAACATGTCAGTACGCATCGAGAATGCGAAAATAATCATAATCAGTTCCTTTTATATACTTCAGCACATGAGGTTTCAATTCAGTTCTGCTTTCAAAAGGTTTCAGACGATATTAATGTCTATATACATGTGGCGTCTGTTCCGAAAGAACAGACGTCACTTCTGATCCTGCAGTTGTTATTATTTAATATTCACAGAATATATTACATCAACTGCGATTGGGCAAAGCTGAAATTTGTAGCCAGCCGGGATTCGAACCCGGGTCTCCTGCTTTCTAGGCAGTTGCGCTGACCCTTACACCACTGGGGACACAGTGATCACCGCCACTGCAAGGACTACCTAAGCACGCTTTCCGTCAGATACAAATTGCCAGCTTCGCCCTGCCCACAGTACTCAAACTCGTAGTTATGGAACTAATTCCCTTAAGAGTAAGGGCTTCAAACTTGCCCACCCCTCCCCACTAACCGGCATATTATATATACTCGGATATTGTGAACTGTATAAATTACACTGCACTGACAGTTTGTTAAATTATAGACTGCCATTAACAGAAACAGTGATATTACATTAATGATGCTTTCGTATTTGCATTAGAAAGTTCACAGCAACTTTCAGTTAACAGAAAATATGAAAGTAACAGCATTAAAAACGGCAACTTCTCAGTTTGCATTGTGCCATTCCACTGTTATTCCCTACTGGCCGATTGGAGCGCTAGTATCGCTTCAGCGGCAATTTTTTTCCTAGAGAGTTTCGCGACTTTCTGTTATAGGTAATAGACCGTCACTATTTTCACAGATCCTAACTCTTACAGTTGTGTATCCAGTGCACAGACATAGGCTATATTTACTAGATTGGCAAACTAGCCTCTCTGACTGAAGCCTGAAGTCGCCATCGTGCCTCACGTCACGTCAAAAAATTTCCGTGCTGTACTACTATGATCATCTGACATGATATGACGTTCTAACCTATAATAGTTGGGGTAAACATTATTGCATTTGAGGTAATACTTTCGTAATAGTTGACACTGTATGTGTCGAACCATGTTATTAAAAGAACGTATTACATACGGTTAAGTCCTGGAGGCCTCAAGTGATTATGTTGTCAGTGATGTGATGCTGGCATTAGCCAATCGCGTGACAACAAAATTTGTTTTCTCATGATATCTTCGTTTTAAAAGGAGTGAACGAAGATACTTACAAGGACCTGTCAACCATATAACAGGCTCAGCAATATTTATTTACTTCATCGTCTGTACGAAACACTAATCAAGTCACACTATGGATTTCTAAGAATATTAACATATCGACAGAGACATTCTACCGTTTTGTTGATGTTGCCAACATTATCATGCGAGGCCGCCGGAATGGTAGATAAAATATTACACAATGCAACTCATTACTGTATGTGTCAAAGCCTACTCCAGGTCAAAAAATTACAGCCATATACAACACACGAATGTCTAATATGTCAAAACTCATAAGACAGCGGAGTTACGTCAGTTCATCCGTATTTTTCGACTGTTTTCTATAATTACCTAGGAGGTAATTGCTTAATAGATCCCGTAACACGACTGAATTGCCGTAGGTAGCAGAACATAATGAACAATTTTGAATAACTTATATTTTTGTTTACTTACTTCAGGGATTTGAACCCTGTTGAACATATTGGGATGCACTTAGCACACAAATTGTAGCCAGAACAACACCTAGTACAACCGCTGCAGGGCTGGATATTGCACTCATGGAAGAATGGCCAAGTATCCCTCAGGTGTTGGTTGATAACCTCATACTGCCCTTGCCACGCAGGTGTGCAACTGTACTGGCCTTGCGAGGTGACCACACGCCATATTAGAGGGCAACGAGAATGTCGTTTTCACTATTATCGTATCCCCATGGAGTCTCCTTCTATGTACGCGCCATGTAAACCTAAAGATTGAGACAGCAAAATATCATACTGTATCACACATAAATTACAATTGCAACGAATATCTGCATAAAATACAATTCCATATGTACATAGTGTATGATTCTCATCTGATCCTCTAATTTTTTGAGCAGTGCATGTAAGTACTGCACATTTTACACAAGATAACGTTTTACTCGATTATCTGTGACACAACTGATTCCTGAAAAATATCTCTGCAACACTTAGTAGAATTATATATCGTTTGGTATCTGCGAATTTAATTCAAACTGAATGTATGTAGTCATTGCGTGTAGCAGCAGCACTCGTTACTAATGTATCGTTCTCAACGATACCATAAAATCGTATCGGAAGCAACCGCATACATCCTGCTCCATTTTGGTTCCTTTATGTATTTTCTTATAACTGAATCCGTTTGAAATGGATTTAATAATGAAATAAAAAATTGAAGAAAAAAAACGCACGTTTTACACTATTTAATGTGGAATATAAAGAAATCTTTTCGCAAAGGACAGCTACTGCACTACGTGATCGAACGTATCCGGACACCTGGATTAAAACGACTTAAAAATTCGTGCTGCCCTTCATCGGTAATGATGGAATTCAATACAATGATGGCCCACCCTTAGAGTGGTATCTGTGGGTTACTGGAAGTGGTGTTCACCCATTTGTATTGTATAATTATTTCTGTTTTTATGTACACTAGACATTCAAAGGTACTGCACATAATCACAATCATAAATCTTAAGTTCATATCTTTAACTTGCCACATTATAGGTTTTCCACTTTCCTTTTATTCACAATGTGTTGCTTTATTATTCATTTATCGATTATTTATTTAGTTTCAAATTCATGTATAGATGTACTTCAATGAGATGTGGTGTCTGTAAATTTATTTTTCATGTTGCACTCTGTATCATTTCTTCTGAAATTTGTGAAACAATTTATTTATCTGTAATGATGCATTTCTGGTATTGTAAAAAATGTTAAATCAATTATTCTGTTGATTATGTTGTACAAATTATGCAATGTTTTAGCTGGTTCATGCCATGGCAATTTTAACGTTTTATATGAGAGGTGTAATATTGCACTATAAAACGGGTAGGTTGCTCGCTGGCGTAAGCTAAAAATTGCTGATTCGGCGGGAGTATGTTCTAGATCCGGTGTGTGAGCTAGCTGGCCCGGAGGTCGCAGTTGGTTCGTTGACTGAGGTGGAAGCAAGTTATCCTAGCTGTGAAGAGCAGTGGGCTTTCGAAGATAATTACACCGTTCTGGACAAAAGTAGCTCCAGATGAAGGTGTGTGACCATTCAATTGTTTATTGAACTCATAACCCATTTACACCATCGCCAAGAGGAGGATAATTGGGCTGTTGCCATACTGTCCACAGGGCGTACTGCTGCATTTGCTTAGCATCAAAGTTTCGAATTCGTCACCGAAGATTTTGTAAGTCATGCATTTTATTATTACTGGTATTACCTGTGGTCGAAAATCGTCCAATTGTGTTTAAAATGGTCACTGGAGGTAAAATTTTACGTATCATGTCGGCGGCCTCGCGTGATTATGTTGGGAACATCAACAACACGATAGAAAATCTTTGCCCATTTGTTAGAACCACATAGAATAACTCGATTAGTGCATCATACAGACCATGAAGTAAACAAATAATGCTGTTCCTGCTTTATGGGTGACAGGTTCTTGTATGTACCCTCGTCCGCTCAGTAAAAATAATTGCCCACGTAAAGCGAAGATTCCATGAGAAATCAGCGTTGTCAAGCGATTGGCTAAAATGAAGACTCACTATTCAGCATCTGTTGCCAACATTATCATAGGAGGCCGATGGGACATTTGGTAAAATTTAACCGGCACTGGGAGGTATGAAACGGTATCTTTGACGTGTTAAGGAAAATGTCTGACACAATAACAACAAATAAAAACGGAAGTATATACTTCTCATGCCATTTTCGAATTATATAACTTTCATTAGCCTAATATTTGAAATGGAACTACAATTTCGGTGTTCGTATATTTATACAACGCCAGGAAATAATGTTATTTCGATACTGCGATATTCAGAATTCCAGAGCTGACAACATGTCGACTTCCTAGTTCCACCCGTGCACCGCTACATGCCTCTCCCAGCGCATCATCCATTATATCGGCATTCATATGAAAACATCCATTTCCTTTAACCACTCTTAATCACTGCGAAAATGAAGCATTTGAACGGCACAAGAAAGTGAGTTGGGAGCACTCCATGTTTCGATATTCACTTATTTTAAAATGTTATTTTAATACTGCAGATGCGCTGCATTACATCGTCTTTGGTCGAGGCGAATAGCCAATCAGTGAGCTGATTGTTGGAGAATGTAGAACTTGATCCAAGCTGTAGATAGGAAAATTTCTACTTCCTTTACCGCTTTTAATGGCTAAATGTACACATTATATTTATATTCGTGAAATCTACGACAAACAATCTTTCGAATTATGTAACTTTCATTGACCTTCTTGTACGAATACATTAGTAATATGTAGAGTTTAATATAAGTGTCCCGCAAACATGCCTAATTTGTCCCGCAAGTCCTGCATTCTGGTAATTTTCATATTCCACCAAATTTGGTTTGCCAAATTGGCATGTTTGCGGGACACTTATATTAAACTCTTCAAATGCTGGAAGGTGCGGCAGAATCAAGGGAGTCCCGCAGAATCCGGGACGGTTGGTCGCATTTTACTGTTGGCTACCATTATCACCACGAAGTCCATTGTGTAAGCATTGTGCGTGCTTTCTGAGTTAATCACACCAAATCTCAATCGGACCGACGTGATAACTGGCTTTAAATGTAACATGACGTCACACAAGAAATTTCGGGCCCCACGTAAAATACGGGTCTCACAATGAAGTTACGTCAAACTATTTACCTTGTTCACCATGCAATGTGAAAGCTCGTTCGCGACTCTGAGACAGAAAATCAGTACATCAAGGAAAATTAACTTCTGAAGCTATTAACTGTGCATTGAATTATCAGTGGTAGCAGGTATTTGAATATGCAGTTTGGAGTTACGTAACTTGTCGGTAGAAAACCTTTCTCTCTGGCAGACAAGGTGGCTTGAAGTAACAAAAACCGTAGAGGCACGTGCTGTGATTTTCATTGGCAACCAGCCATGCCTCACGTACATCACGAAAGTTTTATTAGGTCAGAAGCCAGGCGGGAAGTCAGCATGTCAATTAGAGATTTACAACTGGCAAGGAGATCTTAAGGTATTCGGAATTCAGTTTGGGATGACACTTTGCATGGTAAAAGTATACGTCAAGGGTACCCAATCATACCCTGTATTCAAATATTATGAATTATCTCGAACACAGTGATACATTGACTCAAGGTCAACACGGATTTAGAAAATATCGTTCATGCGAAAAACAACTAGCCCTTTACGCACACGAAGTGATGAGGGCTATCGACAAGGGATCCCAAATTGATTCCCTATTTCTAGATTTCCAGAAGGCTTTTGACATCGTACCTCACAAACGGCTTTTAATCAAATTGCGTGGTTGTGGTATATTGCCCCAAATTTGCGACTGGATAGGGGATTTCCTGTTAGCGAGGACACACTTTGTAGTAATCGATGGTAAGCCATCGACTCAAATAGAGGTGATATCGGACGTTCCAGAGGGTAGTGTTATTGGTACTCTGCTGTTCATTATTCACATAAACGATTCGGGAGAGAATCTGAACAACTCTTTTAGGTTGTTTGCAGATGACGCCGTCATTTACCGTCTAGTAAAATCATCTGAAGATCAAAACTACCTACAGAACGATCTAAATAAGATATCAGTATGGTGTAAAAATTGGCAATTGACTCTAAAGAATGAAAAGTGTGAATTCGTTCACATGAGTACGAAAAGAAATCCATTAACCTTTCTTTACAAGATAAATCACTAAAACGTGAAGGCCGTAAACTCCACAAAATATCTAGGCATAACAATTACTTCAGACTTAAACTGGAAAGAATACGTACATAATGTCGTGGGAAAGGCGAACCAGAGACTGCGTTTTTTTTTTTTTTTGGTAGAACCCTTAAAAGATGCAACAGAACTACTAAAGAAACTGCATACACTACGCTTGTCCGTCCTATTTTGGAGTATTGCTGCCCAGTGTTGGATCCTTATCAAGTGAGTTTGACGGACGACATTGAAAGAGTGCAAGTAAGTGCAGTTCGTTCTGTATTGTCACGATACAGGGGAGACAGCCTACGGAAATGATACAGGATCTGCGATGGGAATCATTACAACGGCGCCTATCGCTGCGGCGTGGGCTACTTACGAAACTTCAACCTCCAACATTCTCCTTCGAATGCGAAAAAATATTGTTGATTCCCATTTACATAGGTAGAAAAGATCATCAGAATAAAATTTGATAAATCAGAGTTCGAACGGAGGGATTCTGGTGTTCTTTCATCCCGCGCGCTATTCGAGAATGGAAGGGGCGATAAATTGTATAATGATGGTTCGACGAAGCCACTGCCAGGCACTTGAATGATTTTCTGAGTATCCCATGTAGATGTAGATCACAGGAGTTCTAAAGCGCACTATCTAGAAAATTCCAAGAAAAAGGGCTCCAAAGCTTAAGCGCAACAGAAATAAATGCTATACACTAGTCAAGGTATTTCATCACTTGGTTCATAAAACCTTCCATTCATACATGCCAAGGTATTTCACGCTGAAGTGTGTCGAAAACAGCTGAGGCAGTAGCGAGCATGACTGACATATGTATGAACAGGGCTCGTCCAACTTGCGAGAAAACAATTTAATTTTTATGAATTGTTTTAAGAATTATAATATTATAAAGTTAATGATATAAAATATTATCAGTTACATCACAAATTTACTTTTTTTATATTGCCGCGGTGGAGTAGCCGAGCGGTCTAAAGTGTCTCGCTGCGGAACGCGCGGTTGCTCGCCGTGGAGGTTCGAGTCCTCCCTGGAGTATGGGTGTGTGTGTTGTCCTTAGATTACTTTACTTAGGTTTAAATAGTTTGTAAGCTATGGACTGATGACCACGCAGTTTGGTCCGATAGATTTATAAACGTTTCAACATTTGAACATTCGAACTTTTTTTATTTGTGGAGTGACAGTTGCAGCTAATTAAAATTTTAATTTTAATACAAAGCCGAATAATGTCAAATGCATTTTATATTTAATGTAGGTAGATTAAAGCGTTAAATACTATTGTCATTATTTTTATACAAAGTTTGGCGATATTGTAAGCTTTCGACAGATAAATATATTTGTTGTAAATTCTTCGACCCAGATACTTCGTGGAAAAGCAAAGTATAAATGTTGCCCTGTCGTTAGTATACAAAAAAGCAGACAGCCAGTAAGAATCAAGGCTGCATATTAATACAATCTATAGTCCATCATCAGTTGTCATCACCAATTTTTAAGAAATGATCCGACATGCCTGGTTTGCTTCCAAATATTCTAACGAAAGATAAGTTTTCCGGAAAGAAGTATGTTCTACTCAGATCTTTTGAAAAAAAAAAAAAAAAAAAAAAAAAAAAAAAAAAAAAAAAAAAAAAAAAAAAACATGTTCCTGTAATCAATCGTCCTTCATTAACTGTGCAAGAATGTTAAATATTTTTTGTTTTTATGTGTTATTAATATTATCGTTGTAGTGCTAGCACATAAAATACAAAATAGAAAAACGACATGATATTACGAAAATTTTACATAATTGTCACTACATCCGGAAACTAATGATAGTGGTAATAAATTTACCTAAATAAATATGCATTTGAAGTTATTCGAGCTTCTAAGAAGCAAACGTGAGTGTAATTATCATTTTAAGTAGTGACAGCCATTTCAACAGCCAAATTGAATTATTTACAATTTAATCGATAATTCGTTAGGTAATAAACTTTATTAAAATGTTATTGCAAGTTTTAACACAAATAATTTAAAAAAATGCTTATTCAGGTTAGGTTCAAACACAGATCGTCTACATAAGAACTATTACAACAGCAATTTGACCGTGGTACAAGTTTTCGTTAGCAGTAAGCTACAATATCGTATAAGTGCTGCGGTTAAAACTTTGCAGATCTTTTTCTTGGAATTTCTGGATAGTGCTCTTTAAAACATCTATGAGTTGATACCCGTTACGTATACTACCAACATGCTAAGTCTCACCGCATACTGAATTTCCGAGACCAAGTCCATAACACTGCTACGTACCATCAAGCGGTTGATGCTATTTATCAGAAAACTACGATGTACTGGAAAGAACTGTACGTCGGAGATGGTCGCCGCAACTTGTAATATTTCTGCTGTCTCCTGATGTATCAGGACCTGTATAGGATTACCTTTGTGCGTCCCGGACGTCACTCATTGTCACTTTTCAATAACACAGGCTCTCGCATAACAACGATATAAATGCTAGACTGGCATTATCTTCGGCTACAAATTTTTATTATGCCCTAACTACACGCCCCTACTCCATATGTAAGGTAAAGTGGGGTCTTTGCATACGGTCGCTTTGTAGGATTTCTTGGTGACTGAATCTATAAAATATGAACCCCTATACGATCAAATTCTCAATACATTTGTTTTTCCTAGTCAAGACGTGAGCTTTTGAAAACTCCCTGCAGATTCGTCGAGTATGTTAGTAAATTAGTATCTTCAAACTGGAAGGCAAGACAGCTTTATTAGTGTCGAAGACAGCAAACATACTCATTTTGCTCTAGTGCGTACTACATTTTTTTAAAACAGCAAAGTTTTTGAGTACTCTATAATAAACTGACTTCATAACACTTTAAATAGATAGGCTATTATTGACAATAAAATAGGTAAATATATAATATTATTACAAAAATGAGAAAAAATATAGGAAAAGTATGAGGGACTGTGTTGGGTATGAATTGACAAAATCTTCAGGCTGTATAGGTGACTCTGATAACAAAATTACTGTGTCAAATGAGTCTTTAATTACCACGGATTTTGATCAACTATACCTTCGGTTGAATATACCGAGTGAGGTGGCGCAGTGCATTCAGGAGGACAATAGTTCAAAACCACCCTGGGCAACCAGGGATCGTTTCCCTGATTTCCGTATATAACTCCAGGAAAATGCCGAGATGGTTCCTCTGAAAGGGCATGGCCGATTTCCACATCATCTGCCAAAACTCTGAGCGGGAGCACGGTCCCGTATCACTATTCTGTCTATGGGACGTTAAACCCTCATCTTCCTCCCTTACTTGCTTACTTTGTTTCAATAAAAGGGCTTATTTTCGATTGGTAAGGTTTCTGGTAATTTGAAGAAAGGAGTAGCGTACTTCTTACTTCCATGACAGTCGCATAATTTCGGCACACAAAGGTTACAAATTATATTATTATTATTTTGAGAATCTTTCAAGATATAAAATTTTCGGCAAATGAAAGCAGGCGCGGGAAGGATGTAATTTTCTTGCTCGGGTAATATTCTCAACTCTTGTATTAACCTTGTTATTGAAGGTAACTTAACATGTTACTCGGACGTACTGGGGGGAACATGAGTTAATTCTATAAGGGGGACATTAAATTATTGCTAATAATCCTTGCTAACACATTACTTGTTAAAATAGTTAAGAAAGATGGCTGATGGCCATCAGAGCAGGTAGAACTGCTAATTTAACGAACAGAAATGCAATTATGGAATTCATTATCAATCAAAGAGGACAAAATCACGGGAGATGACATTATCTATGCCGAGCACACATGTCAGATGAAGCCTGTCAGCCATCTTGGCAAATTGTAGAATTATATTTCTCCGTTAAATCTATGCGTCAAGTCGACTCTCTTACTGTTAATACATTGAATTGACAATCAATACAAAGTATGTACTTTCAAACAACATAATTTCTTGAATAAACACCAATAAATACTCATAATAAGCTATTTCAATTTTTTTTTTTTTTTTTTTAACTCTCACTCTTTTAACACGTTGTACGTAATGAGAAAACCGCCGGATAGTATTATTCCTGCCGCGGTGGAGTAGCCGAGCGGTCTAAGACGCCACGCTGAGGAACGTGCGTTTCCCCGTCGTCGGAGGTTCGAGTCCTCCCTGGGACATGGATGTCTGTGTTGTCCTTAGGTTGGTTTAACTTAGCTTAAGTAGTTTGTAATCTACGGGCTGATGACCTCGTAGTTTGGTGCGATAGATTTACAAACATTTGAACATTTGAAGTATTATTCCCGTTTTAAGTGACATAAAACATCAGCTATCCAATACGACTTAGCAATATGGCGGAGGCAGGCTTCACTTTTTGAGCGTAAGGGCGTCTCCTTGTTAGGATTCGCACCATTCATAATGAAAATATCGTGACTGTGGAGATGGGGATTAAACAAAAGATTTCATTTATCTCTAATTTATTATTATAACCACACAAATAAAGAACAAAGGGTACTACACAAACACGCAAATGAAACCTAAGTGCTGTCAAGCTCTTGGTCGTTTCAAAAGAAACTAAATATTTTAAAATGAGATCATTTTCACATCAAATTAAATTATAACTTTTGCTAGCAGATGTAGAGATTTGGTGCGGCAGTAAAGCAGTTCCTTTCGGTGCAGAAAATAGGTTCCGATGACTACTCCACACAATGCGAAAGTTTCTCGAAATCGGAGATACAGCGTTCGAAGTCTGAGCGTTCCGTACAACGAGACCGCAAATTAAGATATGGTAAATTGTCGCTTAGCCAACTCTACTACAAGGCCACTAATTGCTTAATCGAAGCGGGAAGCACAGCAAAGGTCTGCATGTCCCCAAATTCTCAAGAAAAGCCCGAAGTGGACGAAACACTTCAGGACACTTTTAAGTTTGCCATGCTAAATCGGAGCGGAGAGAACGTGTTTGTACTGCTCCACGGCTGCCAGTCAAGCCCTTCTTCATCGCAAAACTGCCAGCTCCCTCAGCCCTTCGCGCGCATTTATATTATAAAAATATTACTCCTTCCTGACGTGGGGGTGGTCAGTTGTTTCAAAATGGCACCAATGGCCACTCTCCAGACTCCCACATTACGCCAGGGCACCGAGTGATACTGGGTATACGCTACTGTGACCAGTGGCGTAGCTATGTCACCAAGGGCCCCGGGGCAAAAATGACATGGGGGCCCTCTTTACACTAATATTGTACAGATGCAAAACTACATCATCATCATCATCATCAGCTCCTTACCGCCCACTGGAAGACATAATAAAACAAACCTAAATACTACTAAGTACATTATTGTGTGTCACGCAGCAGATAATATTTAATGGAACTCTCTAATATAATTGTGAAAGTTTGTTCACGCAAAAATTACTAGGTGATTTGGATGAAATTTTGCAGAGGGATAGAAATAGTGTTGGACCTGGGTAGGACATACAGATGAAAATGCTCCATGGGATAGTTTTCGTCAGCGGTGACAGCAGGCAGACTTTCGTCAGTGCCGACAACTCACTCTCGCTAAACTACTGCGCTGTTAGCTTATTTCGTTGACAGCCCAGTCAAAGAAGGAAAACGGGGGAAATATTCGCGTGGGATGGTTTCATCAAAAGTAAGTTGCTGGATGTTGTTTGATGAAACACTTTGGATTGAGCCGTGCCCTTACCAGGCTTCTTGAAGTATATGTTAGTGTCTGGCCAGGAAAAAGTAATAAGTAAAAATAAGTAAGTCGATATCTTCGCTTATTATCGTGACAGTGGGGTAGAGGGCAGCTTCTTGATGCACAATTCACTATTGAGACATAGCAATTATTACATGAAACTTCTGATCCGTGAATGTAATTGAACCTATAAATGGCAGAATAAACAGTGTGTGGGTAGAAACGTACTTGAAAAGATTGCGTGAAGTGCTGACTTCTCACCAGAGTGAAGTTGTTTGTTTTTCACTTACAAGAACTGAGCAAAATGCGGCGGAATGTATAGTGTTAGTATGAACGTGAATTTAAGAGCGAATAGTTCTTATAGTATGGGAAGGCGCCGTTCCCGGAAAAAAGCCACAGAATGCCGAATCCATTTCCCGCCTACCATTGCAAGGTAGTGTGTAGAAAGATATGTAGATTCCTTTCGGTATTCCTTTCAGTATTAACGCATTTGTGGAAAATAAACATGCCTGTTTCCTGGCGCAATGCATTTTGTGGAAAATGCGCACTATCCAGGTCTGTCTGCACAGAACCTCATCTGTGGTTTATGAGGTGCACTGTGGAAGGGTCGATATAACTTTGTAAAACACCTTGTAATTTCCTTTTGCGACGTAATGGGGTAGACAGAGTGGGAGCTCGCCTTCTCGCTATTCGTTTTCCAGCGGTCTGCCCTTTCCCGCACCTTCTGCTCTCCAACCTTCCCCCCCCCCCCCCCCACCCCTTCCTGCTGTCACCTGTCACATCTCAACAACAAATCATATGCCCCAATACTGTTCTACTGTACTTAAATATGCTTTATACATTTAATATTTTGTCTTAGTCCATTCTGTTTAACAATAACAAACATTCTGTTTAACATATTGGCTGTCAAAGGTATACTTGGGTTACCGACCCCCGGGGACTATTTACTTTTTTATTTTTTATTTATTATTATTATTTTTCTTTTTTTGCATATTCTGCTTTAATTTGCTTGAAGTAAGCTATTTAAGTACAAATAAGTTGAAAATATTGCAATTTAGTATATGATCACATAGCGCCAGAGTAAAGTGCCCGGTGTGTCATTTGCTATGTCGCTAATAATTTTGGGTTGGTACTCCTGTAAGTCTTTCATTCCACAATATTATTTGCGTACAGTTCCATTATTGTTTTTCTGCATTGTTACTACAGTCTTTATTCCGTGTTGTTTGCTCCGTAACAGTGATATTGTAGCAGAAGTAAGTGTCTCGTAGAAGTTAGGTCGATGAACAAAGGCATGTACAGAAGCTTTTAGATGAAGTTACAGATATAAGTGAAGAAGATGAAGATGCTACTGAAATGGAAAAAGAAGAGGAATGTGTTGATGCTGAGTACTGTTCATGGAGACGAAGATGCTGAAGTTCAAACCAAGAGGGGACAAAGAGAAAACCAGCAATGATAACTGACTATAATCAGTCATTTATAGATCTCTCTCGCCAAATTAAGTCATATATTGTAGGCGGGGTGTGAAATGGTACAGGAAGCTTGCAATTGAACTTGTGATTTACCGATACATCAAAAACAAGATCATCTAAATCACAGAATTCAAAGAGGAAGTGACTTTGAGACTACTCCATACAGAAGATGCCTTTGCCCCTGAGAAATCTCCCCCGTAGCCACCTAGCTGCCTGCAGATTGTGCTGTTGTGAACATGGCAGCAGTAAGTCATAGGTGTACGGATGCTACGAAAACATGAAGAATGAATTTGGACGAGAGCAGTCTGTCAAGAAATGCAAACAAACTACATGTAAATGTAAGAAATTGTGATTCATATTTTTGCGAAGAGTGTTTCTTCATAAAGCACTGTGCATGCAGGTGTTAGAGATACAAAGTGGAATTACCCAATTTTTTCAGTCTGTTTCACTGTTGTTGAGTTGGAGAATTTAATTAAAACTTTATGTGATATAAAATCTACTGTATAAGTAATCTGTAACACCAAATAATAAATTATAAAAACAAGGAAACTCCAATATGACTGGGCCATTTGAGTTACATATAATTCACGATTTCAAGTGTCAATAACTACTCTTGAGCTCTTGACAACTGGAGGCCACGAACATGATTTGTTACTGGGGCCATAACGCACTTAAAAACCAAGTCAAAGCACGCTACTGTGAGTTACAACTGCACCACGGAGCTTTTAAGGAAAAAATGTCCGTGAGTTGTATTTACTTAACGTGGCCCGAAGAGAAGACTTCCTGTGACTTAAATTTAACTCACGTAGTCCATGTGTTAAAACATTGTTTTCTAAAAGTTGGGAATTTTTCTATTTCTTGTAACACTAATACTACTAGTCATTGAAAAAAATTCATAATTATCACGAACTTAATGAGTGGCGTTTAAGTCGTGGGGATTTCGTTCGTGTTTCCTCACGCACCAAAGTCAGAATGAAAGAATACCTACTGGAGTAATACAATGCTTCAAACTGTTATTTATTTTTATTTATTTAGCCTGATCAGATTAGGGCCATCAGGCCCTCTCTTACATCGGACCAGGGTTTTACACATACAGTATTTCTTTACATGTGATTTACCTATAACATAATAATGATTTTTACAGATGAACAGTTAATAACATTATTTATACAGGTTGATTACATGTAAAAGGATGTAAATAAAAGGTAATAACTTAACTCTACATATGTAATAACTTAACTCTAAATAGGATTAATACTAACAGTACCACTGAGACACCTTCTGCTGCTGCTGCTGCTGGTGTAATAATAGAAGTAGCAACATTTATATTAGCAGATACAGTATTTACTTTTGAATATATCGAGACTGGTTAACGCATGGCGAATTCTGACAGAAGCTGTACCTGGCGAGAGCAATGGCAGTTGAAGAATATCTGGGAGGAGGAATGGTTGTGACGTACCTGGACCGTAGGGTAATAAAGACTGGCGTCATTATTGCTTTAGTAGATAATCCATTAACTGTCGTTTGAAGCTGGCAGTGTTATTCAATTCTCTGATATACTGAGGTAGATTGTTCCAGAGCCTGGTTCCTGCTACTGAAAAGGATTTTGAGAAACCGGCTGAGTGATGGATAGGGACAGAAAGGGTTTTGCTCTGACAGGAACGAGTAGTTCTTTTATGTTGATCAGATAAGAGTGTTAAGGTCGAGGAAAGATATGAGGGACAGTGTACGTTGATAAGAGAGTAGAGGAAACAGAGTGTATGAAAATCTCTGCGCTTGTCAGCACGGAGCCAGGATAGTTGCTTATAAGATGGTGAAATGTGATCAAAGAGACGGATGTTACATATATATCGAACGCAGGCATTCATGATTAGTTCCAGACGTCGTGAGTTTTCCCAAGAGAGACCTTGCAAGATAACATCAGCGTAATCAATAATTGGAATTACAAGCGTTTGTATAAGTTTCTTTTTAAGATCGAGAGGAAAAAACTTCTTATATCTCTGTAGGGCATGAAGAGATGCTGATGCCTTCCTACACACGGCGGCTGTGTGCACAGCCAAATTTAGTTTGTCGTCTATTATCACTCCCAGACTTTTTGCCGAGGGCGAAAAATAGATAGGTGTGTCATTTAATATTAATGGTGGTTGAGATTCGCGGTATTTGTGGTTAATGAGTCTAGGATGACCTACCAGAATCGCTTGTGTTTTACTTGGATTGAGCTTTAATCCTATATTCTGTGCCCACTTTGATAGTGCACATAGGTCAGAATTAAAATTCTCGATTGCTGCCTTCAGGTTTTTTGGTTTTGCACTTAAATACAACTGGAGGTCATCGGCATACATGTGGTATTTACAAAAGGACAAGACCGATGATACGTCATTTACATACAATGAAAAGAGAAGTGGACCTAGCACCGAACCCTGTGGTACGCCTGATAGAACTTTTCTTCACTGTGACTTTTCGGTGCCGGACATGACGCACTGAAGACGCGATGTCAAGTATGAGCGAAACCATTGCACCACGCCTTGAGAAAAATTTAGACTGCTAAGTTTAGCAAGTAAAATATCAAAGTCCACAGTGTCGAAAGCTTTGCTAAAGTCTAAGAAGCACATAATAGTCGCCTCTTGTCTATCCATTGCCTGCTTAAGATCGTCTGTTACTTTTATCAAAGCAGATGTTGTGCTGCGATATTTGCGAAAACCTGATTGGTGTTCGTCAAGAAGTTTATTAGTAGTCAAGTAGCTGGTTAGCTGATCATGTACTATATATTCTAGGGCTTTGGACAGTGCCGGAAGAATGCAGATAGGTCGGTAATCAGAGGGTGCTGTGGCAATGTCCTTTTTTGGCAGTGGCTTAACTAGTCCACGTTTCCATGCATCAGGAAAAACACTTGTGGCTAAGGACTGATTAAATATATCTGTTATGATGGGCAGCAGTGGATCAATAATCAGCTTTATCATTTGGATAGTGATACCATCATCCCAGGTAGATGCTGATGTAATACGCATAATGGCTTTTTTGACTGTATTTCCAGTAACATGCTTAAAACAAAACTTATCATGGTTAGCGTTGTTGATCCTCGTGATATGGTCAATAAGTGTTTGTTTCATTTGGTGATCGATTGAAGTGGTAGGCGTTGTGAAATAATGATTTAGTTCCTCAATGGAGACAGTGGGTTCGGCTGCAGTTTTTATTTTCCCAATACCAAGACCGCGCAGGTTTTTCCAGAGGACAGCCGGTCTATTTATGTTGTCGGTTAATGAATGGGCGTATCTGAGTTTAGCATTTCTCACAGCCTGGCTGACTCTGTTACGTTTCTGCTTGTACGAGGTGTGATTTTCAGGTGTAGGGTGCAGTTTGTATGTCCGATGTGCAGTGTCTCTGAGATTCATGAGCTGTTTTAGTTCATCAGTTAGCCATGGTGCGGGTTTCCTTCTCACTTTTTTGGTTTTGATGGGCGCATATTTATCATAAAGCTGGTTAAGTTTATTTGTAATTTTGTGAAGTTTCTCGTTTACATCTGGGAGGGTGTCGGAGGTTGGCTCGAAAATTATTTCTAGTGCATCAGCTGTCAGTTCAGGTAAGTTGATGCGTCGTAAGTCACGGTATGCAGTTAACAGTGGTTTCTTCCTAGGGCATTCTAGCGAGTACGTCATGAAAATTACATCATGGGCAGACATACCAGGCGCAGATGTTTGTGACGTTCGAATTACTCTGTCTGGAAACCTTGTTGCAAATATATCTATTAAAGTGTGACTATCAGCTGTGTGATGGGTGGGTGCAAGCTGAAGTAAGGTTAGATTCGAAGATGTAAGCATACGCTTGAACTTCATACAGGACGGACTGTTGAACAGAAAATTTATGTTAGTGTCACCTGCTATAATTATGTGCTCATAGGTTGATTCGAGGTCTGAGAGGGCAGTTTCGAAGCAGTCCAATGCACCTACCTTCGGAGGTTTATAGAGGACGCATATTAGACACTTTTCTTTGAGAGGCTTTATCTCTATGAACATGTATTCCACTTGTTCAGTTTCATCGTTATTTGACGTGTGCAACACGGTAGGAGATAATTCAGAGCGAATGTAAGCTCCAACGCCGCCTCCGCGTTTGTGCAATCGGTCGTGTCTTAGGAAGACATAGCCGTCTAAATTTACGGAACTAGTGGTAATGCTTGGTTTGAGCCAGGTCTCCGATAGAAGAATTATATGAAGACACAAGTCTTGAAATATATGGCGGAACTCAACTAAATGAGCTTGTAGTGATTGAACATTTGCGTGTGCCACGTGGAGCTGTGTGCGCTCAGTTGTAGCGCGCGCGATGATACCGCTAGTCGGTACGGCAACGGCAGCGGGCTGTGGGGTAGCGGCGTCCTTTTCTGCGAACGCAGGACACATTGGAATGTGGCGTGGCTGGGTGGCTAGCGGTCCGGGGGGTCGGGGGAGGAGTGCAGGACACCAGAGAGAGAGAGAGAGAGAGAGAGAGAGAGAGAGAGAGAGAGAGAGAGAGCGGAAGCAGGTCAGGTGGGTTCAGAGACAGGGGAGGGACAGGGAGGCGCTGCAGCCAAGGTCAGCACGGCCTGTTTCCACCAAGCGGCAGCGAGGCGCCGAGGGGTGGAGGGGGAGAATCTCGCCAAGCAAAGACAAAATAATCTGCACGGAACAACACTAAGTAACGATAACAATATCGACAGCAGAGCGAAACAATTGCCAATGATGCATGAGACCAACGCTATATAAAAGTGAATTTAAACCTAATATGGTACCGTAATTAATAATGTAGGTATGAGATTAATAGTAAAACAGCACTATCCTAAAGTGAACCAGTAAGTGTCACTAAAAATATAATGATAATTTGCTAGAAGAAAGAGAAAAAAAAGTGTAACAACAAATCACACCAATCAAATAGTGATAATTTGCTAAACTAATAAAGAGAAAGCTAACTAATGTAGTATAATAGATATTAATGTACATAAGATTTTCTTTACAAAATCGATATAAAGTGTAGCAAAAGAACAAAAAAATAGGAAAGAAAAAAATAGTAAGCTACACGTAGAAGTAGTGGCGGCAAGTGTTCAAGTGTTTTTATCTCCTAAAGCAGAGGCTTTCGAATTCATTTGCATTTGTAATTGATATTTTGCCATTGTTCGTCTTCACCATTATTCTGCCGTCACTTGTCCATACATTGTGTAGGCCAAATGTTGCGATTGCACTATTCAAAATTTTTAACCGCTCGGAAGTGAGATCTTCACGTATCGTCAGACCTGATTTTACCAGTTTCTTCTTGGCTCTAAAGATTTCGTATCTCTTTCTGTACGAAACAAACTTCACTATTATGGGCCTATGTTTGGTGGATTCCCCTGTCTTACGTCCTACTCTGTGACTTCTGTCGATGTCGTTAAGGGTCACCTGCACCCCTAGCTTTTCTGTGGCCACCTTCACTACGATTTCATCGGTGTTTTCACTACTATTTTCTGGAATCCCGAACAGTCGTAGGTTGTTACGTCTCTGATATTGTTCGAGCTCATCTGTTCTCTCGATTAGCTTCTGCTCGAGAGATCGTGCTCTGTCTGCGGTGTCCTCTAGGTTCTTTTTCAGAGCGCATATCTCGCTGGCATTTCTGTCGAGTGTCTGCTGTATTTTGAGCGTCACTGAGGCAGTGACGGCGTCGGTGATGGTCTGGAGCACCGTGGCGAGCGCACCCTCCGCCTGCAGCGCGGCACTTACCTCGGTCCTGACGAGTGCGGCGATGTCGGCGGTGGCGGGCGGCGCGGCCGCGGTCGCCGGCACCGGCTCGCCTGCTGCCCCCCTCGCCGGACTGGCCGTTGGCGGTGCTGCGCGTTGTTCGACGACTTTCCATTTTCAATGCAGTTACACGATTACAGGCACTCCGAATAGTACAGCGATTCAACACTTGGCACTTAACACACGTTTTGTGACTATTTCAAACAGCCAACTGCTTAGTAACACCTCCAAATACCAGATAAACTTGCGAGCCTAACTAGCGTGCGTCACTCACTGGCGGCCATCTTGATTACCTGTTAGATTGCAGATCTTGGCAAAGATATAATTTCTGATCGGTAATTATCGGTAAGCGTTTTAATGACTGCAGTACATTATAGTAATAATATGGGTACACAATTAGAAAGTAGACAATTTTATTTTAACAATTATTTTACAATCTTTTCCTGGCTTTGGTTTTTGCAAAATCATCAACAAGATCTGTTAAATCTACATTTGATGCAGCTTTGTTTTCGATTGCTATGAGTGCCAAATGTCCGAGTCGAGCTTGAGCCATACTGTACCTCAGATGCGTTTTGATAATTTTTAATTTACAGAACGACCTTTCGGCTGCCGCTGAAGAATAAAACTGCGGTAAATACTTCCGTAACCTCACATTCTAATAATTCATATTTTGTTATAATTTCCTTACATAACTGGCGAACTGTCCATGTTGGGGTCAGTTTCGGCAGGAGAAATTAAAAGTCGTGATTCCTTCATTCAACTTAAATATTATATACAGTATAACGTCTATTATCTGAAGTAATTTGGGGACATGGATATTCGGAAAACCGGTTTATTCAGATATTCGAACTGTAATACTTCTATTTGCCAATAAAGGAGTACTATACAGTAAATGTATTTACACTGTATTTGAAGGAGCGCGATCATTCACATTGCACGCCGCAACACTCGGAAGACGCAGCTGTTGCTGTGAGCAGCTGTGATGCTGCCGCTACTTCTGCCAACTGGAGTGTGCCGATTGTTGGACACATTGGCTGGCAGCTTCGCCTGTCAGCAGCGCCACATAGTAGCGTCTTGTGAACGCCTATTTAGAAGTATTGTTCCGCCAGCCGGTGGCCCAGTGTGGCTACTGTGGGAAACTTGGTTTGAGGGGAAGGGGATATGATGGAAGATAGGGTAGGAGGATAAAAAATTAAATAAAAAATTCGTCGCTCTACTGTAACTTTTTTCGGTCGTCGCTCACGAAGGCCGAGGGGCCCCTGGAGCTCGGGGGCCCTGGGGCACTGCCCCGCCTAGCCCTATGATAGCTACGCCACTGACTGTGACCGCAAGACATACAGTAGACAAGCAGGGCCGCACAAACACGGAAAACCGCACGCGTGCAAAGCGAGGTGCAGACAGTGTCTGCACAGTGCATCGGTTCAACTCGGCATACTTCGCCTCAACTCGGCTTGCTGGGTGAGGCCGTCGCTGTACGCTGCCGAAAGCGCTGCCAGACGGCTTAGTCAACATTGGATTAAGTAAGCGCAAGACAATTACTACAATAATGGAACCACCTGCTCAAAAAAAAAAAAAAAAAAAAAAAAAAAAAAAAAAAAAAAAAAAAAAAATCCCGAAAGTCAATTTAAACCGGAATGTGAACTCTCTTACTTTTTTGTTCGTTGTGACGATAAAGCCAAATGTCTAATCTGCGGTACACTAATTACGTGTGTCAGAAAATCGTCTATTCAAAGACACTACAGCAAATTGCATTCAGAAAAGTATAGTGATATAACAGGGGATGCCAGAGAGGAAGAATTGCGGAAGGTGAAAACTCTTGCACAAGAGAATTCTGTATCTACAAACGAGATTTACATTTCGAACTGATTGATTTGCAAACCGATGTTCACCGAAAGGATTTGTTTTACAACACAAAAGGTGTGCTCCAGTTCTACTAGAATTTCTTGAAGGAAGAATTTCCCAAGTTACACAGAGAAGCTGGGAATATTATTTCTATGTTCGGCTCTACATGTGTATGTGAAAGTTTTTTTTTCTGTTTTGTCTTTTACGAAAACTAGATTGCGTGCAAGTATTTCTCATATTAATTTCAAAAATGCTGTCAGCCGATCTCTTGTTCCAGATCTTAGTAGCATAAGTGAAAAAAAAAAACAAACAAAAAAACAAAAAAAAAAAACAAAAAAAAAACAAAAAAAAAAAGAGAGAGAGAGAACATAGAAGAGATAAATTTGTGTTGAAACCAAATTTAAAATTGTTATCATTACAGTTATTAATAATATTTAAATCTATTTTATACCGATAATCGTGTTCCATCAAAATAAGCTCTCCGCCTAGTGTTCATAAGTATTTGGCAATGAAGAAGAAAACAGGGTAAAAGTTTTGAAAAGGTCGAGACAGGCGACGCAAGCGTAAGGAAAGAGAGAAGCAGCGCAAAGCCGAGGAGTGGGGGGGTTTGCACTGTCGTCAACACAGCGCAGCCGTCTTCTGCACTCTGCACTGTGCGATGCGCCGGTGCATGCACCTTGAGCGGCCCTGCAGTAGAGTCTCGATTATCCGAATTAAACCGGCCGCGGCAAGGTCGGATAAGCGGGAAGGTCGGATAACACGGAAATACAAAAAACATAAAAAGTTTGAAAAATTTATTTGAACATAGATAACTTATTAAATATCTGAACAAGAACTGGATATAACGTTCAAATACATTAGACGACACCGAAAGAAAAGTGATATCAGATTCACCTTCCTTTAGTTCGTTACGAAACTTTAAGGCTTTTCCTGCAAAATAGGTCCCGGCATGGATACACCTTTATCTCTATGTTGAGTAAACCATTAGAACAAAGTTTCACTTATTTTTTGAAAATCAATTTTTTTAATGGTTTTCCGATCTTCCCATACAGTCGAGATTGCTCATTGAGAACACCACTTCTCAATTTCATTTCGATTTCTTTCCCAGTCTCCAACCGTTGTTTTTCTGACGTTATAATCTTGTGCAACATTTAATAAAGTTTCAGCATTGTCTTTTCTTTTCGAAGCTTTAAGTTTTGCTTCCATTGAAACGACCACCTTTTTATAAGCAAAGCGCAACACCTTCTCCACTACAGATCTATGTTAGCACTGAGGAGTGAGGAGTAGCAGACGGCGACAATGAACTGAGTGACAATGACGCGCGCCAAAACGAACAACACGTATAGTCACTGACCTATCGGCTGGCACACGGCTACCGTTACAGTCCCGGTGCTGCGAAAGCGTCGGATAACACGGACGGTGGGATAATAGAAGATCGGATAATCGAGACTCTACTGTATTTGGATGGGAAATATCATTTGACCGTCACGGCTTGTCTTTCATCTCCCAAGGGGACCAGTTAGCGGGGACTGAACTGGACACCGATTTGGTACGCTGGACTCAACGGTGTCCGGAGAGACAGGCAGTCGTTGCCGCTACAAGTTCGAAATCTGCAGTTCCTATTTATATCCTTATGGTGCTGCAACAACACAATCTTTGTCAGAAACCGCTTTTCACCCCCCTCGGTGCTGTCCTTTGAAGACAGGCAGGAGTCACTATGCAAAGGGAGGCAGTGGCGTAACTATGGGGGGGGGGGGGGATGAGGGGGATAGAACCCCCCCCAGAACCCGAAAAAAAGAGAGGAGAGAGAGAGAGAGAGAGAGAGAGAGAGAGAGAGAGAGAGAGAGGAAAAAAAGAAATCGTATAACACCAATCTGGTAAAGGTAAAAATTTGAAACTTGGGGTGTTTTATCATAAGCTTTCGTTGGAAGGGAGTGAATTAGTTTCTTCAACGGGATTGGTAGATGGTAGTCTCTCTGGAAACTGACTAAAAGTTTGCTCGTCAAGCAGATCCATCCCCCCCCCGCCCCCCAAAGCCAAGTCCTAGTTACGCAACTGAAGGGAGGCTTAATCCGACACCCCCGCTATAACAAGGCCGTCCAGCATCGTTAGTGACGTCAAGTCTCAAGTACCACCACAGGTGGTGATAAATGCTAACTAAAAGCTGGACTTCACATTTTCCAGACATTTTACTCAAACTACATTATCTGTCATACTTAGCAAAACCCTCTCAACTTTCTTTTAGAGTAAGGTAGCAAGAGTACTTTTTCACATAAAAGCACTGACTACTGTAAATTTACTTACATGTTCATGGTGAGAGTTCTTTTCAAGAATTTGTACAACTGTATCCACAGTAAGAGACAATGGGAACTTCAAAGGACAGACATAAAACACTCTACAACATGTTACATTCTCTACAACAAAGTCAACACTGAACAGAGGAGTCTTTCTTGCTCTATGATACTAAGGGATTGCTATCTCTCTCTCTCTCGTCCCCCTTTCATGGAAAGTCTGCCAATTTGAAGTTAATTGTGATTTTGAAGATATACTTCTAGAAACAATTTTAAAAAATTATCAAAGGTAAGATTAGTAATAAATGAAAAACAACCAAGGGCATTTTTACTTACCATTTTCAAACTCTCTACAAGTTGCTTCCTTTGTGATAGAGAAATCACCAAGCACAACCCTCATTGTTGGTATCTGGTACTAACAAAGTGCTTTTCTTCTATAAAACCTTACAGTTTGATATTCACTCTGATACTAACACTTTTTGAAAGAGTTCTAGAAGTATGGATGTGTCATATATATAGTAAGAAACATTGAGTAACCAAGGACCTCAGATGTCTGAGTTTTACAAACATATTATGCCTATCTTTGAGACTGACATTACTGATGTAGCAAAACATTCCATGTCAGAATATAACTGTACACTATAAACAATAAAGTGGCAAAAGAAACCAGCAATGTGTGTTAAAAGTGACAGCTGCTTCAATATTTTTAAAATCATCATTGACACACACATCTGAAGATGGAGCAATATTTACACATACATTGCTGGATTCACTTCACCAGCATTCATCTGGGCATAACTGAAGACTGGGATTCCACATGTCAACTTTTGTCCCACAACGTCACCAACATGCCGGAAAACACAAATATGGGGTAATATATGTATTGTAGATAAGTAATCTGTGTTTATTCTCGTAAATTATAGATTACAACAACAGACTGTACCATTGATCACAGGTCTCCGCCAAAAAATTTGTACCTCTGGCGCTCACACGCGAAATAAAAAACCTCTCAGTTAACCTTAACCTTACCATCAGAGATGCAACAGATCACTCATTAAACAAAATATTAATCTATAATCTATATTCTGTTTCTCAATAAACTGCTGTCTTTAACTCAGCCATCACGTAATTACTGAAGCCACTTACAAACACTCACACATTTGACAACTACCATGCAGCAACGATGTCACGGGTCAAAGAGTGCGGGCAGTATCCCGTCTTCAGATGAGCCTTCATCTGTACAATTTGCAGTTCCCTATGGGGGGGTGAAGTTTTAATTAGATACGTTTCTCATAAAATACTAACTTCTTTTCTGATTCTAACAATTACCTAAGTGATATATGTTACTGACTTCCAGATAATTTCCTGTAAAGTCCAAATTGTGCTTATAGTGAGTCAGTTTGAAACTACATGGCAGGATATATGATATATTCAGTTCTACACACCAGTAATTTATCTACACTCAGCCATATGTGGTAAATCTTAGTGCTGTATATTTCCCCTAGGGACAATTTACCATGCAGCAATTTTAAAATTATGCATCTGTCTAACCAAGTAATGAATGTACCCATGAAATTATATCACATAATTTGTTAGTTAAACGGTTCTGAATTTTTTTTACTGTGGGCTCAGCTGCTGGCTGATGACACATACCAATCAATTCATGCTAAGAAATAAAATAAAATGTCAATACTGTGCCAGAAAGACTCAAAGTTTTGTTTCTTACCATTTTTCAGGAGACTGCACAACAGTTTCTTTTGATTTAACATTTTTGAATGAGCATAACAACATTCATTTAAAAAGTTAAAGCATTTTTGTAATAGGATCATCTAATGGTTAGTGGTAAGCAACAAGCAGTGTCTATCAAGCAATAACATAATTTTGTCAGACTTTGCCCAGAATATTGTTAATTTTTCCTTTTTACCATAAAGAACTTACATTTGGTTTCACTCTTGTGACAGTGTAGCTTCACTCATTTAAAGAGTGAAAGCAGTTTACATCCCTGGACGTTAGTGACAGGGAGCAATTAATGTTCACTTAATGTTGTGTAATAGAAACATTTTGGAACTGCACCCACACCAAGGCAGACATTTTACTATTAGCATTTTAAAGACACTGATTTTACACTAAATATTGAGCTCATTATGCATTTCATCACAGAATAAAAACAGGTTTTGTTTTGGAGATAAGGAACTAGGTGAGAGGTAGTAATGATACAGGTTAAACACATTAAACAAAAGAAATTTATTTCTTATTGTGGCAAAGTGTTTGCAGTTTCCTGTTTTTAGCACTTTTTAGAGACTGTACAGAAGTTTCATCATTTTTCATTTTACAAAAATTATTTAGAACAATGTTTACAGTGGCCCATACAATTTTCTTACACACTTCTGATACAGTGTGTTGAGGACATGGACTTTCACATATTATATCATTACCCATAATTATTTTCCAAATTATTGCAGCTGCTACTGCTCTCTGATTCAGCTGCTTCAGGAATGAAGATGTTGCCAACAATTTTTGTAAAGCTATGTAACTGTATGTAACTACTGTCACTGGAAACTCACGTGGAAATTTCAAACTTCCTCTGTCCAACTGTCTAATTAAATTAAACTGCTTCTCGGTTGTCATCGACCTATCTAATATAAAAAAATCTGTGCACTCAATGCACTGCAGTTTCCTAATCAATGAGTGGCAACAGTAACCAGCAATATACGTTAAAACAGGGAGTTCAGATTCAACATTTTTAAAATCATCTTCACTGATACTGACGTGGAAAGCATATTCGCTATCATAAACACTCCTTTCAGTACTTTCATCATTACTATACATATCTAGAATTCTAAACTTCTCTTGTGGGTGGACATTGAGTTCTAAAACAGTAATGAGCCTTAACTTCTTTTCAGTTTCCAACAACTGCCTAAGTGAGATATGATATTGACATCCTGACAGCTGTCTATATAAACCAAACCTGGTTTCCAGAGAATCTGTCTGGAACTTGCCTGGCAAAATATATGACATATTTAGTTCCTTGCTTCAATATTCAGTTACTTACATTAAACCATATGTTGTGAGTCGAAGTGCTGTGTGCATTTCCACAGACAGTTTACCATTCTGTGACTAAACTTCTCCATTTATCTAGCGAAGTAAGAAATTTATCCAGGAAAGTATAACGTATGTCTCCTCCTTTATTGGTAAGAGGCTTCTGCATTTCTTCCTTATGATGGAATCCCTTCAGAGGTGCTTTAACATTGACAATCCCCCACCAAGTCCTAATCAGATTTATAAATTTAGCAGTACCCTCCCAGTTCTCTATGTTATGAATTGGCACCAACTGAACCAAGCTACTTTCTACATAATCACTGAATACTTCAGTGACCAACTTAACATTTTGCCTCTCTAAAGGTGAAGGCCATAGAGCTTTCAAGATAATCCATAATCATATTTTAAAAGCTTCTGGTTTTCCAAATCATACAGTTCTCTAACTGCAGCGAAAGATGCATACCTAACAGTATCAAGATTATCAAAATCTGGATAACAAAATGTTTGCCTGTAGTTTTTCAAATTTATCCAATTGTTCCTTATGCACTTAAAAAGATGGACAGTGTCATGCAGAAAAAACAATGGTCTCTTAGGTGACAGGAATACAAAACTGGCTTGTGGAGGATTTGCAAAGTAGGTAACACATTTTCTATTAATGGCATTGTTATCTGCCACAAGTGAAACAATCTTATAGCCTGCTGCTTCTACACCTACTACTAAAGTTTTTACTACTTCAAATAAGGCTTCTGCATTTATTTTTTTCACAGGCAATATATGTACAACAGTTTTGAAAGGAGAAAGAATGCTCTGAATCATGAATACATGTGCACTGGTTGCTATCTCAGCAGTATCCAAAGTCATTCCAGCAATATTCCCCCCTTTATAGTCTACATATGGTTTGATGTGAATCTCATCTAGCATAAAGGTCACAAACTGTTCATGTGGATCCAAACATGAAACTTCATCTTTCAAATGACTTAAAAAATTTGGATTACCTGGGTTCACATTTATATTGCAACCAAGCTTCCTTAATGTGTTTGGATGTGGTAGTATGACAATACCAGATGATCGCAAAAACTTGTAAGCATGTGGAGAAATAGCAAACAACAAAGAATCAAAAGCTCTGGATCAAATTTATGATGTGCCTTGTATTGAAGAGTTAATTCACATTGTGACCTCAAGAATGAAATAACCTTCCTCTTACCTTCTTTAACTGGTAATGTATCAAGAAGGGAGTGAATAACTGACAAGATATTTAAGTCACTCTCTCTGCCACCAATAAAGTCTGAGCAAAGCTTAATTAAATTTTCAACTTGAGCTACACTGCTAACTTTCTCTGGTAGTATGTTGGCAACAATCTCAACACCATTTACGAACAATTTAACACTGAGGTTTCTGCAAACTATTAAATACGCAATTTCATGTGGAGTTTTCTCAAAATTAAAATAGAGAAACAATACACAGTCTTCTTTCACAACTTTACTCCACTGTTCATTTAGTGTAACATTATCACCTTTTCTCACAAATTCACCATAATCTTGAATACTGTACTTTTCCCTTTCTGCAGAAGCTGATTCTATACTTTGGGCTACAGCTTTTCTCAAGGCATCTGCTTCTAGCCTTTGCCTTCTTTGACTTGGGGGCTCTCGTTGAACATCTGGTCTTGAGCTTACATAACTGGCACAATTCGGCAGGAAACAAGGCACTGCATTTTCTTTCAGTTTTGGTTTTTCCAAAGGCAATGTCAGAGTTCGCCCTGTTTTCCAGTCAACTGCTGTGGTTTGAAGAATCAGGTCACTCTGACTGAAGTGTTCTTGACAAACCTAGAAAGTGAATGTAAATTATTCCATTATAATTTCAAAATCAATTAATTCTACTTAAGTAATATCGTTCTATAAAGATTTCACGTTAGTTAAAATATGATACACATTTCTGACCGCAGCGTGAAATCAGTTTTTAACACAATCTGTAAAATGTTTTTGTTGTTAACCAAAAAAATGCTCTCATCAAACAAAAATAACTTTAGTGCCAGGACTTTCGGAAGCCTAAATTTGTAACTACCAGTACTAGCGATATGCAGCTTAAATGAAATACACTGCTCAAATTTATCTATTGTTTAACATGTAGACACTTCTGAAGTGAAACACTCTAAATCGAGAGTAGAAAAGTCGTGGAAACAACACTTTCAATGAAACTGTAGGAAAACAGTTGAGTCTTAGTAGCCTAGTAGCAATTCATTCCTATGAAATTAAATATACTACTTACCACTGAATGTTCAGAGGGAATGAAGTTCTCCCGTCGAATAACATGTGTCCATTTCTTCCTAAGTTCAGCATCCTTCGGAAATTTGAACACAGATACTTTCTTCCCACTCCGGTAATTTCCAGTACAACCCGGCACACAACACTTGTTTACCATGATGTAAAAGGCAAGTATTTTGCGGTAATGAAAGAGATGCGCAACAAAAACAATACTTTCAGCAACTCACAGCTCGACAGCAATCGTCTCACAACAAAATTCTATCGCCATGCCGTGACGTCACCGTGACGTAGCAGCCCCTGTTGGTTGGCCTTGTTTTTCTCGGAGGTGTCGCTTAATCCTCGCTCAGTAAACACACGAAGGCCACGGCGCTCTCGCGGTTTCGGCCTGTTTCGTTGGCTGCCTACCATCCTGAATTACATTGCCCGCAAAATACTTCCAACTGCAATCCACGTAATATTTGAGAATAGATTGTCTGGATGTCGAATTATGAGTCAACTACAAAAGAAGAATTAATATAAAATATTAATGACAGTTAATGAGGAAGCTCTCAACTTCTTTTATTCGACTTTATATTCCATAGAGCCCGCAGCGTAGTAAAGGTTAGCAAGTGACATAATAACAATTATGAAACAACGTCAAGTGACCTGAAGTACAAAGTGGGTAGCTTTTAGGATGAATAAATTATTTACTTGTACAATATGAAAATGTAGAGCTTAACATTCACTTACGTATATGTGTAGATGATCTGACATGCATATGACATCTAAATCATGTCTATATTAACTGTCAAAATTTGTCGGTAATTTTAATCCTGATTTGGTATTTTGACAGTTGCAGCCACGATATCGTGCGTTTGCACTGATCTTTATTACTACCTAGATGATGAACTAAAGACTTCTGCACGTTCCATACAAAGAATTTAAAATTCTGTTTCTTGTCTAATTGAAACATAGCTACTATGAAGTATTACAGGAAAAACAAAAGAAAACACGTTGCGAATCCTGTCCGATACATCGCATTGTGACATAAACTTCAAAATAAGAGGTAATCAAGCAATTATTTGTCACGTACTAAATGACAGAAATTCATTTTAGTATTTATAACATGGCGGGCAATGTCAAATCATTAGCAAAACATACGAAAGTGTAGGTTCTAAGCTGAGGCGCCAGTTATACATCCACGTTTACAAACCATGTACACGTCATATATATTTTATTAGAGTTTGTGTTCTTTGGAAGTATTTTACGTGTATAGTAATTGTGTCTGTTTCGCGTTATTTTAAGTATTCGATATCCATATGTTGTGTTTACGTTTGCAGAGGTTGCATAGGCACATATGTTAATGAGCCGGCCGCGGTGGCCGAGACGCTTCAGTCACGGTCTGCACGGCCACTACGGTCGGGGGTTCGAATCCCCCCTCGGGCATGGATATTTGTGCCGTCTTTAATATAAGGTAGTTCATAAGTAGTTTGTAAGTTTAGGGACTGATGACCCCCTAGTTAAGTCCCATAAGCTTAACAAACATTTGAACATTTTTTATGTTAATAAAACTGTTGACTTGCGGTATCTCTGGATTTTCGTTTTATGGAACCACAGACATATATTATCATACTGGAAATGCTGTATACAGTACCATTGGTGTCAGTGAAGTCTCGGCACCATATATCTGTACTCTAAACGTGTGAGTAGTCGAATATGTTTTTACAGAAGAAAGATCGTAAAAATACGGATCAACTGACGTAATTACGTTGTCTTTATTGACATACGGACAATTCTTGTGTTGTAGCCGCGGCGAAGCGCCCGACCGAATTGATGCGCTATGCTCCGATGCGCGAAGCCGTTCCCTGTCGGGACTTCGAATCCCCCTCGGTCATGGATGTTTGTGATGTCTATAGTATAAGCTAGTTTATAAGTTGTTTGTAAGTTTAGTTATTGATGACCCCGCAGTTAAGTACCATAAGTTTAACAAACATTTGAACTTGTATTGTAAATGGCTGTAATTTTGTCAGAGTAAATTTGACACATACACTAATGAGCTGCAACCATTTGCTGTTATTATTAATCTCTTACCTATTTCATTCAACTTTAGATTTTCCTTCAGGAATATCTTAATTATAAAAGTGTTGTTTACGTGGATAACACGTATCCTTACTCTTCTGAGAGTTCTTACGAAATCTACACTCTGCTTTGACATATACACTACTGAGTCGCGTTTCCTGTTTTCATTAATGTGATACCAGTTTCGAACAACTTCGGCTTTTCTTTAAATAGTGTAACCATTATAAATGTGCTATTTTCCGAGGATAACATCTATCTTTTGTCTTTTGAGTGTTTTCAATAACTACAGTCTGCTTTTACAGTGCGTAACGGTAAAATATTACCTGCCATCCCGGCGGCCGTGCATGGTTATGTTGGCAACATCAACCAAACGGTAGAAAATCTTTGCCAAGATGTTAATATTGGTAGAAATCCAGATAGCGTGACGTTATTACTGTTTCGTACAGACGATGAAATAAATAATGTTTAACCTGTTGACAGTTTCTTGTATGTATCATCGTTCATTCAGGTAAAATAATTGCGCTCGTAAAACGATTTCATGATAAACATTTGCATTGTCACGCGACTGGTTAATGCGAACGTCACATAATTGACAACATAATGAAGCGAGGCCGCCAGGACGTTAAGTAAAATTTTACTGTACGTAACACGTTCTTCTCAAAACACGATTCAACAATGTATGTGTCAAATTTAACAATTGCGGAAATATTAGCTCAAATGCAAATCATGTTCAAACCAACTAATAAAGCTTACAAAGTCTTACCGTGTCAGAAGATCATAGTGGTACAATACGGAAATATTTTCACGTGAGGTGAAGGAACATGGCGGCGTCAGGCTTCAGTCACAGAGGCAAGTTTGCCAGTCTAGAAATATATGTCTGAGCTTAGAACCTATCCTTTTTCATCGTCGTAGAATTCAATATAAAAAAAATAATGTTGATGTTGAAGAGTTTGTGGATGGTTTCGTTTATGCATACAGATTTCAATTTCTTCAAGAATGTGTTGTGTGCTTGTGTGACTGCTTGAGTGTTCTATTTTCTGAAGAAGGCCATGGCCGATAGCTGAACGTGTTTTATGTGTGTCTTTTGTACGTGCCTGTCGCCACGTCTTTCGGTGAGTGTGTAAACTGTCCTTATCATACCGCGCACGGCAGTGCGCGGTATTAATATGTTCGTAAATGGCGCGTACGAATTTGCGATTCTTTAGGAGCCCATATCTCAAGTTCTATTCATCTCAGAGTGAAGCGGTAAAGTGTTCTGGATAGATCTTCGCCTAGTGATCATGTGTGCATACAGTACATCGTCAAAATTTTCAACGTTACACACTTCGTGGAGACCATCCAAATTGAGCAAATCAGTTGGCTTTGTACGTTCAAAAAATGTTCAAATGTTTGTATAACTTATGGGACTTAACTACGGGGTCATCAGTCCATAAACTTACAAACTACTTACGAACTAGCTAACACTAAGGACGGCACAAATATCCATGCCCGATGGGGTATTCGAACCCCCGACCGCAGTGGCCGTGCAGTCGTGACTGAAGCGCCTCAGTCCCCTCGGCCACCGCGTCCGGTGATTTGTACGTGACGAATAGTCTATGGTGGGCTTTAAACGGCTTACAAAAGCACCATTCATTCATGGGCAGTTCCTGAGAAAATCTAAAAAAAAAAAAAAAAAAAAAACATGATTTTTGGGTACCAAGAAAACGAATGTGGGGATGGTCATTTCGATACTTTAAATTCGTTGCAAATCTAAATTTTACCATATGTTCTTATGATGATATTCTCGAGGCCGTTTTTAAATTTTTTCGATATAGTTATCCGTTACTGAGATCCAGACGTTGAAATTTATCATAGTCTTGCACAAAATCAGAAAACCCGATTTTCAGCCGTTTTAGCACCGTGAATCGCAAATATCTAATTAACTAGCCATAGAAAATATTTACAATACATCCTGTAGACATTTACCTTTGAACAGCATTTTTCAGTTTTCGTAAATCTTAGTCCGTTAGCAAGATACGCCCAAAAAACCGCGATATTTTGCTAGAAAAAGTGCGTATTGTGCTGAAAGACGGCGTTCGGAGAGCTCTAAAACTTTCCATGTGATTTGAAACAAGGTACTCGGAGAAAAAAAATTGATTTTTTTAAATCTTGAAGATTGAAATCTTCGGTCGATGAAGGAGTGATTTTTGTTTTCGCTTACTTTACAGCTAATATGCAGCATCCGGGTTTAGTGAACTATTGAAACATGTTTTTAGTTTGCAGAGGTAAAAACACATTGCGTAAACTTCTGGTATGGTTGATTTTAGGTTACGCATAGCTGCGTATGAAATGTAGATAACATATCGAAATTTTATTTAAAGTTTAAATCAGAATGATATCTTGTTATATCTCGGGCCCACAGTGTTAGAAATGTCGTATATTGGCATAATGTGAAACGATTATCCAAACACTGTAATTAATTATTTATTTATTTCTCACACAAGATATCTTTCGGCATTTAATGCGATCGTCAGGTGTTTCTGCAAAAACATTTGCTTATATGAGTATGTATCCAAATGCAACATCAATAAATTTTCGTAAATAACATTTTACAAATTTCACTTAGAAAGTGTGTGCAGTACGTACCGTATTTAGAGGTTGTAAATGCTTCAACTGACTATTTATTAGGTGATGATTTATATTTGATTTCTGAATTGTAGCCAGTTACAGCATCTGTCAATACCTCAGAATACTATACTTTTACAAATATTTACAATTTTTTCATTCAGAGAGAAACTTATAAGTTAATAGATATGGCATTATTTTATTTATTATTTCTGTCGTCTATGTTGTTATTAGCAATTATGGCTTAAAAATTTTATTAGAAATTTTGGAGTATATTAGACATTATACATTTCTATTTGTCATTGTTATCTTTATTTTGCCTTTGGTTGATTTTAACATTATAGTACGATCTCTGATTTATGTAATCTCCGTTACCCTCTATCCAGCATTAATTGATCAATAAAGTTATCGATGTAATTTTTGTGTTTAAAATCGGTTTGATCGTTTAATAAATTGCTTGGATCGCTAGTTGCGTGGATACATATTTCAATTTCTTCTAGAATATTCATTTCATACCCTTTTGCATTACATGTAAAATTTTGAGTGCGTTTTCTATAGTGCCTACTGTGTGATTTTCGGATTGCAAATGCTGGTAAAAGGTAGATGGGTTTTTCTCACTCTCCCTAGTGTGTTCTTTATAACGGATGGTGAAATTACGTCCAGTTTGGCCTATATAGTATTTATTACATGAGTTGCAAGAGATTTTGTATATACCAGTATTTAGAAATGTAGAAGATTTTATCATGTGTGTGGCGATTTTGCTTTTTATGGTGGGCCTGTTTTGGTACGAAAAAGCGATTATAGTGTTTCTAAAAAAATTTTTCATTTCATTTGTGATATTTCCTAAATATGTTGTACTGATATACGTCAATTTTTTTCTTTGTGGCGTTTCTCTTTGTAATGTGATTCCTGTACATGTTGTTAGTGGATCATGACTCGTTTTTTTTTATTGTAAAGCTTTATTACGATGTTGGGGTCGTATTCATTTTGTTGGGCAATGTACTGAAGCACACTAGACTTGTCAGCCTACCAATAGATGAGATGGCCATACAAAAAAGAATTAAGTATACTTCAGTAGGCCAAACTGGACGTAATTTCACCATCCGTTATAAAGAACACACTAGGGAGAGTGAGAAAAACACATCTACTTTTTACCAGCACTTGCAATCCTAAAATCACACAGTATAATGTCTAATATACTCCAAAATTTCTAATAAAATTTTTAAACCATAATTGCTAATAACAACATAGACGAAAGAAATAATAAAGAAAATAATGCCATATCTATTAACTTATAAGTTTATCTCTGAAAGAAAAAAATTGTAAATATTTGTAAACGTATAGTATTCTGAGGTATTGACAGATGCTGTAACTGGCTACAATTCAGAAATCAAATATAAATCATCACCTAATAAATAGTCAGTTGAAGCATTTACAACCTCTAAATACGGTACGTACTGCACACTTTCTAAGTGAAATTTGTAAAATGTTATTTACGAAAATTTATTGATGTTGCATTTGGATACATACTCATATAAGAACACCTGACGATGGCATTAAATGCCGAAAGATATCTTGTGTGAGAAATAAATAAATAATTAATTACAGTGTTTGGACGATCCTTTCACAGAATGATATCTTATGTGGTTCTTGAGATATCGGTCCGTGAATGATAGCATGCGACAGTAATAGGTTCGAAAACACTATTTCTGATCGTGAGGTAACATATCTTGAGGAATAGGAAATGACTAAAATGATATTTGTATGTTGTTTAGATGTTTATCTGGAAAATCCGTTATCCGTTTTTGGAAATGCGTATCGCGATACGCTACAAAAATCATATTTTTTGCATCGAAAGATCCAACAGCGTGCATTGGCAAATCTACATTTCTATTCAGTACACTCTGATGTAATAGTAAAAGGACGAGATCCAGCTGAAAAATGCTCCTGCTGAAGCACAGAAAAGGCGAATATGTTCTCTGACAGGTGTGGAACAAGCTGCCTCAATCCTCATTCCGACTTCCTCACCAAAAATTTTGGCATGCGGGCATATTCGCGCTTTTTTCGGCTGAATGTGAGTAGGACAGAGACATTGCAACAGGCAGAGAGAGCCATGTTGATGGAACAGAGAAAGTGTCAGTTCAGGAGAAAGACATATGTATGAAAACAGCTGTGGGAAGCGAAACGATATGTCGGAAGTCAGGAACAGTGGCAACAACAAATTATAACAGATGCAGATAATAGCAATTGGAGCAGAAGAGAAAACAGTGAGAAACTGAGACGAATAGTGACCATACATAAAGCATGAGTGTGCGGCTCTCCAATACTACAGCACGTAACAATTTGTCCATATTTTCACATCCCCAGTACCTTGTGGTAAAGTTTTCCTGTCTACAGGTCAAAACCCAAGCAAACCATCCGTATGGACATATGTGTAAAGGAGAAAATAGTGATTGAAGACAATGAAAGCCGACTGAAAGTGAGAAAGAAAGATACTGGCAACAGGACAGGAAGTGAATGGCAACGTCAGTGGGGCAGAGAGACGATGAAGTGGCAGAAACAGACAGCGGTTATTTGTTTATTTAAGAAAAACTTTTTTTAAACTTTGTATATAAGGTTTTTTCGTTTGCTTAAGAAAAACCTTTTTTTAACTTTATATATAAAGTTAAAAAAAGGTTTTTCTTAAATAAACGAAAAAACGACAACTCCGACGGGAAAATGTTAAATTAGAAAGTTATAACTCTTAAGATTACATATCGATTGCTTTTTTACGTATAGAATGCGTTAATACGTTTCGAGGTATACCGAAAAAAAAAAAATACATTAAAATCTTTAAAAACCCGATTCCTTATAACTCGTCGACATTAACGTTTACTAACTTATTATTTACCATAACTATGGCAGAAAGTGAGTAAAAAAATAATTGTCCGTAAAAATTTAAAAAAAATTATTTTTCGAGATATATCGACATTTATTTTATTTAAAAAAAAAATAAAAAAAAAATAAACGCTTGGTTAGAGTTGGTTAGGAGGTCGACTTAGAGTAACGGTTTCTAGTTCGTTTTCTTCTTGAAGAGTTTAATATCATGCCATTAATTTTTTTTCAGATTTTTTTTATTTAAAATTATTAGACAATGAGTTTGAGAAACTTGCACTGTTTTGAGCCTGTTTTCTTCTGCTGACTATTTCTATTTTTATGTCGTGAAAGTAAATGTTAAAGAAATATGATGCTGACTTTTTCCCAGATTTTAAAACATACAGTGTTGTACTACGACCTTCTGGAGCCGAAATAAATATATTTCTTAAAAAAAAAAAAAAAAAAAAAAAAAAAAAAAAAAAAAAAAAAAAACTAGTGGACGTAAAATTTTACAGCGATATGTTTCTGTTACATGGTACAGAATATTGAATACTTATACTATTAAGAAAAAATACTAGGATATGATGCATTGTTTTCTAGTATTAGTAACCGATTGGTAAAGTGAAGTGTGTAAACGGCACTCACTTGCAAAACCTTTGATATGTTTTTGGAAACATTTTCGATTCCTTTAGGTAACTTCGCCCATATATATATATATATATATATATATATATATATATATATATATATATATATATATATATATATTTTAAATCTTCTTTATTTTTTCATACAAGAACAGTCCAGAGCAGACTGCATAGTCCAGTAACGGCGTAACAAGAGGGGCATGTTACAAATAAATAAATAAATAAATAAATAAAAACTTTAACTAAAGTCTTGGGTAGTTTTATTATGAAAAGGGAAAAATCTTTCGATAAGATTCCGGTAACTACTTTCCGCCATTTTACGTTTTTCTCTATGAATTATTTAGCAGAAAGTTTTCTACTTAAAAACATATCGAGAGTGGGACGTGCTGAAGGCGTTCTTATTTTACGCTGCAGAAAATCATGTGAGCTGGCTTGCTTTACTTAAACCAATTGTTTAAAAATTATTTTCTTCAATCAACATTTAATACAATTATTTCCTCACATTTTTGTCAGTAATTCTGTTATATAAATGATTGTAGTTTAAACGACATCTTCACTCCCTGGATCTTATATCGCCATTATTACCGCAATACGTTATCATTCATAAATTTGGGGCGATAGTTAGAATCTGAAATTTTCATTTATCTCCCGAGTAGGATTATTATTATTATTATTATTACGCAAATGCAGGGACCCGTGGATATATTTTTTTACTTATGCACTGTACGTACGGTCGTAGGCATAGTGCAAGTATTGCTGAGACTGGTGGCCAAGTTATTAATTACGATATCATAGTTACATAATAAAATCAGCATATGAATGATAAGACTAAATAGGTATGAGCTTGTATTTTTATATATCGTCATCTACAAAACACGTTCCGGTTTATCAAAAATTTACTTATTAATAATCTTTAAAATACATTTGTTCCATCTCTTTTTACCCATTCTTATCACTATTTTGATTTTATTGCTTAACAGATCAGTGATTTGACAAATTAGATTACGTATGAATTTTTGGTGATTTATTTCCATACCGTTTGGTCAGGTAATCAGGTCACGACATATATTAAGCCAGTGTTTTTCAACCTTTCTGAATATGCCACCCCCTTCCAAGTAAATATATTCTTGCGACTCCTAACTAACCAAAAATACTCTTGCGCCCCCCCCCCTCCCCCCCGCCCTCCCCCTGACCAGCATCCTCACGAACGCCAACAAAACTATGTTCTCTCGAAGGTAACAAATTTAATCTTCTTCACTTTGGTAACTAATAATTTCCGACAGAAAGATATATTTTATTTAACGATTGTTTCGCATTTCATGCAAGACTCAGAACCGAATTATGCTCATTAAGAAAAGTCCCACTGCATTGTCAAGTTGCAAACAAGTAATTTTTTTTCGAATTATTCATAATTACTTTTTCTACTATGTTCTCCTTCCAATTTATTGGTTCTGAAAACAGTTTTCAGGTTTTGCGCTTATTCATCCCACTGTACTGTAAACCAAACTATGATACATTCGACTGAAAGTCCGTAATTATTTAAATTTCATATATATATACATGTGGCGTCTGTTCCGAAAGAACAGACGTCACTTTTGATCCTGCAGTTGTTATTCTTTAATATTCACAGAATATATGACATCAACTGCGATTGGGCAAAGCTGAAAATGTGTACCCAGCCGGGATTCGAACCCGGGTCTCCTGCTTTCTAGGCAGTTGCGCTGACCCCTACACTACTGGGGACACAGTGATCACCGCACCTGCAAGGACTGCCTAAGCACACCTCTCGTCAGAAACAAATTCCCAGCTTCGCCCTGCCCACAGTACTCAAACTCGTAGTTATGAAACTAATTCTCGTAAGAGTAAGGGCTTCTAACTTGCCCACCCCTCTCCACTAACGATGGTATATATATATATATATATATATGTGTGTGTGTGTGTGTGTGTGTGTGTGTGTGTGTGTGTCGTCTGTTCCGAAAGAACAGACGTCACTTTTGATCCTGCAGTTGTTATTCTTTAATATTCACAGAATATATGACATCAACTGCGATTGGGCAAAGCTTAAAATGTGTACCCAGCCGGGATTCGAACCCGAGTCTCTTGCTTTCTAGGCAGTTGCGCTGACCCCTACACCACAGTGATCACCGCACCTGCAAGGACTGCCTAAGCACGCCTCCCGTCAGATACAAATTTGCCCAATCGCAGTTGATGTCATATATTCTGTGAATATTAAAGAATAACAACTGCAGGATGAAAAGTGACGTCTGTTCTTTCGGAACAGACGCCATATATATATATATATATATATATATATATATATATATATATGTGTGTGTGTGTGTGTGTGTGTGTGTGTGTAATATGCCGGTGACGGGCAATGATCCCATCGTTAGTGGGCAGGGGTGGGCAAGTTTGAAGCCCTTACTCTTACGGGAATTAGTTTCATAACTATGAGTTTAAGTACGTGGGCAGGGCGAAGCTGGGAATTTGTATCTGACGAGAGGCGTGCTTAGGCAGTCCTTGCATGCGGTGATCACTGTGTCCCCAGTGGTGTAGGGGTCAGCACAACTGACTAGAAAGCAGGAGACCCGGGTTTGAATCCCGGCTGACATTTTCAGCTTTGCCCAATCGCAGTTGATGTCATATATTCTGTGAATATTAAAGAATAACAACTGCAGGATGAAAAGTGACGTCTGTTCTTTCGGAACAGACGCCACGTATATATATATATATATATATATATGTGTGTGTGTGTGTGTGTGTGTGTGTGTGTGTAATATGCCGGTGACGGGCAATGATCCCATCGTTAGTGGGCAGGGGTGGGCAAGTTTGAAGCCCTTACTCTTACGGGAATTGCCGGCCGCGGTGGCCGAGGTGACTGAGGCGCTCCAGTCACGGTCAGCACGGCCACTACGGTCGGGGGTTCGAATCCCCCCTCGGGCATGGATATTTGTGCCGTCCTAGTTCGTAAGTAGTTCATAAGTAGTTTGTAAGTTTAGGGACTGATGACCACGTAGTTAAGTCCCATAAGCTTAACAAACATTAATCTTACGGGAATTAGTTTCATAACTACGAGTTTGAGTACGTGGGCAGGGCGAAGCTGGGAATTTGTATCTGACGACAGGCGTGCTTAGGCAGTCCTTGCAGGTGCGGTGATCACTGTGTCCCCAGTGGTGTAGAGGTCAGCGCAACTGACTAGAAAGCAGGAGACCCGGGTTTGAATCCCGGCTGAGTACACATTTTCAGCTTTGCCCAATCGCAGTTGATGTCATATATTCTGTGAATATTATATAAATTTCACATTGTTATTCGTTTGTGTGTTACTGAAACCCGCCCTGAGACGCCAGCTCCCTATAGTCGGGCCGAAAGACGATGATCCCTGGGTCCACGTATTGGGCTGGGAGAGCGTTCTGGCCGCGTAAACGAAATGCAACAGCTGGACAATATAGCTATTAGCTAACGGTCACTGTTGTCTGACAGAACTGTTAACATGAGCAGATAAACGTTCACATCTGAGTTACTGCAATTATCTGCCGCCACAGCCTTCGCTCAAAGCCGATTGGCGCAAGCCCCAGAGATAATCGTATTTCGGCTCGACTTTAGTGAGTGGCGTTACGTAACCACTGCTGGAGAACGACTTTGGAACACAGCGCGTGGTGCTGGTACGTATCTGACCGGCCTCTGCGCTGCCCCGCAACATATATAGAAGACCTGTTGGCCTCGTGCCACCTACGTGCTACTGACTGCTTTCGAGTGGTCATTCACTAGAAGCGGAGTTTCTTCCCAAGGCCTCAGACAAAGTTCGGTAAATAAATTCAGGACAATCGATTGGGCGAATCACAACGCTGCACCTGCATAGCGGCCTGTGTTCATAACCTGTCCCCATTGTAGTTTAGTAGAGTATCTTATGTGTTTTGTGTTGGAACTCTTGGACGAAGTGCTCGCAGTGGCGGCGCGTCCTAAGTCTTCACCGGTCAATGAACTCCGGAAAAATTCTCGTCGCGAAATAAAGTAAAAATAAAATAAATGAACGGGTGAGTTTTAAAAGGTACCTAAGTCATTTTTTCACATTTTGAGATAATCGCATGTTCGATATCTATGGGTGTTTACATACGTTTGAGTGTCAAAACGTGCCTCAAACAAGCATTCATTATACGATCTACAAGCAGTCGCTTTTACTGAGTGAGTATTACAAGATACCTAAGTCACAGACTCTCGCCCCTTTTAACACTCAACTGTTGGTAACACTACAAATTATATCCTGCACATGAATATCTTTGCCTATTTTATTTATTTGTTGTTCTGCGTATATTCTGTTCATTGTTGAATAGTGGAGATAAAGTTATTGTAGTACTAGTCGCGTGAGGTTGTTGTTGTTATGGTATTGAGTCCGGAGACTGGTTTGATGCAGCTCTCCACCCTCCTCTATCCTGAGCAAGCCTTTTCATCTCCTCATAAGAACGGCAACCCACATCCACTTGAATTTGCTTACGATACGCGTCTCTTGGTCTCCCTCTGCGATTTTTACCCCACACACTTCCCTCCAATGCTAAATTTACGATTCCCCGATGTCTAAGAATGTGTCCTACCAAGCGATCCCTTCTTTTAGCCAGGGTATGCCAAAAATTCCTTTTCTCACCAATTCTGTTCAGTACCTCTTCATTAGTTATGCGATCTACCCACCTAATCTTCAGCATTCTTCTGTAGCACCACATTTCAAAAGCCTCTATTCTCTTCCTGTCCGCACTGCTTATCGTCCATGTTTCACTCCCGTACAAGGCAACACTCCACACAAATGCCTTCAGAAAGGACTTCCTTACCCTTAAATTAATATTCGATGTTAGCAAATTTCTCTTTTTCAAAAATGCTTTTCTTCCCATTGCCATTCTGCATTTTATATCCTCTGTACTGCGACCATCGCATGTTATTTTACTACCCAAGTAACAAAACTCATCTACCACCTTCATTGTTTCGTTACCTAATCTAATTCCTTCAGCATCGCCTGATTTTCTAAGACCGCATTCCATTATTTTTGTTTTCCTCTTGTTAATGTTCATTTTATATGCTCTCTTCAACACACTGTCCATTCCATTCAACTGCTCTTCCAGGTCCTTTGCTGTATCAGAATTACAATGTCATCAGCAAAACGCAATGTTTTTATTTCTTCCCCCTGAACTTTAATCCCTATTCCAAATTTTTCCTCGCTTTCCTTCACCGCCTGCTCGATGTACAAATTGAATAACATCGGAGAAAGGCTACAACCCTGTCTTATTCCCTTCCCAACTGATGCTTCCCTTTCATGCCCTTCGAGTCTAATAACTGCGGTCTGGCTTTTGTACAAGTTATAAATAACTCTCCTTTCCCTGTATTTTACCCCTGCTGACTTCAGAATTTGAAAGAGTGTATTCCAGTCAACATTGTCAAATGCTTTCTCCAAATCTACAAAAGCTAAAAATGTAGGTTTGCCTTTCCTTAATCTATCTTCTAAGATAAGACGTAAAGTGAGTATTGCCTCCCGGGTTCCTATGTTCCTCCTGAATCCAAACTGATCTTCCCCGAGGTCAGCTTCTACCAGCTTTTCCATTCTCCTGTAGATAATTCGTGTTAAAATTTTGCAACCATGACTTATCAAACTGATGGTTCTGTAATTATCACACCTGTCTGCGCCTGATTTCTTTGGAATGGGGATTATAACATTTTTCTTAAAGTCTGAGGGCATTTCGCCTGTCTCATACATCCTACACACCAATTCAAATAGTCTTGTCATGGCTGGCTCTCCCAGAGACTTTAGTAGCTCTGAGGGTATGTCATCTACTCCTGGGGCCTTGTTCCGACCTAGGTCTCTCAAGGCTCTGTCAAATTCATCTCTCAGAATACTATCTCCTATTCCATCTTGATCTACTTCCTCTTCCCTTCCTACAACATCGTTTCTAAGTTCATTTCCTTTGTAGAGCTGTTCTATGTACTCTTTCCACCTTTCAGCTTTCCCTTCTTTGCTGAGAACTGGTTTCCCATCTGAGTTCTTGATATTCATGGAGTTGCTTTTCTTGTCCCCAAATGTCTCTTTTATTTTCCTGTAGGCGGTATCTACTTTTCCCCTTCTTATACATTCTTCTACAGATTTGCATTTGGCTTCTAGCCACTCCTGCTTAGCCATTTTGCACTTCCTGTCAATCTCATTTTTTAGTCGTCTGTACTCCATTTTGCCTGTTTCATTTACTGCATTTTTATATTTTCTCCTTTCGTCAATTAAATTTAGTATTTCCTGTGATATCCAAGGATTTTTTGCAGGTCTTGCCTTTCTACCTATTTTGCCTCTGCTGCCTTCACTATTTCATCTCTCAATGCTACCCATTCCTCTTCTACTGTTTTATTTCCCCCTGTTTCTGCCAATTGTTGCCTAAATCTCCCTCTGAAATTCTCCAGAACTACACTTTCCTTCAATTTATCTAAATCCCATCTCCTTATTTTCCTACCTTTCCGCAGTTTTTTCAGTTTCAGCCTACAGTTCATGACTAACAAGTTATGGTCAGAGTCTATATCTGCCCCTGGGTATGTCTTGCAGTTTATAACCTGGTTCCGAAATCTATGTCTTACCATTATAAAATCTATCTGATACCTTCCGGTGTCTCCTGGTCTCTTCCACGTATACAACCTTCTTTTGTGATTTTTAAACCATGTGTTTGTTATGATTAAATCATGTTCCGTGCAAAATTCTACCAGGCGACTTCCTCTTTCATTCCTCCTGCCCAGTCCATATTCATCTACTATATTTCCTTCTCTTCCTTTTCCTACTACCGAATTCCAGTCTCCCATAACAATTAGGTTTTCCTCTCCCTTAATTGTTTGAATAATTTCCTTTAGCTCCTCATATATTTCTTCGATCTCCTCATCATCGGCAGAGCTAGTTGGCATATAAACCTGTACTACTGTTGTCGGTGTTGGCTTCGTATCTATCTTGACAATGATAATGCGATCACTGTGCTGCTCATAGTAGTTTACCCGCATTCCTGTTTTCTTATTCATTATCAGTCCTACTCCTGTGATACCCCCAATTGATTTTGTATTTATAATTCTGTACTCACCTGACCAGAAATCCTGTTCATCCTGCCACCGGACTTCACTAATCCCCACTATGTCTAACTTCAACCTATCCATCTCCCTTTTTAAATTTTCTAATTTTCCTACCCGATTAAGGGATCTGACATTCCACGCTCCGATCCGTAGAATGCCTGTATTGTCTTTCCTGATGACAACATCCTCCTGAGTAGTCCCCGCCCGGAGATCCGAATGGGGGACTATTTTACCTCCGGAATATTTTACTCGAGAGGATGCCATCATCATATTTCCATACAGTAGAGCTGCATGTCCTCGGGAAAAGGAACGGCTGTAGTTTCCCCTTGCTTTCAGCCGTTCGCAGTAGCTGTGTGGCAAAGCCACATTAGCTGATGTTACAAGGCCAGCTCAGTCAATCATCCAGACTGTTGCCCCTGTAACTACTGAAAAGGCTGCTGCCCCTCTTCAGGAACCACACGTTTGTCTGGCCTCTCCACAGATACCCCTCCTCTGTGGTTGTACCTACGGTACGGCTATCTGTATCGTTGAGGCACGCAAGCCACCCCACCTCGGCAATGTCTGTGGTTCATGGGGTGGTCGCGTGAGGTATTTATTACAAAATTACGCCGGTCGAAACACACATGATCATTGGGCGTTCTACTTTGTGACTATTTATTAGAAGAAGTCTACACAGTCTCTTGAAAGCAGACACCTTCAAGAAATGAAAAGGTGCAGTTTAATATTTCCACATATCACTATTTTGAGTACTCACATGAGCACAAAGGTGTCATAAAAACTAGTGAGTACATGAGATCAGCTGGTTTGCAAATCCTGAATACGTTTATCCTCAAGAAAACTAACGAAGTATATTTACTTTCTCAAGAAACTTATCCAGAAGGATAAATACCAATTAAAAAAAAATTGAGGACCTGAAAAAAATTATGCCGTATATTGTAGAAGAACAGAGGAGCTTTTACTATCGACTATCACAGTGGCCGGTAGCTGATAATGAATAATTTTCAGAAAAACATGTCTATGTAATGTAATAATATTCTTTGACTGGTAAAGAATTGTGTTTGTATTATGAGCTATCAGATAATACTCTTTTTTAAATAAAACTTGCATTATTTCTAGTAAAAGAAATATTTAAATCTTATAAATTGTTAAAAGGGACGTAAGTCAGCAAAGTAATTTTTATTTCTGGTGTCCAGTTACGTATATTGGGTCAACAATGTACCTAATTGTAGATCTATATCTATAGTATAATATATCAGTGCACTATTTTATAGCACAGAAGAGAAAAAAGGTTTTCTTTGTTTTTCTCGAAACTATGAAAAAGTGACTTAGGTACCTATTAACAATCAGCCGTTCAAATAGAGTTTTTAAATATCATTCTTCGTTTCGTCTTCTTTCGAATCATTTTATATGCACATTCAAAGTATTTTTATCGCATGAGAAACGTTTATCGTCTCGGAGACGTATAAGATTCGTAGCGCGGGCGCTTAATGTAGGCGGTAGTGGCCGCAGCGTTGCAATGCGCATGCGCAGCTGAGGTTCAGTTTCTCTTCTGAAACTCCCTGGAGGCAGGAAATGGTCGCTCACGCGACAGGGAGGGGCGAGGAAAAACGCCCCTTTTAACATTGACGTTGGAGCTGGCAGAGACGTCAGCTCCTGGCTACTCGAGCTCTGTCAGTTACGCACGAATAGTCGCGAAGCAACTGCGCACCTCACCAAATCGTCCATGATGGCAATATGCGCCCTTCATATCGTTTTTGGCGCATTGAAGATTCATCAGAAACACGTCATATTTGGAGAAATATCTTTTAACTATAAATTAAAGACGTATCAACTGTAAAAGTCTTCAGAAGATCCGATCATGAATAATAATGATGTCGCTACTCTCCATCTAGTAAGAATAGCCGTGTGGTTAGAGTCATAGCGCTGGGCTATCTAAGATAAGGCGTTCGAGACCGACTGCAAGCAGTTTTCTAAGCCAATCTTCTTTTCCAGAGATACGGTAGCAATGACTTTTGAATTGTTACTTTCTACAAATCTTTGGACATTTTAGCAAATGTGTCGCGATTTTGAGGGTAAACGACATTTATACATTTTGTTACGAATATTTGTTTGAAAGGATGTGGGTCCGGGAGGGACAACGTCCTTTACGCATTCGCAGGGTTCGGAAGGGGTACTGCTTACAGTGTCACGTAACCAAAAGCTTGTCTCTTCATCACATTTGCCGTGGAGCGCAACGGCAACAGATAAAAGTGCGCCAGTACACGCGCCACGGCGCAACACTGTCATCGAGCGCACCCTGCTTAAACCCCGAGCCTCGCCTCGACTCAGCTACGTCACGAGACACGCAGGCCAGCCGTGGCCGAGAGATGTCGCTCGGCCGTTCCCGCCGGGCGCCGGCGCAGTATCAGCGACACCACGGACTACTTGACGTGGGGGAAGTAGACACGAAAGCGGCCTATCACAGCAATACCGCGGACCTCCAAGCAGCGTCGAGTGTCTCCTTCCGCGCCGCATTAAATACCGGCCCTACAGCCACGTCACGGCGACCTGGACCACGCCGCCGTCGCCGCTGGAAGCTGCTGGAGTCTCTCGGCCGTCGTCTCGCCACGCCGCGCTGCCCAACTCCCGGCCACCTCTGCTCTCCACGGAAGGCTACACCAGGAACGCAGGAACCAAAGGATCGTAATAATTTCTACCTTTCATTACTCTGCTTTAGGAGCAGCTGCATTGCTTGTGAAGTTTGGTTGTCAAGTATATTGCAATATTTTCAAGAGAGTTATACTGAAGAAATTGTTATGAGAAGAATTTAAACAAAAACTTCTAAGGAGAATTGTTATTTTATAATTATAAGAAGAATTATTGTTTTGATTGTTGCGTGGCTTTAGCTCCACTATTTCAGTCGATAAATTGTGTCTTGATAGAACAATCACGGCTTAGTTTGCAAGACACTTCAACATTCAACATTGACATTGACATGTTCATTATCAAAGGAAAATGAACATCGTTCACTATCTTTTAGAAACAAATTACACATCTTGAAAAGTGTCCCTAAAAAGTTTGTTAGAAAATGTCTAATATTGTGCCTCTTGTTTTGTGTCGAGTAACTTGCTTGCAAGAAAATGTATAATATCGCTTCTACTGTGTGTAGCGATATGTGTACTTAACTCTGTGAAGTTTCATCTTTGGCAAAGATCATGTATTGCATAGCATTGTAGCTCGCAGAGAGAGAGAGAGAGAGAGAGAGAGAGAGAGAGAGAGAGAGAGAGAGAGAGAGAGAGAGAGAGACTTGTGGCTTAGCTCGCGCAGGCCGCGGTGTCCGAGGGGTTTGAGGTGCTCCAGTCACGGTCTGCACGGCCACTACGGTCGGGGGTTCGAATCCCCCCTCGGGCATGGATATTTGTGCCGTCCTTGGGATAAGCTAGTTGATAAGTAGTTTGTAAGTTTAGGGACCGATGACCCCGTACTTAAGTCCCATAAGCTATACAAACATTTGAACATGTTTTTCTTTAGCACGCTTAGAGAGCGGTTGAGTTGTGTGCATGGCTCCGATGTAGTGCAGAGGCTGCTGTGCCAGCAAATTGATTTGATTGTTTTGTGTCCCAGCTACGTCGCCGCTTTTGTGTCCCAGCCTCGTCGTAGGTGTCGGTGGCCGAGTGGAATAAGACCGACACCGGAACGAAAATAGCACGCTGGTGCAGGTACGGAGGGGAGCAGCCAGAAACTATAAACACTAGAGTAAATTAGAAAAAGATATATATTGCACAGAATGTAAAAATACTTAACTTTTACATAGTACTGCAGAATGTTGATACATAGTTGTTAGAGGCCTGCCTAGTGCCTGTACGATAGCAAAGTCTTCAATGGTGCCTATCTGATTACGAAGGTCCTAACTCGTTGCTATCTCAGTCCGAAGTGACCGGTGTCTTCCGTGGTGGCCACGAGCGGGGTTGCCGCAGAGGGCGCTCGTGGCTGTCGTCGTGAGAACGCCGCGCCGTGCGTGCATGGCGGCGCGCGGCGAAAGCAGGTGGCGCGCACTTTGTACTTGTGCGACACCACACCCCTCTCCCCCAAACCGCCGCGCCGTCGTGGCGTAGGACTGAGGGCCACGGCGACGGCACTGGGAGGAGGGCCTGGGCGGGGGCGTTACTGGCGGGACGGGCGTCGTAGCTGAGGCCGGGATCGAGACGCCGTCCGCGCCCCGGCATCTGCCTTGAGATCCTCCAGGGAACCCGCCGAAACCTGGGGAAGGGCGCCCGCCCCCGCCCAGAGGGAGCAGGTCATCTTCTTCTGAGGTGCGTGGCCCAGGCGGCGGCGGCACGCACGGTCCCGGAGTCCCTCTCGGTGACGCTGTCATCTGCGGCGGCGACAGCGGCGGCGTCGCGTCGATCTCCATTGGGACGATCTCGTAGTCCGGGGACGCTGGACCCGTTGACGAACGATGTGGTTGTGCTCCCTGGCGGTGAACTGGGTCTGGAATCAAGAAACCGGAGACAGGATCGCGCGGTCTGTGCAAGCGCAATTGGTTTGCGTGGCGCCGCAGCTCCGACCCTGTGGAAGAACGTACAACATACATATTGCGCCCGAGCACGCGCTGAATGATGCCCGGCATCCATAGTTTCTTCTTGTTTCCAGCAAACACCCTGTACAGCACCGGCGTAGACACCTGAAAACGCGTAGCGCCATACGAACCGACTCGGTGCGTGGGAGGCTGCAGCAGGTGAAGGAGAGTGCGGTGACGGCGGCCGTGTAGCAGCTCGGCAGGAGACGGGCCGTCACGTGGCATGCACCGATACGTAGACAGGAAAATTTGAAGAGCTTGCTGCCTGGAGTGCTGACCTTTCATCTTCTCCATGTGAGACTTGAATGTTCGAACGAAACGTTCTGCTTCACCATTGGACTGAGGGTGAAAAGGTGCGGTGGTGATATGCTGAATGCCATTCACACGACAAAACTGTTGAAATTCCGCACTAACAAACTGAGGTCCATTGTCACTGACGATAGTTTCAGGCAAGCCTTCGATGCAAAACACTGATGTTAAGGCACTGATTGTACTAGACGCTGTCGTTGAGTTCATGGCAATCACAAAAGGAAACTTGCTGAAAGCGTCTACAACAATTAACCAGCGCGTATTCCAGAAAGGTCCGGCAAAGTCAATATGTAAACGTTGCCATGGTCCCTTGGGGCGTGGCCAGTCCGAGAAACGTTGCGGAGGAGCCGCCTGATGCTCCGCACAAACAGTACACTGTGACGTCATGTTCTCTATCTGAGCGTCCATACCAACCCAGGTACAATGACGTCTGGCCAGTTGCTTAGTCCTAACAATGCCCCAATGTCCTTGATGCAGGAGGCGTAACACTTCTCGTTGCAGGGAACGAGGAACAATCACTCGTGTTTGGTCGTTGTCCGTATGTAACAACAGAACACCCTGACTTAAAGATAATACATGACGTTGTGCAAAATAACGCCGAACCAGAGGCCGATCAATGTCTTTGGCTCTGGCAGGCCACCCTGAGCGAACAAAACGTGCTACCACACTTAGGTCTGCATCCGCAGCTGTTTCCTGTGCAACCCGACGAGAGTTCAGAGGAAAGTCTGCGACAGCGGAAGCATCGCTGGAGTCTATCTGACAACATGCCATTTCTGAAGAATCAAATGATACATCCTGGCCAACCGGAAATCGGGAAAGTGTGTCCGCGTTGGATGTTTAGTGGTAGGTCGGTACAAAATCTCATACTGATAATTTGACAATATCAAGGACCATCACTGGAGCTTTTGTGCCGTTCGTGGCGGAATTGGCTTTGTGGGTGAGAACAACGACGTGAGAGGCTTGTGGTCTGTCAACAAATAGAATTTTCTGCCATAGAGATAATGATGAAACTTTGTGACGCCGTAAATGATTGCTAATGCCTCCTTTTCTATCTGACTATAATTCTGTTGCGTCGGCGTCAGTAGCTTGGATGCAAAGGCAATAGGACGATCGTGACATCCAATACGATGCGACAGAACGACACCCAGACCGTACGACGAGGCGTCAACTGCTAACACTACAGGCTTCTGTGGGTCAAAGGGAATCAAACATGCATCACTGAGTAGTGCAGACTTTAGTTTGTCAAAGGCAACCTGACAATCTTTAGACCATACAAAAGGAAAATTCTTCCTACGTAAGTGATGCAGAGGAGCTGCAATCTGAGAGGCATTGGGAATAAATCGGAAATAATAGTTCAGCTTTCCCATTACTGCTTGCAATTCGTGCACATTCTTAGGAGGAGGCAAGTCTTTGATTGCTCGAAGATGTGACTGTAAGGGATGAATTCCTTGGGCATTAATCACATGACCTAGGTACTCTATTTCAGTTTGAAAAAACGAACACTTTGCTTTATTGCAACGTAGACCTGCTGCAGTCAAAACTTTGAAAAGGCACTCCAGGTTTGCTAAATGTTCTTCAACTGTACGTCCGGATACCACAATATCATCTAAATAGTTCGAACAACACGGTACAGAAACTGTCAGCTGTTCCAAAAAACGCTGAAAAATAGCGGGAGCGGAAGAACTGCCAAAGGGTAGGCGTTGAAATTGAAAAAGGCCCATGTGAGTATTAATGACGAAAAATTTTTTTGACTCGTCATCAAGCGGAATTTGTAAGTATGCCTCTGCTAAATCAATCTTGGGAAAGAAGCGAGACTGTCCTAATTTGTCCATTAGTTCGTCAGGTCTGGGCAGGGGATAAGTGTCTACAATTGTTTGACTGTTCACTGTCACAGTCCGCACAGATACGAAGTTTTCCTGACGGCTTGGGTATAATTACTATAGGCGAGGCCCACTGACTCGCAGAAACAGGAGAAATCACCCCACTATCTTGCCAACGTTTAAGTTCTTCGGCAACTGTATCACGCAAGGCGATAGGCACTGGTCTAGCTTTACGAAACTTTGGAACTGCAGATTCTTTTAAAGTTACATGTGCCACGAAGTCTTTTGCACAACCTAGTTCCGGCGAAAACAAGTCACTATATTTGTCACACAATGCATTGATTTTATCCTGAGGCACTATTGACGAAATTTGAAGCACATCTCTTTGAATTGATAAACCAAACAAGTCAAAAGCATCTAGTCCAAAAATGTTCTGTGTCGATTTGGCCTGAAGAACTACAAAAGCAACTGTTTTTGTTACACCTTGAAAAGAGGCGGGCAGGCTACATGTTCCTAGCACGGGAATATTTTCACCTGTATAAGCTGTTAACACTTGCTGTGACGGCGACAATTTTGGCGAACCCAGAAGTTCATAAGTATCTTTATTAATTAATGTGACAGCGGAACCAGTATCAAGCTGAAATTGCACAGTCTTATTTTCTATAGAGAGAGTAACAAACAGCTTGTGCTTCTGGCGCACGACCGGTGCGCGAATGTGGGCAACGTCTAATACATATTGTTTTCTGCGCTTGCGCGGGTTGCGTGCGGTAGGAAGCGGCGCATACTCGGCACACAGCGGATTAACCACACTGTCACTAGATGACACTACCGCCGGATCGGCGTCCGCGCAATGCGAGGCTACTGCACTAAAATTACTTTGAGTAGCTACACCAATTCTACTGTCTCTAGCTACACAGTACGGGGCACTATTACAATTAGCAGTTGCAGATGGCACTATGTTCACTACAGGATTGCACTGTTCATAATCATGTTGCTTGTCCCGAACCCTTTTCCGTTGCACTGTTTTACGCGCCCGTCGGCGCTTGCTACGTGGTGCACTATATAGTTTTGCCATAGGCGCAGAACTACTTTCTTGCAATTGAGATCCAAGGAAAGCACTGTTCAATTCCACAGCCCGTATAACATTTACAGAATGAACTGTTCTCGCACTTTGAGAAGCAATGTTCCGAAAGGCACCGTTCTTTGAGTTTTTAATTTGCATACACACAGACTGCACATGTCCCGATTTGCCACATTGATAACAGGTTGCGTTGCGACTAGGGCAGTGAGCACGCTTGTGGCGAGACACACACTGAGGGCAAGATTTACGTACATTTTTCTGAAATGAGCGTTGGCGCCCGTTATTCAAATTACTGTTTCTAACACGACGGGGCGACCTTTGTGTCGCACTTTTACACTGGCTACTGTTCACTGTCTGTTCAGCACGGCCTGTACTATTGTAAGAATCACTAGTGCTACACTGAGAACTACGGCTAGGAAAACGTCCGTTACGGCGCACTGAATTTACACTATGGCTTTGCATTTCTACATCTGCTACGTCAAAAGTATCATGCGCTTCTATAAGCTGCAGTACACTGTCTAATGAGGGGTCAGACTGTTTCAGAATTGCTGCTCTAATTCTGGGGTCCTGAATATTCTGCGTAATCGCATCCCTCAACATCACGTCACTATACGAAAGACCACAAGAGCAAGTAAATTTACATTGGCGGGTTAAGCCCTTCAATTCCGTAATCCACTCTTGGTGTGACTGCTGCGGTAATTTTTTAAGTCTGAAAAATCGATACCGTGCAGCGGCTACAAGAACTTTTCTCTCATAATGAGCATTCAGTGCCTCTACTATTTGTTCAAAGTCTACATCACGCGGAGATGCTTGCGGGAATAGTTTCTGCAGTAACACGAAAGTTTTAGGGCCCACCACAGACAATAAAAGATGCTTAACAGTCTGACCTGTAAGTTGATGAGCCGCGACGAGTTCTTGAAACTGTGCGAAATAGTCGCTCCATTCTTCCTCACGTTCGTTGTATTGGCGAAACGTAGGAAGTGTTGCGGCGGCAGGTGTGGGCTGCTGAAGCGGCGGCTGTTGTTGTTGGTTAGCTGCCTGCGCTGTGAGCTGGGACACCGCCTGGAGGAGTTGCGTTATTTGCGCCGTCTGTAACTGAATAATTTCCATTAAGTTTGGGTTCGGGGTAGTGGCCATGCTGACCGATTAGGCGCCGCGTATACAAGTAACTTATAACAAAACACAAATGCAATATGAAAGAGGACGCTCTGCAACAAAAAAGTCCACAAACACGTAACTGAAAATGTTCCCCCAAAAATCTTATAATAAGGGTGGGTGGGCGGGAGCAATTTTTGCGTGCTCCGACTGCTGCTGTCTGGCTGCTGCAAGCGGGCTGGTCCAAGGTTCGTCTATCACTCCTCGTCGCCACTTTTGTGTCCCAACTACGTCGCCGGTTTTGTGTCCCAGCTACGTCGCCGCTTTTGTGTCCCAGCCTCGTCGTAGGTGTCGGTGGCCGAGTGGAATAAGACCGACACCGGAACGAAAATAGCACGCTGGTGCAGGTACGGAGGGGAGCAGTCAGAAACTATAAACACTAGAGTAAATTAGAAAAAGATATATATTGCACAGAATGTAACAATACTTAACCTTTACATAGTACTGCAGAATGTTGATACATAGATGTTAGAGGCCTGCCTAGTGCCTGTACGATAGCAAAGTCTTCAATGGTGCCTATCTGATTACGAAGGTCCTAACTCGTTGCTATCTCAGTCCGAAGTGACCGGTGTCTTCCGTGGTGGCCACGAGCGGGGTTGCCGCAGAGGGCGCCCGTGGCTGTCGTCGTGAGAACGCCGCGCCGTGCGTGCATGGCGGCGCGCGGCGAAAGCAGGTGGCGCGCACTTTGTACTTGTGCGACACCACAGATTGTATTTGGAATATATATTGTATTTTTATTACTATCAAAATGTTGTACCACCGCTGGAATTAAGGTAATTGTATTTGACGTAATTAGGAAAAAGTTGTATTATGTAGGTAATGTAATGGTGATTATTAATAATAAGTAACAAAGATGACCTTTCTTTCCTGTTTCATTTACATAGTTAGAAGATTTACCTACTTCCCTCATTTGATAATTAGTTTTTAGTGGATTTAAAGTGCAGTATTGATTTTGGTAATCTTGTTAAACGGATTTCGTTATTTGTGCTATAGTAAATGATTGTTATGCAACACTGCAGTCAATTGATTAGGATACTGAATTTTGATAATCAGGTACTGATCTGGATAAGATTCTCGCAGTCAAACATTGAGAAAGTGGTTTGTGGTTTTTTATGATCTTTCTCGCAGTCAAATTTTTTGTGTATAGTCAGTGTCTGTTTCATATGGTGACTTGCCACAGTTGTTTTGTTAAAAGATCCGTTGCGCACATAGTCAGTTGAATCCACTGTTTCTTATTTAACAGTATATACATCAATATCAGGGCCATAATTAAACCAAATTGTTGTGTTAATGAACAATTTTTTGTCTGATTTAACGATATGTTCAACATCAAACTACACACACACACACACACCTTTTAAGCTTTAAGTTTGATACAAACTTGTAAAATAAAACATCTCTGTTGGTCGACGCCTCAGCTCGAACCAAGCGCAAACAAGCCGAGGTAAGTCATTCTGCGATCTTTTAACGAAAATATATCTATGGCGGCGGGGGGGGGGGGGGAGGTTAAACCGGGGCGTTTTCCCACGACGGCACTCGCAGAGCTGTGACAAATTGTCTCTTTCGACGCCGTGCGCGCGGAGGCGCCGAAACATCGACCATGGAAAGGGGGGGGGGGAGGTTAGTTACTATCAAGATTCGGCACACAAAGAAGTGAACCCCCCAGTCATCTGAAGCAAGAGCCGACATTGACTGCTCGTTTAATCCGTTAGTACTGAACACAGAACAGGACACTGAGCGAGAAAAGTTTTATTTTAAGCTTGGCAAGACACCCAAAGAAACACAAGCGACGCTCGTACGTTTTTAAGTGAATCCATGAAGTGTGTATGAAGGGGAATGGAAGAGTGTTTCTAACAATCCTCGCAGTAAAATACCGGCGACGGTCGTCGGTGACAATAAAAAAAAAATAATAATAATAAAAAATAAAAAAATTAAAAAATTAAAAAAAAACCTCAGTACATTAATCACGATAGATTGTCGATTACCTGTTCGCATGATAACGGATGAATTGTATATTAACCGTGAATCCCAGAAGTTATGGAAGAGGAAATACATGCTCAACACCTGAATGTTAGTCAAGGCATTATAGGAATTTCTGCCTTAGGGAAGGACGTTGAACGCTGCAAGGTACGCTGAAATTTTGACCCGTTTCATACAACATCTACGCATTGTACGACCTCGGTAAGCTCCATAATGTTTCCCGTTTTGTGTTCAAGATAACGCTCACTCACCAATAACCAATATAGTTTAGCAGTTCCTGGCAAGAAAAAAAAAAAAACGATTGGTGCAGCTTGAACATCCACTGTCCTCGCTGGATCGCAATCCATTAGACTTAGTGCTATTCTCTCGACTAAAACTATTTGAAAGGAAATGATGTTCATGACATCAAACAAAACGTACGTTTTTAAACACTATACCTAAGGAAGACTTTGTTCAAAGAATACAGGACATGTTTTGCACAGCTCAGTGGTGCACAGTTTTGGGACGTACTATTTCGAGGGACAGTAAGGTGACTGTAGTTCATAGTTCTACGTTAATGTTACAAAACTATTCACCGAACTTTATTGTCAGAGGTTGATAACACGATTACATCATAGTTTATCTTAAGCACTTGATTATTTCTAATTCAGTGGTCTGATCAAGAGTAGTAAGAGTGGAATAAAGCAGTTACAAGACTCGTAGGAATGGTTTAGGTATTTTGACTAGTTAGGCTGTCGGTTTCAGATGAGGTCACTCACATACATTAATATGACACACCGTAAACGCGGGCTACTTGAGCCCACATTTCGAAACTTCTAACATTGTGGTTGAAAATGAGCCCAACAGTTTTTTTCACAGACATACTCACCTTATATGATTAAACTATAGTTTATTGTGGACACTTCAGTTTGCAAGTGCAAAATGGCTAAGGAGGAGTGGCTAGAATGCAAATGCAAGGCTGTAGAAGAATGTATAAATAGGGGAAAAATAGATACAGCTTACAGGAAAATAAAACAGATATTTGGAGATAAGAAAAACAGCTCTATGAATATCTAGAACGCAGATGGAAAACCGGGTCTCAGCAAAGAAGGGGAAGCTGAAAGAGAAGCTCTATGAAGGAAATGAACTTAGAGTCACTGTTGTAGGGAGGGATGAAGAAGGACATGAGGATGAAATAGGAGATACTATACTGAGAGATGAAATTGACAGAGCACTGAAAGACCTAAGTCGAAACAAGGCCCCTGGAGTAGATGACATTTCCTCAGAGCTACTGAAGTCTCTGGGAGAACCAGCCATGACAAAACTGTTTCACCTGGTGTGTAAGATGTATGAGACAGGCGAATTACCCTCAGACTTTAAGAAAAAAGTAATAATCCCCATTCCAAAGAAAGGTGGAGTAGACAGGTGTGAAAATTGCAGAACCATCAGGTTAATAAGTCATGGTCGCAAAATATTAACAGGAATTATTTACAGAAGGATGGAAAAGCTGGTAGAAGCCGACCTCGGGGAGGATCAGTTTGGGTTCAGAAGAAATGTAGGTACACGGGAGGCGATACTCACTTTACGGCTTATCCTAGAAGATAGATTAAGGAAAGGCAAACCTACATTTCTAGCTTTTGTAGATTTGGAGAACGTTCATCGGAATAAACCCTTTCAAGTTCTGAAGCAAGTAGGAGTAAAATGTAGGGAGCGTAAGGGTATTTACAACTTGTACAAAATCCAGACAGCAGTTGTTAGAGTTGAAGGGCATGAAAGGGATGCAGTGGTTGGGAAGAGAGTAAGACAGGGTTGTAGTCTTTCTCCATTGTTGTTCAATTTGTACATTGAGCAAGCTATAAAGAAAGCAAGGAGAAATTTGGAGAAGGAATTAAAGTTCAGGGTGAAGAATTAAAAACTTTGCGTTTTGCCGACGACATAGTAATTCTGTCAGATACAGCAAAGGACGTGGAAGAGCAATTGAACGGAATGGACAGTGTGCTGAAAGGTGCATATAAGATGAACATTAACAAGAGCAAAACTAGGGTAATGGAGTGCAGTGTAAGGAAATCAGGTGATGCTGAAGGAATTAGATTGGGAAATGAAGCAATAAAGGAGGTAGATGAGTGTTGTTACTTGGGCAGTAAAATAACAAATTATGGTCGCAGTACAGAGGATATAAAACGCAGAATGGCGATGGGTAGAAAAGCGTTCTTTAAAAAGAGTAATTTGTTAACGTCGAATATTGATTTAAGCCTAAGGAAGTCCATTCTGAAGGCATTTGTTTGGAGTGTTGCCTTGTATGGGAGTGAAACATGGACGATAAACAGTGCGGACAGGAAGAGGATAGAGGCTTTTGAAATATGGTGCTACCGAAGAATGCTGAAGATTAGGTGGGTGGATAGAATAAATAACGAGGAGGTACTGAACAGAATTGGGGAGGGAAGGAATTTCTGGCATATAGTGCCTAAAAGAAGGGATCGATTGGTAGGACACATTCTTAGACATCAAAGAATCGTGAATTTAGCATTGGGGGGAAGTGTGTGGGGTAAAAACCGAAGAGGAAGGCCAAGAGATGGATACAGTAAGCAGATTCAGACAGATGTAGGTTGCCGTTCGTATGTGGAGATGAAGAGGCTTGCTCAGGTATTATGGAGAGCTGCATCAAACCAGTCTCCGGACTGACGACCACAACAACAAAAATACTTTAACGTGCAGTATGTTATGACGTAGTAAATATTTTTATTTTTCTATTTTATGTGGGCTCAAGTTAAACTTACGTTTGGGTTCCTTGAACCCAGACTGTAATTCCCATAGATAGACCTTCCAAACGGTTGTTTTAAGGACAAATGTTAAATTTGAACATTAATTTTAAATAATAGTTTGTAGATACTATACAAACAATAGATTGTAGAGATGTTGTAATGCAAGAAAATATTTGTTGGTAGTATATTGGGTGAAAGGTGTTTATTTTATTGAAGAAAAATGTGAGTGGAGGTAAAAAAAATTGTTTTACGTGTTATTAACTGTGGTGGCTGTTGTTGTGATGTTTGAGCAACATAACAAACCTGACTTTAATTTTGTGGTTCGTTACCTTAAGCTCGTGATTAATGCAAGTGGTGTAGTTAAATTTTGAAAATATTTAGCAAGACAATTAGTGTAATTAACAAATACTATGGCCCTATCTGACAAACTTTTCAAAAGATCACTCACCTTTCCTTTCCTTACAAAATCTCCTACAGAGCCTGTGCACACACAGATAGCAGAAATTAACTTACTCCGTCTGTGCAATGCGTACGACTCAATTAGTACGCTAATGGTAATGATAATTTAGAAAATTATGAATAGTACGATTTTTAACATCAAGTGATTGGCAAATGGGTGCAGTCCAACCACTATAGTCAGTATCTAATAAAATTAATTCACACAAGCAAATAGGAAATTTAAGTAAATCAGTCTTAATTGCTGCTATGCGTGCGGCAATTACACGAGTTTGATTCTTTATAGGACAGATGTGACGGTGGCTATTATTGTTGAACTCAGTGCAACACGAAATAGAAAAATTATTCATTAATTCAACTGTCTGTTATCTTCTACCATCAGTTTTAGCAATTTTTTTTCAATTGAATGATTTTTACAATCTCTAACAATTGATGACACTCACTTGATTGTAAAATTGTGTAGAAATGTTATTCATGCATTATTAAGGTTTGTCATGCTAATTTTGGGTGGTTAAATAGTTGTTCAAATAAGATAGCAACATTAATGTCTAATGTTCTTGTATTTAAAAAAAACTTAAACATGCATACACAGTAAATTACAACCAATAGCATTTAACTTAGTTATCAGTCCAGCGACTTGGTACTCTGCAGTCATATAAATGATACACAAATTCATACGTAAATCATTTTGATGGTGGCTCCTCCTTTGGCAGTTTGCTAGCAGTTCGCCGTGATGCTTCGTGAATCGCGTAATTAATCGCGACCGTTAGCGTCCGCGATGACGCTACCGCGTTTCGGACGTCTGGGACGGTTACCGAACACGTAACGAATTTCTGCCTCAGCAGAACGAACAAATAAATGTTTCATTAAAATCAATTCTTGCTTCACTTATGTACACTGGTTTCACATAAACTTTCATATCATTGCACTTATAACAAATTAAAACTTTCTCTTTGTTCAACTTTATTACTTATATTGTTTGAGCACTCCGCGGACCGCGTACGAACGTCTGATCTACGTCACGGGGCGGCAGATACTGCTGCTTGCCTGCTCTCCCACAGGCGAGCGTTGCTATACAATGAAGTCTCTGACCTGAGGAGCCATATCGATAACTTTTCACAGAGAAATATTTTACACTGACAAATTAAACAAAACAAGTAATCACAGTCATCTAGAAAAATACAAAGTACAAATAGAATAAAATAATATATACATAAACAATTACAATACAGATAATAAATAAGTGACAGAAAATGTTCACAATTAAGTTACTTACATACATTGTGCATCACGATAATTAAGTCACATAAGAAGTTAATTACTACATATTCACTATAAACAGGTTCAAACGAATAATATGTATCAAAATGAAGCTCATTCCTCGTTATAATGTAAGGCTTACCTTAAGGGTTACCTTACAATGTAACAATCTTTAGAGTCCAGTTAAAAAAAGCAAACTTCTTTTTATTAATTTTAGGGTTTCTATTATCATTACCACATCTTCAAATTTATACAAAAACACATGCTTATTTTTAGGCCACCTCCAGGCTTTTAGTGTAGGCTCCACGCAGTCGACTGTAACATCCTTCTGCTTCTATAGCGAGGATGACTGCTGGGTATTCCTTCTCGTTCCATTTTACCGGAACAAAGTTGCCTATTTCTAGGTCATCTTTCGTTACATGCGTCGGTTATGGTGATAATTTGGCTTTGGTTTGGCAAAAAGTCATAGACAAGTGTCCTATATATTTCTCATCACTATTGAGGGGGCTGATGTCGCTATCACCTCTTGATCTCAAACTGGTATTACTGCTAGAGCAGAAATCAAACACACTTTGTCCTGGTAGCACTTGGAGTTTTTTCTTCTTAGCAAAGTGTGGTGCAACAAACAAGTCCCACTTCTCTTGAAGTCGTTGCCTTGGATATGTCTTGATTTGGCAAACAGCGTATGATCTGGTTTTCATGTAGAGGCACTAATCCATCTTTCTTGAAACCTGTCCTTGGGCTGCTTTTTATGTTTGGATTAACTTCTTCTAAAACAGTTCGCAACGGCATTGGCAACTGATACTTTGGAAGCACACCGATTATTTTACCTGCATCTGATTGCTTCCTACGGCAAGTAGCTCATATTTGCAGGTAAAGTGTACCAGTTGTATTTAACCATATATTGTACAATTAATGAATTATTCAAGACATCAACGGCTGACTTTGATGGTAAACTAAATATAAAACATATGCATTTACCTCAGGTTTAGGCTACTCCTATATCTATACAGACGAACGTTTGCAGAATGAAATAAAGAACTAACTTGTATGTAGGTAGCATAACTATTGCTGCTACTAATGGCGACTTCCCAAACCTCCTAGACTCACGCTATGGTCTGCTTAGTGCTGCTGCCTACCAGCGAAGCACTAAATTATCTCGTTATACTGATGTTGAGAGTGCGCAGAGAACCAAACAACGTTTTTCTGTTTTGGACTGAAGTTAGCCTCCAAGGGGTCAAAATGTTCAAATGCTTGTAAATCTATCGGACCAAACTGCGTGGTCATCAGTCCGTAGCTTACAAACTACTTAATCCTAGGTAAACTAACCCAAGGACAAACACAAACACCCATGCCCCAAGGAGGACTCGAATTTCCACGGCGAGCAACCGCGCGCTCCTCAGCGAGACGCTTTAGACCGCTCGGCTACTCCACAGCGGCTCCAAGGGGTCACGTAGGCCTCGTTTACGGTACTCTAAATCGTTAATCATGGTTCGCTGACAATATTTTACCTTCACCAGTAATCAGCACTCGTCATATTTTGTTTGTGTATTGTGGCTCGCGATAAGTAGTTTTTCTTATTACTTCGCAGAAGGTGGAGGTGAGCGGATCTGTAGAGGACCAAGGTCAGTTCACTCCTCAATCCTTTAACAACTGAAGTAATGATATTTTCCTCCAATTATTACTGAACGTAAAAAGTAGAGTGTTTGATCACTTCGCTCCGTGATGTGGCTCTCTTGCGTCAAGTTTATTTCCAGGAATAACCAGTATCTCCAGGGTGAAAACAAACTGTGCTACGATAGCACCAATTACCAAGCAATTAAAATGCTGTACTTAAATTCTTCCAAGATGTGTCAGGTTACTGTAACAACGGTTTTTTCGTTTTAGATTGTAGTTCATTCGCATGTTTCGTAATATGTCGCTATCATCGCAGCAACTTCAGACAGCCTTCTAATGTAAACTGTGTCCACATACTCAAAAACTCAAAACCTTGTCGGTCGATTGAATTTACATTATGGCACAACTTTAAAGTTTTCACAGATAATGTTACATTTCCATCCACTTCGTTTTAATCATGATGTTTAGTGTAAGATATGACGTAATGAACAGTGATATGCGTGAAAACGATACCACAGGGCAAAATGCGCTATGATTCCACGCGGCTGAAATACATAGATACGTTTCATATCACATCTGGAGTCGTGCAGTGCAAACCAGCATGATGTTTGACAAACGCGTGTGTTCAACATTTGTTAGGGGAAGGAGAAGGAGGAAAGAAGGACCAGGAGATGGACAGAAAGGGAAAGGGATAGAAGGAGGATTACAAAATGTACAAAATTATTGCTTGTTTCATTTCTCTGCTGGATGATTACACATGTTACAGAATCTGTAAACAGTTTGTTGTTATTGCAGATTAACGTACAAACAAAAACTGAAGTCAGTCCACCGGGTTTAAAGGAAGCAATTACTTTTTCTGGAAACATTGTTTTTCCTACCTTTCAGTCCCTTTAGCGACAGAACAGTAGGTATGGTACTGATCTGTATATGCGTCTGCTCAGCGTTTCTACTCAATATCATTTCGTATTAGTCTGAGCCCCTACTATACGTGTCTAGGTTTAGCTACTTGAGAGTAAAAATTTAAAGCATGGATATCACCTTTCAGAGTATGTTACTGATAATTCACCTTTCAACAATGATTGGAAAAGCAGATTGGTCAAGACTATTTCAATGGAAAAGAATTAAGGATACCATTAAAGAAATGAATCAAGATGGGCAGCTTCACATGAAAAATATAACTGGCAACAGATACTGCAACGTTTGAGATACTTTTGACACTTACCGAAAGAACTATGTCACATTTTATGACGTATTCCTGTGTAGAAGAAGTCTACCCCCTGTGAGTGAAACAATCCTCTTAAGCTATTCATCGTTATCTAATTTCGAAGAAATTTTGACGTAAACGATTCTTGAATTAATGCAAATTTCCTTTGTTCGTGAAACCGGTGCAATGAATTTGAAAACCGGTCGCTGCGCTTCGGGTTCGCAGTCGTGTCACGCTACATCGAAAAAAAAAAAAAAAAAAAAAAAAAAAAAAAAAAAAAAAAGGCTTGTCAGTACATCTAGCGATACCTTCAGTGTTACAGTCTGCCGAAGTGTCCTATGGAGTGGACTCCATGCATTTAAACATCACCGCAGATGTAAAGAATTACGTCCAGTAACAGCGGCCCGCTACAATGGATGCTATGCGGCACACGGTTAACGGAGATAGGACTTTCCCTTCAACAAAATGTGGAATCCTGTTTCATCAAATATTAAACAACAACGTTCTAATTTTCGACCGTCTAGTCCTTAATTTGGGGTTCATCGTTTTCGCCAACTTCTACCACCGGTGGCGCTGCAGTCTTCTTCGTTACACAGAACCAAGATGTTGCGCTTCTTGCTCAAACGCAGCGGCTGATACCAGGGGGTATAAAGAAGCCGCAGTATCTGATGTCTCCTTCAACAACTCCGATTCACCTTTGTTTCACCCCTCCACTGGTGCCCCGCAAGGTTCCGTCTTGTCCCCTCTTCTTAACCTTCTGTGCTCCCTAGACATGCTCCAACCCGCGCCTCCATCTCTCCCGATATACCGATAACAACGTCTTCATCCTCCTCGGTCCCTCTCTCTAAGGAGCCAAACACCTCCTCCAAGAACATCTCTTCCGTTTCCCCTCTTGATGTAACCAAAGGTTCCTTACCGTTAACCCAAAAAAATAATCTCAGGCTGTCCTCATAAGTCTTACCACCGTTTCCTTCCACCTCCATGACTTCCATCTCACACCTTACCGCCGCCTTTGTATGTCTCACCCCTACCCTTAAATACCTTGGCCTTACCCTGGATCGATCCCTCTCCTGGACTTCCTAATTCAATACCGTATAACAGAAGGCCCTCTCCGGCCACAGATGGGGCCTCCAACCTTTTCTCATGTGTCCTGTATTTTGTAGCTTCAAAGTCGCCTGGATCTCCACCACCCCTCCCCGCTCAATCCTATAAAGCCCTACAAACCCTAGAACGCCAAGCACTCCGCCTCGCCTACTGTATCCGCCTCCCATCCCCGACGTGGATCCTCTACTACGTTATTCCTTTCCCCATATCCTGTTCCTTGAAAGTATGTGCAACCTCTACTACATCCGCGAGCCTGACTCTCGCAAACACTTGTTTATCCGCTCCTCGCCCATCCTGGGTCTCTGCCACGCCTACACCACCATATCCCGACATCTCTGCACCTTTATACCCTCCACATGCTACCCCAGGGCAATTGCCGCACAATTCCTCTCCCAGATGATGCCCTCCATACAGAAATCTACTCATCCTACCAACATTAGTCCCGTCTCCCCCATTCCGTCAACACCCCATTACTCTCGTAGATTGGCCCCTATTTTTCGTCCCCTCACCCCGCTTCCTCCCCCCTACCCCCATAACCCGTACCCCAGAGTTCCTCACTCGCCCTCCTCACCTTTTTCAAAAATTTTCTTCCTTCAGGACATCCACAACCGTCCATCTTCATCTTGAATTTTACATTAATTTTGGGAATACCAATTTGCATAGTTTCGTGGCTTCTGCAATATTCCTTTCTCATTCGTCACTTAGTATATATACACTGTCATCAGTCAAGTTATTTTGTCATGTATTATTAATTTCGGGCGCTATCTCTCCTCGTGTAATTTTATGTAACTAGTGGCTCTCAGATGAATGCAGGTGGGTTATCATTCAGAGGCACTGGGCGCTAGTTATTAAGCTCCTTTTCGTACAATTACGACTACAAGAATAGAGAGTTTGACTGTTCGACGCTTCCGCTAGCGCATAGTTGACGAAACTGCTGCTTGCCTGCTTGCCGGCATTTCAACTTCTACGGTGGCAGTTGGGAGACTGCTGCACTGTTCGGAAGGTTCAGTAAGCTGCTTTTCTACACGAGGCTAACATTTTTGGTTCGGTATGGATAGGCGCGAGGAACATACACTTTTCTGTTCTTAACAGTGGCCATATCGCACCCAATTTGCCAACAGTGCCTCCCGGCTTGTTGCATGTACCAGAGACTCACTATTTTAATGTGTTCCTACATGTAACAGGTTTATGGACTTACTAAGTACGTATAGTCCCTTTGTACTGAATAATTTTAGTAAAGATGTAGGTAGCCATTTCATTACATGACGAACATGAGATATAGGTCTCGAAACTCCGGTAGAGCAGACAAAAAAGAGGTTTAAAATTTCTCAAAACACACACACACACACACACACACACACATGCCCAAAGGAGGACTCGAACCTTCGAGGGGGAGCAATTACTTGCTCCATGGCAAGGCGCCTTACAGCGCTCGGCCATTCTACCGCGGCTCACCAGTCACCCAGACCTCGTCCCACCCCTTCCCTTGGTCATACATTCCCTCAGAGACGCTACGTCAGTGGTAGTGAAGTTTCAGCCAGTGCTGTGTTTTGTTTTTAGTGATTTTCTACAGTAGTTCAGTAATGTTTTAACTGGTTAAGCACGCCGAATAAGTCTGAACAATAGTCGACGCCTGTGTTTTTTTATTGTTGGTATTCTGTGTGCTGTGTTCTCGTCGATAATTGTTCTCATTTTACACCGTGGCTCTTACATGTGGATTTTAAATGCTTCGTATTTGTGGTTTTTACCTTTTCATAGCTTTCCTCGTTTGTATACGTCAAAATCGCAATTTCTATTCTCCATTATTTAACAAGCTGCTGCCATCCTACCAGTATGAGCTTTAAAATTGAATAAAGAAAAGAAAGTCTCCTCAGTTCCGGCGTGATTGTGCAAAAAACAGTCTCACCTGAAGGTGGATCTCTGAATTATTGTGTCAGGAGAACGATGAAATCCGACTGCAAACCCTTGATGAGAATCATCATTCATAACACTGAGAAAGTCTATTAAATTACATTGATGTACTTATTGCCAATAATTTTTTTCATGTAACTGTGTTGGCTCCATTAAAAAAAAAATTAGGGAATCTTACTATCTCGATGTGTCTCATATATATATAAAAATAAAACATCGCTTATAGTGTTGATGTATTCCAATAAACCTTCAGTCTCTCTAGATGGTTTTGCATGTAATAAAAATAGAAGTTAAATGAAGCACGGCAGAGTGACTTGAAAGGCCATTCATGTTCCGACATTCTAGCATTTCCTCAAAGATTGCATGCATGTGGTAAATCTAAGATCCTCAATTCTGCTGAAATGGTAAGTGCTATTAATATGCTGTTTTTATAGGATGGATTGCTGGTAAAGGGATCATAATGTTATTCAATAAACTGATTATAATGATACATGGAAAGTGAATTTTTTGTTGCATCAGTGCAAGAGGGCCTGTTACCGGGTATGAGGGGTACTAGTGTATACTGCAAGCTGCAACACAAATTTCTAATCTTATTGTCGTAGAAATGTCAATTTATGGTTTCATTAACAATAAAGGTAACTGATATTTAGTTTATCTCTATTCCATTTTTATGTAGAAGGTAATAAAACTCAGAATTGCGGTGATTCCACACGTGTTTTGACATGTTTAGAATTTTCCAGGGTGAAAACGTGCACTGCAGGATTTCAGGAAATGACGTAGGCCTATGCTGTTGGTATGCGGTTTCCACAGAATGTATTGGTAGTCAAGGGCTTGTATTGTTAGCCAACAAACAGTGTATTTTTTATCGTTTTCAAAATGAAGTGCCAAGATCGCACATTAATAATTTATTCAATGACGGCCGGTTTCGGTGAAGTGTGTCACCATCATCTGGTCACATATATTTTTTGTGCAGAGATATACTCTTTTAAATGGAAAAATGACTGTTTACGTTAATTAAATTAGAATGCCAACTGAGCTTTATACGTGATTCTAGTTCAAGTCGTATACGAGATATAGTACTGCGAAAAGATTTCACAGCAACACATGTACAAACACTAAAAAACAACGAGAGCGATTACACTAGTAATGTTAATTCTGACCAATAAATAGACAATTGATCATCACACAGTTTGTTTAGATTAACTATCAGTAGGGACAACACACGCTTCCAGTCTGGTATGGGAAGACTGTTGCAAACGTGATTTCAGCGGAAATGTCTGGCAAGCTGCAGTACTATTTCGTTGCTTATCATTGTGTGTAGTTGGAATGTCTTGGTAGAGATCGTATTTAAGTTTTCCCCATTGAAAAAGTCTACAGGAGTCAAATCTGGGCTACGAGTCGGCTAAGGTACTGGTCTTCTGTGTCCAATCCAACGATTCGAAAACAATTCATGAATCATACTGAAATAATCCTAGCAGTATGTTCTTGGCAGCCATCAAGCTCGTAACACAGTCTCCTCCTATTCTGCTAAGAAACGTCTTCTTAGCAACAATGGAAAATGGTCTATTAGGAGCCTGCGATATTTGTGTGCGTTCAGTGTACTGTCTATCCGTCTATACAAACGGGCCTATGATCTGTCTGATCTGATGGGTAACTATGCCACACTACACATTTACTCTCCACGGACGCTGAATTTTCTCCTTACGAAACCAATGGTGATTTTCAACAGATAAATAATACATGTTTCGGCGATTTACATGGCCATGTGGCTTCATCACTGCCACGGAAGAATAGCCGTGCGCACTAAGGCGCCCTGCTAGGGTTAGCCGTCGGAGGTTCGAGTCCTCCTTCGACCATGGGTGTTTGTATTGATCTCAGCATAAGTTGCTTTAAGTTAGTTTAAGTAGTTAATGTGGCTTTGCCACACAGTTACTGCGAACGGCTGAATACAAGAGGAAACTACAGCCGTTACGTTTCCCTAGGACATGCAGCTCTACTGTATGAAAATATGATAATATCCTCTCGAGTAAAATATTCCTGAGGTAAAATAGTCCCCCATTCGCATCTCCGGGCGGGGACTACTCAGGAGGATATGATCATCAGGAAGGACAATGCTAGCATTCTACGGATCGGAGCGTGGAATGTTAGATCCCTTAATCGCGTAGGAAAATTAGAAAATTTAAAAAGGAAATGGATAGGTAGAAGTTAGATATAGTGGGGATTAGTGAAGTTCGGTGGAAGGATGAACAGGATTTCTGGTCAGGTGAGTACAGGATTATAAATACAAAATCAGTTGGGTTTATCCCAGGAGTATGATTGATAATGAATAAGAAAATAGGAATGCGGGTAAACTGAGCAGCACAGTGATCCCATTATCATTTTCAAGATAGAGACGAAGCCAACACCGACAACAGTAGTACAGGTTTATATGCCAACTAGCTCTGCCGATGATGAGTAAATTGAAGATGTGTATAAGGAGTTAAAGGAAATTATTTAGAAAATTAAGAGAGAGGAAAACCTGATTGTGATGGGAGACTGGATTTCGGTAGTAGGAAAAGGAAGAGAAGGAAAAATAGTAAGTGAATATGGTCTGGGCATAAGGAATGAAAGAGGAAGTCGCCTGGTAGAATTTTGCACGGAACATGATTTAATCATAACAAACACCTGGTTTAAGAATCACAAAAGAAGGTTGTATACGTGGAAGAGACCAGGAGACACCGGAAGATATCAGATAGATTTTATAATGGTAAAACATAGATCCCGGAACCAGGTTTTAAACAGTAAGGCACACCCAGGGGCAAATATAGACTCTGACCATAACTTATTGGCCATGAACTGTAAGATGAAACTGAAAAATACTGCAGAAAGTTAAGAAAATAAGGAGATGGGACTTGGACAAATTGAGGGAACCTGAAGTTCATAAGAATTTCAGAGGAAGCTTTAGGCAACAATTGACAGAAACGGGGGGAAATAAAACAGTAGAACAGGAATGGGTAGTATTGAGAAGTGAAATAGTGAAGGCAGCAGAGGACAAAATAGGGCAAGTCAAGACCTATAAAAATCCTTGGATATCACAGGTTATACTAATTTTAATTGCTGAAAGGAGAAAATATAAAAATTCAATAAATAAAACAGGCAAACTGGAGTACAGACGATTAAGAAATGAGATTGACAGGAAGTGCAAAATGGCTAAGCAGGAGTGGCTAGAAGCCAAATGCAAATCTGTAGAAGAATGTATAAAAAGGGTAAAAGTAGATACTTCCTACAGGAAGATAAAAGAGACATTTGGGGGCAAGAAAAACAGCTCTACGAATATCAAGAACGCAGATGGCAAACCAGTTCTCAGCAAAGAAGGAAAAGCTGAAAGGTGGAAAGAGTACATAGAGCAGCTCTACAAAGGAATAGAAGAGGCAATGTTGTAGGAAGGGAAGAGGAAGTAGATCAAGATGGAATGGAAGATACTATACTGAGAGATGAATTTGACAGAGCCCTGAAAGACCTAGGTCGGAACAAGGCCCCGGGAGTAGATGACAATCCCTCAGAGCTAATGAAGTCTCTGGGTGAGTCACCCATGACAAAACTATTTAACCTGGTGTGTAAGATGTATGAGACAGCTTAAATACCCTCAGACTTTAAGAAAAATGTAATAATCCCTATTCCAAAGAAATGAGGCGCAGACACGTGTGAAAATTACAGAACCATCACTTTGATAAGTCATGGTTGCAAAATTTTAACACGAATTACCTACAGGAGAATGGAAAAGCTGGTAGAAGCTGACCTTGGAGAAGATCAGCTTGGATTCAGGAGGAACGTAGGAACCCGGGAGGCAATACTCACTTTACGACTTATCTTAGAAGATAGATTAAGGAAAGGCAAAACTACATTTTTAGCTTTAGTAGATTTGGAGAAAGCTTTTGACAATGTTGACTGGAATACACTGTTTCAAATTCTGAAGTCAGCAGGGGTAAAATATAGGGAAAGGAGAGTTATTTACAACTTGTACAAAAGCCAGACCGCAGTTATTAAACTCGAAGGGCGTGAAAGGAAAGCATTAGTTGGGAAGGGAGTTAGACAGGGTTGTAGCTTTTCTCCGATGTTATTCAATTTGTACATCGAGTAGGCGGTGAAGGAGAGCAAAGAAAAATTTGGAAAAGGGATCAAAGTTCAGTGTGAAGAAATAGAAACATTGCGTTTTACTGATGACATTGTAATTCTGTCGGAGACAGCGAAGGACCTGGAAGAGCAGTTGAATGGAATGGACAGTGTGTTAAAGAGGGCGTATAAAATGAACATTAACAAGAGCAAAACAAAGCTAATGGAATGCAGTCTTAGAAAATCGGGCGATGCAGAAGCAATTAGATTAGGTAACGAAACAATGAAGGTAGTAGATGAGTTTTGTTACTTGGGTAGTAAAATAACAAATGACGGTCGCAGTACAGAGGATATAAAATGAAGAATGGCAATGGGAAGAAAAGCATTTTTGAAAATGAGAAATTTTCTAACATGGAATATTAATTCAAGTGTAAGGAAGTCTTTTCTGAAGGCATTTGTATGGAGTGTTGCCTTGTATGGAAGTGAAACATGGATGAGAAACAATGCGGACAGGAAGAGAATAGAGACTTTTGAAATGTGGTGCTACAGAAGAATGGTGAAGATTAGGTGGGTAGATCGCATAACTAATGAAGAGGTACTGCACAGAATTGGTGAGAAAAGAAATTTTTGGCATACCTTGACTAAAAGAAGGCATCTCTTGGTAGGACACATACTTAGACATCCAGGAATCGTAAATTTCGCATTGGAGGGAAGTGTGTGGGGTAAAAATCGCAGAGGAAGACCAAAAGAGACATATACTAAGCAGATTCAAATGGTTGTGGGTTGCCATTCTTATGAGGAGATGAAAAGGCTTGCTCAGGATAGAGTAGGGTGGAGAGCTGCATCAAACCAGTCTCCGGACTGAAGACCATGACAACAACATAAGTAGTATATAAGCCTAAGCACTAATGACCAACGTACTTCCTTAGATTTATAAACATTTCAGCATTTTCCTTTAGCTTCATCACTAAATAAGATACATAATGGGACTGGAGTATGCTGTCGTACTTGCCATGTACAGAAGATAACACACTTCTCGGAAACGTTTACATGTAACTCTTAGTGGAGGAAGATGTAATACAGATGGAGAAAGCGTAGGACACTTGCCGGCTCATGCTAATTCCTCCTGCGATTACGGATCAACTGCAACAGCAGTCAAAACATTAATTTCCCCCACTACTGTTCTCACTTGATTCCTTCTGTTACGACGTCTAGATGTTACACAACCACATTCAATATCTCATATTTTTTGAAACATTTTGTTCCAGTTTTGGGATAATAGCACTTTTTTATTTGAATTTATATTTAAAAAGCAGGTTAGAGTGTAATGATTTTTATTTATAACAATTAGTTTCGGTAATTGTTTGGACCATCTACAGGATTGCAGTCCTGAAGATTGTTTATAAAAGGACCGAAACTAGTTGATATAAATAAAACTCATTGCACTCTAGACTTTTTATATATATAAATTCAAGTATCTGTTTGAAGAAGTTGATAAATAATTGGCGATATATGGTCTCGTACCCGTAAACACTACGCAAGCGCAAACAACATTCTTCCAACACTCTCCATATACCATGAGCATTTGGGTCTTTTCTGCATTGGAAACGTCTAGCAACTACGGAGATTGCATGGAGTAAACAGGAATCAGAATGAAAACTTTTCAAAATGTGATATCTCGTAAACGAATGGCTCTAGATTCCATCAACAAACACCACTGAAATTCTAATAGAAAGTATGACATGAAAATTCACTCCCCACGCCCAAGCCAAGTCCTAACTTTGTCACCGTGAAACTCTGCAGCGCCGCACAGAAGAGCCCAACAGCATGCAGAACGACCTCGTCAGAATTGCCATTAAGTGCTATTTACATATGAGACTCGCAAGCAGCTAATCGTCTGAGACGTTTTTGGTGCTGGCCTGGTCAGTCTGTGCAGGAAGATCGTGATTACCTGATGTTTTGGGGTTGTATTTTGGCGGGCCGCCATAGAAGGGAATCGAACGCCTATACGGTACAAGGATGACAACCCCCGACGTATGATGCAAACGTATTGGCAGAATTTCGCTGAGGGATTCGTCTTAATAGACGGCTATTCTCGCTCATCGTGCACAACTTGAGAATCTACATCTACATGGGATACTCTGCAGATCACATTTAAGTGCCTGGCAGAGGGTTCATCGAACCACCGTTATACTATTTATCTCCCATTCCATTCTCGAATAGCGCACGGGAAGAAACAACACCCGAATCTCTTCGCTGGAGCTCTGATTTCTCGTATTTTATTCTGATGATCATTTCTATCTAATTGCGAATCAACAATATATTTCCGCATTCGGAGAAGAATGCTGGCGATTGGAGTTTCGTAAGTAGCCCACGCCGCAGAGATAAGCGTCGTTATTGTAATGATTCGCATCCCAGATCCTGTATCATTTCTGTAACGCCGTCTCCCCTGTATCGTGACAATAAGAAACGAGCTGCCCTTCTTTGGACTCTTTCGATGTCCTCCGTTCCTTGATGTTACCGAAATCGCATGATTACATTGGCCAGCATGTTCTCCAAAAACACGACCCAACAACTCAACTAAGAGATCTATGCCTAACCGCCATTGTGGAGTGGTTCAATCTTGACCAATAGTCCGATAACGATCTATTGTGCACCACGAATACAGGCATGTCTCAATGCAATAGGATGTAGAGTATTAAGGGTCCTGTTGTATGCCGTAAACTGGGATACAAATGCAAACTTGATAATATATGTTTTCATTAGCAATATGGGAGAACTGTTGTTTTTATATATCACTAATCCATTTGTATGTAAACGGTCATTAGCGTCTAGAATCGTGTTGAGGTAACAATTTTGCTTATTTGTGTAATTTTTTTGTAAATTTTAACGAATACTGCGTTTGTCCGTTTGTAAACTTGTTTCCAGCGGAATGTGCAGATTTCGCAGTTCGAAGACACGGCTCTGGTCCACCTCGAAGCGTGCAGACAAATGTAACACTGGTAGGCGAAAGGCGCTCACCACGGCCTCGTCTCGGACAACTCTGAGCAAGGAGGAGGGGGCGCTGACCCACTTTCCCAGGGGACCAGCGGGTGACCACTGCAATAACAGCTGACGGCGCCTGCCTTAGTCACAATGACATGACAATGCAGGGTAAAAAGTGGGGTCGGTGTATATATGTAAATAAATACAATGAAATACATTGAAACTTCGGCTGTGTATGTATGTGCTCGAACCTATGTTTGCGTGTGAATATGACAGTGCGTAGACTGACAATGTAGTTGTTGTTGTTGTTGTTGTTGTGGTCTTCAGTCCGGAGACTGGTTTGATGCAGCTCTCCACAATACCGTACCCTGAGCAAGCCTCTTCATCTCCACATTAGAACGGCAACCTACATCCGTCTGAGTCTGCTTACTGTATCCATCTCTTGGTCTTCCTCTGCGATTTTTACCCCACACACTTCCCTCCAACGCTAAATTCACAATTCCTTGATGTCTAAGAATGTATCCTAACAATCTATCCCTTCTTTTAGTCAAGGGATGCCAGAAATTTCTTTTCTCCCCATTTCTGTTCAGTACCTCCTCATTAGTTACACGATCCACCCATCTAATCTTCAGCATTCTTCTGTAGCACCACATTTCAAAAGCCTCTATCCTCTTCCTGTCCGCACTGTTTATCGTCCATGTTTCACTCCCATACAATGCAACACTCCACACAAATGCCTTCAGAAAGAACTTCCTTATGATTAAATCAATATTCGATGTTTACAGATTTCTCTTTTTCAAGAACGCCATCCTACCCATTGCCATTCTGTATTTTATAACCTCTGTACTGCAAACATCACTTGTTATTTTACTGCCCAAGTAACAAAACTCATCTACCTTCTTTATTGTTTCGTTACCTAATCTAATTCCTTCAGCATCACCTGATTTTCTTATACTGCACTCCATTACCCTAGTTTTGCTCTTGTTAATGTTCATACACAGTGTATAATGAGTAGCCTAATATCAGACCTGGACATCTGACATAATGGTCAAAATTTAGTTAGCAGTCCATCCTATTGGAAGTTATTCCGCTCTTTTCATTGGTGAAATCCGTTTATTCCAAACATTGACGTAAATGTGATGAATCACACGTTAAAATTAACTGTTCACATCAAAAGCGGACACGTACATGAGAACTTGATATCAAATTCGGACACTTGTTGAATAAAGCAGTGTGCACCAATGGGAACACAGTATATGATCACATGACCTCGAATATCAGACAAGGCGACAGTATATGCCAGGTACTGAGACGTATTAGTCCGTACTTAAGTTTTTCAGTAATTTTTTATAGTATTATTACTAATAGCCACCTTAAAGCGAGTGAAATGGAACATATCACCAACGTCCGAAAGAAAAGCTAGGAAGCGGTTGAGACAACCTCAAAAGTGGAAAAGAAACAACGGTAAGACTAGCTTGTAAACTACACTGTTCTATTGTAAGGTGTGTTGTACGAAATTATCACTTGTTGGGAAGAAGTTCGATGTCAGAAAGAAAGTAAGGATGTTTACGGAAAAATCTGGTGACAGTTTCAATAGACCTTATGCTAATAATTTTAGAGATTCAGTGCGGTAACATTTCATTTTGTACATAAAATTAAAACGATGTTTATGATTATTGTAGTTCTTAATTTTCTCCAATATGTAATAGAGTTCAGATTTCAATATTTTCCACTTTATGTCGATATTCCTATAATTTCCCAGATTATACACCTGTAAAAGATTCTCGTGAACAGTAAGCGAATCTCTGTGTATCAAAAACGGACATCCGAAAGCGCGTTCACATCAAAAGTGGACACCTACACGTTTTGGTTTCAAAGACGGACACCTATATTTTCAAACACAATTTCAAGGTACTTGAGTAATCAAATTGATATTAGCCACTTCCAGGTATAAATCCTCGAGTATCAAAGTTGATAATGCTCAAATCAGCTTATAAATGTATTAGCTCTACGTTTCGCATTAAAAACTGACGTTTATCTCAGTTTCTGGCATACGACAGATGTCCGGCTTTGATAACAGACTACTGATGCCGCAGTGGATACACCGTTTCACGCTACATCACCGAAGTTAAGCACTGTCGGGCTCCTCTTGGAAAGGTTTCCATCAGGGTCTGCTGAGTGCTGTTGCCAATCGAGGTGCACTCAGCCCTTCTACATGTATACTGTAGATACATAGATACATAGATACATAGGTACATAGATACTCTGCAAATCACATTCAAGTGCCTGGCAGAGGGTTCATTAACCATTTTCATGACTTTTCTCTACCGTTCCATTCTCTAATAGCGCGCGGGAAGAAAGAACACCTAAATCGTTCCGTTTTCGATGTGATTTCTCTTATTTTATTGGGATGGTCATGTCTCCCTAAGTAGGTGGGTGCTAGCAAAATATTTTCACATTCATAAGTAAAAGTCGGTGATTGAAACTTCGCAAACAGATCACGCCGCAATGAATAACGTCTTTCTTTTAATAATTTCCACCCCAATTCGTGCAACATTTCCGTGACGCTTTCTCCCCCGTAACGAGATAAAACAAAACGAGCTGCCCTTCTCTGAACCTTCTCAATATCTTCCGTCAGTCCCACCTGGTGAGGGTCCCACAAGGGACGACAGTACTCCAGGAGAGGACGCACAAGTGTGATGTAGGCAGTCTCTTTGGTGGAGCTGGTGCATCTTCGAAGCGTTCTGTCAATGAAACGTAACCTTTGATTCGCCTTCCCCACAATATTTTCTATGTGTACTCTCCAGTCAGAGTTGTTCGTAATTGTAACTCCAAGGTATTTGGTAGAATTTACGACCTTAATGTTTGACTGATTTATCGCGTAATTGAAGTTCAGTGGATTTCTTTTAGTGGTCATGTGTATTACTTCACACTTTTCTTTATTTAGTGTCAATTGCCAATTTTCGCACCAAGTAGAAATTTTGTCTAAATCGCTTTGCAGTTGCTTTTGATCCTCTGTTGACTTCACTAACCGATAAACGACAGCATCATCCGCGAACAGTCTAAGGGAGCTATTCAGATTGTCTCCTAAATCGTTTATAAACACGAGGAAGAGTAGGGGACCTATAACGCTTCCCTGTGGAACGCCAGATATCACTTCTGTTTTACTCGATGACTTACCGTCAATTACAACCAACTGTGTCCTTTCTGATAGCAAATCGTGAATCCAATCGCACAATTGGGAAGATATTCCATAAGCACGCAATTTCATTAGAAGCCGCTTGTGGGGTACAGTATCAAAAGCCTTCCGGAAATCCAGAAATATGGAATCGATTTGAGATCCTTTGTCGATGGCACTTAACACTTCATGTTAATAAAGGGCAAGCTGTGTTTCGCAAGAGCGATACTTTCTGAATCCGTGTTGACCATTGGTTAATAGGTCAACTGAGGCGCTACTTGATGGAGAAGTAGCAGCTTTGGTCACAAAAACTGACATAACGGCCGGGAGTGCGAGCCGCTGGCCACATCCACCTCCCTAGCGCATCCATTGAGGATGACTCGGGGGCATGTCAGTACCTAATGAGACACTCGAGGCCTGTCGGACGGAGTTCAGATTTTTAGTAACTAATTTAAAGTAAGGAGAAATACTTTAATCAATCAGCTTGTCATAGACTGAAAGCAAGATGTATGGCACTGTTAGACTACATGATAAAGTCAACTGACAGAGTGACATGAACAGGTACTACGCGCGGTGCAATCACATGAATTGACAATCATAGAATACGTTAATTGTTTAAAGTAATGTTCAAAGTTTGACTATAAGTGCGAAAACGGAATGTCTGCAGGTTCTTGAGAAATTTTATCAATGATTGTTGTGTATCTAGACTTGCAATGACTTAATTTCATTAACTAATCAATTTCTGCGCTTTGACCAACTGGTGTAATTTGTTGCAGTATTGAGAGCCAGTTACATAATTGGTGAGAAATATTATTAGCTACTTGTGACCTGATTGCTTACAACTTTTGTAGCGAAATGTAAGAGCAGTTCAACGGAGAAACTAAACACGTGCAAAATGATTAGCAGACACACACAGATTTACCATCTCCCAACGCGAAACATTAATAAAAAATTTAAATCTCACTGGCAATGTTGTTGTTGTTGTGGTCTTCAGTCCGGAGACTTGTTTGATGCAGCTCTCCACAATACCCTATCCTGAGGAAGCCTCTTCATCTCCACATAAGAACGACAACCTACATCCGTCTGAATCTGCTTACTGTATCCATCTCTTGGTCTTCCTCTGCGGTTTTTACCTCACAGACTTCCATCAAACGCTAAATTCACAATTCCTTGATGTCCAAGAATGTGTCCTAACATTCTATCCCTTCTTTTAGTCAAGGTATTACAGAAATTTCTTTTCTCCCCAATTCTGTTCAATACCTCCTCATTAGTCACGCGATCCACCCACCTAATCTTCAGCATTCTTCTGTAGCACCACATAAGATTCGTGGTTCATAAAATCTTTCTTGACTGTATAGGTAACGTATAACAAAATACTTGAAATATGTATCACGTCTAAGAACAAAATTTTACCTTGTTCTTGTTCCAGTAAGTATAACAGTCTGGCAAAAATTTGAAGAATGTTGATTAAAGTTTATCCCGCGTAGACAACACATCAGACGCAATCCAATACATGGAAACATTTCAACGAAGAACACGTAAGAGAAATCTTAATAGAAGATATCTAATTATCAATCAAAGCATTAAGGAATTCAAAAGGTTTGCCTCTCCCCTGTTAATAACCATCTAGTTTTTACTCAGCTTCTCAAATAATTAAGTGCATGCATTCGGTAACAGAAATAGTTGCGAAATGTAGTGAAATCTTGACTTTATTTTATGAAACACAAAATCAGTTATACAGTTAAATAACAAGAATTACATAGATAAACTATGTCCATGTCTTTAAATGCCTACAAAATATTAAAAGAAAAATTCACATCATGATGTTAGCCACAAAAATTTACATCATATCTCCTTTGCCATAATTCTTGAAACCAAATAAGAAATACATCATGTCTTTAAATCATGTTCAGACTATGGCAAGCAATCCAAAGACTATTTTAATACCACAGTCTAACATATACAGTCACGACACTCACACAGTTTTTTGTTATACACTGCGACTTCAGCGCTCCAAGTGGCCGGCAAGCTACATTTCTGAATACGATATTGGATGAGTACGAAAAGTACCGTTTATATTCGATTAACATACTTTTTACATTAGGAAAAGTATGTAGAACCATAAAAATAATTAACAACTGAAAAAATAGCTCCAGATTTGTCTTTCTTAGGTTTCCTAAGATTCCTGGCCGCGTACTTACGAAACGGTACATTACAGGATAGTTTAGAATTCTCTTGTAACATACAGGCTAATAATAATAATTTCAGTTTCTATTACAAATTAAAATGTGTCTCGAAAACGCGAGAAGACCTGCCCCTTCGCAGAGAGACGTCCCTTTTGCTCAGGAGCGATAAGGTTTCTTCACTACAATTCCAGTAACATCTGTGAGGGAGGAATGTAGGAAACGTATATAGAATGCAAAAGCTACAGTATTTAACGTTCTAAATCAGCCACCACAGATGTAGACATAGGAAAAAGTTCACAGACGTGGAAGTAACGAAAAAAGCAATCAAACTGGTTTCCAACAAAAAATAACCCAATTCCGAAATTTTTGAATCACAAACTGCAAGAATCACGAAAACATTGGCTTTTTAAGCTGAAGTAATTAGGCACAAAACGATACGTGCATATAAGAAAGACGAGTGAGATGTAAAAACCTGCGCATCATTAGACTCCACACCTAACTGCCTGCCTGTCATAGTAATAACAAAAATTTATGATTATCTTATGTTTATATTCTACTTACTTTCAGCGGAATAAGCCGCAAATTTACACATATACGTAAGTATTTGTTCACGACGAAGTTGTTCTTTATAACAATGAATCAGTTAAATTCGTCTGTTTTTACATTCATTTCCTTATCATTTATGTCGATTGATATTCTACTAATGCTTGTAATGCAAAAATTGCACTAACTATTTCGTTAGTTACTAACACAAACAATTATAAACAAACATCACTCGTTCAGCGGCTTGCCCACCGCTAGGAGCGCTAGTGTCGTTGTAACTGTCAGTTGGTAACAACTTTCACAGCAGAGAGTGTCGAGACTGTATATATTAGACTGTGTACAATACATTGAAACACAACTACTGACTGACTCCTCTCTCTCAGGCCACAGGTGCAACAGTCTCTCACCACCAACGATATTATTCCACCTTCTCCAATGATACAAGTGTACTTTACTACCAACATGACGATATGGTGACCAAAAAGAAATTATTAAACCCATAAGTAACTGTCTGCAAAGTATCTACCCTTCAACTGGTACACGAAGTAACCTCCAGCACACACTCTGAGGTGGCTTGGAATCTTGATGTAGAAATCAGGGCTGGGCAAATGCCGTTTGGCGAGCGCGAGCGCTCTCAGCGACTCACACGGCCGGAAAAACTTTACAATCCGGGCCGCCGCGCAGTATCGAATGTTCAGATGTTGGTAGCGGCCGCGGCCAACCAATCGTAGCACAGACGGTGACAGCCAATCAGATATCGCGTAATAAGGCCTATATGTTGCTTTGATGATAGATGATATTGATAGTAAAGTAATGTCAAACACGCACATTAAGACCAGATGAAATATTGCCTATTCTAATGTACGAAAAACGTAGTAATAATTATGACGTAAGTGAAAAAACACTGAGAAGAAAGCACTGAAATATTACGCAATTTATAATGAACACCACACGAAAAATTCAGCAGTAACTGCAAATGATACATGTTAAACACTGTTATAATTAGTATCACGAAATAAGAATCGTATTTTATGTTAGCGTAATGATCGTTGTTTAGAACTTCCTGACTTTGAACGTAACACACTATGATCACAACATGTGAAAAAAAGGTGTTAACATCAAGTTTCAATTACTTTATTTTTAAAATGAATAACACTATTCGAATGCGGAACATCACTAACTCCAGAATTACGTTTCTGTACATGGACAGGTTTCTTGTTTAAATTCAGTACTTTCCTGTAACGCAAATCGAAATAAGTGTTATTGATAGATGTGAAGCATTGAATTAAAATTTGTGGTGCGGCCGGGAATCGAACCCGGACCTCCATGCTTACTAGGCAGACGTCTTAACCGTTAGACTACCACACCACTAACAGTTAAAGCGCCTTGGAATAGTCTATGGACGGTTTCCCTCCACAACACAAACTTTAATTCAGCTTCTTTGTTCCAAAGATAATTGCCACTACTGCCAAGGCTCTCCATGCAGCGGAATAGCACCTCAGCAATGGACATGGTGGAACAATCCTGTTACGGTGATATAAATATCAATTAATACAATTAAAGAATCCCTGAGACGGATTTACGTCCCTAATATGTCAAAGACATTATTGATAGATGTGAAGCATTGAATTAAAATTTGTGGTGCGGCCGGGAATCGAACCCGGACCTCCACGCTTACTAGGCAGACGTCTTAACCGTTAGACTACCACACCACTAACAATTAAAGCGCCTTGGAATAGTCTATGGACGGTTTCCCTCCACAACACAAACTTTAATTCAGCTTCTTTGTTCCAAAGATAATTGCCACTACTGCCAAGGCTCTCCATGCAGCGGAATAGCACCTCAGCAATGGACATGGTGGAACAATCCTGTTACGGTGATATAAATATCAATTAATACAATTAAAGAATCCCTGAGACGGATTTACGTCCCTAATATGTCAAAGACATTATTGATAGATGTGAAGCATTGAATTAAAATTTGTGGTGCGGCCGGGAATCGAACCCGGACCTCCATGCTTACTAGGCAGACGTCTTAACCGTTTTTTTTTTTTTTTTTTTTTTTTTTTTTTATTTTTGGGCCTCCTTCCTCCCCTACAGCCCTTCCTTTCGCTCACCACATAGATGCCTTCTCGGCCTGGCTTCATTGCCTTTACTCCTGTTCTCGTGGAACTGTCACTGTATACAAAACTCAAAATGGTATCTTCTGGTTGGATAGAGTAAGGTGCTTAAATTGACGTCATAGCTGATCTTCAAAGATAAAAAAAAAAGGCATCTTCTGCTGCCTATTGAAGTGACTCGAACACTGGAGTTTCAAGTAAGTTGTAGCGCCGCCTGTCAACTATTTCTTGTATAAAAGGTAATGGTATAAATGAACAAAACGTTTCTTCTTCAAAATAAAATATGTTTGGGGCAAGAATAAAGAAATTCAAATTGATGAGCACATCTTTAAGAGTGTGCGAAGGTAATTAAGTGGTAATGTTGTAGATAAAGGAGTAATCGTTTTCTTTTCTCTTCCAATGTGCAGAATTTCTAATCTTTCATTGAGTCGTTTCTGAGTTGTTTAAAGTAATATCGTCTTATCTAAGAAATTTGCGAAGTATTCTTTATACTTTTTGTTACGTCGGAGCTGGTGTAGCTGTTCTGTCAAATATACTAAAAAGTCTTGTTTGCATTTATCAGGTGACGTTAAAAGGTAGTACGTCGTTTGTCCTTTTAACCAATTCGTCGCGTTCCGTTTGGTTGCAGGATATGGTTTGTCATCCGGAGTCAGTACGTTTGCGGGTGTGATATACTGGGGAGCAGTTCGATTCATAATCGCCACTTTCTGTGCCATGTAGTCCCATATCTCCTTGCCATTTACACATACGAACCGATGTTCATCGCTATCGACTAAGCCGCAAGCGGTGCACGTGGGATGCGCTGCCAGGTGAAGTGCATGAAGTTTGTAGTTGGTCGGAATTTTTCTGTTCACCGCGAAGTACCACTGAGCCCTCACATGTGATGGTAGATGTGGGCTGTGTACATTTTCCCATATGACTGACCACTTTTTGTTTTTGTATTTTTGTTCTATCACATTTCTTGGTTTCACTTCCATTAGGTTCCTATAGATGGCTTTGACCTGCATGATGTGGCTGTCAGGTATTCGCATACGGATATAGCTGTATTCCAAAAGGAAGGATTTCAAGTGATAGAGACCATTGGGGATATGGCCGACATTGATCGGTGCTACGATATTACTCGGAGCAATCTCATTTAGAAGGTGTGAAATGAGACTGTCTGGAGCTTTTCGCCACTGCTTGAAAGTGCAGCAAACGTAGAGAGCTTTGGCCTTACTGAACACATCTGTTAAATTCAAACCACCAGATCGAGTGGGTAGTGTGAGTGTATCATATTTGACTTTAAGAATCCGTCCACGGCTTACGAAGTGTCCAATAGCTGCTAGTATACACTTTGCGATGGCTGCAGGCATCGGTAAAATTTGTGCTGCGTAGTTAACCTTTGACAAAATGTATGTATTGGCCAGCTGAACTTTTTGCAGTTCATCTAAGTGTCTTGTATTGTAGGATTGTACGCAGGCTCGTACCTGCGTGAGAAAATATTTATAATTCACAGCAATGGTGTGCTGAATAGTCTTTTTGAAATCAATGCCCAGACATTTCATACTTTCGACCTCCTTCAGTTGATCGTGGTGTTGCCAGTCTATACCAAGTCCTATATTCATGAGGCCGGATTTGTTCCAGTTTAATTTGGCACCTGACGCCGATTCATACTCCTTAATGGTCCGCAACGCCGTCTCGACTTCAGCTGCGTTGTTTGCGACGAAACCTACATCATCGGCGTATGCGTGGCACACGATATGCTGACCGTGTATTTGTAGACCTCGCAGCCGGCGTGTCAGCGTTGCGAGTAGTGGCTCCACTGCGATGGCGAATAAGGTCATCGACATTGGGCATCCCTGTTTCACCGAACTGCTGATTTGGATCACGTTGCCTAGCTGGCCGTTAATCGAAATTCTTGAAGTGCTACCCTGTAGCAAGTTCTTTATTAAGTCGGTAAACCGGCGTGGAAAGCCCATTTCTTGCATTGTATGAAACAGGAACTGATGGTTGACTCTATCGAACGCCTTGTCGAGGTCAATTGTTGTTATCGCACATCGTAGTTTGCAGACATCAGCTATCGCCAATATGTCTCTGTATCCTGCTAAAGTCTGCAGGATGGTTCTATCTTTGCCAACACTAGTTTGATGAGGCCCCGTAACAAGATGCATCACACGTTTCATCCTTTGTGTTAGGATACGAGCTGCGATTTTATAATCGCTGTTAAGTAATGTAATGGGGCGCAACTTTTCAATGGAATTACTTCTTGGACTTTTTGGAATGAAGACAACTATTCCTTCTTTGAATTCTTGGGGAATATAAACATTTGGATCCAGTAATTCATTGTAAAGGGATAGAAGTTTATCCTTCATCACACGCCAGAAAGTTTGATAGACTTCTATAGGAATGCCGTCTTGTCCGGGAGATTTGTTTTTTGGGCTTTGAAAAATTACGGATTTCAAGTCATCTTCGTCTATTTCTTCCATCAGAGGCCTGCCATCGTCGGGGGTGAGTGTTCGTGGCAGATTGGATGTCAATTCATACATCAGATTTATATCTATTGGTTGGTTGGCCAGCAGATTGGAGTAATAATTGTGAATCGTATTTCTGATGTCTTTCTGATTTTTTAGTGTTCTTCCATCCTGCAACTTTAATTCCGGCAGTATCTTCGTAGCGCCTCTTTTCCTTTCACGCATGAGGTGGAATATAGACGTTGCTTCATTGGGTGCTGTGTTCGTGGCTCTTGATCTGATTTTAACGCCTTCCAGCTGTTTCGATCTAAGCAGACGAATTTTGGCTTGTATTTTCTTAATTTTGGTGTAATTATCGACGACGGTCGTATCAAGTTTATATAACTCCCTTAGACATTGGAAGTAGTATTCTATTGTCTGTTTTTGCCACCAGTATTTCTCACGCGAATAGTTCATGAAGCATTTGCGAATTTTTGGTTTGGCGCAATTGAGCCACCAAGTTAAAACAGAGGAGTAGCCGTTGCATTTAGACACGCATTCCTCCCAGGTCTTATTGAAAACTTCTCGACATTCTGGATCTTCTAAATGTGAAACGTTAAATTTCCATTGTCCTCTGCCTCTATAGGTTTCCTGTCTCTTCATATTTAGGGTACAAATGTAAGCCGCATGATCGGAGAAGCTCGTCGGCCATATTTCGCTCTGTAGAATGTGCCTCTGGAGGTTAGACTATCACACCACTAACAGTTAAAGCGCCTTGGAATAGTCTATGGACGGTTTCCCTCCACAACACAAACTTTAATTCAGCTTCTTTGTTCCAAAGATAATTGCCACTACTGCCAAGGCTCTCCATGCAGCGGAATAGCACCTCAGCAATGGACATGGTGGAACAATCCTGTTACGGTGATATAAATATCAATTAATACAATTAAAGAATCCCTGAGACGGATTTACGTCCCTAATATGTCAAAGACATTATTGATAGATGTGAAGCATTGAATTAAAATTTGTGGTGCGGCCGGGAATCGAACCCGGACCTCCATGCTTACTAGGCAGACGTCTTAACCGTTTTTTTTTTCTTTTTTTTTTTTTTTTTTTTTTTGTTTTTTTTTTTTTTTTTTTTTTTTTTTTTTTTCTGTTGCTTTCTTCGAAGTAAATGAAAGGAAATAAATACATCATTATATGATTGTAAACGAAAACGATCTTCCTGGGAAATGGAGCAGCAGAAAAATGCCGCCATACTGAAAATAATCTGTTCTTGCTGAATTCTCAACAGCAGATAAATAAATGAAAGAATATGTTCTTCTTGTATCCAAAAACAGTAAATCTTCTCTTTGACTCGAAATGTGAAACAACATTCTTCTATGAACAAACATCGGGAAAACGCAGAAATCGTGGCATAATAACGTCGTCATGTAGAGTGCATACGTGGCACGAGTTGTAGAGAAATCACTGAATTGTGTATCGCAGAAAGTTAGCGAAGAGCTTCTTGTAGTTCTTTCTTTTCATAAGCTTCTGGTGCTGTGTATGGAGGTACAAGTGGAAACTATAGTTGCTTTTCGTTTCTTCTGCCAGTATGTAGTGTAAAGCGTGCCCTTTTATCCAGTTAACGGCATTTCTTTTCGTGGCTGGGTAAGGCACGTCGCTGGGGTTTAGAAGGTCCTTCGGTGTAACGGTATGTGGAGCCGTTCGGGTGACCTTGGCTATGAGTTGTCGAGTGATTTGCCAGATTTCGTCGACTTCAGCGCAAACCAGTCGATGCTCTTCAGTGTCAACCAAATTGCAGGTCGGACAGTTGGGTGAGTCTGCGAGGTGGATGCGGTGCAACTTAGAATTGGTCGGTAGTTTCCTGTTGACGGCTTTATACCACGTAGCTCTGACAGTGGTCGATAGAAATCGGCTACTGATGTTGCTCCAGATGGCCTTCCAGTCATAACCAGGGTATTTTTGTTCCACCACATTTCCGGGTTTCGTTTTCATCAATATGTCATATATCGTTTTCGCTTTGGCCGTCTGCTGGACTATGATCGTTGTGAGAAGATAACTAAGTTCAACTAGAAATTGTTGAAAATGATAAAGTCCTATGGGAACGTGCCGAACGTCAATGGGTGGGGTGAAATCTGTAGGAGCAATTTCCGTTAGTAAGTTGGCGGTGAATGAGTTAGGTGTCATCTTCCAGAGCTTGAGCATATTGCTTGTAAATAATGCTTTGGATTTCATGAAGATATCAGTAAGGTTGAGCCCCCTATTTGCAGCTGATAGAGTTAACGTGTCGAATCTGACTTTAAAGAGATTCCCACGACTGATGAAGTGGCCGAAAGCTGACATTATCCTCGCAGCAATGGCACCTGGCATGGGTAAAACTTGTGCGACATAATTGATCTTGGAAGCGATGTAGATATTGACAAGGGTTGTCTTTTGGATTTCGTCAATGTGTCGCATACTGTGTTGCCTAATTCTGGCTCTCACGCTGTTAAGAAGGTTCCTATAGTTAACTGCTATCGTTTCTTTTATGTGGCGCCGATAAGTAATTCCCAAAATTGTCCGCTGGTCGACCACTGGTAGGTGTACGTTCTGGACCAATAGACCTTGGCCTAAATTCATTATACTGGATTTAGTTCTGTTTAACGTTGCACCTGATGCCAGTTCGTACTTGTGTATAACCTCCAACGTCCGTTCTATGTCTTCATTGTTGGTGACTATGACACCTACGTCATCTGCGTAGGCGTTACAGACAATTTTGTGATCGTTTATGCGTAGTCCTTGTAGTTGCTGGTACAGTGTTGCGAGCAAAGGTTCGATAGCAATGGCGAACAAAGCCGTGGACATGGGACATCCTTGCCTCACTGAACTCTTGAAGTGAATGCTCCTGGTGAACTGGCCATTCACCATAATTTTGGATGTGCTGTGTTTTAAAATCCTGGCGCTGAGGTTTACAAAGCGGTGTGGAAAGCCCATTCTGGACATCGTTTGGAGGAGGTAATCATGATTGACCTTGTCAAACGCCTTTTGAAAATCTAGAGTCATTAGTGAGCAATTAATGTTGAGAACATCCGCCGTTGATATTATGTCGCGATATCCGCACACTGTTTGTAAAATTGACCTGTCCTTGCCAACACTAGTCTGGTACGGACCAGTTACCTCATTCATTATCAGTTTGAGCCGTCGGGCTAAAATGCGGGTCATTATCTTATAATCACTGTTAAGCAGTGTTATTGGTCTTAAATTCTCAATTTGCGCAGAACGTGGATTTTTCGGGATAAGTGCAACGAATCCGGCAAGAAAATCCTCTGGGATGTCACTGTCGGAATTCATTAGTTCTTTGTAAATGAGGAGTAGTTTGGGTTTCAGCTGCCTATAGAAAACCTGGTAGAACTCGGCCGGCAGGCCATCGGGTCCCGGTGATTTGTTTTTGGGACTGTGTAGGACGGCAGTGTCCAAGTCGTCTTCGTCGATCTCAGCGACCAGGCTGTCAGACGCCTCAGTGCTGAGCCGTGCTCGCAGGTGTCGGAACAAATCTCCCTGCGCCTCAGCGCTAACCGCACCGCCGGACATGAGACTTGTGAAATATTCATGAATTTCAGTTTTAATTTCATTTTGTTTAGTAAGACTGGTTCCATCTGGTCTTTTGATTTCAGTGATTATTTTTTGTTGACCTCTCTTCTGTTCCCGGATAACGTGGAAGATGGACGATTCTTCACCTTTGAGAGCATTCTGTATACGTGCCCTTACTTGATAGCCGTTTAATTGCTTTCGCTTCAGAGACAAAATTTTGGATTTAATTCTCTTTATTTGGATATAATTGTCAATGACTGATCCGTCAAGCGTGTATAATTCACGCAAACATTGGAAATAAAATTCAGATGTCCTCTTGTACCAATAAGCTTTCTCCCTGGAGTAGTCAATCAGCATTCTCCTCAGTTGAGGTTTGGCACAGGACATCCACCAGCTAAGAGCGGAATTGTACGACGGGAGACGTCGTTCGCATGCCTCCCATGTTTCGTGGAATCTGTCACGACATCCCGCATCGTCCAGGTGGGTGACGTTTAATTTCCAATACCCTCGTGCACGATAGGTCCCTTGTCGTTTCATGTTGATTGTACTTATATAAGCAGCGTGGTCGGTGAAGCTGGTTGGCCATATTTCGGCGTGCAAAATACGGTCGTGCATAGTATTCGATACGTACATCTGATCTAATCTACTCGCTGAAGTTCGCGTAATGAATGTGAAGCCTGGTGCATCACCGTGTGTGTATTCCCACGTATCAGTCAGGTGAAGTTCTTTAACAAGATAGTCCAATTCAGGAGAGGTGTTGAAATTAGGGACCTGGTCCTTTGGGCTCAGGACACAGTTAAAGTCACCCGCTAGAATAATGCAGTCCTGACGGGGTCCAAACAGAGGTAAGATTTCATGTTTGTAAAACACCGCTCTATTGCGTCGATTTGTGCTTCCTGACGGGGCATACACGTTAATTAGCCTAACGTTATGAAAGGTACAAGCTATTCCTCTACCATTGGTCAGTTTTTCGATGCTGTGGACAATTATGCCCTCTTTCGCTAAAATTGCAGTCCCCAAAGCGATGCCGTTACCGGCATTGCTGTGAGCGTTATACCCATGTATATTGTCTAAGGCAATGTCAGTCACTTCTTGGAGCATAGCAATGTCTACATCTGCAGCATATAAAAAGTCTTTTAAACATTCCAACTTAATTGAACTTCGTATACTAGTTATGTTTAAGGTAGCAATTCGATAGGCCTGAAAAGTGTTCATAATTGAGTAAATAACCGGTATCGGGAAAAGACGTCACTATCAAACATTTCAGTACGTGTCAGTTTCGTAGCCGCTGGCCTTGTCATGATCAGTGGTATTTGGCGATGCTTCACCTTGAACGATGCCTGGTTCACTCATATCGACATCTTCCATTGGACCCTGTGACCAGTCGGTGGACGGAAATCTTGTATTATTATCCACAGCAGTCGTTTGCGGTTCCCCATCACTACCGCGTTGACTGGCTTCCGATAGGATCTCGGCTTTGGTGGCAGTTGGTACAAGGGCTGGTAAGGAAGCGGTGAAGTGGTTTCCCGCGTTGTCAGGTAACGTACTAGCGATTTGTCTGGCTTTTTCTCGCAGTTTGGGGGCAGTTTCTGCTGCACCTTCATGTGCAATCCTTCGCTTTTTATGAGTCCGAGAGGTACGTTTTTTCTTTGGGGATGTCGTAGCTTCTACAGAACTTGTCAGTTCAGTTTCCGTAGTTGTGTCATCAGTAGGTGTGTCCTCGACGTTGGTGCTGTTCTGTTCCCGTGGTGGTTGTGTCGGCAAATCGGTTAACTGCGATGTAGCAGATACAACCGCCACAGTGTCTGGGATTTCCATCGGAACCTCTTTGTCAACCTGGGGTGTTCGTGGTTGTGTCGACAAATCAGTGGACTGTGATGTAGCAGAGACAACTCCGGCAATTTCAGGGCTTGGCATCGGGAAGTCTTTGTCAATGACGGTGGGTGAGGGGTTCAGTTCCGTGGCGAGTGTGACGAGCTGTCTGCCGCTGGCAGCGGACGCATACGTCACAGGCAGCGACGTCATCACGGCTGGCCTGGCGGGCTCGCCGGCCGGCAGCTGAGCCACGCGCCGCTGCAGGCACTCGGCGCGCACGTGGCCCTGTTTACCGCAAGCGGCGCAGGTGCGGGGCTGCCCGTCGTATGACACTATGGCGCGGTACCCGCAAACATTTATGTACGATGGAATGTGCTTGTGAAGGTCGACCTTAAGTTGACGGATACCATTCAGTACGGGAAATTTATGAGAGGTCGACCATTTCTCAGCTACATTGCTAAGTACTTTCCCGTATATAGACACCACTGCATTTATTTCCTCGGCCGAAACCTCGAAAGGCAGTTCGAATATTCGTACGGTCCTAATTCGAGATCCTGCATGGGTAACTTCGACATCGCCAATGTGCCCATCGCGATGTTTGAACTTTAAAGTTCCTCCACATGACTGAACTAACTTTTCACATAGTTCCGCACTTTTCAACTTTACAAAAACGTCACTGTTTACGATAGACATGTAGATCCCTATAATGTCATCAAAATTCAACTTCACTGTTTCTTCAAGGAACGTTTCAAATTCAAAAGAATTCGGTCTCGGACGGCTACGATCCAACGTGAACTTCAACGTACCAATACGAAACGGCTCAGACATCACGGACTCATCTTTCAGAGACTTCAATCCACGAATAAGTTACAGCTACAAGCTGCAATAGCGAAACACTCACCAAGCGAAAGCGCAATCGGCCGCGGCGCTCAGCACTGAACCGCTCACGACCACTGCCGCCGGCGAACTGACAATCCTGTTACGGTGATATAAATATCAATTAATACAATTAAAGAATCCCTGAGACGGATTTACGTCCCTAATATGTCAAAGACATTATTGATAGATGTGAAGCATTGAATTAAAATTTGTGGTGCGGCCGGGAATCGAACCCGGACCTCCATGCTTACTAGGCAGACGTCTTAACCGTTAGACTACCACACCACTAACAGTTAAAGCGCCTTGGAATAGTCTATGGACGGTTTCCCTCCACAACACAAACTTTAATTCAGCTTCTTTGTTCCAAAGATAATTGCCACTACTGCCAAGGCTCTCCATGCAGCGGAATAGCACCTCAGCAATGGACATGGTGGACGTAAATCCGTCTCAGGGATTCTTTAATTGTATTAATTGATATTTATATCACCGTAACAAGATTGTTCCACCATGTCCATTGCTGAGGTGCTATTCCGCTGCATGGAGAGCCTTGGCAGTAGTGGCAATTATCTTTGGAACAAAGAAGCTGAATTAAAGTTTGTGTTGTGGAGGGAAACCGTCCATAGACTATTCCAAGGCGCTTTAACTGTTAGTGGTGTGATAGTCTAACGGTTAAGACGTCTGCCTAGTAAGCATGGAGGTCCGGGTTCGATTCCCGGCCGCACCACAAATTTTAATTCAATGCTTCACATCTATCAATAATGTCTTTGACATATTAGTGACGTAAATCCGTCTCAGGGATTCTTTAATTGTATTAATTGATATTTATATCACCGTAACAGGATTGTTCCACCATGTCCATTGCTGAGGTGCTATTCCGCTGCACGGAGAGCCTTGGCAGTAGTGGCAATTATCTTTGGAACAAAGAAGCTGAATTAAAGTTTGTGTTGTGGAGGGAAACCGTCCATAGACTATTCCAAGGCGCTTTAACTGTTAGTGGTATGGTAGTCTAACGGTTAAGACGTCTGCCTAGTAAGCATGGAGGTCCGGGTTCGATTCCCGGCCGCACCACAAATTTTAATTCAATGCTTCACATCTATCAATAATGTCTTTGACATATTAGGGACGTAAATCCGTCTCAGGGATTCTTTAATTGTATTAATCGAAATAAGTGTGTCTTTCTCTTACATGATATGAATGATGAAATTTTTTCCAATGCCTTTGGATACGCTCATAATGCAACTTATTGAAATTGTCATTCAACTCTCGTAAAGGAAGCCATATGTTGTAACACTCAAAGTTATGTCCATACGAAAAAGCGGCAAAAGTCTTACAATCACCATAATTAAAATCACTTGCGAACACTATCTTGACAAGGTAGTATGGCCAAAAAGCAGCTTTCGAAGAAAAATACTGCAATGGCAGTCAAGAAACATTCTTCTTCATTGTCTTTCGCTGAATATCCATTCAGAATGAAATTTTTACTGTAACGTGCAATCCCTAAGCAGATAAACAGCGCAATGATACATATATGCAAAACATCACTATAGAAAGCAGTACAATTTCTTTGAGAATAGAAAGTACACCACATTGCGAATAACAACTAACGTAAATATAAATTGACGTAATAAATGATCAATATTTTGCGCTGACCATCAAGTAAGTAATTAATGCAGTTCCTGCTCTATGGTTGACAGGTTCTCGATGTTGTACCCTTGTCCGCTCAGTAAATTGACTGTAAATACTCAATACGAAGGGAATTCATTCGAATATTGCGCCAGTATGAAAGAACCAATTTCATTGGCTGCCGTATACTACCACCTGATTGGCTGGTCAGATGACGTCACCTTAACCAACATTTAACACTCGATACTGCGCGGCGGGCCGGGGGCCGGATAGTAAAGTTAAGCCCACACGGCCTGCTCGCGGCTTGGGAAGGAAGCTTGGAGTTTGATGTCCCGTCGACACCACGCGGAACCACTCGTTCTGTTTACTTGTGGAAATCGCGTCTGGTGTTCGTGATAAAGCAGAACTGGTGTCTGAAAAATGGCTGAGGAGGACGTAAAATCTTTCAAAGAAGAAAGTCTTCTGAACACCCACAGTGGGAAGAAGAGTACTTTTTTTGTTGGAACGCAAAGCGGACCTCAGTGTTTTTGTTTTGCAATTCAACATTGTCTTCATGGAAGAAGTACAATATGAAGCGTCATTTTCAACTGCTTCACGAAAAAGATGTAGTTAGTTTGAGTAAAGAAGAACGAAAAGTCAAACTTATAGAAATGAAGCAGAGAAAGGAGAAAGACGTAAGTATGCTTGTAGATAATTATGTTATTAATCAAATTTACTGTTGTTATTAATATGTTGTGTGCATTTTTCATCAATTTTATCTTCTCCTGTACGTATTTACAGAAAGAAAACCTTCTAATCCACAACGCTACAGCGATGAGAGTAAGCTATCATGTAGCTCTTAAGATAGCTAAGACTGCGCGGCCCTTCAGCGATGCAGAATTTGTTTTGTTGCTGCCACAACAATTTTGTGCCCAGCAAATCTTCCTCTTTTTGAAACCGTTCCTCTTTTACGGAGAACTGTTTGCAGGCGCATTGAAGAAATGGCAAACGACGTAGAAGCTAAGTTGAGACACAGGATCAAAGATTTAGTTTTCTTTTCTTTAGCATTGGATGAAAGCACTGACGTATGTGATGTTGCTCAACTTGCAGTCTGTTTGCGAGGCGTTGACGGTCAGTTTAATGTGGTTGAGCAACTCTTAGATTTAGTGCCTATGCATTACACAACAACGGCCGACGATATATTTTGTTGCTAAGAAAATATAATAGAGAAATACGAGCTTTGTTGGGAAAAACTTTCATCGATTGCAACAGATGGGGCTCCTCCAATGAATGGTCACAAGTCTGGAGTGGTTGCTTTGATAAGAAAAAAGATAAAAGAAGCCGGTGTCCAGCAGGAAATACCAGCAATACATTGCGTCCTTCATCGCGTTCATTTGCTAGCCAAATGTGCCAAACTAGTTGGCGTCATGGATGTGGTTATAAAGACAATTAACATTCTCAGATCGCACGGTTTGGGACATAGACAATTCAAATCGTTCCTGGTAGATCTCGAGTGTGTACGCTGGTTGAGTCGATGTGTTGTTTTAGAACGATTTTTTAATTTACGTAAAGAGATAGCATTATTTATGGATGCGAAAGGTAAACCAGTGAAAGAACTGGACGACTCACAGTGGATTTTAGACCTTGAGTTTTTAACTGACTTAACGAAGCATCTTAATAGCTTGAATGTAGCATTGCAAGGTAAAAATAAGGTAATCAGTGACGTTTTTGCCACTATTTTTTCTTTCAAGAGAAAATTGCTTTTGTGGGAAAAGCAACTGTCAGAAATGTCAAGTGTGGACTTCCCGAGCGTTGCATTAATTGTCAGTGAAAACAATTTGGAGAAAGAGAGGCTCAAAGAACATTTTGATGAGTTTCTAACGGTGCTACAGTCTCTCGAAGAAAATTTCGACAGTAGATTTGAAGACTTAAATCGAGTTGAAAGCGATTTCCACCTTTTTGCAACTCCTTTTGCAGTTAACGTGGAAAATGTTTCTTCTGAAATTCAGTTAGAGCTCATTGACTTTCAATGCAATCGTGTGCTGAAGGAGAAGTTTCGCACTGCAGAAAACTTGGAAAGCTTCTATAAATATTTTCCACGTGAACAGTTTCCATTGTTATTCAAAACAGCTGCTCGTGCGTGTAGTGTTTTTTTTTTTTTTTTTTTTTTTTTTTTTTTTTTTTTTTTTTTTTTTAACAACATGCTTGTGCGAAAGTATTTCTTCATAATGAAACTGACAAAATCGAAGCTTAGAAGTAGTTTGACTGACGTTCATCTGACTGGTGCAGTGCGCCTAATGACCAGCAGTTTCACATCAAATATCGAGATGTTGGTTCAAAATCAATTTAAATAAATTCAGAATCATGTAAATTAATGCTAATTTCTTTTTTGTTCGTATTACCTCTCCTCTGAAATGGCAATTCTTTTATGTGTATGTCACCTTGTTGTTTATCTTGACAGGAAACTAATAGACTTTGCGATCATAGAGTTTCTTCTCCTTTGTGCTTTCTATATATCATAGGAGTTAAGTTTAGTTATCCCTTTTACTTCCTCCAGGGAGAAGGTTTTTGTTTTACACTTGATAAATTATGCTTATCTTAATAGTTCCTAGGTTTTTTCTTCCCACAGCAGGGATATTTTATTTTCCTTTAGCTTACAAATTTTCCCATGTACTTATTTGGTTATTTTTTAGAAGTTCTTTATCGTACCACGACAACTTCGTTGTGGTACCACTGACATAGGCAGGGAACTTTTTCCATTGCTCTCAGGTCTTGAGTTCTGGAATTTTTTCCCCTTCAGAATGGTGTCAGTTTTCATCCTTTCCTAAGGATGTAATGAACCTTAATAACTGTTACCTTCTGACCGACCACCCAGTTTCTCGTCATTGTAGTGAAGCAATTTATAAATTAAAATAAATAAATAAATAAAAGGTACATCTACACAATTTTGTGAAAATATAAAGTAAAATTTAGAATAAAAGAGTTTTTTCTTAATTCTTTACGTCTATGTCCTATTTGCGGCCACGAAAGTAGGTTTTACAGTGGTTCGAAACTGTGTTTCATCCTTACATGAGCAAGCGTTGCATGGTACAGGACACACAAATTTCGGGTAAGCACTATTAACACTTACTTGCCATGCAAAAATGCTGTGGCAGATATGATTGTACCGGTGCCGTTTTCACGGAAGCCGCATCAGCTTGAAACGACCTCACGTGTTTTCTACGTGCAGTAAGTATTTCAGCTTGTCCTCACAGCTGCACAGCTGCTCCCGTGCGCTGTAAAGCTCTGTATAGGGGAAGTATGGCCATCCTTTTCCGCGCCGCTTGCCGCCGTCTACAGCTCGTGATTGGCTGAAATCGAGTCACGTGGTTCTTTCCGCCATCTTGGTCGTAAACGTTGCTTGCCTGCCATGAGAAACATTGTGAATATTCGTATGTTTGGGTTTGAATAATGCCACAGTGTTGTACTTTTGGGTCTTCTTAATAAGCGAAGAATAGAGGCAAACATTATAGTCTTCCATTAAATATCATAAATGCAGGTAGTCTGACTGATGAAAGACGTCAGAGAAAACAAGGAGTTCAGAAGATAACTTCCGGACTTGCACTGTGATGATTTTAATTCATAATGTAAATTAATAGATTAAAGATTCACTGACGAATGGATCACGCAGCAGATACCTATATATTTTTAACTTGAATAAATTTGTGAAGAAAATTCCTGCACAATGTCGTGAGGCTAAATTATTCACGCGTCGTTGGTTTTATCTGCAGATAGTTGCCGAAAACACACAAGTTCTGGACATATTAGTGAGTGAACTAGATTCTCGTTTAGATATGAAATTAATATACAGTTCCTGAAGCAAGCTTCTCTCATTCATCTTCATGTGTTAACTGTATCATTACAGGAAACAAAGAATTGAAACAAGAAAAATATTAGACATTCAAAGGTAATTGGCGTTGTAAAGGCACATTTAATTTCTGTTTTTGTTAAAAGTCATGTAGTGGGTATCCCCTTGCATTTTTCGTAGTTCATTTTAGATATAAGTACATAACACGGAAGAAAAAACTCATCAAAGACTTATCCATAATCTCTTTTGTTTTCTTAATTTACACTATGCTCCGATGACGACATGCTCGCGGTCTATTGGAATATTTCCCTAAAGTACAGGTCAATCCAAATTTATACGTGAACTCTCTAGATCTGGAGTATTTGGTAGGGCAGCCAGGTCCGCATGGACAGAACAACGCCAAGTTCCCTCATCTGTCCGTCGGATATAACACCCTGTATCTCGAGAATGATATGAGTTATCGTTTGCTCTCAACCTTAAATAAAATTTCGATATCTTACCTACAATTCGTCCGCAGCATTGTATGTGCTAAAATGAACCGTACGCAAAGTCTACGCAATACGACTTTTCCTCTGCAAACTCGTCAAAATTTTGCTCAGTAGTTTATTTAATTTGATGTAGGACGGAAACTATTGATTTGATTTGAATTGATTCTTTCAGGGAAGCCAAAACAGTCTTGGTCTAACCCGCCACTACCCGCACCGGAACTAAGTTTATTGTGCGGTATCGCTTCCTGTATGTCTAGTAAAGCCAACCAATGCCCTTGAACAGTGCAAGGAGTCCCTTTACCAGTTCTTTATTAGACACAATTTCTTCGGGTCCGGTTGTCCCAAATGTTCTGTGCCTTTTACTCTCCAATGCAATGCATTCAAAGATCAGATGTGATGCAGTTTCATCACCGTCATCACAGATCCTACATTTAGGGTCCTCTTCTGTTATTCCCATTGTATGTAGGTGTTTTTTGAAATTCCCATGGCCTGTCAGCAATCCAACCATGAGTCTAATCTCACTCCTGTTCAGACCCAGGATTGCCGAGCTTCTTTTAAAACAAGGCTTTGGCATCATAACCTTGCCATGTTCTTGTTGATGGACTTTGGTCCAATATTCTACGTGCTGTCTTCTGATCCAGTTACGTAGCTCCAATTTGATCATTGCCTTGGTGATTGTCAGGACAGGTTCCGGTCCAATAAATGGAGCCTCTGCCCCCATCCTGGCTAATCTGTCGGCATGTTCGTTGCCACCGATCCCCGAGTGGCCAGGGACCCACAATAGGTTTACTCTATTGCTTTCCCCTAGCTCCACCAGAACCCTGTGACATTCTGCAACAATTTTAGACCTTGTTGTAGGAGCTGCCAGTGATCTCAGGGCTGCTTGGCTGTCTGAATAGATGTAGATGCTACGATCTTTGTAGCACCTACGCAAATTCTCCTCCACACATACCCTGATGGCAGTGATTTCGGCCTGGAAAACTGAGGCCAGTTTCCCTAGAGCGATGACGCCCTCCAGTCTTGGCTGCACCCCGTATACCCCAGCACCAACGTCTTGGTCTGATTTCGACCCGTCAGTGAACCAGACAATACCCCCCACACGGTGTCGAACTATTTTCTCCCGCTGCTTCCTACTTCCAATAGTTATACTGAAAGGCCTGTTGAGGCAGTATGGGGTTATAATACAGTCGGTTGGCATTTCCCCAACCTTTCCTATATTTACCACACTCACTATTTTAGTGTGTGATTCTGGATATCCCAAAGAGTTCCAGTTGTTGCCAGTTTTGAGTCTGTATGCACCAGCCGCTGACTCCATCTTGACCCAAAGGTGTAATGGGGGAAACTATAAGTAATAATGAATATAAAATCAGACCATTATCGAGAGAATATATCACACTATAACACGTGAAAAAAATTAAAGTTTTTCATTGAATCGGTTGAGAAGTATTGTTCAGCGCTTCGAACGTTGTAGTGGTCGGTGTGTAAGCAGCAGTGGAATAGACCCAGCATGGCTGCCGCTGGCAGGCTGGCCATACTTTCCCTATACAGAGCAAGCCCCTACCACGCTGTAGCGGAGAAGCGAGGCAACTGTGGCCGAATTGAAACGGCTGACTGCCGCCTTTTGCAGGGAAGACTCCTAGGACTGGGGTTGTGATTTGAAGTGTATGAGACGCAAAAAAGCAAAATAAAGCACAAAATAAACGCATGTTTGTTATATACTGAGTATTGCCGTCTGTTTAAAAAGTATTCTTAAATGAGTGAAGTTTCGTAATTTTCAAAATAACGTCGGCATAGAGACAAGAAATTTAAGAGTGTAAGGCTCTTTTCTGATAATGTGGAGCGACTTTTCATCGAGATATTTGCATAAGATGATTCCATGAAACTTGTAAAGTAGCTGAGAGTGCGATTATTTTCTAATTCACGTAATTCTCTGTCAGGTCCTATTTATTTTTCGCCGACTAATCTGTACGTTTTGCACTCTTATTTTTGTAAATCACATGTTTGTCTACATTATTTTCCATATTACATAGAATTTTTCTTTCAACTTCCTGAATTTGGGAATGAATAATTGTAATAACTCATAAAATTTTAAATACGCATTTCATTCACACATTACTTTTTAACAGAGATAGTACTTCTCAAAGTGATTGAGTATGCAACATTCGATGAAGAAATGACCATTTACGAAGTAGAATCACCACCTGTTAAGTGTCTAAAAACAATTATTCGAACTACTTCTGCATCATACTTATATGTGATAAATACCTCTTATACGACTAGTTATTCATTCAGCTCAAATTAGTATTTTTAGTAATTGATATGCAAATAAAATATAAGTACTTGACATGCACCAAAGTACATTTCTCAGTTTTAGAGAATCATTTGTAAGAGGAAACCTAAACAAAAACAAATGATCATGATTTCTTATTTCTCCATGAAAATACTATATGGTATACAAGTAATGACTGATCTGTAAAATGTAATCTTCTTTCCGTCTTCGACTTTTCTTCTGTTCTCACTATTACAGTTAAAAGCAGCACACGAACGAACCATGTTTACGCACGCCCTGCAAATGGCGGCTTCTGTCACAGTCAATGTGGGGACGCGACACTAGCGCCAGCGAGCGGTCTAGTTTTTATTTAGTAAGTCTATGATACAGAGTTTTACGTGCGCTATGCATCAGCAAGCGGCCAGCCACAGCGCACAGCCCTGCTACCCATACTGCTGGTTCTCATGGCCGCTCACCGCTGCGCTTGCGGCTCTCGCTGCTCGCGGGCACCCGTAAAGTAGCCAGTGCGATGAGAACGTGCCGCGGCAAACGGTTCACAACTGAAGGATGCTGGCTGTTTAGATAATTCTGTAATACGTTGAGGCACAGCAGTGCTCCGTTCCTGTTCTCGGCAACGTTGTACTCAAGTCAGTGATGATGGGCTATGCTTGGCAACATCGTTCCCAACGACTTAGTTTCCGTATCTCAGTCCATTAGCCACACTATAGCCACACTGCTGCACAACGTATAAATTGCTATAGGCAGTTAAATTTAACTCATTTTAGGACAACGTTGCTTTCAAACATGTTCTCGAGTTGCAATTATGCTTATAAGCAATGTTTAAACTCTACGATCTTCTGTGATGCGAAAGTCTGAATTGTGTGCATCTTGGCCAGGTAGAGGGCTGCGAGCATCTGATTTTGAAGGACTATTTTATCTTGTGTGACCGACACTGTATTCTACATCTACATATACATCTACATACATACTCCGCAATTCACCGTAAGGTGCGTGGCGGAGGGTACACTGTAACACTACTAGGCATTTCCTTTCCTATTCCACTCCCAAATTGAACAAAGAAAGAAAGAATGCCTATATGCCTCCGTACGAGCCCTAATTTCTCTTATCTTGTCTTTGTGATCTTTACGCGAAATGTAAGTAGGCGGCAGCAAGATCGTACTACACTCAGTTTCAAAATCCGGCCCTCTAAATTTACTTAACAGAAATTCACGAAAAGAACGTCGTCTTTCTTCCAACGATCCCCAATTGAGTTGCCGGAGCATTTCCGTGACACTCGCGCATTGGTCGAACATACCGGTAACAAATCTTGCTGCTCGCCTCTGAACCGCCTCTATGTCTTCCTTCAAACCGATCTGCTGCGGGTCCCAAATACTTGAGCAATACTCAAGACGTAGTCGTACAAGCGTTTTATACGCGGTCTCCTTTACAGGTGAAGTACATCTTCCCAAAATTCTCCCAATAAACCGAAGTCGGCTGTCCGCCTTACTCACAACTGTCCTTACATGCTCGTTCCATTTCATATCGCTCAGTAATGTTACGCCTAGATATTTGAACGACGCGACAGCATCAAGAAGCTCACTGCTAATGCTGTATTCGAACATTATAGGATTGTTTTTTCTACTTATGCGCATCACCTTACATTTTTCTACATTGAGAGCTAGCTGCCAATCTTCGCAGCAACTAGAAATTTTGTCTAAATCAACCTGTATGCTATTACAGTCAGTTACAGACGAGGATACTGAAGATGGAAACAAACGTTTATGAAAGAAATTGTTGATCCAGTATTGCTTTACTGCCTGAAGAACCCAGTATCTCTGGTTTCGGTAATCCCAGTAATCCAGAAGCAGAGGCACGACAGTTTCGACTAAGAAAATAACAGTGACTTTGGAGTTGCAAACACTGTACTTTGAGCACACAGCAATAATGTTGTATCAGTGCTTTAGTTGGGCCGAACGGAGCGGTATGGCGTACCGTCTAAAATTCAAACTCGCAATTAGCGTACCGGCTAAAATTCTTTCTCAAATCTGTAAAAAAATATAGCCTAACGCTAAATTGCCAAATGGATTTCGAAAGAAAAATTGGAGAGTTTTAGGTACGTTGGAGTTGCGATCATAATCGCCGAAGAGTTCAAATTATACTTTCGCACAACTCCACTGGAATCTGACTGGCGGTCATATCTTCGATTTAGCCAATGGAGAGTTCCGACTAGTGTGAATCGATTCAGACGAAATTGTTCTTACCGACTGCAAAGCGTTTAAGAACCTTGCTCCAAAGAGATAAGCTACTACATACGCAAAGTCTTTTTTATGTAATATCGTTACCTATTCCTTGAAGAAAGCAAGTGCGAAATTCCGGCAATTCTTTTAAAAATTTAAGGCACAGTAAATCGCAACATTTTGATATGATTTCCATTGGAATCGTAAAACACTGCACGAGTTAGTATGTTTTCTCCCTGGGGCATGGGTGTGTGTGCGTGTTTGTCCGTAGGTTAGTTTACCTAGGTTTAAGTAGTTTGTAAGCTACGGACTGATGACCACACTGTTTGGTCCGATAGATTTACAGTTTGTTTGCATGCTTAGCACGACACGTTTGAGAATGACTCACTGTAAAAATAAAATATTTACCCTATATATTATGTTTACTTAACCTCTTTTTCGACTGTAGTCAGTTTAACAATAGAAAATAGTGTGTCGTAGCAGTAGTAGGAACTAAAATAGAAGCGAATTTTAATCTCTTTGACCAATGCTTCTTCAACTGCCTGGATGTGTACAGGTTCAACTGTTGGTAACGCTGCCAATTTTCCTTCTTACGGCGGTAAACGCTTTAAAATTTAAGTTACACGCAGTTCCATTGTCAGAATTTTGTAATGGTTTTCGTGTGATATAAGTGTGCTTTGTGTGTTTTTGTGAAGTGTGTGTCAGAGCGTTTGCAAATATAAGAGTATACAAAATATTGTTAAGTAATAATGAGCTTTCTTAACTGGTTAAATAATGGCAAGCGAAAAACTTCGGCTAAAATTTTATTTTTCGCCGAGCAGAGTACCGCCTAATTTTTTTCCCAACTAAAGCATTGTGTTGTATGTCTGAAACGTTCATTCTGTGGTACTACTTATCTTTCTGCTGAAAACAGATGAACTATGTAGAAGAAAGGGAAGACAGACGTGCCTTGATGCTACAGTGTACCAAGTTGCAATTCGGATATCGGGAGAGTGAATTTGTCAGGAATGCTAACTAAATTAGCCATGGTATAAGTGAATTAAAACCATTGTATCTTCGTCAGTTTAGATCCTCATTAAATTCTTGCATTGTGAATACCTTGCTTGTCGTCGTAAGACACCCCAGGTGACGTTGCAAAGTAGGAAAGAGGGGCACAGTCATTGAATAAGAGGAAGAAAGAAAAGCCGCACCTGTGGTAATGAACCATAAACAATATGACAGTCTTGTTCAAATGTTTGTAGAGCTCATGGGACTTAACTGCGGGGTCTTCAGTCCCTAAACTTACAAACTACTTATGAACTAGCTAATCCTAAGGACGGCACAAATATCCATGCCCGAGGGGGGATTCGAGCCACCGACCGTAGTGACCGTGCAGACCGTGACTGGAGCGCCTCAGTCCCCTCGGCCGCCGCGGCCACCGCGGCCGGCTATGACAGTCTTGGTAACTGGCCTAAGTATGAGCATAACAGAAGATTTTAGCTTTGCCTTCAGGACAAATTTCACTGTAAAATGTGTATATGTTCTGTGCTTTGCCCCAAAGAGAAATCGACTTGACACAGTTCAAATTAAATGCAGCAGAACGGTAATATTGTGGCTTTTCATGTTGTAGCATGCATGCAAGATGCTCAATTAAAAAAAAAATCTATAACTTAAAATACATGTAATATTATTCACATTATCATATAAATCGCATAATAGTAAACTAATATTTTTGCTTCATAACTTTTTTTTTCTGTCTGGCAAATGAAAGGTTACGTATTTCTTTTATCATTGCATGGTGGAGCGTGCAAACTGATAAAAGTCGGGACACATAAACATCTATCTGATCCTCAGATAGCTGCACATATTTTAGTGATCTGATAGTAATTAGCTTGATGCGGAGCCATAAATTTGTGAACCACTATTCCGGTGACGCCACCATTAAGTACAAGGCTAAATTCACGTGTTGAGCCACGTGAAATTGGTGCCGTTCTGCGGACCCACGATCCAAGGTCTGCACTATGAATAACACGTGGACCAATCGGTATGAAACCGGCTGACCTTGACAGGATGATAGTAGCTGTGGTGTGCCACAATTTCGCTGCGCGAAGAGAATACAGCAACGAGGCTCTCCCTGCCCCCCCCCCCCTTCCAACCAGATGCTGGAATTCATGAATAATCCGCTGGGCTTACCAGGGACCATACCGGCGTTCTGGTAGACTGGGAAAGTATTCAATGAGCGTATCAAAAGTTGTGATCTAGCGCGACGAGAAAAAGTGTTATTGTTGGTGTGCATAATGTTGAAATAACAATGGTGTCAAGTGCTCCTCATCTGATCATGTTTCTCTTCCAGCCTGGACAAGTTTAGACGTACTGTTACAAATATCACTAATTTTTATTTCATTCATTTGGTGTCATCTTCCCTAACTACTCTCACGTATAATGCATACATCCCAATTTAATACAGTTCTTGAATAGCATTCCGTTATATACTTTATAATTTCACATGAATTTCATTTGTATCATGTTGCTCAGATGGTTACAATCATTCTGTCTAAATTCAATCTATAATTCGTGCGGTAATCTATATCTATAAATGTGAATGTCTGTTCGGTGTACGTTTACCACGTCTGAACCACAATACTTAAACAGCTAAAAATTTTACAGTTACTAATGTCTACCCGTGGATGGCTTTAGGCACGGTTTTATGGCAATTGGATAGCTATTTATCTACATATATTAATGTGAATGTCTGTTCGGTGTACGCTTATCACGTCCAAACGACAAAACGCAGAGACTTGAATATTTGTACAGTTACTAATTTATACCTGAGGAAGGTTGTAAGCACGGTTTTATAGTGATCTGGTAGATAGTAATTTGAATAATATAACGCGAAATGCGGAACAGTAATGATTCTTTGAAAATTATATTTATTCTTTGAAAATGGTTTTATTGGTTAAATTGTTGCTTGAGGGTTGTTAATGATAAAAGAGTGGAGTATATTGGGATGGAAAGTTATCGGTGTATATAAAATTCTACGTGTGTGTGTTAATATTTCGCTCTGCAGCGAAAACTACAGAACGCAAACGAATGGTGTGTGTGTAATTGTTGTCCGAAGTCTCCCGTTGTACACCATAGCAATTCCATGCCGACAGCTATTAGGGGGTGGAAGATATGCTGGTTGAAAGTCGTCAAATTATAAAAAAATTCGGACTGAAGGCCAGCGATGACGTTTGCTACTGTATAGCAAGGAGGTTACATACAGCGAAACGTGATGCCATAGACCATATCTTTGGTCTATGCGTGCTACAATGTCTTTAACTCTTTCTCTGTATGGATAAGCATACGAATAAGGAGATATAAGAATAAATAAGGCAGTAAAAAAGAAATTTCTTTTAATACATCTCTTTAAAAAAATCGATTTGACGTTTCGCCCATTACATCAAGTGATCCATCTGTGATATTATTACAATCATTATTGTTGAATTTCGTGATTGGATTCTTCGAAATGAGTGCATTTTTACCTGTGATTTCTTATATATTCTCTGATAAATGTAACATGTTTTTAGGAAAAAGGAGATGGACAGAGAGAGCGAGAGTGGATAGGAAAAGTACTAACTCAAGGTTCCAATAAATAAGTAAATACCCAAGCAACGCCGGGTTTTCAGCTAGTGTAAAATATATTTGTTTCAGTAAAAGAGTTTACAATTACAGATATTCCACATCGTGTCAAAGTGAGCATCGCGGCCTGGCCGTGTTATCAGTGACGTCATGCTACGGAATGCCGCAGCAGAATAACCGTGCGCACTGAGGCGCCTTGCTACGGTGCTCGCGGCCGTTCCACGTCGGAAGTTCGAGTCGTCCCTCGGGAATGGGTGTGTGTGTGTGTGTGTGTGTGTGTGTGTGTGTGTGTGTTGTCCTTCGGCTACGGTAGTTTAAGTAGTTTGTAAGTTTCTGGATAGATGACCACGGCAGTTAGGTCCCATAACCTTACAAACATTTGAATATGGAACACTACGGACTGGGCGGACGTTCCCTCCCTGGGGCATTGGTGTGTGCAATTAGAGAAACCACAAGCCGACCGACTAATATGAATGCCTGACAGCATACTTACGAAGTAGTGTGTCCACTTAACCTGTATGTATATACAGGTTTGCTAAAAACAACAGCGTTCCAGATGACATGCTGTTTGGTGATGAAATGGCAAAATACACAGCAGAACTGCAGTGTCCATACAGGAAAAGGGAATCGTAATAACTATTCACACAGTGTAGTGGTTGTTTTATAAGGTTTATGGTGTCTTTTTAGAATTAAGAAACCGGCTAATAATGGCTTCATTTCCACTTATCTAGTTTAAGAAAGTAAATATATACATGGTGTTACGAAAAGGAACGTCCAAACTTTCAGGAAACATTCCTCACACACAAAGAAAGAAAATATATTATATGGACATGTGTCCGGAAACGCATAATTTTCATGTTAGAGCTCATTTTAGTATTTCTCTTTAAATCTAAATTGAAATAATTCGTGCATACAATTGTCAAAATACCCAATTGATTCCTTAGTATGTACTGTACTTCCCAGATTCACCGCCAGTTGGCCCAATTGAAGGAAGGTAATGTTGACTTCAGTGCTTGTTATGTCTTGATTGGGCCTCATGCTCTTCCACCTAAGCTCACTGGAGCACGTTATCATGATTTCATACGGGATACTCTACCTATGCTACTAGAACATGTGCCTTTACAAGTACGACACAACATGTGGTTCATGCACGATGGAGCTCCTACTCATTTCAGTCGACGAGTTCGTACGGTTCTCAACAACAGATTCGGTGACCGATGGATTGATAGAGGCGGACCAATTCCATGGCCTCCACGATCTCCTGACCTCAACCTCTTGGCTTTCATTTATGGGGGCATTTGAAAGCTCTTGTCTACGCAACCCCGGTACCAAATGTAGAGACTTATCGTGCTCATTTTGTGGACGGCTGTGATACAAACCGCCATTCTCCAGGGTTGCATCAGCGCATCAGGGATTCCATGCGACAGAGGGTGGATGCATGTATCCTCGCTAACGGAGGACATTTTGAACATTTCCTGTAACAAAATGTTTGAAGTCACGCTGGTACGTTCTGTTGCTGTGTGTTTCCATTCCATGATTAATGTGATTTGAAGAGAAGTAATAAAATTAGCTCTAACATGGAAATTAAGCGTTTCCGGACACGTCCACATAACATATTTTCTTTCTTTGTGTGAAAGGAATGTTTCCTGAACGTTTGGCCGTACCTTTTTGTAACACCCTGTACATGTGTGTGTGTGTGTGTGTATGTGTGTGTGTGTGTGTGAGTGTGTGTGTTCCTGTTCAGGATCATCCACATCCTAACTAATCTGATTCATTAAAAATACTGTCCGACCCAAGTTAGAATTTACAATTTGTGCATACATACTTGTTCAAATATATGTGAATTCCATGTCGCACTAAAACAAAACACAAAAATGTATATCGCTGTAACTAGGAAAGGCTTGAAAGAGACGTAACGAGACCGCAGCACTGGTCCACATAAGTCCTCAGACAAAGGATAGAGCTATGCAAAGAATACGTTTTGTCTGATCACAGTTATAATTCCAAATTAAATTCCCGGTAAACCGGCAAAAACCCAGACAGATCGATTAATTAATTAAAACTCTTCAAAATTAATTGCATCATTAACACTAATAAATTAATTTTAATAGGTCCACATACTCTACCAGTTTATTGGCTACATTGAGAAGCATCAGCTAGAGGGGACAAAGCAATTTTTTGAATTCCCCATTTAATTGATATAGAAAACGCCCAACATGGCGGACTCTGGTTCCCTTTCTTGGCCTTTATTTAAAACAGCAGTTGGCAGCATGTGGTGGCGGAGTTAGACGAGTTGTCCGTAGTTTTGGAATTCGCTCCAGTTCAGAACAGCCAACCTGAAAGTTTGAAGTCAGTCGCTGTCTGCAGCCAGGAACACCAGCACCGCCTGACGCTCCCTGCCTCTGTTAGGTTGGCTACAGGGACCTATTCGCATTCTGCGGAAATCCACAGGATTCCGTTCGCTGTTTCTTTACGTAACCCGAAGAGCAGCTTTCCAGATCCATTCGGTTGCAGCTTCTAGACGTGTCAACATTGTGAGGACTGCGTGCTTCAGTTCTCGTCATAGGAGACCACATGGGTATCGGATTTTAGAATTTCTCTATATTTGTGGTCCGTGAAGTTCAGAACTCAAATAACGATCAGCCAAAGTCATTCGACGCAACTTTCAAAAATTGTCGATAAAATCGACTTTGAAGTTTTTCAATTGGAAGTAAGTACTCAATAACTGATTTGTTATTTGAGTTCTGAACTTCACATACCATGAAAATAAAAAAATTCTAAAATCCGATAATCATGTGCTCTCCTTGTTACAACAACACGTGCTTCTTATTACTTTGGGAGCAGCCTGTCTTAGCCAGCCGCGACGGACACTATCGGGCTTTGATGAACTCCTCTATTGCGTCGTTGACGACAGTACTATCTTGCTGCATTTTCTTCGTGAGATTCGGGTGTTGCAAAACGGTATGTAGCTTGATAGTTTCCTTGGTCCCACCCATGCTTCTGTGATCGTATCCGTAACCCACCTGTAGTTCTATTTCGTGTATGAGCTCCCTTAGTGGCCTGATCTTTATTTTCTTAATGTGCAAATCATTGTTTTACCGACTTGTCCTGCAGCAAGTCGTCTACTCGCCCAGCGGCTATATTCAACGAGAAATCGTTCACGAAAACATGTGACAGAGCTACCTCTGATATATGTGCCTTATTCTGAATACATTTTTCAAGCGATTCTCGCGAATCTCATTATCTGTAGCTTCGCTTACAGTCCCATCTTTTATTAACTGAGACTCGTAACCGAGAGATTAAAGCTACAGCTACTTCCATCAACATCCGCGGGCTGCAAGTAGATAAGTCTGTGTGTTAGTGTGTGCGAATGTTCCATATATCTTCCTAAACTACTAGACCTGTTTCAACTGAATCTCTTCTCGTTGACAAACAAATGAGGAAACGAAAAAAATATATCGCTCACTGGGTTCCCCGCTATAGCGGCAGTGAAACTACGGCTTTCTGTATGACATTGCAATCTACAACTTCTACAGTATTAATTATATTCACAATAAATGTTGCATACGGTATCCCGTCTGACCCATATTCCCGTAAGTCCTCCTGCTTTCACCATTGTATTCCACGGTTCCAGTCGTGTGTATACGCACTGAAATAAGCGACATTTCTCGGCATAGTTGATTATAATTTTTAGAAAAGCGGCATCTCTTTTTTTGGACATGTATAGCTCTGGACAAGAGTTTAGACCCAAACGCACTTGACCTACACGTTGAAACAACGCCACACCAATGCCATATGACGAGGCGTCCACTACGATTGAATGTCCATCCATGGGAAACTCAGGCGTCGCGGCGCTGTGATGATGAAGGTCGAACTACTAAATAAGTCACTGCATTGGAACAGAAACTGACTCACCTACTATCTTTCCAAAATAACTATCATAAATGTATCATGTTTGTCATACTTCATGTCGGAAAAAAATAACACCGTAAATGTCATTATGGTCTTTCCTTTACGCACCTGACAGAATATTCCAATGAATTATGACTTACTTATTGCAGACTCTCAAAACCGCCTGTTTTATGCTATCATCAACAACACCAATTCGAGTATTTTCCATAAGATTGCTGGTGTGACTCAAGGATTTCACCTCTCTTCCAGTCCAGTACGTGTTGCTGATATACTAACGCCACTTAAGAACTGTCAGCTCCTCCAGTATGCATATAAAACTGCCTTTCGATCGCTTTGTAGTGCTTGGTTATACTCTCCAGAAAACTCAACAATCCTATCAGATTCATGTCGATGAGTTCACATTGGTGCAATAGTAATTTCACAAAACAAAAACTACCAAAACCTGGGTAAAAAATTGAATGACGAATCAAAGCATCCATCCCCACATCTTTTACCTTACATTTTACAATCGTCCCATTCAGTCAGCCGCGGCAGACTGGCCAAGCGCATTGAGGCGCTATGCTACGATGCGCGAGGCCACTCCCCGTCGGGGGTTCGAATCCCCTCCCCGGGCATAGATTTTTGTGTCGTCTTCAGTATAAGGTAGTTCATAAGTTCAGGCATGGATATTTGTGCCGTCCTTAGGATAAGCTAGTTGACAAGTAGTTTGTAAGTTTAGGGACCGATGACCCCGTACTTAAGTCCCATAAGCTATACAAACATTTGAAAATGTTTTTCTTTAGCTTGCTTAGAGAGCGGTTGAGTTGTGTGCATGTCTCCGATGTAGTGCAGAGGCTGCTGTGCCAGCAAATTGAATTGATTGTATTTGGAATATATATTGTATTTTTATTACTATCAAAATGTTGTACCACCACTGGAATTAAGGTAATTGTATTTGACGTAATTAGGAAAAAGTTGTATTATGTAGGTAATGTAATGGTGATTATTAATAATAAGTAACAAAGATGACCTTTCTTTCCTGTTTCATTTACATAGTTAGAAGATTTATCTACTTCCCTCATTTGATAATTAGTTTTTAGTGGATTTAAAGTGCAGTATTGATTTTGGTAATCTTGTTAAACGGATTTCGTTATTTGTGCTATAGTAAATGATTGTTATGCAACACTGCAGTCAATTGATTAGGATACTGAATTTTGATAATCAGGTACTGATCTGGATAAGATTCTCGCAGTCAAACATTGAGAAAGTGGTTTGTGGTTTTTTATTATCTTTCTCGCAGTCAAATTTTTTGAGTATAGTCAGTGTCTGTTTCATATGGTGACTTGCCACAGTTGTTTTGTTAAAAGATCCGTTGCGCACATAATCAGTTGAATCCACTGTTTCTTATTTAACAGTATATACATCAATATCAGGGCCATAATTAAACCAAATTGCTCAGTTAATGAACAACTTGTTGTCTGATTTAACGATAGGTTCAACATCAAACTACACACACACACACCTTTTAAGTTTTAAGTTTGATACAAACTTGTAAAATAAAACATCTTTGTACGTCGACGCCTCAGCTCGAACAAACCGCAAACAAGCCGAGGTAAGTCATTCTGCGATCTTTTAACGAAAAAAATACCTATGGCGGCGGTGGGGGGTGGGTGGGTTAAACCGGGGCGCTTTCCCCCGACGCCACTCGCAGAGCTGTGACAAATTGTCTCTTTCGACGCCGTGCGCGCGGAGGCGCCGAAACATCGACCATGGAAAGGGGGGGGGGGGGAGGTTAGTTACTATCAAGATTCGGCACACAAAGAAGTGAACCCCCAGCATCTGAAGCAAGAGCCGACATTGACTGCTCGTTTAATCCGTTGGTTCTGAACATAGAACAGGACAATGAGCGAGAAAAGCTTTATTTTAAGCTTGGCAAGACACCCAAAGAAACACAAGCGACGCTCGTACGTTTTTAAGTGAATCCATGAAGTGTTTATGAAGGGGAATGGAAGAGTGTTTCTAACAATCCTCGCAGTAAAATACCAGCGACGGTATATATATATATAACCCCTCAGTACATTAATCACGATAGATTGTCGATTACCTGTACGCATGATAACGGATGAATTGCATATTAACCGTGAATCCCAGAAGTTATGGAAGAGGGAATACATGCTCAACACCTGAATGTTAGTCAAGGCATTATAGGAATTTCTGCCTTAGGAAAGGACGTTGAACGCTGCAAGGTACGCTGAAATTTTGACCCGGTTCATGCAACATCTACGCATTGTACGACCTCGGTAAGCTCCATAATGTTTCCGTTTTTGTGTTCACGATAACGCTCACTCACCAACAACCAATGTAGTTTAGCGGTTCCTGGCAAGAAAAAAACGACTGGTGCAGCTTGAACATCCACTGTCCTCGCTAGATCGCAATCCATTAGACTTATTGCTATTCTCTCGACTAAAACTATTTGAAAGGAAAGGATGTTCATGACATCAAACAAAACGTACGTTTTTAAACACTATACCTAAGGAAGACTTTGTTCAAAGAATCCAGGACATGTTTTGCACAGCACAGTGGTGCACAGTTTTGGGACGTACTATTTCGAGGGACAATAAGGTGACTGTAGTTCATAGTTCTACGTTTATGTTACAAAACTATTCACCGAACTTTATTGTCAGAGGTTGATAACACGATTACATCATAGTTTATCTTAAGCACTTGATTATTTCTAATTCAGTGGCCTGATCAAGAGTAGTAAGAGTGGAATAAAGCAGTTACAAGACTCGTAGGAATGGTTTAGGTATTTTGACTAGTTAGGCTGTCGGTTTCAGATGAGGTCACTCACATACATTAATATGACGCACCGTAAACGCGGGATACTTGAGCCCACATTTCGAAACTTCTAACATTATGGTTGAAAATGAGCCCAACAGTTTTTTTCACACTCACCTTATATGATTAAACTATAGTTTATTGTGGACACTTCAGTTTGCAAGTGCAAAATGGCTAAGGAGGAGTGGCTAGAATGCAAATGCAAGGCTGTAGAAGAATGTATAAATAGGGGAAAAATAGATACAGCTTACAGGAAAATAAAACAGATACTTGGAGATAAGAAAAACAGCTCTATGAATATCTAGAACGCAGATGGAAAACCGGGTCTCAGCAAAGAAGGGAAAGCTGAAAGAGAAGCTCTATGAAGGAAATGAACTTAGAGTCACTGTTGTAGGAAGGGAGGAAGAAGGAGATGAGGATGAAATAGGAGATACTATACTGAGAGATGAAATTGACAGAGCACTGAAAGACCTAAGTCGAAACAAGGCCCCTGGAGTAGATGACATTTCCTCAGAGCTACTGAAGTCTCTGGGAGAACCAGCCATGACAAAACTGTTTCACCTGGTGTGTAAGATGTATGAGACAGGCGAATTACCCTCAGACTTTAAGAAAAATGTAATAATCCCCATTCCAAAGAAAGGTGGAGTAGACAGGTGTGAAAATTACAGAACCATCAGGTTAATAAGTCATGGTCGCAAAATATTAACACGAATTATTTACAGAAGGATGGAAAAGCTGGTAGAAGCCGACCTCGGGGAGGATCAGTTTGGGTTCAGAAGAAATGTAGGTACACGGGAGGCGATACTCACTTTACGGCTTATCCTAGAAGATAGATTAAGGAAAGGCAAACCTAGCTTTTGTAGATTTGGAGAACGTTCATCGGAATAAACTCTTTCAAGTTCTGAAGCAAGTAGGAGTAAAATGTAGGGAGCGTAAGGGTATTTACAACTTGTACAAAATCCAGACAGCAGTTGTTAGAGTTGAAGGGCATGAAAGGGATGCAGTGGTTGGGAAGGGAGTAAGACAGGGTTGTAGCCTTTCTCCAATGTTATTCAATTTATACATTGAGCACGCTATAAAGGAAAGCAAGGAGAAATTTGGAGAAGGAATTAAAGTTCACGGTGAAGAATTAAAAACATTGCGTTTTGCCGACGACATAGTAGTTCTGTCACAGACAGCAAAGGACCTGGAAGATCAGTTGAACGGAATGGACAGTGTGCTGAAAGGTGCAGATAACACGAAGATTAACAATTGCAAAACAAGGGTAATGGAGTGCAGTCTAAGAAAATCAGGTGATGCTGAAGGAATTATATAAGGTAATGAAACAATAAAGGAGGTAGATGAGTGTTGTTACTTGGGCAGTAAAATAACAAATTATGGTCGCAGTACAGAGGATATAAAACGCAGAATGGCGATGGGTAGAAAAGCGTTCTTTAAAAAGAGTAATTTGTTAACGTCGAATATTGATTTAAGCCTAAGGAAGTCCTTTCTGAAGGCATTTGTTTGGAGTGTTGCCTTGTATGGGAGTGAGACATGGACGATAAACAGTGCGGACAGGAAGAGGATTGAGGCTTTTGAAATGTGGTGCTACCGAAGAATGCTGAAGATTAGGTGGGTGGATAGCATAAATAACGAGGAGGTACTGAACAGAATTGGGGAGGAAAGGAATTTCTGGCATATCGTGACTAAAAGAAGGGATCGATTGGTAGGACACATTCTTAGACATCAAAGAATCGTGAATTTAGCATTGGAGGGAAGTGTGTGGGGTAAAAACCGAAGAGGAAGGCCAAGAGATGGATACAGTAAGCAGATTCAGACAGATGTAGGTTGCCGTTCGTATGTGGAGATGAAGAGGCTTGCTCAGGTATTATGGAGAGCTGCATCAAACCAGTCTCCGGACTGACGACCACAACAACAAAAACACTTTAACGTGCAGTATGTTTTGACGTAGTAAATATTTTTATTTTTCTATTTTATTTGGGCTCAAGTTAAACTTACGGTTGGGTTCCTTGAACCCAGACTGTAATTCCCATAGATACTACCATTTGAAGGCAGTTTGGGTGCAGGTAGGTTGATGGTTATTTGAATAACATAATTGCTGAACACCCAGTGACCTTCCAAACGGTTGTTTTAAGGACAAATGTTAATTTTGAACATTAATTTTAAATACCAGTTTGTAGATACTGTACAAACAATATGTTGTAAGGAAAGAAAATATTTGTTGGTAGTATATTGGGTGAAAGGTGTTTATTTTATTGAAGAAAAATGTGAGTGGAGGTAAAAAAAATTGATTTACGTGTTATTAACTGTGGTGGCTGTTGTTGTGATGTTTGAGCAATATAACAAACCTGACCTTAATTTCGTTGTTGATTACTTTAAGCTCGTGATTAATGCAAGTGTTGTAGTTAAATTTTGAAAATATTTAGCAAGACAATTAGTGTAATTAACAAATACTATGGCCCTATCTGACAAACTTTTCAAAAGATCACTCACCTTTCCTTTCCTTACAAAATCTGCTACAGAGCCTGAGCACACACAGATAGCAGAAATTAACTTACTCCGTCTGTGCAATGCGTACGACTCAATTAGTACGCTAATGGTATGATAATTTAGAAAATTATGAATAGTACGATTTTTAACATCAAGTGATTGGCAAGTGTGTGCAGTCCAACCACTATAGTCAGTATCTAATAAAATTAATTCACACAGGCAACTAGGAAATTTAAGTAAATCAGTCTTAATTGATGCTATGCATACGGCAATTATACGAGTTTGGTTCTTTATAGGACAGATGTGGCGGTGGATATTATTGTTGAACTCAGTGCAACACGAAATAGAAAAATTATTCATTAATTCAACTGTCTGTTATCTTCTACCATCAGTTTTAGCAAATTTTTTTCAATTGAATGATTTTTACAATCTCTAACAATTAATGACACTCACTTGATTGTAAAATTGTGTAGACATATTATTCATGCATTATTAAGGTTTGTCATGCTAATTTTGGGTGGTTAAATAGTTGTTCAAATAAGATAGCAACATTACTGTCTAATGTTCTTGTATTTTAACAAAACTTAAACATGCATACACAGTAAATTACAACCAATAGCATTTAACTTAGTTATCAGTCCAGCAACTTGGTACTCTGCAGTCATATAAATGATACACAAATTCATACATAAATCATTTTGATGGTGGCTCCTCCTTTGGCAGTTTGCTAGCAGTTCGCCGTGATGCTTCGTGAATCGCGTAATTAATCGCGACCGTTAGCGTCCGCGATGACGCTACCGCGTTTCGGACGTCTGGGACGGTTACCGAACACGTAACGAATTTTTGCCTCAGCAGAACGAACAAATAAATGTTTCATTAAAATCAATTCTTGCTTCACTTATGTTCACTGGTTTCACATAAACTTTCATATCATTGCACTTATAACAAATAATAACTTTCTCTTTGTTCAACTTTATTACTTATATTGTTTGAGCACTCCGCGGACCGCGTACGAACGTCTGATCTACGTCACGGGGCGGCAGATACTGCTGCTTGCCTGCTCTCCCACAGGGGAGCGTTGCTATACGATAGAGTCTCTGACCTGAGGAGCCATATCGATAACTTTTCACAGAGAAATATTTTACACTGACAAATTAAACAAAACAAGTAATCACAGTCATCTAGAAAAATACAAAGTACAAATAGAATAAAATAATATATACATAAACAATTACAATACAGATAATAAATAAGTGACAGAAAATGTTCACAATTAAGTTACTTACATACATTGTGCATCACGATAATTAAGTCACATAAGAAGTTAATTACTACATATTCACTATAAACAGGTTCAAACGAATAATATGTATCAAAATGAAGCTCATTCCTCGTTATAATGTAAGGCTTACCTTAAGGGTTACCTTACAATGTAACAATCTTTAGAGTTCAGTTAAAAAAAGCAAACTTCTTTTTATTAATTTTAGGGGTTCTATTATCATTACCACATCTTCAAATTTATACAAAAACACATGCTTATTTTTAGGCCACCTCCAGGCTTTTAGTGTAGGCTCCACGCAGTCGACTGTAACATCCTTCTGCTTCTATAGCGAGGATGACTGCTGGGTATTCCTTCTCGTTCCATTTTACCGGAACAAAGTTGCCTATTTCTAGGTCATCTTTCGTTACATGCGTCGGTTATGGTGATGATTTGGCTTTGGTTTGGCAAAAAGTCATAGACAAGTGTCCTATATATTTCTCATCACTATTGAGGGGGCTGATGTCGCTATCACCATTTGATCTCAAACTGGTATTACTGCTAAAGCAGAAATCAGACACACTTTGTCCTGGTAGCACTTGGAGTTTTTTCTTCTTAGCAAAGTGTGGTGTAACAAACAAGTCCCACTTCTCTTGAAGTCGTTGCCTTCGATATGTCTTGATTTGGCAAACAGCGTATGATCTGGTTTTCATCTAGAGGCACTAATCCATCTTTCTTGAAACCTGTCCTTGAGCTGCTTTTTATGTTTGGATTAACTTCTTCTAAAACAGTTCGCAACGGCATTGGCAACTAATACTTTGGAAGCACACCGATTATTTTACCTGCATCTGATTGCTTCCTACGGCAAGTAGCCCATATTTGCAGGTAAAGTGTACCAGTTGTATTTAACCATATATTGTACAATTAATGAATTATTCAAGACATCAACAGCTGGCTTTGATGGTAAACTAAATATGAAGCATATGCATTTACCTTAGGTTTAGGCTACTCCTATATCTATACAGACGAACGTTTGCAGAATGAAATAAAGAACTAACCCGTATGTAGGTAGCATAACTATTGCTGCTACTAATGGCGACTTCCCAAACCTCCTAGACTCACGCTATGGTCTGCTTAGTGCTGCTGCCTACCAGCGAAGCACTAAATTATCTCGTTATACTGATGTTGAGAGTGCGCAGAGAACCAAACAACGTTTTTCTGTTTTGGACTGAAGTTAGCCTACAAGGGGTCAAAATGTTCAAATGCTTGTAAATCTATCGGACCAAACTGCGTGGTCATCAGTCCGTAGCTTACAAACTACTTAATCCTAGGTAAACTAACCTAAGGACAAACACAAACACCCATGCCCCAAGGAGGACTCGAATTTCCAAGGCGAACAACCGCGCGCGCCGCAGCGAGACGCTTTAGACCGCTCGGCTACTCCACCGCGGCTCCAAGGGGTCACGTAGGCCTCGTTTACGGTACTCTAAATCGTTAATCATGGTTCGCTGACAATATTTTACCTTCACCAGTAATCAGCACTCGTCATATTTTGTTTGTGTAATGTGGCTCGCGATAAGTAGTTTTTCTTATTACTTCGCAGAAGGTGGTGGTGAGCGGATCTGTAGAGGACCAAGGTCAGTTCACTCCTCAATCATTTACCAACTGAAGTAATGATATTTTCCTCCAATTATTACTGAACGTAAAAAGTAGAGTGTTTGATCACTTCGCTCCGTGATGTGGCTCTCTTGCGTCACGTTTACTTCCAGGAATAACCAGTATCTCCAGGGTGAAAACAAACTGTGCTTCGATAGCACCAATTACCAAGCAATTAAAATGCTGTACTTAAATTCTTCCAAGATGTGTCAGGTTACTGTAACAACGGTTTTTTCGTTTTAGATTGTAGTTCATTCGCAGGTTTCGTAATATGTCGCTATCATCGTAGCAACTTCAGACAGCCTTCTAATGTAAACTGTGTCCACATACTCAAAACCTTGTCGGTCGATTGACTTTACATTATGGCACAACGTTAAATTTTTCACAGATAATGTTATATTTCCATCCACTTCGTTTTAATCATGATGTTTAGTTTAAAATATGACGTAATGAACAGTGATATGCGTGAAAACGAAACCACAGAGCAAAATGCGCTATGATTCCACACGGCATATCACATCTGGAGTCGTGCAGTGCAAACCAGCATAATGTTTGACAAACGCGTGTGTTCAACATTTGTTAGGGGAAGGAGAAGGAGGAAAGAAGGACGAGGAGATGGACAGAAAGGGAAGGGGATAGAAGGAGGATTACAAAATGTACAAAATTATTGCTTGTTTCATTTCTCTGCTGGATGATTACACGGTGAATGTTACAGAATCTGTAAACAGTTTGTTGTTATTGTAGATTAACGTACAAACAAAAACTGAAGTCAGTCCACCGGGTTTAAAGTAAGCAATTACTTTTACTTTTTCTGGAAACATTGTTTTTCCTACCTTTCAGTCCCTGTAGCGACAGAACAGTAGGTATGGTACTTATCTGAAGATTTGTTTGCTCAGCGTTTCTACTCAATATTATTTCGTATTAGTCTGAGCCCCTACTATACGTGTCTAGGTTTAGCTAGTTGAGAGTAAAAATTTAAAGCATGGATATCACCTTTCAGAGTATGTTATTGATAGTTCACCTTTCAACAATGATTGGAAAAGCAGATTGGTCAAGACTATTTCAATGGAAAAGAATTAAGGATACCATTAAAGAAATGAATCAAGATGGGCAGCTTCACATGAAAAATATAACTGGCATTAGATACAGCAACTTTTGAGATACGTTTGACACTTACCGAAAGAACTAAGTCACATTTTATGTCGTATTCCTGTGTAGAAGAAATCTACCGCCTGTGAGTGAAACAATCCTCTTCAGTTACTCATCGTTGTCTAAACGTTGACCGGAGAACAGGAATTTGTTTTTCTCTGAAAACTTTCGAAGAATTTTTGACGTAGACGATTCTTGCATTAATGCAAATTTCCTTTGTTCGTGAAACCGGTGCAATGAATTTGGAAACCAGTCGCTGCGCTTCAGCTTCGCAGTCGTGTCACGATATTTCGAATTAAAAAAAAAAAAAAAAAAAAAAAGAAAAAAGAAATACTGGCAATACCTGCAGTGCTGCAGCCTGCCGAAGTGTCCTGTGGAGTGGACTCCATGCATTTACACATGGCCGCAGATGTAAAGAATGACGTCCAGTTACAGCCTCCCGCTACAATGGAATTTGTTTTTCTCTGAAAACTTTCGAAGAATTTTTGACGTAGACGATTCTTGCATTAATGCAAATTTCCTTTGTTCGTGAAACCGGTGCAATGAATTTGGAAACCAGTCGCTGCGCTTCAGCTTCGCAGTCGTGTCACGATATTTCGAATTAAAAAAAAAAAAAAAAAAAAAAAAAAAAAAAAGAAAAAAGAAATACTGGCAATACCTGCAGTGCTGCAGCCTGCCGAAGTGTCCTGTGGAGTGGACTCCATGCATTTACACATGGCCGCAGATGTAAAGAATGACGTCCAGTTACAGCCTCCCGCTACAATGGATGGTATGCGGCACACGGTTAACATTCCCTTCAACACAATGTGGAATCCTGTTTCATCAAATATTAAACAACAACGTTCTAATTTTCGACCGTCTAGTCCTTAATTTGGGGTTCATCGTTTTCGCCAACTTCTACCACCGATGGCGCTGCAGTCTTCTTCGTTACACAGAACCAAGATGTTGCGCTTCTTGCTCAAACGCAGCGACTGATACCAGGGGGTATAAAGAAGCCGCAGTATCTGATGTCTCCATCAGCAACTCCGATTCACCTTTGTTTCACCGGTGCCCCGCAAGGTTCCGTCTTGTCTCCTCTTCTTAACCTTCTGTACTCCCTAGACATGCTCCAACCCGCGCCTCCATCTCTCTCGATATACTGATAACAACGCCTTCATCCTCTTTGGTCCCTCTCTCCAAGGAGCCCAACACCTCCTCCAAGAACATCTCTTCCGTTTCCCCTCTTGATGCAACCAAAGATTCCTTACCGTTAACCAAAAAAAAAAAAAAAAAAAAAAAAAATCTTAGGCTGTCCTCATAAGTCTTACCACCGTTTCCTTCCACCTCCATGACTTCCATCTCACACCTTACCGCCGCCTTTGTATGTCTCACCCCTACCCTTAAATACCTTGGCCTTACCCTGGATCGATCCCTCTCCTGGACTACCTAACTCAATACCGTACAATACAAGGCCCACGCCTGTCTCCTTAAAATCCTCTCCGGCCACAGATGGGGCCTCCAACCTTTTCTCATGCGTCCTGTATTTTGTAGCTTCAAAGTCGCCTGGATCTCCACCCCTCCCCGCCCAATCCTATAAAGCCATACAAATCCTAGAACGCCAAGCACTCCGCCTCGCCTACCGTATCCGCCTCCCATCCCCGACGTGGATCCTCTACGACGTTATTCCTTTTCCCCATATCTTCCTGTTCCTTGAAAGTATGTGTAACCGCTAAAACATCGGCAAGTTTGACTCTCGCAAACACTTGTTTATCTCCTCCTCGCCCATCCTGGGCATCTACCACAACTACACCACCATATCCCGACATCTCTGCACCTTTATACCCTCCACATGCTACCCCAGGGCAATTGCCGCACACTTCCTCTCCCAGATGATGCCCTCCATCCAGAAATCTACTCATCCTACCAACATTTGTCCCATCTTCCCCAGTCCGTCAACACCCCCTTACTCTCGTAGATCGGCCCCTTCTTTTCGTCCCCTCACCCCGCTTCCTCCTCCCTCCCCCCATAACCCGTACCCCAGAGTTCCTCACTCGCCCTCCTCACCTTTTTCAAAAATTTTCTTCCTTCATGACATCCACAACCGTCCATCTTCATCCTGAATTTTACATTAATTTTGGGGATACCCATTTGCATAGTTTCGTGGCTTTCTGCAATATTCCTTTCTCATTCGTCACTTAGTATATAAACACTGTTATCAGACAAGTTATTTTGTCATGTATTATTAATTTCGGGTCCTATCTCTTCTCGCGTAATTTTATGTAACTAGTGGCTCTCAGATGAATGTAGTTGGGTTATCATTCGGAGGCACTGGGCGCTAGTTATTAAGCTCCTTTTCGTACAATTACGACTACAAGAATAGAGAGTTTGACTGTTCGACGCTTCCGCTAGCGCATAGTTGACGAAACCGCTGCTTGCCTGTTTGTCGGCATTTCAACTGCTACGGTGGCAGTTGGGAGACTGCTGCACTGTTCGGAAGGTTCAGTAAGCTGCATTTCTACACGAGGCTAACATTTTTGGTTCGGTATGGATAGGCGCGAGGAACATACACTTTTCTGTTCTTAACAGTGCCGATTTTATAGCATTCTGATCTACCGCTTCATATGGGACTTGTTGTTTTACATACATACCCTGCCTCGTGAGTGGCCATATCGCACCCAAGTTGCCAACAGTGCCTCCCGGCTTGTTGCATGTACCAGAGACTCACTATTTTAATGTGTTCCTACATGTAACAGGTTTACGGACTTACTAAGTACGTATAGTCCCTTTGTACTGAATAATTTTAGTAAAGATGTAGGTAGCCATTTCATTACATGACGAACGTCACTATTTCATTTGATTGTAATTTGCAGACGCGCCTGATGATGATGAGATATAGGTCTCGAAACTCCGGTAGAGCAGACAAAAAAGAGGTTTAAAATTTCTCAAAACACACACACACACACACACACACACACACACACACACACACACACACATGCCCAAAGGAGGACTCGAACCTTCGATGGGGAGCAATTACTTGCTCCGCGGAAAGGCGCCTTACAGCGCTCGGCCATTCCACCGGGGCTCACCAGTCACACAGACCTCCTCCCACCCCTTCCCTTGGTCATACATTCCCTCAGAGACGCTACGTCAGTGGTAGTGAAGTTTCAGCCAGTGCTGTGTTTTGTTTTTAGTGATTTTCTACAGTAGTTCAGTAATGTTTAACTGGTTAAGCAGGCCGAATACGTCTGAACAATAGTCGGCGCCTGTGTTCTTTTTTTCTCTTTTTTTATCGTCGGTATTCTGTGTGCTGTGTTCTCGTCGATAATTGTTCTCATTTTACACCGTGGCTCTTACATGTGGATTTTAAGTGCTTCGTATTTGTGGTTTTTACCTTTTCATTGCTTTCCTCGTTTGTATATGTCAAAATCGCAATTTTTATTCTCCATTATTTAACAAGCTGCTACCATCCTACCAGTATGAGCTTTAAAATTGAATAAAGAAAAGAAAGTCTCCTCCGTTCCGGCGTGATTGTGCACAAACAGTCTCACCTGAAGGTGGATCTCTCAATTATTGTGTCAGGAGAACGATGAAATCCGACTGCAAACCCTTGATGAGAATCATCATTCATAACACTGAGAAAGTCTATTAAATTACATTGATGTACTTATTGCCAATAATTTTTTTAACTATGTTGGCTCCATTAAAAAAAATTAGGGAATCATACTATCTCGATGTGCCTCATATAAAAAAAAATAAAAAAATAAAATAAAATAAAACATCGCTTATAGTGTTGATGTATTCCAGTAAACCTTCAGTCTCTCTAGATGGTTTTGCATGTAATAAAAATAGAAGTTAAATGAAGCACGGCAGAGTGACTTGAAAGGCCAATCATGTTCCGACATTCTAGCATTTTCTCAAAGATTCCATGCATGTGGTAAATCTAAGATCCTCAATTCTGCTGAAATGGTAAGTGCTATTCATATGCTTTTTTTATAGGATGGATTGCTGGTAAAGGGATCATAATGTTATTCAATAAACTGATTCTAATGATAGATGGAAAGTGAATTTTTTGTTGCATCAGTGCAAGAGGGCGTGTTACCGGGTATGAGGGGTACTAGTGTATCCTGCAAACTGCAACACAAATTTCTAATCTTATTGTCGTAGAAATGTCAATTTATGGTTTCATTAGCAATAAAGATAATTGATATTTAGTTTATCTCTATTCCATTTTTATGTAGAAGGTAATAAAACCCCAGAATTGTGATGATGCCACACGTGCTTTGAGATGTTTAGAATTTTCCAGGGTGCAAACGTGCACCGCAGGATTTCAGGAAATGACATAGGCCTATGCTGTTGGTATGCGGTTTCCACAGAATGTATTGGTAGTCAAGGGCTTGCATTGTTAGCCAACAAACAGTGTATTTTTTATCGTTTTCAAAATGAAATGCCAAGATCATACATTAATAATTTATTCAATGACGGCCGGTTTCGGTGAAGTGTGTCACCATCATCTGGTCACATATATTTTTTGTGCAGAGATATACTCTTTTAAATGGAAAACGACTGTTTACGTTAATTAAATTAGAATGCCAACTGAGTTTATTACATGATTCTAGTTCAAGTCGTATACGAGAAATAGTACTGCGAAAAGATTTCACAGCAACACATGTACACACACTAAAAAACAACGAAAGCGATTACACTAGTAATGTTAATTCTGACCAATAAATAGACAATTGATCATCACAGAGTTTGTTTAGATTAACCATCAGTAGGGACAACACACGCTTCCAGTCTGGTATGGGAAGACTGTTGCAAACGTGATAGCATTTCAGCGAAAATGTCTGGCAAGCTGCAGTACTATTTCGTTGCTTATCATTGTGTGTAGTTGGAATGTCTTTGTAGAGGTCGTATTTAAGTTTTCCACATTGAAAAAGTGTACAGGAGTCAAATCTGGGCTACGAGTCGGCTAAGGTACTGGTCTTCTGTGTCCAATCCAACGATTCGAAAACAATTCATGAATCATACTGAAATAATCCGAGCAGTATGTTCTTGGCAGCCATCAAGCTCGTAACACAGTCGCCTCCTATTCTGCTAAGAAACGTCTTCTTAACAACAATGGAAAATGGTCTGTTAGGAGCCTGCGATATTTGTGTGAGTTCAGTGTACTGTCTATCCGTCTATACAAACGGGCCTATGATCTGTCTGATCTGATGGGTAACTATGCCACACTACACATTTACTCTCCACGGACGCCGAATTTTCTCCTTACGAAACCAACGGTGATTTTCAACAGATAAATGATACATGTTTCGGCGATTTACATAGCCACGATTCGTAAATGTGGCTTCATCACTGCCACGAAAGAATAGCCATGCGCCCTAAGGCGCCCTGATGGGGTGCGCGCGGCCGTTAGCCGTCGGAGGTTCGAGTCCTCCTTCGGCCATGGGTGTTTGTGTTGACCTTAGCATAAGTTGCTTTAAGTTAGTTTAAGTTGTTCATGTGGCTTTGCCACACAGTTACTGCGAACGGCTAAATGCAAGGGGAAACTACAGCCGTTACTTTTCCCTAGGACATGCAGCTCTACTGTATGAAAATATGATGATGGCATCCTCTCGGGTAAAATATTCCTGAAGTAAAATAGTCCCCCATTCTGATCTCCGGGCGGGGACTACTCAGGAGGATGTGATCATCAGGAAAGACAATACTAGCATTCTACGGATCGGAGCGTGGAATGTTAGATCCCTTAATCGGGTAGAAAAATTAGAAAATTTAAAAAGGGAAATGGATAGGTTGAAATTAGATATAGTGGAGATTAGTGGAGTTCGGTAGCAGGAAGAACAGGATTTCTGGTCAGGTGAATACAGGATTATAAATACAAAATCAGTCGGGGGTATCACAGGAGTAGGATTGATAATAAGAAAATAGGAATGTGGGTAAACTACTATGAGCAGCACAGTGATCGCATTATCATTGTCAAGATAGATACGAAGCCGACACCGACTAGAGTAGTACAGGTTTATATGCCAACTAGCTCTGCCGATGATGAGGAGATTGAAGATGTGTATGAGGAGTTAAAGGAAATTATTCTGACAATTAAGGGAGAGGAAAACCTGATTGTGATGGGAGACTGGAATTCGGTAGTAGGAAAAGGAAGAGAAGCATAAATAGTAAGTGAATATGGTCTGGGCAGAAGGAATGAAAGAGGAAGTCGCCTGGTAGAATTTTGCACGGAACATGATTTAATCATAACAAACACCTGGTTTAAGAATTACAAAAGAAGGTTAATACGTGGAAGAGACCAGGAGACACCGGAAGATATCAGATTGATTGTATAATGGTAAAACATAGATTCCGGAACCAGATTGTAAACTGTAAGGCATACCCAGGGGCAGATATAGACTCTGACCATAACTTATTGGCCATGAATTGTACGATGAAACTGAAAAAAACTGCAGAAAGGTAGGAAAATAAGGAGATGGGACTTGGATAAATTGAGGGAACCTGAAGTTCATAAGAATTTCAGAGGAAGCTTTAGGCAACAATTGACAGAAACGGGGGAAATAAAACAGTAGAACAGGAATGGGTAGTATTGAGAGATGAAATAGTGAAGTCAGCAGAGGACAAAATAGGGAAAGGAAAGACTTATAAAAAATCCTTGGATATTACAGGTTATACTAATTTTAATTGCTGAAAGGAGAAAATATAAAAATTCATTACATGAAACAGGCAAAATGGAGTACAGACGATTAAGAAATGAGATTGACAGGAAGTGCAAAATGGCTAAGCAGTAGTGGCTAGAAGCCAAATGCAAATCTGTAGAAGAATGTATAACAAGGGGAAAAGTAGATACTGCCTACAGGAAAATAAAAGAGACATTTGGGGGCAAGAAAAACAGCTCTACGAATATCAAGAACGCAGATGGAAAACAAGTTCTCAGCAAAGAAGGAAAAGCTGAAAAGTGGAAAGAGTACATAGAGGAGCTCTACAAAGGAATAGAACTTAGATGCAATGTTGTAGGAAGGGAAGAGGAAGTAGATCAAGATGGAATGGGAGATACTATACTGAGAGATGAATTTGACAGAGCCCTGAAAAACCTAGGTCGGAACAAGGCCCTGGGAGTAGATGACATATCCTCAGAGCTACTAAAGTCTCTTGGCGAGTCAGCCATGACAAAACTATTTAACCTGGTGTGTAAGATGTATGAGACAGCTTAAATACCCTCAGACTTTAAGAAAAATATAATAATCCCTATTCCAAAGAAATGAGGCGCAGACATGTGTGAAAATTACAGAACCATCAGTTTAATAAGTCATGGTTGCAAAATTTTAACACGAATTATCTACAGGAGAATAGAAAAGCTGGTAGAAGCTGACCTTGAGGAAGATCAGTTTGGATTCAGGAGGAACGTAGGAACCCGGGAGGCAATACTCACTTTACGACTTATCTTAGAAGATAGATTAAGGAAAGGCAAACCTACATGTTTAGCTTTTGTAGATTTGGAGAAAGCTTTTGACAATGTTGACTGGAATACACTCTTTGAAATTCTGAAGTCAGTAGGGGTAAAATACAGGGAAAGGAGAGTTATTTACAACTTGTACAAAAGACTCGAAGGGCATGAAAGGGAAGCATTAGTTGGGAAGGGAGTAAGACAGGGTTGTAGCCTTTCTCCGATGTTATTCAATTTGTACATCGAGCAGGCGGTGAAGGAAAGCAAAGAAAAATTTGGAAAAGGGATCAAAGTTCAGGGTGAAGAAATAAAAACATTGCGTTTTGCTGATGACATTGTAATTCTGTCAGAGACAGCGAAGGACCTGGAAGAGCAGTTGAATGGAATGGACAGTGTGTTAAAGAGGGCGTATATAATTAACATTAACAAGAGCAAAACAAAGACAATGGAATGCAGTCTTAGAAAATCGGACGATGCAGAAGGAATTAGATTAGGTAACGAAACAATGAAGGTGGTAGATGAGTTTTGTTACTTGGGTAGTAAAATAACAAAGTACAGAGGATATAAAATGCAGAATGGCAATGGGAAGAAAAGCATTTTTGAAAAAGAGAAATTTGCTAACAGGGAATAATAATTTAAGTGTAAGGAAGTCTTTTCTGAAGGCATTTGTATGGAGTGTTGCCTTGTACGGGAGTGAAACATGGATGATAAACAATGCGGGCAGGAAGAGAATAGAGGCTTTTGACTTGTGGTGCTACAGAAAAATGCTGAAGATAAGGTGGGTAGATCGCATAACTAATGAAGAGGTACTGCACAGAATTGGTGAGAAAAGAAATTTTTGGTCAATACCTTGACTAAAAGGAGGCATCGCTTGGTAGGACACATACTTGGACATCCAGGAATCGTAAATTTGGAGGGAAGTGTGTGGGGTAAAAATCGCAGAGGAAGACCAAGAGACACATATACTAAGCAGATTCAAATTGCCATTCTTATGAGGAGATGAAAAGGCTTGCTCAGGATATAGTAGGGTGGAGAGCTGCATCAAACCAGTCTCCGGACTGAAGACCATAACAACATAAGTAGTTTGTAAGCCTAAGTACTAAGACAAACGTAGTTCCTTAGATTTGCAAACATTTCAGCATTTTCCTCTAGCTTTATCACTAAATAATAGGACTAGAGTATGTTGTCGTACTTGCCATGTACAGATGATAACACACTTCTAGGAATCGTTTACATGTAACTCTTAGTGGAGGGAGATGTAATACAGATGGAGAAAGCGTAGGACACTTGCCGATTATGCTAATTCCTCCTGCGATTACGGATCAACTGCAACAGCAGTCAAAACATTAATTTCCCCCACTACTGTTCTCACTTGATTCCTTCTGTTACGACGTCTAGATGTTACACAACCACATTCAAGTATCTTATATTTTTTGAAACATTTTTGTTCCAGTTTTGGGATGACAGCACTTTCTTATTTGAATTTATATTTATAAAAACAGTCTAGAGTGTAATGATTTTTATTTATAACAATTAGTTTCGGTATTGTTTGGAGCATCTACAGGATTGCAGCTCCACGATATAAATGTAGTTGCAGTCCTGAAGATGGTTCATAAAAGGACCAAAACCAGTTGATATAAATAAAACTCATTGCACTCTAGATTTTTTTATATATATAAATTCAAGTATCTGTTTGAAGAGGTTGATAAATAATTGGCGATATATGGTCTCGTACTGGAATATGTACCCGTAAACACTACGCAAGCGCAAACAACATTCTTCCAACACTCTCCATATACCATGAGCATTTGGGTCTTTTCTGCATTGGAAACGTCTAGCAACTACGGAGATTGCATGGAGTAAACAGGAATCAGGAAGAAAACTTTTCAAAATGTGATATCTCGTAAACGAATGGCTCTAGATTCCATCAACAAACACCACTGAAATTCTAATAGAAAGTATGACATGAAAATTCACTCCCCACGCCCATGCGAAGTCCTAACTTTGTCACCGTGACACTCTGCAGCGCCGCACAGAAGAGCCCAACAGCATGCAGAACGACCTCGTCAGAATTGCCATTAAGTGCTATTTACATATGAGACTCGCAAGCAGCTAATCGTCTGAGACGTTTTTGGTGATAGCCTGGTCAGTCTGTGCAGGAAGATCGTGATTCCCTGATGTTTTGGGGTTGTATTTTGGTGGGCCGCCATAGAAGGGAATCTAACGCCTATACGGTACAAGGATGACAACCCCCGACGTATGATGCAAACGTATTGGCAGAATTTCGCTGAGGGATTCGTCTTAATAGACGGCTATTCTCGCTCATCGTGCACAACTTGAGAATCTACATCTACATGGGATACTCTGCAGATCACATTTAAGTGCCTGGCAGAGGGTTCATCGAACCACCGTTATACTATTTATCTCCCATTCCATTCTCGAACAGCGCGCGGGAAGAAACAACACCCGAATCTCTTCGTTTGATTTCTCGTATTTTATTCTGATGATCATTTCTATCTATCTAATAGCGAATCAACAATATATTTTCGCATTCGGAGGAGAATGCTGGCGATTGGAGTTTCGTAAGTAGCCCACGCCGCAGAGATAAGCGTCGTTATTGTAATGATTTGCATCCCAGATCCTGTATCATTTCTGTAACGCCGTCTCCCCTGTATCGCGACAATACGAAACGAGCTGCCCTTCTTTGGACTCTTTCGATGTCCTCCGTTCCTTGATGTTACCGAAATCGCATGATTACATTGGCCAGCATGTTCTCCAAAAACACGACCCAACAACTCAACTAAGAGATCTATGCCGAACCGCCATTGTGGAGTGGTACAATCTTGACCAATAGTCCGATAACCATCTAGTGGGTAGTATTCCACGACGAATACAGGCATGCCTCAATGCAATAGGAGGTAAAGTATTAAGGGTCCTGTTGTATGCCGTAATCTGGAATACAAATGTAAACTTGATAATATATGTTTTCATTAGCCATATGGAAGAACTATTGTTTTTATATATCACAATCCATTTCTATGTAAACGGTCATTAGCGCCTAGAATCGTGTTGAGGTAACAATTTTGCTTATGTGTGTAATTTTTTTTGTAAATTTTAACGAATACTGCGGTTGTCCATTTGTAAACTTGTTTCCAGCGGAGTGTGCAGATTTCGCATTTCGGAGACACGGCTCTGGTCCACCTCGAAGCGTGCAGGCAGATGTAACACTGGTAGGCGAAAGGCGCGCACCACGGCCTCGTCTCGGACAACTCTGAGCAAGGAGGAGGGGGCGCTGACCCACTTTCCCAGGGGCCCAGCGGGTGACTACTGCAATAACAAATGTTTCAAATGTTTGTAAATCTATCGGACCAAACTGCGTGGTCATCAGTCCGTAGCTTACAAACTACTTAAACCTAGGTGAACTAACCTACGGACAAACACACACACCCATGCCCCAGGGAGGACTCGAACCTCCACGGCGAGCAACCGCGCGCTCCGCAGCGAGGTGCTCTAGACCGCTCGGCTACTCCACCGCGGCCTGCAATAACAGCTGACGGCGCCTGCCACGAAGACAGCACAATGCAAGGTAAACAGTAGGGTCGGTGTATATATTCAAATAAATACAATGAAATACATTGAAACTACGGCTGTGTATGTATGTGCTCGAACCTATGTTTGCGTGTGAATATGACAGTGCGTAGACTGACAATGTTGTTGTTGTTGTTGTTGTTGTTGTTGTTGTTGTGGTTTTCAGTCCGGAGACTAGTTGGATGCAGCTCTCCACAATACCCTATCCTGAGCAAGTCTCTTCATCCCCACATAAGAACGGCAACCTACATCCATCTGAATCTGCTTACTGTATCCATCTCTTAGTCTTCCTCTACGGATTTTAGCTCACACACTTCCCTCCAACGCTAAATTCACAATTCCTTAATGTCTAAGAATGTGTCCTATCAATCTATCCCTTATTTTAGTCAAGGTATGCCAGAAATTTCTTTTCTACCCAATTCTGTTCAGTACCCCCTCATTAGTTACGCGATCCACCCACCTAATCTTCAGCATTCTTCTGTAGCATTTCAAAAACCTCTACACTCTTCCTGTTCGCACTGTTTATCGTCCGAAAGAAAAGCTAGGAAGCGGTTGAGACAACCTCAAAAGTGGAAAATAAACCTTGAAAAGAAACAACGGTAAGACTAGCTTGTAAACTACACTGTTCTATTGTAAGGTGTGTTGTACAAAATTATCACTTGTTGGAAAGACGTTCCATGTCAGAACGAAAGTAAGGATGTTTACGGAAAAATCTGGTGACAGTTTCAATAGACCTTATGCTAATAATTTTAGAGATTCAGTGCGGTAACATTTCATTTTGTACATAAAATTAAAACGATGTTTATGATTATTGTAGTTCTTAATTTTTCCAATATGTAATAGAGTTCAGATTTCAATATTTTCCACTTTATGTCGATATTCCTATAATTTCCCAGATTATACACCTGTAAAAGATTCTCGTGAACGGTAAGCGAATCTCTGTGTTTCAAAAACGGACATCTGAAAGCGCGTTCACATCAAAAGTGGACACCTACACGTTTTGGTTTCAAAGACGGACACCTGTATTTTCAAACACAATTTCAAGGTACTTGAGTAATCAAATTGATATTAGCCACTTCCAGGTATAAATCCTCGAGTATCAAAGTTGATAATGCTCAAATCAGCTTATAAATGTATTAGCTCTACGTTTCGCATTAAAAACTGACGTTTATCTCAGTTTCTGGCATACGACAGATGTCCGGCTTTGATAACAGACTACTGATGCCGCAGTGGATACACCGTTTCACGCTACATCACCGAAGTTAAGCACTGTCGGGCTCCTCTTGGAAAGGTTTCCATCAGGGTCTGCTGAGTGCTGTTGCCAATCGAGGTGCACTCAGCCCTTCTACATGTATATCTACATAGATACTCTGCAAATCACATTTAAGTGCCTGGCAGAGGGTTCATTAACCATTTTCATAACTTTTCTCTACCGTTCCATTCTCTAATAGCGCGCGGGAAGAAAGAACACCTAAATCGTTCCGTTTTCGATCTGATTTCTCTTATTTTATTGGGATGGTCATGTCTCCCTAAGTAGGTGGGTGCTAGCAAAATATTTTCACATTCATAAGTAAAAGTCGGTGATTGAAACTTCGCAAACAGATCACGCCGCAATGAATAACGTCTTTCTTTTAATAATTTCCACCCCAATTCGTGCAACATTTCCGTGACGCTTTCTCCCCCGTAACGTGATGAAACAAAACGAGCTGCCCTTCTCTGAACCTTCTCAATATCTTCCGTCAGTCCCACCTGGTGAGGGTCCCACAAGGGGCAACAGTACTCCAGGAGAGGACGCACAAGTGTGATGTAGGCAGTCTCTTTGGTGGAGCTGGTGCATCTTCGAAGCGTTCTGCCAATGAAACGTAACCTTTGATTCGCCTTCCCCACAATATTTTCTATGTGTACTCTCCAGTCAAAGTTGTTCGTAATTGTAACTCCTAGGTATTTGGTAGAATTTACGACCTTAATGTTTGACTGATTTATCGCGTAATTAAGTTCAGTGGATTTCTTTTAGTGGTCATGTGTATTACTTCACACTTTTCTTTATTTAGTGTCAATTGCCAATTTTCGCACCAAGTAGAAATTTTGTCTAAATCGCTTTGCAGTTGCTTTTGATCCTCTGTTGACTTCACTAACCGATAAACGACAGCATCATCCGCGAACAGTCTAAGGGAGCTATTCAGATTGTCTCCTAAATCGTTTATAAACACGAGGAAGAGTAGAGGACCTATAACGCTTCCCTGTGGAACGCCAGATATCACTTCTGTTTTACTCGATGACTTACCGTCAATTACAACGAACTGTGTTCTTTCTGATAGGAAATCGTGAATCCAATCGCACAATTGGAAAGATATTCCATAAGCACGCAATTTCATTAGAAGCCGCTTGTGGGGTACAGTATCAAAAGCCTTCCGGAAATCCAGAAATATGGAATCGATTTGAGATCCCTTGTCGATGGCACTTAACACTTCATGTTAATAAAGGGCAAGCTGTGTTTCGCAAGAGCGATACTTTCTGAATCCGTGTTGACCATTGGTTAATAGGTCAACTGAGGCGCTACTTGATGGAGAAGTAGCAGCTTTGGTCACAAAAACTGACATAACGGCCGGGAGTGCGAGCCGCTGGCCACATCCACCTCCCTAGCGCATCCATTGAGGATAACTCGGGGGCATGTCAGTACCTAATGAGACACTCGAGGCCTGTCGGACGGAGTTCAGATTTTTAGTAACTAATTTAAAGTAAGGAGAAATACTTTAATCAATCAGCTTGTCATAGACTGAAAGCAAGATGTATGGCACTGTTAGACTACATGATAAAGTCAACTGACAGAGTGACATGAACAGGTACTACGCGCGGTGCAATCACATGAATTGACAATCATAGAATACGTTAATTGTTTAAAGTAATGTTCAAAGTTTGACTATAAGTGCGAAAACGGAATGTCTGCAGGTTCTTGAGAAATTTTATCAATGATTGTTGTGTATCTAGACTTGCAATGACTTAATTTCATTAACAAATCAATTTCTGCGCTTTGACCAACTGGTGTAATTTGTTGCAGTATTGAGAGCCAGTTACATGATTGGTGAGAAATATTATTAGCTACTTGTGACCTGATTGCTTACAACTTTTGTAGCGAAATGTAAGAGCAGTTCAACGGAGAAACTAAACACGTGCAAAATGATTAGCAGACACACACAGATTTACCATCTCCCAACGCGAAACATTAATAAAAAATTTAAATCTCACTGGCAATGTTGTTGTTGTTGTGGTCTTCAGTCCAGAGACTTGTTTGATGCAGCTCTCCACAATACCCTATCCTGAGCAAGCCTCTTCATCTCCACATAAGAACGACAACCTACATCCGTCTGAATCTGCTTACTGTATCCATCTCTTGGTCTTCCTCTGCGGTTTTTACCTCACAGACTTCCATCAAACGCTAAATTCACAATTCCTTGATGTCCAAGAATGTGTCCTAACATTCTATCCCTTCTTTTAGTCAAGGTATTCCAGAAATTTCTTTTCTCCCCAATTCTATTCAGTACCTCCTCATTAGTCACGCGATCCACCCACCTAATCTTCAGCATTCTTCTGTAGCACCACATAAGATTCGTGGTTCATAAAATCTTTCTTGACTGTATAGGTAACGTATAACAAAATACTTGAAATATGTATCACGTCTAAGAACAAAATTTTACCTTGTTCTTGTTCCAGTAAGTATAACAGTCTGGCAAAAATTTGAAGAATGTTGATTAAAGTTTATCCCGCGTAGACAACACATCAGACGCAATCCAATACATGGAAACATTTCAACGAAGAACACGTAAGAGAAATCTCAATAGAAGATATCTAATTATCAATCAAAGCATTAAGGAATTGAAAAGGTTTGCCTCTCCCCTGTTAATAACCATCTAGTTTTTACTCAGCTTCTCAAATAAGTAAGTGCATGATTTCGGTAACAGAAATAGTTGCGAAATGTAGTGAAATCTTGACTTTATTTTATGAAACACAAAATCAGTTATACAGTTAAATAACAAGAATTACATAGATAAACTATGTCCATGTCTTGAAATGCCTACAAAATATTAAAAGAAAAATTCACATCATGATGCTAGCCACAAAAATTTACATCATATCTCCTTTGCCAGAATTCTTGAAACCAAATAAGAAATACATCATGTCTTTAAATCATGTTCAGACTATGGCAAGCAATCCAAAGACTATTATAATACCACAGTCTAACATATACAGTCACGACACTCCCACAGTTTTTTGTTATACACTGCGACTTCAGCGCTCCAAGTGGCCGGCAAGCTACATTTCTGAATACGATATTGGATGAGTACGAACAGTACCGTTTATATTCGATTAACATACTTTTTACATTAGGAAAAGTATGTAGAACCATAAAAATAATTAACAACTGAAAAAATAGCTCCAGATTTGTCTTTCTTAGGTTTCCTAAGATTCCTGGCCGCGTACTTACGAAACGGTACATTACAGGATAGTTTAGAATTCTCTTGTAACATACAGGATAGTAATAATAATTTCAGTTTCTATTACAAATTTAAATGTGTCTCGAAAACACAAGAAGACCTGCCCCTTCGCAGCGAGACGTCCCTTTTGCTCAGGAACGATAAGGTTTCTTCACTACAATTCCAGTAACATCTGTGAGGGAGGAATGTAGGAAACGTATATAGAATGCAAAAGCTACAGTATTTAACGTTCTAAATTAGCCACCACAGATGTAGACATAGGAAAAAGTTCACAGACGTGGAAATAACGAAAAAAGCAATCAAACTGTTTTCCAACAAAAAATAACCAAATTCCGAAATTGTTGAATCACATACTGCAAGAATCACGAAAACATTGGCTTTTTAAGCTGAAGCAATTAGGCACAAAACGATACGTGCATATAAGAAAGACGAGTGAGATGTAAAAACCTGCGAATCATTAGACTGCACACCTAACTGCCTGCCTGTCATAGTAATAACAAAAATTTATGATTCTCTTATGTTTATATTCTACTTACTTTCAGTGGAATAACCCGCAAATTTACACATATACGTAAGTATTTGTTCACGACGAAGTTGTTCTTTATAACAATGAATCAGTTAAATTCGTCTGTTTTTACATTCATTTCCTTATCATTTATGTCGATTGATATTCTACTAATGCTTGTAACGCAAAAATTGTACTAACTATTTCGTTAGTTACTAGCACAAACAATTATAAACAAACATCACTCGTTCAGCGGCTTGCCCACCGCTAGGAGCGCTAGTGTCGTTGTAACTGTCAGTTGGTAACAATTTTCACAGCAGAGAGTGTCGAGACTGTATATATTAGACTGTGTACAATACATTGAGAAACAACTACTGACTGACTCCTCTCTCTCAGGCCACAGGCGCAACAGTCTCTCTCCGCCAACGATATTATTACACCTTCTCCAATGATACAAGTGTACTTTACTACCAACATGACGATATGGTGACCAAAAAGAAATTATTAAACCCATAAGTAACTGTCTGCAAAGTATCTACCCTTCAGCTGGTACACGAAGTAACCTCCAGCACACACTCTGAGGTGGCTTGGAATCTTGATGTAGAAATCAGGGCTGGGCAAATGCCGTTTGGCGAGCGCGAGCGCTCTCAGCGACTCAAACGGCCGGAAAAACTTTACAATCCGGGCCGCCGCGCAGTATCGAATGTTCAGATGTTGGTAGCGGCCGCGGCCAACCAATCGTAGCACAGACGGTGACAGCCAATCAGATATCGCGTAATAAGGCCTATATGTTGCTTTGATGATAGATGATATTGATAGTAAAGTAATGTCAAACACGCACATTAAGACGAGATGAAATATTGCCTATTCTAATGTACGAAAAAGTAGTAATAATTATGACGTAAGTGAAAAAACACTGAGAAGAAAGCACTGAAATATTACGCAATTTATAATGAACACCACACGAAAAATTCAGCAGTAACTGCAAATGATACATGTTAAACACTGTTATAATTAGTACCACGAAATAAGAATCGTATTTTATGTTAGCGTAATGATCGTTGTTTAGAACTTCCTGACTTTGAACGTAACACACTATGATCACAACATGTGAAAAAAAGGTGTTAACATCAAGTTTCAATTACTTTATTTTTAAAATGAATAACACTATTCGAATGCGAAACATCACTAACTCCAGAATTACGTTTCTGTACATGGACAGGTTTCTTGTTTAAATTCAGTACTTTCCTGTAACGCAAATCGAAATAAGTGTGTCTTTCTCTTACATGATATGAATGATGAAATTTTTTCCAATGCCTTTGGATACGCTCATAATGCAACTTATTGAAATTGTCATTCAACTCTCGTAAAGGAAGCCATATGTTGTAACACTCAACGTTATGTCCATACAAAAAAGCGGCAAATGTCTTACAATCACCATAATTAAAATCACTTGCGAACACTATCTTGACAAGGTAATATGGCCAAAAAGCAGCTTTCGAAGAAAAATACTGCAATGGCAGTCAAGAAACATTCTTCTTCATTATCTTTCGCTGAATATCCATTCAGAATGAAATTTTTACTGTAACGGGCAATCCCTAAGCAGATAAACAGCGCAATGATACATATATGCAAAACATCACTATAGAAAGCAGTACAATTTCTTTGAGAATAGAAAGTACACCACATTGCGAATAACAACTAACGTAAATATAAATTGACGTAATAAATGATCAATATTTTGCGCTGACCATCAAGTAAGTAATTAATGCAGTTCCTGCTCTATGGTTGACAGGTTCTCGATGTTGTACCCTTGTCCGCTCAGTAAATTGACTGTAAATACTCAATACGAAGGGAATTCATTCGAATATTGCGCCAGTATGAAAGAACCAATTTCATTGGCTGCCGTATACTACCACCTGATTGGCTGGTCAGATGACGTCACCTTAACCAACATTTAACACTCGATACTGCGCGGCGGGCCGGGGGCCGGATAGTAAAGTTAAGCCCACACGGCCTGCTCGCGGCTTGGGAAGGAAGCTTGGAGTTTGATGTCCCGTCGACACCACGCGGAACCACTCGTTCTGTTTACTTGTGGAAATCGCGTCTGGTGTTCGTGATAAAGCAGAACTGGTGTCTGAAAAATGGCTGAGGAGGACGTAAAATCTTTCAAACAAGAAAGTCTTCTGAACACCCACAGTGGGAAGAAGAGTACTTTTTTTGTTGGAACGCAAAGCGGACCTCAGTGTTTTTGTTTTGCAATTCAACATTGTCTTCATGGAAGAAGTACAATATGAAGCGTCATTTTCAACTGCTTCACGAAAAAGATGTAGTTAGTTTGAGTAAAGAAGAACGAAAAGTCAAACTTATAGAAATGAAGCAGAGAAAGGAGAAAGACGTAAGTATGCTTGTAGATAATTATGTTATTAATCAAATTTACTGTTGTTATTAATATGTTGTGTGCATTTTTCATCAATTTTATCTTCTCCTGTACGTATTTACAGAAAGAAAACCTTCTAATCTTCCTCTTTTTGAAACCGTTCCTCTTTCACGGAGAACTGTTTGCAGGCGCATTGAAGAAATGGCAAACGACGTAGAAGCTAAGTTGAGACACAGGATCAAAGATTTAGTTTTCTTTTCTTTAGCATTGGATGAAAGCACTGACGTATGTGATGTTGCTCAACTTGCAGTCTGTTTGCGAGGCGTTGACGGTCAGTTTAATGTGGTTGAGCAACTCTTAGATTTAGTGCCTATGCATTACACAACAACGGCCGACGATATATTTTGTTGCTAAGAAAATATAATAGAGAAATACGAGCTTTGTTGGGAAAAACTTTCATCGATTGCAACAGATGGGGCTCCTCCAATGAATGGTCACAAGTCTGGAGTGGTTGCTTTGATAAGAAAAAAGATAAAAGAAGCCGGTGTCCAGCAGGAAATACCAGCAATACATTGCGTCCTTCATCGCGTTCATTTGCTAGCCAAATGTGCCAAACTAGTTGGCGTCATGGATGTGGTTATCAAGACAATTAACATTCTCAGATCGCACGGTTTGGGACATAGACAATTCAAATCGTTCCTGGTAGATCTCGAGTGTGTACGCTGGTTGAGTCGATGTGTTGTTTTAGAACGATTTTTTAATTTACGTAAAGAGATAGCATTATTTATGGATGCGAAAGGTAAACCAGTGAAAGAACTGGACGACTCACAGTGGATTTTAGACCTTGAGTTTTTAACTGACTTAACGAAGCATCTTAATAGCTTGAATGTAGCATTGCAAGGTAAAAATAAGGTAATCAGTGACGTTTTTGCCACTATTTTTTCTTTCAAGAGAAAATTGCTTTTGTGGGAAAAGCAACTGTCAGAAATGTCAAGTGTGGACTTCCCGAGCGTTGCATTAATTGTCAGTGAAAACAATTTGGAGAAAGAGAGGCTCAAAGAACATTTTGATGAGTTTCTAACGGTGCTACAGTCTCTCGAAGAAAATTTCGACAGTAGATTTGAAGACTTAAATCGAGTTGAAAGCGATTTCCACCTTTTTGCAACTCCTTTTGCAGTTAACGTGGAAAATGTTTCTTCTGAAATTCAGTTAGAGCTCATTGACTTTCAATGCAATCGTGTGCTGAAGGAGAAGTTTCGCACTGCAGAAAACTTGGAAAGCTTCTATAAATATTTTCCACGTGAACAGTTTCCATTGTTATTCAAAACAGCTGCTCGTGCGTGTAGTGTTTTTTTTTTTTTTTTTTTTTTTTTTTTTTTTTTTAACAACATGCTTGTGCGAAAGTATTTCTTCATAATGAAACTGACAAAATCGAAGCTTAGAGGTAGTTTGACTGACGTTCATCTGACTGGTGCAGTGCGCCTAATGACCAGCAGTTTCACATCAAATATCGAGATGTTGGTTCAAAATCAATTTAAATAAATTCAGAATCATGTAAATTTGCTAGCCAAATGTGCCAAACTAGTTGGCGTCATGGATGTGGTTATAAAGACAATTAACATTCTCAGATCGCACGGTTTGGGACATAGACAATTCAAATCGTTCCTGGTAGATCTCGAGTGTGTACGCTGGTTGAGTCGAGGTGTTGTTTTAGAACGATTTTTTAATTTACGTAAAGAGATAGCATTATTTATGGATGCGAAAGGTAAACCAGTGAAAGAACTGGACGACTCACAGTGGATTTTAGACCTTGAGTTTTTAACTGACTTAACGAAGCATCTTAATAGCTTGAATGTAGCATTGCAAGGTAAAAATAAGGTAATCAGTGACGTTTTTGCCACTATTTTTTCTTTCAAGAGAAAATTGCTTTTGTGGGAAAAGCAACTGTCAGAAATGTCAAGTGTGGACTTCCCGAGCGTTGCATTAATTGTCAGTGAAAACAATTTGGAGAAAGAGAGGCTCAAAGAACATTTTGATGAGTTTCTAACGGTGCTACAGTCTCTCGAAGAAAATTTCGACAGTAGATTTGAAGACTTAAATCGAGTTGAAAGCGATTTCCACCTTTTTGCAACTCCTTTTGCAGTTAACGTGGAAAATGTTTCTTCTGAAATTCAGTTAGAGCTCATTGACTTTCAATGCAATCGTGTGCTGAAGGAGAAGTTTCGCACTGCAGAAAACTTGGAAAGCTTCTATAAATATTTTCCACGTGAACAGTTTCCATTGTTATTCAAAACAGCTGCTCGTGCGTGTAGTGTTTTTTTTTTTTTTTTTTTTTTTTTTTTTTTTTTTTTTTTTAACAACATGCTTGTGCGAAAGTATTTCTTCATAATGAAACTGACAAAATCGAAGCTTAGAAGTAGTTTGACTGACGTTCATCTGACTGGTGCAGTGCACCTAATGACCAGCAGTTTCACATCAAATATCGAGATGTTGGTTCAAAATCAATTTAAATAAATTCAGAATCATGTAAATTAATGCTAATTTCTTTTTTGTTCGTATTACCTCTCCTCTGAAATGGCAATTCTTTTATGTGTATGTCACCTTGTTGTTTATCTTGACAGGAAACTAATAGACTTTGCGATCATAGAGTTTCTTCTCCTTTGTGCTTTCTATATATCATAGGAGTTAAGTTTAGTTATCCCTTTTACTTCCTCCAGGGAGAAGGTTTTTGTTTTACACTTGATAAATTATGCTTATCTTAATAGTTCCTAGGTTTTTTCTTCCCACAGCAGGGATATTTTATTTTCCTTTAGCTTACAAATTTTCCCATGTACTTATTTGGTTATTTTTTAGAAGTTCTTTATCGTACCACGACAACTTCGTTGTGGTACCACTGACATAGGCAGGGAACTTTTTCCATTGCTCTCAGGTCTTGAGTTCTGGAATTTTTTCCCCTTCAGAATGGTGTCAGTTTTCATCCTTTCCTAAGGATGTAATGAACCTTAATAACTGTTACCTTCTGACCGACCACCCAGTTTCTCGTCATTGTAGTGAAGCAATTTATAAATTAAAATAAATAAATAAATAAAAGGTACATCTACACAATTTTGTGAAAATATAAAGTAAAATTTAGAATAAAAGAGTTTTTTCTTAATTCTTTACGTCTATGTCCTATTTGCGGCCACGAAAGTAGGTTTTACAGTGGTTCGAAACTGTGTTTCATCCTTACATGAGCAAGCGTTGCATGGTACAGGACACACAAATTTCGGGTAAGCACTATTAACACTTACTTGCCATGCAAAAATGCTGTGGCAGATATGATTGTACCGGTGCCGTTTTCACGGAAGCCGCATCAGCTTGAAACGACCTCACGTGTTTTCTACGTGCAGTAAGTATTTCAGCTTGTCCTCACAGCTGCACAGCTGCTCCCGTGCGCTGTAAAGCTCTGTATAGGGGAAGTATGGCCATCCTTTTCCGCGCCGCTTGCCGCCGTCTACAGCTCGTGATTGGCTGAAATCGAGTCACGTGGTTCTTTCCGCCATCTTGGTCGTAAACGTTGCTTGCCTGCCATGAGAAACATTGTGAATATTCGTATGTTTGGGTTTGAATAATGCCACAGTGTTGTACTTTTGGGTCTTCTTAATAAGCGAAGAATAGAGGCAAACATTATAGTCTTCCATTAAATATCATAAATGCAGGTAGTCTGACTGATGAAAGACGTCAGAGAAAACAAGGAGTTCAGAAGATAACTTCCGGACTTGCACTGTGATGATTTTAATTCATAATGTAAATTAATAGATTAAAGATTCACTGACGAATGGATCACGCAGCAGATACCTATATATTTTTAACTTGAATAAATTTGTGAAGAAAATTCCTGCACAATGTCGTGAGGCTAAATTATTCACGCGTCGTTGGTTTTATCTGCAGATAGTTGCCGAAAACACACAAGTTCTGGACATATTAGTGAGTGAACTAGATTCTCGTTTAGATATGAAATTAATATACAGTTCCTGAAGCAAGCTTCTCTCATTCATCTTCATGTGTTAACTGTATCATTACAGGAAACAAAGAATTGAAACAAGAAAAATATTAGACATTCAAAGGTAATTGGCGTTGTAAAGGCACATTTAATTTCTGTTTTTGTTAAAAGTCATGTAGTGGGTATCCCCTTGCATTTTTCGTAGTTCATTTTAGATATAAGTACATAACACGGAAGAAAAAACTCATCAAAGACTTATCCATAATCTCTTTTGTTTTCTTAATTTACACTATGCTCCGATGACGACATGCTCGCGGTCTATTGGAATATTTCCCTAAAGTACAGGTCAATCCAAATTTATACGTGAACTCTCTAGATCTGGAGTATTTGGTAGGGCAGCCAGGTCCGCATGGACAGAACAACGCCAAGTTCCCTCATCTGTCCGTCGGATATAACACCCTGTATCTCGAGAATGATATGAGTTATCGTTCTGCTCTCAACCTTAAATAAAATTTCGATATCTTACCTACAATTCGTCCGCAGCATTGTATGTGCTAAAATGAACCGTACGCAAAGTCTACGCAATACGACTTTTCCTCTGCAATCTCATCAAAATTTTGCTCAGTAGTTTATTTAATTTGATGTAGGACGGAAACTATTGATTTGATTTGAATTGATTCTTTCAGGGAAGCCAAAACAGTCTTGGTCTAACCCGCCACTGCCCGCACCGGAACTAAGTTTATTGTGCGGTATCGCTTCCTGTATGTCTAGTAAAGCCAACCAATGCCCTTGAACAGTGCAAGGAGTCCCTTTACCAGTTCTTTATTAGACACAATTTCTTCGGGTCCGGTTGTCCCAAATGTTCTGTGCCTTTTACTCTCCAATGCAATGCATTCAAAGATCAGATGTGATGCAGTTTCATCACCGTCATCACAGATCCTACATTTAGGGTCCTCTTCTGTTATTCCCATTGTATGTAGGTGTTTTTTGAAATTCCCATGGCCTGTCAGAAATCCAACCATGAGTCTAATCTCACTCCTGTTCAGACCCAGGATTGCCGAGCTTCTTTTAAAACAAGGCTTTGGCATCATAACCTTGCCATGTTCTTGTTGATGGACTTTGGTCCAATATTCTACGTGCTGTCTTCTGATCCAGTTACGTAGCTCCAATTTGATCATTGCCTTGGTGATTGTCAGGACAGGTTCCGGTCCAATAAATGGAGCCTCTGCCCCCATCCTGGCTAATCTGTCGGCATGTTCGTTGCCACCGATCCCCGAGTGGCCAGGGACCCACAATAGGTTTACTCTATTGCTTTCCCCTAGCTCCACCAGAACCCTGTGACATTCTGCAACAATTTTAGACCTTGTTGTAGGAGCTGCCAGTGATCTCAGGGCTGCTTGGCTGTCTGAATAGATGTAGATGCTACGATCTTTGTAGCACCTACGCAAATTCTCCTCCACACATACCCTGATGGCAGTGATTTCGGCCTGGAAAACTGAGGCCAGTTTCCCTAGAGCGATGACGCCCTCCAGTCTTGGCTGCACCCCGTATACCCCGGCACCAACGCCTTGCTCTGATTTCGACCCGTCAGTGAACCAGACAATACCCCCCATACGGTGTCGAACTATTTTCTCCCGCTGCTTCCTACTTCCAATAGTTATACTGAAAGGCCTGTTGAGGCAGTATGGGGTTATAATACAGTCGGTTGGCATTTCCCCAACCTTTCCTATATTTACCACACTCACTATTTTAGTGTGTGATTCTGGATATCCCAAAGAGTTCCAGTTGTTGCCAGTTTTGAGTCTGTATGCACCAGCCGCTGACTCCATCTTGACCCAAAGGTGTAATGGGGGAAACTATAAGTAATAATGAATATAAAACCAGACCATTATCGAGAGAATATATCACACTATAACACGTGAAAAAAATTAAAGTTTTTCATTGAATCGGTTGAGAAGTATTGTTCAGCGCTTCGAACGTTGTAGTGGTCGGTGTGTAAGCAGCAGTGGAATAGACCCAGCATGGCTGCCGCTGGCAGGCTGGCCATACTTTCCCTATACAGAGCAAGCCCCTACCACGCTGTAGCGGAGAAGCGAGGCAACTGTGGCCGAATTGAAACGGCTGACTGCCGCCTTTTGCAGGGAAGACTCCTAGGACTGGGGTTGTGATTTGAAGTGTATGAGACGCAAAAAAGCAAAATAAAGCACAAAATAAACGCATGTTTGTTATATACTGAGTATTGCCGTCTGTTTAAAAAGTATTCTTAAATGAGTGAAGTTTCGTAATTTTCAAAATAACGTCGGCATAGAGACAAGAAATTTAAGAGTGTAAGGCTCTTTTCTGATAATGTGGAGCGACTTTTCATCGAGATATTTGCATAAGATGATTCCATGAAACTTGTAAAGTAGCTGAGAGTGCGAATATTTTCTAATTCACGTAATTCTCTGTCAGGTCCTATTTATTTTTCGCCGACTAATCTGTACGTTTTGCACTCTTATTTTTGTAAATCACATGTTTGTCTACATTATTTTCCATATTACATAGAATTTTTCTTTCAACTTCCTGAATTTGGGAATGAATAATTGTAATAACTCATAAAATTTTAAATACGCATTTCATTCACACATTACTTTTTAACAGAGATAGTACTTCTCAAAGTGATTGAGTATGCAACATTCGATGAAGAAATGACCATTTACGAAGTAGAATCACCACCTGTTAAGTGTCTAAAAACAATTATTCGAACTACTTCTGCATCATACTTATATGTGATAAATACCTCTTATACGACTAGTTATTCATTCAGCTCAAATTAGTATTTTTAGTAATTGATATGCAAATAAAATATAAGTACTTGACATGCACCAAAGTACATTTCTCAGTTTTAGAGAATCATTTGTAAGAGGAAACCTAAACAAAAACAAATGATCATGATTTCTTATTTCTCCATGAAAATACTATATGGTATACAAGTAATGACTGATCTGTAAAATGTAATCTTCTTTCCGTCTTCGACTTTTCTTCTGTTCTCACTATTACAGTTAAAAGCAGCACACGAACGAACCATGTTTACGCACGCCCTGCAAATGGCGGCTTCTGTCACAGTCAATGTGGGGACGCGACACTAGCGCCAGCGAGCGGTCTAGTTTTTATTTAGTAAGTCTATGATACAGAGTTTTACGTGCGCTATGCATCAGCAAGCGGCCAGCCACAGCGCACAGCCCTGCTACCCATACTGCTGGTTCTCATGGCCGCTCACCGCTGCGCTTGCGGCTCTCGCTGCTCGCGGGCACCCGTAAAGTAGCCAGTGCGATGAGAACGTGCCGCGGCAAACGGTTCACAACTGAAGGATGCTGGCTGTTTAGATAATTCTGTAATACGTTGAGGCACAGCAGTGCTCCGTTCCTGTTCTCGGCAACGTTGTACTCAAGTCAGTGATGATGGGCTATGCTTGGCAACATCGTTCCCAACGACTTAGTTTCCGTATCTCAGTCCATTAGCCACACTATAGCCACACTGCTGCACAACGTATAAATTGCTATAGGCAGTTAAATTTAACTCATTTTAGGACAACGTTGCTTTCAAACATGTTCTCGAGTTGCAATTATGCTTATAAGCAATGTTTAAACTCTACGATCTTCTGTGATGCGAAAGTCTGAATTGTGTGCATCTTGGCCAGGTAGAGGGCTGCGAGCATCTGATTTTGAAGGACTATTTTATCTTGTGTGACCGACACTGTATTCTACATCTACATATACATCTACATACATACTCCGCAATTCACCGTAAGGTGCGTGGCGGAGGGTACACTGTAACACTACTAGGCATTTCCTTTCCTATTCCACTCCCAAATTGAACAAAGAAAGAAAGAATGCCTATATGCCTCCGTACGAGCCCTAATTTCTCTTATCTTGTCTTTGTGATCTTTACGCGAAATGTAAGTAGGCGGCAGCAAGATCGTACTACACTCAGTTTCAAAATCCGGCCCTCTAAATTTACTTAACAGAAATTCACGAAAAGAACGTCGTCTTTCTTCCAACGATCCCCAATTGAGTTGCCGGAGCATTTCCGTGACACTCGCGCATTGGTCGAACATACCGGTAACAAATCTTGCTGCTCGCCTCTGAACCGCCTCTATGTCTTCCTTCAAACCGATCTGCTGCGGGTCCCAAATACTTGAGCAATACTCAAGACGTAGTCGTACAAGCGTTTTATACGCGGTCTCCTTTACAGGTGAAGTACATCTTCCCAAAATTCTCCCAATAAACCGAAGTCGGCTGTCCGCCTTACTCACAACTGTCCTTACATGCTCGTTCCATTTCATATCGCTCAGCAATGTTACGCCTAGATATTTGAACGACGCGACAGCATCAAGAAGCTCACTACTAATGCTGTATTCGAACATTATAGGATTGTTTTTTCTACTTATGCGCATCACCTTACATTTTTCTACATTGAGAGCTAGCTGCCAATCTTCGCAGCATCTAGAAATTTTGTCTAAATCAACCTGTATGCTATTACAGTCAGTTACAGACGAGGATACTGAAGATGGAAACAAACGTTTATGAAAGAAATTGTTGATCCAGTATTGCTTTACTGCCTGAAGAACCCAGTATCTCTGGTTTCGGTAATCCCAGTAATCCAGAAGCAGAGGCACGACAGTTTCGACTAAGAAAATAACAGTGACTTTGGAGTTGCAAACACTGTACTTTGAGCACACAGCAATAATGTTGTATCAGTGCTTTAGTTGGGCCGAACGGAGCGGTATGGCGTACCGTCTAAAATTCAAACTCGCAATTAGCGTACCGGCTAAAATTCTTTCTCAAATCTGTAAAAAAATATAGCCTAACGCTAAATTGCCAAATGGATTTCGAAAGAAAAATTGGAGAGTTTTAGGTACGTTGGAGTTGCGATCATAATCGCCGAAGAGTTCAAATTATACTTTCGCACAACTCCACTGTAATCTGACTGGCGGTCATATCTTCGATTTAGCCAATGGAGAGTTCCGACTAGTGTGAATCGATTCAGACGAAATTGTTCTTACCGACTGCAAAGCGTTTAAGAACCTTGCTCCAAAGAGATAAGCTACTACATACGCAAAGTCTTTTTTATGTAATATCGTTACCTATTCCTTGAAGAAAGCAAGTGCGAAATTCCGGCAATTCTTTTAAAAATTTAAGGCACAGTAAATCGCAACATTTTGATATGATTTCCATTGGAATCGTAAAACACTGCACGAGTTAGTATGTTTTCTCCCTGGGGCATGGGTGTGTGTGTGTGTTTGTCCGTAGGTTAGTTTACCTAGGTGTAAGTAGTTTGTAAGCTACGGACTGATGACCACACTGTTTGGTCCGATAGATTTACAGTTTGTTTGCATGCTTAGCACGACACGTTTGAGAATGACTCACTGTAAAAATAAAATATTTACCCTATATATTATGTTTACTTAACCTCTTTTTCGACTGTAGTCAGTTTAACAATAGAAAATAGTGTGTCGTAGCAGTAGTAGGAACTAAAATAGAAGCGAATTTTAATCTCTTTGACCAATGCTTCTTCAACTGCCTGGATGTGTACAGGTTCAACTGTTGGTAACGCTGCCAATTTTCCTTCTTACGGCGGTAAACGCTTTAAAAGTTAAGTTACACGCAGTTCCATTGTCAGAATTTTGTAATGGTTTTCGTGTGATATAAGTGTGCTTTGTGTGTTTTTGTGAAGTGTGTGTCAGAGCGTTTGCAAATATAAGAGTATACAAAATATTGTTAAGTAATAATGAGCTTTCTTAACTGGTTAAATAATGGCAAGCGAAAAACTTCGGCTAAAATTTTATTTTTCGCCGAGCAGAGTACCGCCTAATTTTTTCCCCAACTAAAGCATTGTGTTGTATGTCTGAAACGTTCATTCTGTGGTACTACTTATCTTTCTGCTGAAAACAGATGAACTATGTAGAAGAAAGGGAAGACAGACGTGCCTTGATGCTACAGTGTACCAAGTTGCAATTCGGATATCGGGAGAGTGAATTTGTCAGGAATGCTAACTAAATTAGCCATGGTATAAGTGAATTAAAACCATTGTATCTTCGTCAGTTTAGATCCTCATTAAATTCTTGCATTGTGAATACCTTGCTTGTCGTCGTAAGACACCCCAGGTGACGTTGCAAAGTAGGAAAGAGGGGCACAGTCATTGAATAAGAGGAAGAAAGAAAAGCCGCACCTGTGGTAATGAACCATAAACAATATGACAGTCTTGTTCAAATGTTTGTAGAGCTCATGGGACTTAACTGCGGGGTCTTCAGTCCCTAAACTTACAAACTACTTATGAACTAGCTAATCCTAAGGACGGCACAAATATCCATGCCCGAGGGGCGATTCGAGCCACCGACCGTAGTGGCCGTGCAGACCGTGACTGGAGCGCCTCAGTCCCCTCGGCCGCCGCGGCCACCGCGGCCGGCTATGACAGTCTTGGTAACTGGCCTAAGTATGAGCATAACAGAAGATTTTAGCTTTGCCTTCAGGACAAATTTCACTGTAAAATGTGTAAATGTTCTGTGCTTTGCCCCAAAGAGTAATCGACTTGACACAGTTCAAATGCAGCAGAACGGTAATATTGTGGCTTTTCATGTTGTAGCATGCATGCAAGATGCTCAATTAAAAAAAAAATCTATAACTTAAAATACATGTAATATTATTCACATTATCATATAAATCGCATAATAGTAAACTAATATTTTTGCTTCATAACATTTTTTTCTGTCTGGCGAATGAAAGGTTACGTATTTCTTTTATCATTGCATGGTGGAGCGTGCAAACTGATAAAAGTCGGGACACATAAACATCTATCTGATCCTCAGATAGCTGCACATATTTTAGTGATCTGATAGTAATTAGCTTGATGCGGAGCCATAAATTTGTGAACCACTATTCCGGTGACGCCACCATTAAGTACAAGGCTAAATTCACGTGTTGAGCCACGTGAACTTGGTGCCGTTCTGCGGACCCACGATCCAAGGTCTGCACTATGAATAACACGTGGACCAATCGGTATGAAACCGGCTGACCTTGACAGGATGATAGTAGCTGTGGTGTGCCACAATTTCGCTGCGCGAAGAGAATACAGCAACGAGGCTCTACCTGCCCCCCCCCCCCCTTCCAACCAGATGCTGGAATTCATGAATAATCCGCTGGGCTTACCAGGGACCATACCGGCGTTCTGGTAGACTGGGAAAGTATTCAATGAGCGTATCAAAAGTTGTGATCTAGCGCGACGAGAAAAAGTGTTATTGTTGGTGTGCATAATGTTGAAATAACAATGGTGTCAAGTGCTCCTCATCTGATCATGTTTCTCTTCCAGCCTGGACAAGTTTAGACGTACTGTTACAAATATCACTAATTTTTATTTCATTCATTTGGTGTCATCTTCCCTAACTACTCTCACGTATAATGCATACATCCCAATTTAATACAGTTCTTGAATAGCATTCCGTTATATACTTTATAATTTCACATGAATTTCATTTGTATCATGTTGCTCAGATGGTTACAATCATTCTGTCTAAATTCAATCTATAATTCGTGCGGTAATCTATATCTATAAATGTGAATGTCTGTTCGGTGTACGTTTACCACGCCTGAACCACAATACTTAAACAGCTAAAAATTTTACAGTTACTAATGTCTACCCGTGGAAGGCTTTAGGCACGGTTTTATGGCAATTGGATAGCTATTTATCTACATATATTAATGTGAATGTCTGTTCGGTGTACGCTTATCACGTCCAAACGACAAAACGCAGAGACTTGAATATTTGTACAGTTACTAATTTATACCTGAGGAAGGTTGTAAGCACGGTTTTATAGTGATCTGGTAGATAGTAATTTGAATAATATAACGCGAAATGCGGAACAGTAATGATTCTTTGAAAATTATATTTATTCTTTGAAAATGGTTTTATTGGTTAAATTGTTGCTTGAGGGTTGTTAATGATAAAAGAGTGGAGTATATTGGGATGGAAAGTTATCGGTGTATATAAAATTCTACGTGTGTGTGTTAATATTTCGCTCTGCAGCGAAAACTACAGAACGCAAACGAATGGTGTGTGTGTAATTGTTGTCCGAAGTCTCCCGTTGTACACCATAGCAATTCCATGCCAACAGCTATTAGGGGGTGGAAGATATGCTGGTTGAAAGTCGTCAAATTATAAAAAAATTCGGACTGAAGGCCAGCGATGACGTTTGCTACTGTATAGCAAGGAGGTTACATACAGCGAAACGTGATGCCATAGACCATATCTTTGGTCTATGCGTGCTACAATGTCTTTAACTCTTTCTCTGTATGGATAAGCATACGAATAAGGAGATATAAGAATAAATAAGGCAGTAAAAAAGAAATTTCTTTTAATACATCTCTTTAAAAAAATCGATTTGACGTTTCGCCCATTACATCAAGTGATCCATCTGTGATATTATTACAATCATTATTGTTGAATTTCGTGATTGGATTCTTCGAAATGAGTGCATTTTTACCTGTGATTTCTTATATATTCTCTGATAAATGTAACATGTTTTTAGAAAAAAGGAGATGGACAGAGAGAGCGAGAGTGGATAGGAAAAGTACTAACTCAAGGTTCCAATAAATAAGTAAATACCCAGGCAACGCCGGGTTTTCAGCTAGTGTAAAATATATTTGTTTCAGTAAAAGAGTTTACAATTACAGATATTCCACATCGTGTCAAAGTGAGCATCGCGGCCTGGCCGTGTTATCAGTGACGTCATGCTACGGAATGCCGCAGCAGAATAACCGTGCGCACTGAGGCGCCTTGCTACGGTGCTCGCGGCCGTTCCACGTCGGAAGTTCGAGTCGTCCCTCGGGAATGGGTGTGTGTGTGTGTGTGTGTGTGTGTGTTGTCCTTCGGCTACGGTAGTTTAAGTAGTTTGTAAGTTTCTGAATAGATGACCACGGCAGTTAGGTCCCATAACCTTACAAACATTTGAATATGGAACACTACGGACTGGGCGGACGTTCCCTCCCTGGGGCATTGGTGTGTGCAATTAGAGAAACCACAAGCCGACCGACTAATATGAATGCCTGACAGCATACTTACGAAGTAGTGTGTCCACTTAACCTGTATGTATATACAGGTTTGCTAAAAACAACAGCGTTCCAGATGACATGCTGTTTGGTGATGAAATGGCAAAATACACAGCAGAACTGCAGTGTCCATACAGGAAAAGGGAATCGTAATAACTATTCACACAGTGTAGTGGTTGTTTTATAAGGTTTATGGTGTCTTTTTAGAATTAAGAAACCGGCTAATAATGGCTTCATTTCCACTTATCTAGTTTAAGAAAGTAAATATATACATGGTGTTACGAAAAGGAACGTCCAAACTTTCAGGAAACATTCCTCACACACAAAGAAAGAAAATATGTTATATGGACATGTGTCCGGAAACGCATAATTTTCATGTTAGAGCTCATTTTAGTATTTCTCTTTAAATCTAAATTGAAATAATTCGTGCATACAATTGTCAAAATACCCAATTGATTCCTTAGTATGTACTGTACTTCCCCGATTCACCGCCAGTTGGCCCAATTGAAGGAAGGTAATGTTGACTTCAGTGCTTGTTATGTCTTGATTGGGCCTCATGCTCTTCCACCTAAGCTCACTGGAGCACGTTATCATGATTTCATACGGGATACTCTACCTATGCTACTAGAACATGTGCCTTTACAAGTACGACACAACATGTGGTTCATGCACGATGGAGCTCCTACTCATTTCAGTCGACGAGTTCGTACGGTTCTCAACAACATATTCGGTGACCGATGGATTGATAGAGGCGGACCAATTCCATGGCCTCCACGATCTCCTGACCTCAACCTCTTGACTTTCATTTATGGGGGCATTTGAAAGCTCTTGTCTACGCAACCCCGGTACCAAATGTAGAGACTTATCGTGCTCATTTTGTGGACGGCTGTGATACAAACCGCCATTCTCCAGGGTTGCATCAGCACATCAGGGATTCCATGCGACAGAGGGTGGATGCATGTATCCTCGCTAACGGAGGACATTTTGAACATTTCCTGTAACAAAATGTTTGAAGTCACGCTGGTACGTTCTGTTGCTGTGTGTTTCCATTCCATGATTAATGTGATTTGAAGAGAAGTAATAAAATTAGCTCTAACATGGAAATTAAGCGTTTCCGGACACGTCCACATAACATATTTTCTTTCTTTGTGTGAAAGGAATGTTTCCTGAACGTTTGGCCGTACCTTTTTGTACATGTGTGTGTGTGTGTGTGTGTGTGTGAGTGTGTGTGTTCCTGTTCAGGATCATCCACATCCTAACTAATCTGATTCATTAAAAATACTGTCCGACCCAAGTTAGAATTTACAATTTGTGCATACATACTTGTTCAAATATATGTGAATTCCATGTCGCACTAAAACAAAACACAAAAATGTATATCGCTGTAACTAGGAAAGGCTTGAAAGAGACGTAACGAGACCGCAGCACTGGTCCACATAAGTCCTCAGACAAAGGATAGAGCTATGCAAAGAATACGTTTTGTCTGATCACAGTTATAATTCCAAATTAAATTCCCGGTAAACCGGCAAAAACCCAGACAGATCGATTAATTAATTAAAACTCTTCAAAATTAATTGCATCTTTAACACTAATAAATTAATTTTAATAAGTCCACATACTCTACCAGTTTATTGGCTACATTGAGAAGCATCAGCTAGAGGGGCCAAAGTAATTTTTTGAATTCCCCATTTAATTGATATAGAAAACGCCCAACATGGCGGACTCTGGTTCCCTTTCTTGGCCTTTATTTAAAACAGCAGTTGTCAGCATGTGGTGGCGGGGTTAGACGAGTTGTCCGTAGTTTTGGAATTCGCTCCAGTTCAGAACAGCCAACCTGAAAGTTTGAAGTCAGTCGCTGTCTGCAGCCAGGAACACCAGCACCGCCTGACCCTCCCTGCCTCTGTTAGGTTGGCTACAGGGACCTATTCGCATTCTACGGAAATCCACAGGATTCCGTTCGCTGTTTCTTTACGTAACCCGAAGAGCAGGTTTCCAGATCCATTCGGTTGCAGCTTCTAGAGGTGTCAACATTGTGAGGACTGCGTGCTTCAGTTCTCGTCATAGGAGACCACATGGGTATCGGATTTTAGAATTTCTCTATATTTGTGGTCCGTGAAGTTCAGAACTCAAATAACGATCAGCCAAAGACATTCGACGCAACTTTCAAAAATTGTCGATAAAATCGACTTTGAAGTTTTTCAACTGGAAGTAAGTACTCAATAACTGATTGTTATTTGAGTTCTGAACTTCACATACCATGAAAATAAAAAATTTCTAAAATCCGATAACCATGTGCTCTCCTTGTTACAACAACACGTGCTTCTTATTACTTTGGGAGCAGCCTGTCTTAGCCAGCCGCGACGGACACGTATCGGGCTATGATCAACTCCTCTATTGCGTCGTTTACGTCAGTACTATCTTGCTGCATTTTCTTCGTGAGATTCGGGTGTTGCAAAACGGTATGTAGCTTGATAGTTTCCTTGGTCCCACCCATGCTTCTGTGATCGTATCCGTAACCCACCTGTAGTTCTATTTCGTGTATGAGCTCCCTTAGTGGCCTGATCTTTATTTTCTTAATGTGCAAATCATTGTTTTACCGACTTGTCCTGCAGCAAGTCGTCTACTCGCCCAGCGGCTATATTCAACAAGAAATCGTTCATGAAAACATGTGCCTTATTCTGAATACATGTTTCAAGCGATTCTCGCGAATCTCATTATCTGTAGCTTCGCTTACAGTCCCATCTTTTATTAACTCAGACTCGTAACCAAGAGATTAAAGCTACAGCTACTTCCATCAACATCCGCGGGCTGCAAGTAGATAAGTCTGTGTGTTAGTGTGTGCGAATGTCCCATATATCTTCCTAAACTACTAGACCTGTTTCAACTGAATGTCTTCTCGTTGACAAACAAATGAGGAAAAGAAACAAATTTATCGCTTACTGGGTTCCCCGCTATAGCGGCAGTGAAACTACGGCTTTCTGTATGACATTGCAATCTGCAACTTCTACAGTATTAATTATATTCACAATAAATGTTGCATACGGTATCCCGTCTGACCCATATTCCCGTAAGTCCTCCTGCTTTCACCATTGTATTCCACGGTTCCAGTCGTGTGTATACGCACTGAAATAAGCGACATTTCTCGGCATAGTTGATTATAATTTTTAGAAAAGCGGCATCTCTTTTTTTGGACATGTATAGCTCTGGACAAGAGTTTAGACCCAAACGCACTTGACCTACACGTTGAAACAACGCCACACCAATGTCATATGGCGAGGCGTCCACTACGATTGAATGTCCATGCACACTTAGTTGGGAAACTCAAGCGTCGCGGCGCTGTCATGGTGAAGGTCGAACTACTAAATAAGTCACTGCATTGGAACAGAAATTGACTCACCTACTATCTTTCCAAAATAACTATCATAAATGTATCATGTTTGTCATACTTCATGTCGGAAAAAAATAACACCGTAAATGTCATTATGGTCTTTCCTTTACGCACCTGACATAGAATATTCCAATAAATTATGACTTACTTATTGCAGACTCTCAAAACCGTCTGTTTTATGCTATCATCAACAACACCAATTCCAGTATTTTCCATCAGATTGTTGGTGTGACTCAAGGATTTCACCTCTCTTCCAGTCCAGTACGTGTTGCTGATATACTAACGCCACTTAAGGACTGTCACCTCCTCCAGTATGCATGTGCTCAGATCAGCCATGTTTAAAGTTCGTGCAATGCTTTCCTTGCTTGGTTTCATCATCGTAACTGTGAAGAAGAACGAGAAAGTTCAATTATTTTACAGTGAAACATACCAAATGAGATGATGAGCAAACTTCCATTTCTTTTAACAAGATTCGCTGGTAAGTATTTCATAGACATGAAGTCTGCTTGGACAGAGCTAGTTACACAACGTGTGCTCCCTTATGGAACTAAATGCAGTATCTCGACAATGATAGGAAATATTGTTGCTGTTAATTTTAAATAAAATCTCGATTTATTCGTCTGCATTTCATGTAGTGGAACGCGTTAACTAACAAAAACCGTAAGAAAATTTGTGTTCTGCAGTTAAGCTATGTAAAGTATTTGATACTTTGTGCAATTAAAGCAAAAATATCAGCCTGTAAGCTCTGCTAAAATGAAATACTCTTACTGAGGAGTGATCTTAAAATGATATAGCTATTTCATACTGTGTCGAACGCCATTTGACAGTACAGACGATAAGTTCTGTATTGCTTCCATATTATTTTTGTTCCATTATATATATCATACCATCAGTATTAACAACCATTTATAAAATCTCGTAAATTACGAATAAACCACTCTGTTTGCTGGTTCAGCGAATCTCCGGAAAAAAGGTTGCCGTGAAAAAAAGTAAATACATTTGTTAAAAAAGTGTTTAAATTATCATTCTTCGTTTCGTTTTTCTATCAGATCATTTTATGTGCACATTCAAAGTATTTTTATCGCATGAGAAACGTTTTACGTCGTGGAGACAGCACGTTTACGAGTCGTAGCGCGGTCGCCTAATACAGGCGGCTGTGGCCGCAGCGTTGAAATGCGCATGCGCGGCTGAGGTTCAAATTCTCTTCTGAACCGCCTAGAGGCAGAATATGGGCGCTCCTGCGGCTCTGCTTACTGTGTCACGTGACCCGAAAGTAGTTTCATCGTAACACATTCTCTTTGTTACAATCACTTAACAGGGTAATCAGTTACTTACTGTTTCTTAGTGTTTATGGTATTTATTATTAAAAAGAAATGAGATTCTGCCGTTCTGTTAACGGAAATTCATCTGAAGGGGGGGAGGGGGAGGCGCAAACCGTGGTTCTTTCCCCTGGAACCACTCGCAGAAGTGCGTCAAATGTCTCCTTGGACGCCGAGCGAGCGACAGGGCGGAGTGCCTAAGCGCATTGAGGCCCTATGCTGCGATGCGCGAGACCGTTCCCCTCGGGCGTGGATATTTGTGCTGTCTTTAGTATAAGTTCGTTCATAAGTAGTTTTTCAGTTTAGGGACTGCTGACCCCGCAGTTAAGTCCCATAAGCTTAACAAACATTTGAACTTGACGCTGAGCGGGGGACGGCGTCGAAACATCGACATGCCGTGCGGGGAGGGGATGGGGGAAGGGTGCGCCACTATCAAGATCTGGCACCGGCACTGGAAGAAGTGAACTCCCAGTCATCTGAAGCACCATCCGTCACTGCTTGTACTACATTTTTGTCAACATTCAAAATTGTTCTGAAATGCAGCATTCTTTTTTATGCATTAATACAATTCGGAGATGAGTTATCTGATGGTATCAGCTGTATGGTGATTCAGATGTGAAGAAGAAACAATACCGTCATGTTCGATTACAGTATTAGTCGTGTGCTGCTTGAAAGAGTCGCGTCAATTAAATATCTAGATGTAACACTTCACAGCGATATGAAATAGAACGAGCGTATAAGGATGGTCAGAAATAGTAACATTTTCTGACGTAAGTATTAGACAAGCTCTCTAATACTTACGCCAGAAATAGTCACATTTTCCTTTTAATCTGACGATAAATTTCGGTGAATTAGTTTTTAACGTATTGACATGCTTTTCTATTCCTTTTACATCTCGACGAGAAACTCTTTATTTGTCATGTTCTCCTTAGTGAAGACCTTGTAAACCATTACGAAGATGATGACTTAAATAATTAAAACAGGTCAAGGAAAATAAATATATTGTCGCGTTGCAATGGAAGCAGGCTTGACTTCGAAGGCAACTAAACACAGCACTTATACTGAAAGCACGTTTATTACGAAATCAACATACACGCAGCACTGACTGCCTCTCAGGCAGAATGCTCTGCTATTTATACACAGACAGAATTTACCAGAAATTAGAAGAACAGTTAACATGAGAAACAAGTAGAATTTACAAGTGAACATAAGAAAGATGTAGAACCTTCTGGAATTGTAAATTACAAAGAAATAAATTTTTGCCGGTGGGCGGGATTGAACCGGCGACCTTCTGCTCCGCAGACCGTGACGCTATCCCCTGCGCCACGCCGGCAGATGGGGTTCGTGGACTCTCGCGGCAATATTAATCAGCGATATTGTCGTAACAGCCTAAAGACTGTATATTTTTATTGCCGTTTAAAGAGATCGCTCTCCATTGGCGTACCATACCAGGTAACCATAATATGGAAGTCGCTTGAGGAAAGGCGACGTTCTTTCCGATAAACACTGTTGATGAAATTTGAAGCATACTGCAGAAAGATTCTACTGCCGCCAACCTACTATTCGTGTAAAGACCGCAAAGATAAAATCAAAGAGTTCGTACAGATGCATACAACTATTCGTTTTTCCCTCGTTGTGTATAGGAAGCAACTAGTAGTGGTATTAGGTACCCTCCACCACGTATCTTGGGGTTGCAGCATTTCCAGATAGCTTTGGCATTTCGGTTGTGATCCATATTCCAAACAACATCATAATCTATGCATCACAAACTTACCTTTGAAGTTTTCGTCCATCAATGGTTGTTATAATCGACTTCGCCATTGACAAAAAAAAAAAAAAAAAAAAAAAAAAAAAAAAAAAAAAAAAATCTGATTCATCACTGATCTAGATACCTTGTGCAAAAGAGGGATCTTATTGTAACTTTCGAACTATAACTGCTACGTCGAGTCTGTTTACAGCTATGAACTTTTCAGAAATGTTGATGTCATTTGATATATCACACAATCCTCATTCCATTAAAAAAAAAAGACTTGATGGCCAATTTCAAAATGGCTCCCATTTCGGTACATATCGTAAAATACCCACCTCATGGAATATTCAGATTTCCCGGTTCCTGTAAAGTTTTTTAAATAAGAGAGTGTACTGCAAAATTTGACTCACCCCGTGCACTTCGTTATATGTCGTACTTCATTCTTCACACCGTATGTATAACAAGATGATGTGTTAATACTATTAAGATTTCATATAAGTTCATCCCTGAGTTTATTAAAAAACATTTCTCTCAAGTAATGTACCAGTTTAAAAAATTTCTCCATGTATACCACTTTTTGCCATGATTTTTCGATGCTAATTCTGAACAAGATTATGTGTTTAACTTTATGCTATCAACCCAGAGTATTTATCAAATACAAAATTGTTTACAGGTAATTAAATAATGACTATACAGTTCACATTATGTAACTCAGTATCTACAACATGTCATTATTTGGCTATGAGTAAGTGCAGCTTCTCAATTCTTCTAATGTGTGCTTCAATCTTTAATGAAGAGAATAAGCATCAATAAATCTTCTATTGACATAAGAATAACTATGTGTTAATGCACAAAAAAGTTATGTTATTTTAAATATTTATTGAAAAATAAGTACAAACATCTTTTCACATAATATCTCTGAGGTCTGTAAACTACAGCAATCTACACATTGAAAATATTTAAACACTCTTATTCAAAATTCATTTACCACACACCAAGGGCTCTGAATGTCCAACAAACGTCAAATTTCAAATTATTCGGTTTAGCACATTTACCATTATTTGTTGCAAAATTAACTCAATTTGCTAAGTGGCTTCAATTTTGCTTGCATTGTAATTCTAAAATGAACTTTTTCGAAAAATATGTTAGCAGAAAAAATAGCATTGATCCAAAAAGAAGCATGCTTATGGTAAGGTATGCATGAATTCACTACATAATGACCTTCATTGAGCAAAGTATACTCGTTAATCCCTGACATTCAGTATTCTCAAAAATATAATGTGTAATCATATTTCACCATTCATCAAGTAGAATTACGATTCATACAATAAAGGAGGCTTCAGGGCTCATTTCGAAGATAAGAACTTGAGGACTTCAGGCAAAATATTCGAAAGGAGGGTACTATGTAGGCTATATTTACCAAAGAAAGTCAGTTATAAATGCTTGTAAGTGATTCACTACAGGGATACATCAGTGTATTATAGGAAGTCAACAGGTGTTAAAATTTGATTTAATAACATTCTATTGTATCAAAATCGTTTGAAGGTTAACAGCATGAAACAAAAATATTTAGTCTCTGGATTCGTGAACCATGAATTTAAACTGATGTGAGATCCTATCTACTACTGACATTGCGTTTACTTTTCCCCAGAAAGTGATATTATACAAGAAATAACGGTAAACCACATATTCTGACACAGCGACATGAAGAAGCCATTTGGTTGCTTATATAGTACATAGTACATTGGTACAAAAACATTCTGAACTGAAATATAAATATCTAACACTCTTACAAAAACATTTTCTTCTGAGCCACAAAGCTTCAGTAATTCGTAGTATGAACAGTTCGCTATCCACCTGGTATTAATTTATGTCTTCCATAGTTTTAGTATTTATAAAGTGCTTCTTAACAGATATTTTTTCAATCCCTGAAATACTATGCAATGAGTCTGGTTTATCCAATATGACAACAGGATAGGAGGTATTAGAAGATTGTTGATGATTATTTCTTAAACATGTATTAATTTTATCAGTGTCAGTGGAAATCATGGTAAAACCTACAAAAATGTCATGTAATATGTGGAAGCTTATTTGCAGCAGAAAATGCAGTGGAAGCTGCAAAGAAGTTAGATATGGAAGCTTACACATAATCTTTCCTCATTTTGCAATATGTAAATGAAATAAGGAAAATGGAAATACAACCTTATGCAATGAACTATAACCAGAAAATAAAATTGATTGTAAACTTAGTTCTCGAAATGACTTAAAAGTTTAATAATATTAGATAAAATTTCTCTACTTTGTTAGAGGCTGCTCATTATCTGCTGAATCTGTGACACAAGGCCATTGCTGAGTTAAAGGGATGAGGCATGATCACCCCCTTACGATTGTAAGACTGTTTCTGTATGTGATGTTCAGGCTTGACAGGTGAATATTATATGTGGTTCACTTTATTGAAAGAAACATGTTTTAAGTTATTATATCTTCTTTGCGAATGTGGGAAGCAATGACACATATAATAAAAAAATAGGGTGTAAATTTTCTACTGTTAGATTTCTTATTTTTATAGAAGACAGAAGAAGCTCGTTTCTGGAAGCATGTGGATGAGTCAGTGATGCATATGCTGATATTATTGCTCCGTTGCTTCATGTATCTGACGATTGATTAGAACCCACCGTCCGTAAGTGAATGCAACTGGTTGAGGAAGGCGAAGAGAGATGACTCCCTGCTGTGATAGTATACTGTGTAGAGCGGAAGACTGTTAATGACCCGATAGAACTGTTAAAAAAAAACCACAAAAAACAAAAATAACAAACGAAAAACCAGAGCTTTGCTTCATAAAACGAAAGGGTAGACAAAACTGATAATAAGCCTTCAATTTGCAACAATTTACAGTAGAATAAATAGGGAGAACGAAGGTTCTGTTTTCGACATGGGATAGATCGTGGTGGAAAGTCTTTTTGTGGTCTACCTGTGGTGGGTGGTGACATTATAGCTAGCTACTGCCCAGTGCTGCGTAAAGTCGATATGGAACTGATTCGATAGGTTAAAGCGTTTCCTGAGCAGCCAGTGTGAGGACTCAGGACATGTATATCATTGCCACTAATCAAAACACCCATTGCCTATGAATAGAATGAATTTTTGTTTTAACTGAATGGTCAGGATGATACTTTAGTGTAAGAAAAATGAACAGTTTGGTACTTTGATTTAACAGTAGAGCACCCTTTTGTTACTCTTATTCTAAATCAGCCATGCCATTTCATCATACTGGCTATTCTCGACGTATGTGGCCCAGTACTGACAGTGGTCGTGTGGATACTATAGCTTGGAACTGGTACTGTCACTGGTTTGCTCCTCACCACTGGAGGAAAGTGGGCGCATTTGACCGACAGGTATTTAAGGTGTTGTTTGTTGATCCAGTGCACCTGTAAATACAAGCCCTTACCAGGCCTAGGCAGTCTGGAGCTAGTGCTGTAGCCAGCTTGTTGGTCCCCCCTGGCAGAGCACCTAACTGACGATAAGTGCAGTTCGAGCCACATGTGGTTTGGATAGATCTGATTGTGGCAGTGTTGCTGCACATACAGTCTCCTGCTGCAGTTCTGTCACTGGCCTGCTTGTTACCACTGGCATATCATCTGGCTGAGTCATCACTGGCAGAGAACCTGGGTTAGTGGCAAATTGTGTGAGACTAGTGGTTTGGATGGTGCTGGTTGTGTTTGGGATGCTTACATACAGTCTGCAGAAGAGGCCCTATATTGATCAGCACTGGACCTTCTGCTGGCCTGCAGGTCACCACTTGCAGAGTGCCCAGCTGGTGGTGAACACAGTTCTAGTTGACTTATTTTAGATGCTGTAGATTGTGGAGGTGGTGTGGCTCATACAGTCCCTCTATGTAGAAGCTCTCGCTGTCTCCAGCCCACTGGTCACCACTGGCAGAGCACCTGGTTGGTGGTGAATGGATTTCTAATAGCAGGGGGTTTGGATGGTGCTGGTTGTGGTGTTGATAAGGCATATGCAGTCCCTTGGCGAGACCCTCTACAGGTAGGAGTTGGCACTGTCACTGGCACGCTGTACACTACTGGCAGAGTGCCGAGATGGTGGTGACTGGAGTTCAGCCTGCATTTGGTTTGGATGTCACTGGTTGTGGCAATTGTGCTGCATTTACAAGCAGTCTACAGGTACTAGGTGGCGCTACCATTGGTTTAGTGGTCACTACTGGCTGGTGGTGAGCGCAGTTGGAACTGGAGGAGGTACAGGTGGTGGTGGTTGTGGCCCCCTACAGGTAGGAGCTGGTGCTGTCACTGGCATGCTGTACACCACTGGCAGAGTGCCCAGATGGTGGAGACTGGAGTTCAATCTGCATTTCGTTTGGATGTCACTGGTTGTGGCGATTGTGCTGCATTTACAGGCCGTCTACAGGTAGTAGGTAGCGCTGCCACTGGCCTAGTGGTCACCACTGGCAGTGATCCCGGCTGGTGGTGAGTGCAGTTGGAACTGGAGGAGGTTCATTTGGCGGTGGTGGTTGTGGCCCCCTACAGGTAGGAGCTGGCGCTGTTGCGGAGCTGGAGAAGGTTCAGGTGGTGGTGGTTGTGGCCCCCTACAGGTAGGAGCTGGCGCTGTCGCTGGCCTGCTGGTCACCACTGGCAGTGAACCTGGCTGGTGGTGAGCGCAGTTGGAACTGGAGGAGTTTCCGGTGGTGGCGGTTGTGGCCACCTACAGGTAGGAGCTGGCGCTGTCACCGGCCTGCTGGTCACCACTGGCAGTGATCGTGGCTGGTGGTGAGCGCAGTTGGAACTGGAGGAGGTTCAGGTGGTGGTGGTTGTGGCCCCCTACAGGTAGGAGCTGGCGCTGTCGCCGGCCTGCTGGTCGGCGCTGGCGGAGCGCCGGGTGGGTGGGGAGCGCAGCTCGAGACGCAGGTGGTTGGGGTGGTGCTGGCTGTGGCGGTGGTGCTGGACGTAGAGGCCCTTGCCCGGGCCGTCCGAGGTGAGCGTGGGCGCGGCGGCCCCCTTGTAGCGCGCAGCGCGCTGCGCGCACAGACCGTGCCGGCTGAGCAGCAGCAGCAGGTCGCGCCGGTACTGGCGCGACAGCAGCGCGTACAGCACCGGGTTGGCGCACGCGTTCAGCGGGTAGAAGCACACCAGCAGCACCTGCGCAGCGCCACCCAGCCGCCATCAAACGGTTGCACTAGCATATAGTGTAAAGGCAATGTACTAATGACCGATATTGTCTAACAAGGAGACAACATGGGAATCGGATTTTAGAAGTATTTGATATTTGTGGTACGTGAAGTTCAGAACTAAAATAATAAGCAGACAAAGCCATTCGACTTTTTCTTTTGTCCGCCGAATAAAATTCGTGCACTGTTGGGGAGCGCCAAAGATGATCTCGGTTTGAGGAAGGCCGGCGAGTATCAGCTTCCGTGTCAGTGTGGCGAGTCATACATTGGACAGACGATGCGTACCGTCGAGGATCGATGCCTTGTTGGATGCCTTGTTGGAGAATCACGCGATGGAGTATGAACGCACTAGGATTCTGTTCAAATGTTCAAATGTTTGTTAAGTTTAAGGGACTTAACTACGGGGTCATCAGTCCCTAATCTTACAAACTACTTCTGAACGACCTACAACTAAGGACGGCACAAATATCCATGCCCGAGGAGGGATTCGAACCCCCGACCGTAGTGGCCGTGCAGACCGTGACTGAAGCGCCTCAGTCCCCTCGCCCACCGCGGCCGGCCTAGGATTCTGGTACAGACGTCGAGATACTGGGACTGCGTCGTCAGAGAGGCCATTGTAATTCGCACTAATGACGACCTCATAAACCGTGACTGTGGCTATAATCTTAGCAAAGCTTGGGAACCAGCGATTGGGTTAATGAAGAGTAAATCTAGCAAACGTAATGCAGTGACGACCACGGCGGACAGAGCCCTTTCATCGACGTTATCTCAGACGCAGTCGCGATCGGTTCCACTGCCCGACCGCGGCGAGGAGCGCGGACCACGGAGGGGTCGCTCAGCGGGCCGAGGGTATTTAAATGGCCCGCAACCGGGCTAGAACCCAGTTCCCTTCGAGCCGCCGTATCGTGCGGATCTCCGTGCCGGCGCGTTTCCAGGGGCTCAGTCCGTCAGTTCACCTGATGATGGCGACATGTATGATCGCCGAAATATTGTGTCCGATGGACACTATAGACCAGCCTACACCCGTGGATATCTTGATTAGTTGTAATGTCTGTCGGTGTGCTTAGGTGGACGCTGGACGTGCGGTCCCCAGTTCAAATTCAGCCACAGGAAGAATAACTTTTGTCGGGTACTGTGCCTCAGCGCGCCAAGATGTCTAAACGCTCTCTGTAATAATAATAATAAAAAAAAAAAAAAAAAAAAAAAAAAAAAAAAAAAAAAACGCTGAGCCAAGAACACTTCAAACAAAAACCAACAAACACGATGAGCGACATATATATACATGTGGCGTCTGTTCCGAAAGAACAGACGTCACTTCTGATCCTGCAGCTGTTATTATTTAATATTCATAGAATATATGACATCAACTGCGATTGGGCAAAGCTGAAAATGTGTTCCCAGCCGGGATTCGAACCCGGGTCTCCTGCTTTCTAGGCAGTTGCGCTGACCCCTACACCGCACCTGCAAGGACTACCCATGCACGCCTCCCGTCAGATACAAATTCCCAGCTTCGACCTGCCCATAGTACTCAAACTCGTAGTTATAACTAATTCCCGTAAGAGTAAGGGCTTCAAACTTGCCCACCCCTCCCCACTAACGATAGGATCATTGCCCGTCACCGGCATATTATATATATATATATATATATATATATATATATATATATATATATATATATATATATGTGGCGTCTGTTCCGAAAGAACAGACGTCACTTCTGATCCTGCAGCTGTTATTATTTAATATTCATAGAATATATGACATCAAATGCGATTGGGCAAAGCTGAAAATGTGTACCCAGCCGGGATTCGAACCCGGGTCTCCTGCTTTCTAGGCAGTTGCGTTCGTTAGTCCCCCCCCCCCCCCCCCATTACCATGTAAATATTCACAAACTGTGCAATATAGAACAGGGCAAACACCACCAGACTCTTTACGGTGGTCTCATGCCGCCATCATTATGCTCATTATGACTCAATTTTAATAGTTATTTCTCGGAAATGGCGACTGAAATTGCATCCCAAGGACCAGAGCTGCGTCGACAACGTGTGACATAGTAAACAGTTCCTTTAATTAACTATAATGTCACATCATAGCGCCTTAGTGCTGCATGGAATCTGACATTTGATTTCGCAAAACCTTTACTATTTGATATTGCTATATTCGTATCTTCACAAAAGGGAACATCTGAAATTGAGTCAAAAACAAACCACATAGAAGTTCGATCAGTAAGCCTTCTTTTCATATATGGCTTCCGATTTGTTCTCGAGAGTGAGTCTCGACGATTTTACATCTGCTAGTAACGTGTAATGCGGTTCACCATTTCAGGATCCAAAGATTGTAGAAAGAGACCGATTGTTGGAAGATAGCGTAGACAGGGTTTACGTTGACAACTCCAACACCTCTATCACTGAAATTGTACTGCTGTATTGGCCAGACTTAACTGCTGTCGGGTGTCGTAAGCTTATCTCGGGATGATCTGTGCGATTGTTGCGAGGTGTGGGCCCGTACTGATGTATGATAATGCTCAACTTCACGGATTATGGTTTGGCTGACGGCTTCTTGGAAATGAAAATAATTGCTAGAATGATGGTATGGCCTACTCAGTCCCTCGATTTGAATCACATAGTGTTTTATAACCTGTGACTCGCAAGCTCCAGGAAAGTCGCAGTTTCTTGTTCCAGGTATTGTGATCAGAGGAAGTTGTTGCAGCATGTAAAAATCAACCCAGTGCAATTTTAAAAGTAGCAGTTCCGTAATACAAAAATATACGTTCAGAGACCCATGATTTTTACTAAAATTACGTATTCTATTATTTAACATTAGTTCTGAACTGAATAGATTATACTGTGTTTTAAAAATAAGGTAACGTTTACTATGAATAAACGCAAAGCCTGAAAAATATTTTGGAAAACGACACATAGCTAAATGAGCAATAACTATTTTTTTAGAATTGGAATAAGCTATCTAGTTCTTTACAAATATACAATATGGCCTTACTTAACGCGCATAATTCTCTACTCTTACACTCGTTATGCAAAACATGTTTTTTGCTGAAATTCGTGTAAAAACAAAAGGTTAATATGTTCCTCTTCGAAAAATATACAAATACAATGTTTATAATACTCCTATAATTTACAACACCACACGTTCTTTTTTTTACAAGAAGTATCACTACAAAGTAAATAAATGCGTTGTCCTTCACGGTTGCGGGAAAGGAGTGTTGCCAGAATATTTATATATATTTTTTTTCTTTCGAAGATACGAGTTGCGTATTCAAAAAGTTTGAGAAACCCTACCATAGAGCATGTCTGGGGTGCATTAAGAAGACGGCTTGTATCATTTCACCTTCTACAACTACATTCCAAGACTTGCAAACAGCTCTACCAGAAGAATGGGCGATATTATTTTAAGTGGAGATTAATAACTTCAGTCTCAGTGTGGCCCATCGATGTCTTGCCTGTACTGCTGCCGGAGTTGGTTCCACCGCGTACTGAGTACATTTAACAGTTTTCTAAATGTGTTTTCAAATCCATGAAGTTGGAAAAAACGAAGAAAAGACTGCTGTCTGACCTTATGCATGTTGCAGTTTATTTATTTATTTATTTATTTTTCCTTTCTGTATTCTATACATTCTGACAACATTAGTGTCAATTGACTGTAATGTTTTCTGGGAAAATAAACAAAGCCGTGCAAAAAAACAATTTGTTGTTTTAGTTTTGGACAACAATGTGTAAACATGTAAGTAATATACAGGGTTAAGATTTTTATGTGTAAATTTCAACTGGAAAAAGGAATGGAAAAGGTACACAAATAAGGAGAAAGAGGGATAAAAGGTGCTGCTCTAGTCAAGTAATTCAAGACTTCTCTTCCCTCTGTTACAGTAGAGTGGATTTCAAAGAGAACAGAAAATTATCACTCATGAAAAAAATGCAAAACCATGAAGCTATTGAACTTCGAGACATCAATCTTCTTTACATTTTTACAAGTAAATCTGTCTTCGTAGATGCGTAAGTTTCTTTCGACAATCTAAGGAATCAGATGGGAAAACGTTTCATTCACCCTATAGATGGGAAGAGTTCCTCAATTACTTTTTCTGAGGGCGTGACTAAACTGTTGTTTTCCTTTTCCAGACCTTGTTCATCTAATCGTCAAGTACTTGTAACTGTGGACACATTATAATTTTCTCTGCAAACTGTACGTTTTCTCCATAGTTTTCTCTGTAAACTGTGCGTTTTCTCCAATATTAGAAGTTTCTGTGCCTTGCATGTTGCAGCTGATACCGCTGGATCAAGATGAAAACAGAGACTACCAAATTTGGTCAAAATTCTCAAACAACGCAGAAGCGCATTAAATTCAAAATTCCCAATGAGAAATGACCGGAAAATATGGAAGGAGCAGGTCAGTGGTTTAACTGTAGGGAAGAAAGTACTCAGAGCTTTCAGTAACCTTCTTCAATAATAGATATGAGGTATGAAGCTGGTCCGTAATCATAAGTAGTTTCTCAAGCTCGATACCTGTAGGCCAAATTTTACGCAAGAAGTCCGTAATTGTTTGCATTATTGAACTGGAATTGTCTTTCCGCAAATACGATTTTAAGAACATGGACTTATCTCCCCTGCGAATGGGAAAACTAAAACTCTCGAAACATATCGTTCCACCGAGTCCGTGGTTTCATCTACAATGATTAACACTTCCAAATCAGACACTTTCTCCTAGATTCTTGGTGTGGTTTCATGATAAACACGATGTTTCTTCGTAAAGTAATCTAATCGGGCATTGACACCTCTGTGTATTTTTCAAGAAATCCCTTGAAGGCTAGTTGGTTCACCGTATTGAGTGCATTAATCTATTTTCAGGACGCTGTTCATTTTAATAAATTTTTCAGGTCCTTTTAACAGGAGACTAGTAAAAAGGTAGCAGAAGAATGGTATTTAAAATTAATATTTATACTACCAAAAAATCATAATTTTGTCTTTGATATTCAAATTTTGATTTCAGTTTTTTTTTTTTTTTTTCATTGTGGCCGTTTAATATGGTGATATATTTTATAATTTGAGCACAGTTCCAGCTCGACGACGGTGACGTGAGGGCATCTAATAATTTCAGGAAGGTCTGCTGAACTTGGTCATTATTTGAATTACAAGGTGTATTCAAATGAAAATCAAGGACAAGTCTTAAAGCCACATCGGTTGACATTTGAATAAGCCGCTTTCGGATAACTTAGTGCAATATCTAGGAACTGAAGCTGGTGTCTCCCTCTAAAGTCAAGGCTGTGCCCTCAGAAGGCCAGTGATGCTGACCGTCTTTTCGATGTCCGGGGTCTGATACTCATCGTATTAGTCACGGAAAAACCATCAACAGTGACATGTATTGTGAGACAGTCCGTAGCGTACGCAAGTCCATCAAGAGCAAACGGCCTGGGCTGCTCAAGGAGGAAGTGACTCTTTTACATGATAACGCGCGCCCACAAGTCTGCAGGGTCACATCAAGTTTACTGAACAAGGCCAAGTGGGAACAGCTTGAGGATCCATGCTACAGCCAGGACATGGTGCCCTGTGACTTCCGTTTGATTCGCTAAAAAAATATCTCGAAAGGAAGCGCTTGAAATCGGATGAGAAACTGAAGGACATAATAGAGGACTGGTTTTTGTCGCAGTCACGGGTATTCTGGGAACAGGGAATCCTTTGGCTCGTTAAACTGTGGGATAGTTTTGCTTAGGCCTCGGGTGATTACGTTTGAAAAAAGACACTAATTCTTTTTTTTTTTTTTGAACACCCTTCGTAAAATAGTGACAACGTCGTGACAGCGTCGTCGATGCCGCAGCCAACATTGCTGTAACTGGTCACTATCGACGTTTAACCGACGGCTACGAGTCTACGAATCCGTCTTCGCGTTCTCTATTATCGCGCGTCAATTGTTTGCCAACAGAAAAATAAAATGTTGTTACATTATTATTCTACATCTACATGGGATATTCTGCAAATCACATTTAAGTGCCTGGCAGAGGGTTCATCGAACCACGTTTATACTATTCATCTCCTATTCCATTATCGAATAACGCTCGGGAGGAAAGAACATCTGAATCTCTCCGTTCGAGGTCTGATTTTCTCGTATTTTATTCTGATGATCATTTCTACCTATGTAGGGGGGAGTCAACAATATATCGGGTGATCGAAAAGTCAGTATAAATTTGAAAATTTAATGAATCACAGAATAATGTAGATAGGTAAAAATTGACACACATACTTGGAATGACAAGGGGTTTTATTAGAACATAAAAAGTATTGGTAGACGCGTGAAAGATCTCTTGTACGCGTAGTTCGGTGTGGATTGTATGCTCAGCCGCCACCTTCAACATGCTTGGCCTCCCAGGTCCCCAGACTTCAGTCCGTGCGATTATTGGCTTTGGGGTTACCTGAAGTCGCAAGTGTATCGAGATCGACCGACATCTCTAGGGATACTGAAAGATAACATCCGACGCCAATGCCTCACCATAACTCCGGACATGCTTTACAGTGCTGTTCACAACATTATTCCTCGACTACAGCTATTGTTGGGGAATGATGGAGAACATATTGAGCATTTTCTGTAAAGAACATCATGTTTGCTTTGTCTTGATAAAACCTCATTCCAAGCATGTGTGTCAATTTGTACCTCTCTATCTACATTATTCCGTGATTTATTAAGTTTTCAAATTTCTATCGATTTTTTAATCACCCGGTATTTTTGCATTCGGAGGAAAATGTTGGTGATTAAGAGTCTCGTAAGTAGCCCACGCCGCAGCGATAAGCGCCGTTGTTGTAATGATTCCCATCCCAGATCCGGTATCATTTCCTTGACGCAGTCTCCCCTGTATCGTGACAATACGAAACGAGCTGCCCTTCTTTGGATTCTTTCGATGTCCTCCGTCAAACCCACCTGATAATGTTCCCACATTGGGCAGCAATACTCCAAATGAGGAGGACAAGCGTAGTGTATGCAGTGTCTTGATTGTCTGTCGTTCTGACCTGACGTTCATACCAACATTGCCTTTAGCTCGACAAGTATTGTATCAAACGGCAATAAATGTGGATGTGGTATATTGAAAGTCGTTTCTAGTTTATTATGAAGTTTTCTTAGTAAGTGTATTATTATTGTTGTAGGAAGATGAATCTGATTTATTGGAAGTGTTTAATTCAGTCAAAACAACAACTGAATGGCTTATTATATTTTATCATTGACTTATCTTCAGTTTTTGTAAGATAAAATACGTTAATTATTAATACGAAACTTCAAGTTCAGCAGGCAGTGAACTTCGATGTGTGAGTTTAAAAAGATCTATAGCAATTTACGGTGCGTGTGATTGCTTTTGAGAGTGAACTTACAGTAACAGTTAAAAATTAATACTCGTGCCTCGCTCTAACAAGGACCACTTATTTCATTCTATTTAACTGAAGAGAATATTTAAATTATTTTGGTCGTGCTGGTGTTTCGGGTATTACGGATCGAAGTTGATAACTTTTACGACTAAAACCGAGAGTTAATGCAACTAGGTGACAGGAAACTTAGATTCAATGGTATTTATTTACAACCTTTACCAAACAATTATGGACTTGAATGACAATTTTATCATCGCCCGTACTCTTCCCACCGCACAAAGCGACCTTGGCAATCCACATAACAAAATTATTTATTCTTCTGCCCGGGGTGGGAGATCTCTTCTGGGGGATGGGTCAGAGGAGGGGTTAGTTCCTAAGTTCATTCACATCATTATGCGAACGTTTAAAGGAAATAGAATGAAGGTTTTCACGGCAGGTATGGTCGTTACCTAAAGCTTCTGGGCTGAGATGGCATGGTCCATACATAAAGCTTTCCCCTGACGTTTCGCCTTCGTTTGCGTAAGGAATCCTCCGAGGTAAAGCGGCGTACTGCACCGAGAGCGCGAGTGAGCGCCGTATATATAAGCTAAACAGAGGGCGCCGCTGTCAATCACGTGACGTCGGCTGGTGCTATGGTCTCTGCTATTACTAACCTTCTCGATTGAAATTAATCGATTTTCACGCTGTTGATGCAATGTTGACATTCATATCTTATCAAGTTTAATAGCTTCCTCTTTTTTGTTAAAATTATTGCGGTGTTTCGAAATCTCAATGACCTCTCTGTAGAAACGCGCATATAACGCAACGTCTTTGCTATGACGGTCGTCTCGCTTTTATTTCGTTGTCACCTTCTTGCGTGGCTAGCGCACGTCCTCGGCAGCATGGGGTTCTCGCCTGAGTCGAAGGACGAGCGCTAGCCGCGCGTTTCGCGTATTTCAAGCGTCAACTTCGCGGCGCAATATCTCGGGATGTAATTGGAATATTGCGATGCAATCAACGCCATTGTTTATGTGATTTGTCATGCTATGGATTGCTGTAGAAAAAAATGTAGGGTGTCCATTAAAAAAAAAAAAACATAAGTTTGTGTTAAAAACACATTTGCTTTCGTTTTAGAATGTTTCGAAAATATGTACATTCATGGGCCCCAGCAGTACATTGATACCGGTGATAGTCGTTTTCCAATAGCTGTTATTGTTCCAGAGATATTTTGGGTGGACAAGATAGCTGGGACACACTGTATATACCTATGTAAACTTATGAAGGAAGTGAGATACCGACAGCCGTATGTATAATGAAATATTTATTGTATCACAACTAGTTTCTGCATTCTACTAAGGCATCTTCAGGTCCCTACATCGGAGCATAACATCCATTAAGTAGGGATATGAAAACTGGATTCGTGGACTTCTGTCTCTTAGTGGAAACCAACAACAACAACGACCTGAAGATGGCATAGTGGTATGCCAAACTGGTTGTGATACAATAAACATTTTATTATACATACGGCTGTTGGTATGTCAATTCCTTCATACTCTTGACAAGCCACTGTCCCGTTTCCACCAGCAATGATGGATTCAATAAGACTATATAAATTTGTCCACAACTGCAGGGGATTTTATAGACTCCTGGTGTAGCTAGAGGCTGTTGCTTATCTTTTCAGATCTTAAAAATTCTTTTCTTTTCGTGGTTGGTCTGACAGACAAGCTACATTATAAGGGACGAATGATATCGCTCTGTGGTAGGGGGCTGACCCGCTCCCCCTCTTTACCTACACTCCTTTCCTCAGAAAGAGGGTCATGTAAATGTACCTAGGAACTGTGGCGTGCTTCTTCAGACCACCTGGCAGTGGGCTCACCTTGGTACGCGGCACGTCGATGAGGGGCTGCCCGGCGAGCGCGGTGAGGCCGAAGAAGGCGATGGGCGCCCAGCAGGCGAAGTCGGTGAAGACGAGCAGCGCCATGCGCTTGGCGACGGTGGCGTCGGAGCGCGCGACGGCGCCCTGGCCGTCGCCGCGCACCACGCAGTACATGCGCGCGTAGCACGCGCTCACCGCGCAGAAGGCCAGCACGCTGAACGACAGCAGCGACAGCAGGTAGGCGCTGTCCGCCGCAGACCGCGACTCCAGCGGCAGGCACAGGCTGCGGTTAGATTACATTAGATTAGATTAATACTTGTTCCATAGATCATATATACGACATTTCGTAATGATGTGGAACGTGTCAGACTAGTAAATATTGTCTACCCTTGACAATCACTATTTTAAGGATTTTTATTAAATTTTTTAATTTTTTTTTGTTTTGTTTTTAAGTTTTATCTAAAAATTCATCTACATTGTAGAAGGAGTTGCCATTCAGAAATTCCTTTAATTTCATTTTAAATACTACTTGGCTAAGTGTCAGACTTTAGATGCTACTTGGTAAGTAACTGAAGACTTTTGTGGCAGCATAATTAACTCCTTTCTGTCCCAAAGTTAGATTTAACCTAGAGTACTGAATATCATCCTTTCTCCTAGTGTTCTAGCTATGCACACTGCTATTACTTTTGAATTGGGTCGGATTGTTAATAACAAATTTCATGAGTGAATATTCCTATTGTGCAGCTATAGTGAAGATCCCTAGATCCCTAAATAAATGTCTGCAGGATGCTCTTGGGTGGGCTCCAGCAATTACTCTGATTACACGCTTTTGTGCAATGAATACTTTTTTACTCAATGTTGAATTGCCCCACAATATGATCCCATATGAAAGCAGTGAATGAAAATAGGTGTAGTAAGCTAATTTACTGAGATGCATATCTCCAAATTTTGCAATGACTCTGATAGCATAAGTAGCTGAACTCAAACGTTGCAGGATATCTTCAATACGTTTCTTCCATTTCAGTCCCTCGTCGCTGCAAACAACTAAAAATTTTGAATATTATTCTTAGCGCCAAATTTATGTTCAAAGTCCAAATTTAGTAATGGTGTCATGCCATTTACTGTATGAAACTGTATATATTGGGTTTTATCAAAGTTTAATGCGAGTCCATTTGTAGAGAAACAATAACTTTCTGAAAGATATCATTTACAATTTCATCAGTTAATTCCTGTTTCTCAGGTGTGATAGCTATACTTCTATCATCAGCAAAAAGTACTAGCTTAGCATCTTCGTGAATGTAGAATGGCAAGTCATTAATATATACTAAGTACAGCAAGGGACCCAAGACCGAACCTTCTGGGTAAGCATGGGTACAGGTGGCAGCAGCATTGACACTACATTGTAAAACAAGGCACTTCTCTCATTTCTACTCCGCTCATACATATGAACACCTTTCCAACGTAATGGGAGGCCATACACCAAATAACTGCTATCTAAATGACGATTTCAGCCATTCAAAACGGAACAAAAAATTCGTACCCCGTAAAAAATAAGTTTATACCACGAACACGGAGTTCTGGTCCAAAGAATAATGGGAGTAATTTTCAGAGAAATAGGGTACCGATTTAATCGTTCCCGAGGGGGAAATATATATATGGATTTAACTCATATATAGGAGGTTACGGGTTCCGAAACGTAGACAGTAACAGGGATATTTCAAGCGAGGAGCCGGCCGCGGTGGCCGAGGGGAGTGAGGCGCTCCAGTCACGGTCTGCACGACCACTACGGTCGGGGATTCCAATCCCCCCTCGGGCATGGATATTTGTGCCGTCCTTAGTTGTAAGTAATTCATAAGTAGTTTCTAAGTTTAGAGACTGATGACCCCGTAGTTAAGTCCCATAGACTCTACAAACATTTGAACATTTGATGTTCAAGCGAGGAGGCGATGTAAGGAATGGTAATTGGAGTACTAAAGGACATAAAAATTTTCCAAATGGCAAACCCCAGGACAGCAAAGAAACCAAAAAGTAGAGAAATATCACCAGGGTTCGAAGGTAACCGAATCTTGAACAAACGAAGGACTGCGCTAAAGAGGGGATTAAGCAACATAACGTGCATCCTAGAATAGAATCAGAGCCGGCAATCTACTTATTACATTCAAGTGACGAAGTACCAACACAGGGAGAATAGATTGGCAGAATACACACATTGAAGACGAATTGTCACCCTTTCCTAAAGAACAAAGCAGAAAGTGAAACATACTTGGACAAGTCAACATATTTAACGAGACCAACCTTGGACAACTGTCATTAGAAGAAAACAAAACACGTGTTTATCTGATTCGAAGACAGGTGCTATGGTAACTCGTAATATTTACAATATAAACGATTACGAAATCGTTCAATAGGAATCAGAAAATGTGTGTAGAGGAAAAATGATTAAGGAAAAAGAAAGAATAAAGAGGAAAGGGACAGGTTGCAATACTTTACATGTGACGTCACTTCGGGTTTCTACACACACACACACACACACACACACACACACATTGTGACAGAGGGAAAGGTAGAAGCAATAAATCAATTATGTTAAGTTTCCAATGTTTACAGTACCAATGCGGTGAAGAATTTGCAAAATTAACATCTAGAAATCGTCCAACATGAAGCACATTTGGAAGAAAACGAACCACATTGACATTACAAACAATAGGGAAGTCACTGGGACGTCATTTCGTGAGCCATTCTAAACCATCTGAAGCATAGACTAACGTGTTTATTAATTTTTTGGTTGAATATCTGCTCACACTTTGATACAGAATGAAAGTTTCGTTCTGGAAACATCCCTTAGGCAGCGTCTAAGCCATGTCTCCACCATATCATTTCTTTCAGGTGTGTTAGTGGCGGAAGTAAAGTTGTGAGGCGGGATTGTGAGTCGTGTTAAGTACTCATTTTCTTCACATCAACTTTTTACGACAATCGTAAAATTTCGAAACATTTAAGCGCTATAGTCATAACAAAGATTGCAATAGAGAAAGGAGAATTCGATTCAAATATAATTTTCCCTTGAATATATCACTTTTCCTGATCAGGGGAAAACCAGATTCAAGTCAGAAGAGGGGAACAAATAACAGAAGATTCGCAAGAGATATCAAGATGATTGAAGATAGGTAAAGAAAATGCAAGACACTCTTTCTTTTTCTAATAATTAAAGGTCTTCCAATGGTTCGAAAAATGTTTTCATCATAATTCATCTTAGAAGAAATTCCATAGCAAAAATCGTCTAAGGAAACGACAGTAATCTACAATATGAGTTCACTACTCACATAATGCTAACGGAAATTATCAGTAAATAAGCAGCAACAACGATCTGGACGATGATTACGTCCACACTTCCACGATATTTTGATCTATTATGTCCTTAGTGATAGGAGAGAATTACAATCCGACATTATGATCAACATCGGTGAAGGCGATATGCCTGTTGATCTTGGACAGAGTATGTTACTATTTGATCTCGACCAGCGAGTATTCACCATTGTCTGTCTTACATATTCAATCCACACCTATGCTTCGCGACAAAAGTCTACAATCACAAACTGATACCTATTCTTCACTTTGGATTACATCACTGTTTTGTAAATTTTGTATGTATATTTCTAAGTATTTTGTTATTCTCGTGAATATTTATGCATCTGCATTGTACATTCGTTGATATCACGTGATATAGTGTTTGTCTGTAATTGTAAATAAAATGTCATATTTTTTGTAAATGTTTAATAAGAGTTTTATGCGATTTTTGGAAGGGTTATAAATGATATCATCTTGTGTTTATAAATATTTTAAATTTTAATTTTCAAATCCTAATTTAAAAGAAAAAGTGGATTAATTTTGAACAGAAAAATAACATCACAAGCTTTTTCATTATGAGAAAAATAGAAAGACACAAAGCATAACTGATAAGAAATTAATATCTCAAATTATTATCCGAAGCCACAAGATCTTGAATGCGAAGCATAATTTAAAACAGAATATAAATGCGAAGACTCGGTGGATAGAAAGACCCTAGTTAGGCTCATCAGAAAATTTCGGGCCAAAAACAAACTGTCAAACACTATCAGAGAAAGCTTAACAGGCACAACTTCCCAACAATCTGAAAGTTGCAAGTTGTCATCGCTCATGGTGCTGGTATGCGAAAAGCTGTACATAAGTAAGCGATACATGCTATCTTCAAGCGAAAAGCACAATTAGGGTTGTAACCGACAACAATGCTTTCTCCCTCTGTACTTTAAATTTCGCGTTACCCGCCGGCGTACGTGCGTCGAACTATAGTTGCTTACCCATCCTTTTCTTGTCTACAATTTTCCTCCATTTGAATTACTTCACGATCATTACATTCATTCAGGCAGTAAAATTAATGAAACAAAATTTTATATCCGCCATACTTCGTTATTTGCATAGAATGTTGTTGTTGTGGTCTTCCGTCCGGAGACTGGTTTGATGCTGCTCTCCACAATACCTATCCTGAGCAAGCCTTTTCAACTCCACATAAAAACGGCAACCTACATCTGCCTCAATCTGCTTACTGTATCCATCTACAGCATTCTTCTGTAGCACCACATTTCAAAAGCCTCTATCCTCTTCCTGTCCGCACTGTTATCGTCTATGTTTCACTCTCATACAAGGAAACACTCCAAACAAATGCCTTCAGAAAGGACTTCCTTAGGCTTAAATCAATATTCGATGTTAACAAATTTCTCTTTTCCAAAAACGCTTTTCTACCCATTGCAGTTCTGCATTTTATATCGTCTGTACTGCGACCATCATTTGTTATTTTACTGCCCAAGTAACAAAACTCATATACTTTCCTTTTTGTATCGTTAGTTAATCTAATTCCTTCACCATCACGTGATTTCCTTGGACTGCACTACATTACCTTGTTTTTCTCTTGTTAATGTTCATCTGATATGCACCTTTCAGCACAATGTCCAGTCCGCTCAACTGCTCTTGCAGGTCCTTTGCTATCTCTGACAGAATTACTACGTCGTCGGCGAAACGCACGGTTTTTAATTCTTCACCCTGGACTTTAATTCCTTCTCCAAATTTCTCCTTGCTTTCCTTTATAGTTTACCCAATATACAAATTGAATAACATTGGAGAAAGGCTACAACCCTGTCTTACTCCCTTCCCAACCACTACATCCCTTTCATGCCCTTCAACTCTGACAATTAGAATACGCAACCGTTTTAACAGTAAATTTTAATATCCTCCTTTCCCCACGCATATTCAGGTAGGGAACACTATTCACGGTTCGATAATAATAATAATAAATAGAGACAAAAGATAGAGAGAGTGGTGGACCTGGTCTTGGAGTAGCTGCTGACGCCGAGCAGCGGCAGCACGGCCATGCCGACGGCGTAGCACCAGCCGGCCGCCATGATCTTGGCGGCGGTGCGCAGCTTGAGCCGGCGGTTCAGGTGGATGGCGTACGTGATGGTGTACCAGCGCTCGCACGTGATCACCGTCAGCGTGAACACCGACAGCTCCGACGCGAACACCGTCAGCACGCCCGCCGCCTGGCAGCCCGCGCCTGTCACCAGCACCACACAAACACAAACACATGCTGACTAGGCAAGAGAGGAGGCCGGAAACTTGTTACACGTGACATGGACAGTTTTTTTTCTTTATTGTAATTTCAGTTCCCCTAAAAAGGGGCGGGCTGGCAGTGCCCACAGGCGCTCTTCAGCCTACAGCAATGTAATAAATAAATAAAAATAAATTGACACAGTAGAAACATTAAACATAAAGGAGATAAAAGTTTGGAGATAAGACAAAAGTATTTAAAATGGAGCTAAACATTGGCGTCAAAAACGTTTTGATACGACGATGGTGGAGAATAAAAACAACTGCTCAGGGTGCAGTGGCACACACACACAATTAAAGTGAAGCCAGAGCGGCGGCTATGGGTTGACCAAAAATGTTCAAATGTTTGTATAGCTTATGGGACTTAACTACGGGGTCATCAGTCCCTAAACTTACAAACTACTTATGAACTAGCTAATCCTAAGGACGGCACAAATATCCATGCCCGAGGGGGGGGGGTTCTTACCCCCGACCGTAATGGCCGTGCAGACCGTGACTGGCGCGCCGCAGTCCGCTCGGACACCGCGGCCGGCTATGCGTTGACCGTCCGCTATTGTGGAATTAAAACGAGAAATACATCAAATATACGGAGAAACACACAATTTAAAACTGATGGTGTCGGCTGCGGGTTGCCTGTTCACCGTCGTTAAAATTAAACGACGTAACGAAAAGACACCATACTTGCGAAGCACTCCCACAGAAGCACAAGAGAATGTTCACATACGTCGCAGTACACGCAGTATTAAATATGTGACTGGGGGGGGGGGGGTTAAGGGAATGAGAGGGGGGAGAGGATGAAGGGGATGAGTGGTGACGGAGAAGTTGGTGAGGAGCCACAGGGCCAGTGATGAAGGGACGAGGGGGGTGATGTCCCAGGAAACCAGGGGGAAGAAGGAAAGGGGAGGGCGGTAAGAGGATGATCCGGAAGGACAGCTGGGTAGAATGAGGAGGGGAGAAGGTGCCGGAAGGGAGGGATAGTCGGAGTCCTCAGGCTGAGAAGGGGGAGAGGGAGCAAGGAGAAGGATCACAACTGGTATGAAGGGTAGATGTCAGGTCAGAGGGCATCATCCGGGAGGGGGAGGGTATGGAAGTTGCCACGGGAAAGGTTCTGGAGTGTGAACAAGTGGAGAGCAGGGGGAATACTGCGGTGCAGACGCGGCAACGGACCAGGTGCAGATAGGAGGGGAGACAAGGACAGTGAAGGGGCTTGCTATAAGGAAGTGTTGAGAATTTCTAGAAACTGCTACTTCTGCTGTCGTAACATTATTTGGCAAACTACATTTAGGAAAAGAGTTTACAAATATACAGATAATTTGAAGTTATTGTTTTCACAAACAACTTTATTTATAAAAAAAAAGTTGTAGTGTTCGCATAATCTAAGTTGACACCCAGCAGCTACTGCGGCCGATATAAAAGCAATGTTGAAGGCGCCATCTATTGACAATCAGATTAACTAACTGGACGACAGCTCTTTCAGTTTTCAGTTTCTTTATGCGAGCATAATCAGAACTGAAATTTCGCACCCTGCTCTAGAGGTTTGGATTGGAGAAGTGCCTAAACCACCACATTTCTTAGGGAGCACGCACCGGTCTGCCAGGCGACGGCGGTGGTGAAGTATCTGCCGACGGAGCGCGCGTCCTGCGCGGCGAGCAGCAGCAGGTAGAGGCCCATGCAGAGGTCTGCGGCGGCGAGCTGCGCCATGAGGAAGCCGGGCACGGAGCGGCGCGCGCAGCCCAGCACGAGCAGCACGGCCAGGTTGCCGGCCAGCGCGGCCAGCGCCACCAGCCAGACGGCCGCGCGCAGCGCCCACCCGCCCATCAGGTCCTCGCACGGGCTGAACGCGTCCGGCCGCGGGCGGCACTCCACCTGCCGGTAGTTCTGCGACAGCCGGCCGCACTCGGCCCGCACCGGAGACACCGTCACCTGCCGGCAATAAATGCAACTCTACAGGAAAATGAAAACCCTGCCCATGAACGTATCACCTACCGCCACCTCCGTCAAGGCCCCCTCCCTTTCCTTGTCACCCTAGGAACCTTTTATTTCTCTACACCGGTTACTACTAGACTTGCGCGTAATAGTTCGCGATCGGGAGCGCTCACTTTAGATCGCGGCTCTGCCGCGAACTAGTTCGCCCTTTTAGTTCCTCCGCTCCCAGAGACAACTGAGCGGCATGGTCTGCGCGTGCAGGTGGAGAGGGAAGTTCCCCCACGTAGCTGCTTCATGCGCTTGAGCCGCTAACAATATCACGCAAACCAAAAGAAACAGTTTGTGGATAATTTCTCGCGTTTAAGTTTCGAGTCATCTCTTGCCATTATGGAATTTATTAGTCAGATATTGCAGAATGCAGAACATTTCAAAACAGAAATTTTGTAGCACTGAACTATGTAATCTAGCAGGCAGACACAACAGATGGCAATTCTGCCACTCGCTCTCTCGCTATTGCCCGTCGGTCTTCGGAAAAGAATCCAACGAACTATGAAGCAAGATACGTTTGGCATAATCGCCCGTCATTCTAGTTCGCCTGCTGCTCCTAGTTCGCCCGCTGCTCCTAGTTCGCCCGCTGCTCCTAGTTCGCACGCTTCTTCTAGTTCGCCCGCTCTTTTTGGCTTTTGCTAGCGCTACTAAAAAAGCTCTTTTTATGACAGCTTTTTTATATAATGAATCGGTGTTGCCAAAGCGTGTGCTATTACCCATATTTTTGGGCAACTTGACATCAAATACTTAGGCAAATAATCCAGTTATTTACACAAATGGGTGATACAATAGTACTCAAATACTTTGCATACAGAGTACACCTAGTACTTTATTTTTAAAATGGATTTCTTGTGGCAGTGAACTATGAAACTACAGCTGAGCTGCATCTCAGCTCGAAATGAAGGTAACTGGCAGAAGGGAATCACGCGATTCTGCGCGCTCTCGCGTCCTTTCGCTGTTCCCCGTCGGTCTTCGGAAGAGGAGCGGACGAACTAAGAGGCGAGGGATCTGCGAACTAGTTCGCCTATGGGAGCGCTCTTCCGAACTAGTTCCTTCGCGAACTACAAAAGACTAGTTACTACCCCCACCTCTGGAAAATCTCCTGAGCCCTTATGTTCCTTAAACCTAACAACCCACCCTCCAATAATTCCTCCTACCGTCATTTGCCTCGCCCAATGTTCAGCAATGTCTTGCAATCCATCCTATCCCATCGCATCTAACTTCACCACCTTCTCCTGACGCCCAATGCGGCTTTCGTCCTTCCTTCTCCAACGACGAATCCAACTCCTTTCTCTCTGGCTAAATTTTCGTCGTGCCGCCATCTTTGTGTCGTTGTACCTTGAAGAGTCTGGTATTCTGGCCTGCTTTTCAAACTCCATCCTATCGTCTTCCCATCAATCTCATTTGGGTCATTGCCTCCTTCCTGTCTAACCACCTCACCTATATTACCATCCACAAAACTTGACTCCCAGCTTTTCTATCCCTCTGCTTACATGCCCAAATGTTCCATTCATTTTCCCCTCCTGTGCCTTCTGTATGCCTCAGACTTGCCTAAGCCAGCCCCCCCCCCCCTCTGAACACCTCTTCTAATATGCTTTCCTTGCCTTGGCTTCCATGCTCGAACGTTCCTCTCCAGAACACTTTGACCTTTTCACCAGTTGGTGCAGCGACTGACTCCTGTCTATAAATCCTGCCAAACCCCAGATGATCATTGTCATACCATCCCTCCTTCTGTCCTAGTGATTTCTATCTCACCCTACATCGCTGTCCCATCCACAGCGCAGATCGCGATAAATTCAACTCTACAGGAAAATGAATCCCCTGCCCATGACCATATCACCTACCGCCACCTCCGTAAATGCCCCCTCCTTGTCACCCTAGCAACCTTTTATTTCTCTACACCGGTTACTACCCCCACCTGTTGAAAATTTCCAGAGCTCTTATGTTCCTTAAACCTAACAACCCCCCCCCCTTCCAATACTTCCTCCTACCGTAATTTGCCTCACCCAGTGGTCAGCAATGTCTTGTAATGCATCCTATACCATCGCATCCAACTTCACTACCTAATCCTGACAACCAATGTGGCTTTTGTGGTGACGTATCGATGCTACGCACAGGCCACCTCAGCAGCGTTACGTTGGCGGCGAAATAGCCAGCGCCACCAGGCCCGTAACCTCCAATGGCAGGCTGACCACAACCCCAAGCAACAGGACACTTGAAGCCAGGCTGCAGTACTGAGCTTGTCCTCAGTGTGGTCACAGAGAGCAACCAGTGTATTGACATTGATTGATACTGTCGACAAGGAAACTTACACTTACTGTCAGTCACAGTTGTATAAATGTTCCACAGATGTACAAATGTATGATTGTAAATATTCATGTTCTTCAAAATGGATTAATCTCTAAAGTTAAGTAACCATTTTAATTGTATATAAAGGACATATTTTACTGACTGGATAGAATTTTATGTTCGCAGTTTTTTCACGAACCTTTGGCCGCAACATCTTTCGTCCTTCCTTCTCCAACGACGACCAACTCCTTCACCTTAACCCTTTCTCTCTGGCTAAATTTCCGTCATGCCGCGATATTTGTGTCGTTAGACGATGAACGGGCCTACGATAGAGTCTGGTATTCTGGCCTGCTCTTCAGACTCCAAACCTATGGTCTTCTCATCAACCTCGTCTGGGTCATTGCCTCCTTCCTGTCCAACCACCCCACCTATATTACCATCCTCAAAACTGACTCCCTTCTTTTCTATCCCTCTGCTTACAAGGCCAAAGGTTCCATCCTTTACCCTGTATACCTCAGATATGCCTAAACCAGCCGCCCCAACCCCTGTAGACCTCTTCCAATATGCTTTCCTTGCCGTAGCATCCATGCTCGAACGTTCCAATTTTCCTCACCAGAACACCTTGACCTTTTCACCACTTGGTACAGCGAGTGGCTGCTGTCTATAAATCCTGCCAAACCCCAGACGATCATTGTAGGTCATACCATCCCTTCCTTCTGTCCTAGTGATTTCTGTATCACCCTTCATCGCCGTTCCATTCACCTCATCCCTACCCTGAATTACCAGAACCTCACTACTGATTTCATCCTATCGTTTACTCCCCACCTCTACACCATCACAGAAAGAGCCTAATCCTGACTCCACCTCCTCAAACTCCTTGTTGGCCAAACCTGGTGACTAAGCCCTTCCACCAGTTTCTATATCTACAATTCCCTCATCTGCCCCATCCTCTGCATCTTTCATCCTACATCACCCATTCTTCTACAACTTCCTGGAAATCCTGAAACACCATGCCCTCTGCATTGCCTTTCGTATCCCTTCCTACCCCAAACCACCCTCCCCCCCCTGCAGCTCCTCTATACCCTCATTCCCTTCCCCCAACTTGTACACTTCAATGAACACTTCCGCCTCCTTTATCGCAAACTGGATCCACCTCACCCTACAGGCCATCTTCTCCTCACAGATCCTAGTCCGTTGTCGCTCCATTACAACCGTATCCCCCCTCCCCCTATCTCCCCCTGTACACCCACACCCTATCCTGTGGCAATTTCTGCACCATTCTCCTCCCTGATGATGCCCTCCACCCAGACATCTATCACTCTCACCAGCTTTGATCCTCCACCATCTCCCCCTCCCTCCTCCTTCCCAATCCTTGGTCCTTCATCCCACCTTGAGGACCCCCTCTCCTTCTTCCTCGACCCCTCTACTCTTGCCAGTCCCACTCGAATACACCCTTCCTGGGACTTCCCAACCACCCCACTTTCCCCCAGCCCTGTGAACCCTCCTGCCTCGCCCCACCTGTGCTCCCATCTTCGCTCCTTCTCAATGTAAAACTTATCACATTCTAGACAAGTACCAATGTATGGGCCACTATTGGACAACAGCGGGGTCATTTGCATGGTAGGTAATCCTGAAATTCTTCGATTTCAGTAATCTTGATACGTTATCGTCACAATACGCCAGTCACTACTCCTGATGAATTGTAGTATCGTGAGGAACCTGCATGGGCATCTGTACCTGTACACGCTATCCAAGCTCTGTTTGACTCAATGCCCAGACGTATCAAGGCCATTATTACGGCCGGAGGTGGTTGTTCTGAGTATTGATGCCCCCAAATTTCGTGAAAATGTGATGACATGTCAGTTCTAATAAATCTCGGAATAATGTAGATAGAGAGAAAAAAATTGACACACATGCTTGGAATAACATGGGACTTTACTAAAAAAAGGCTAGAAAAAAAATTCAAAAAGAGATATCTTGCGCGCGTCGTTTGGTGATGATCGTGTGCTCAGTCGCCACTTTCATCATACTTGGCCTCCCAGGTCCGCAGACCTCAGTCCGTGCGATTATTGGCTTTGGCGTTACCTGAAGTCGTAAGTTTGTCGTTTGAAAGACAACATCCAACGCCAATGCGTCACCATAACTCCGGTCATGCTTTACAGTGCTGTTCACAACATTATTCCTCTACTACAGCTATTGTTGAGGAATGCTTTGCTTTGTCCTAATTTGTTGTGCTAATTATTGCTTTCCTGATCAAATGAAGCGCCATCTGTCGGATTTTTTTAACTTTATTTATTTTTTTCTAATAAAGCCCCATGTCAGTCCAAGCATGTGTGTCAATTTTTACCTCTCTATCTACATTATTCCGAGATTTATTAAGTTTTCCAATTTATACTGACTTTTTGATAACCGGTATTTGTCCAATGAATACCCATTTATCATCTGCATAATGGGCAGTTAATGTTATGGGTTGCTATTCTTATGGGGAGATGAAAAGGCTTGCCCAGGATGACAGTTGAGAGCTCTAACAAACCTGTCTCCAGACTGAAGACCACAACACTAATGTAACTTTACAGATACAGGGAGAAGCCGATTGTTTCCATGTGAAAGGAGGGTTTTGTCAGGCTGTTGGGTTCCCCAGGCGACCGGCTAACAGTCTGGACCTAGTAAATGGAATAGAGGTAGTTAGGATTTTCCTAATCTGCTCGGAAAACGGAAACGATGCTCTTGGGTGAGCCAGGGTGGCTCTCCTAGATGACATACGTTATTCTAAAAATCCATATAAAATCAGGGAATGATCATACGGCAAATATAATTAAATGAATGGATTCAGGAGACTTGTGAGAATCGAAGCCGTAATTACAATTTCAATATCACTTACAGATGAAATGCCGAAAAGTATCAGTAGTATAATAATAATATTATAAGACTTATATTTACAATTATTGATAGGTAGTGTTTATCAGTAAAAGTTTAAGAAGCAAATGGGCAGCATTGCGCCACGTTACCTATCTTAAAAGACATACCACGTTATTTCCGTATTCTTTCAATAATCTTTATTTTACTTTCTAATATTATTGTGTCAGAACATAGATTCCACCACAGAAACACAAATCATGAAACCAGCAAAGCGCATTACATTAATATATTGTACAGGATGACCAGCCAGTCGAAAATAGGTTAGGGAAATAATTCAAAATTTTATTTCAAAACTTCGTCTAACATTTACGAGTGTTCTTCCACTGCGACATACGCCTTAACAACGTGACCAAGCCTGTCCACCTTGCAGGACATAGCCGGGCAGAACCAGTATTGAATGCTGTTTCTAAAATCACGCCACCCTTCTGACGTCCGTGCTGAAACTACTGACGTTTCCATGCTACCGTGGAGCCAATAGCAGACATCCACGTTTGATCACGTGCGCTACTGCTTGAGGACTGAGAAGTGCGAGAATCAGTTCCTTCGCTCTCTTCAGTTTGAGCTCTCGTGCAGAACAGACGCACACCGGCCTAGCCTCTGTGCGGGGCGAATGGCGCATGCCGTCCGCTCCCGCGTAGCTGCTGTTCGGTATCAGCCACCAACTGTGTGAACCATAACCATTACCGTAACCATTATCTTTTCCGTTTTCTAATCCGTTTAGACTAGCATTCATTCATTGCACCCGACCCCAGGGCGAGTCCCGCCATGTATCCCGTATTTCAGAATATACCAAATATTAACTTCAATTATATCTTTTATTTGCCATTGAGCCACCCTTTCCTAGGGCGCCCACAAGCCTTCACCGCACCGCCTTCCATCCTGACAACGCTTCCAACCCATTTCACTTATGCAGCACTGGGATGGGTTGTATGAATTTCCTGTCATCAGTGGGATACAATATGTATTTTATTATATTTGATATTCTTCTTAGTAACATTCGTTTTATGTTGTAGAGTGCCACTTAAATAATTTCATGGCTTATTAAAAGTAGTAGATATGCAGCAGATAATTTATATATAAACAATTATATGTATTTGTGGACAAGATAATATATTTACATAAAAAACCACGATAAATTAAACATTAAATGTGGAACTATATTTCGACGGCGGCAGTATATTTGAACAGTTGGACGCCACACTTAATATCAACGTGAGCAAAGAGCTTCAGTCTCACCCATTTTTAGTATTGTTAAATATATATTTGTTAGTTAAATGTAAACAACATTTGTTGGGAGATGCTCAAAGCGTTTAATTCTGTGATATTCAAATGTATAATATTGTGGAAGGGAAATTGTATTTTAAAGATGAGGCATCAGGATACGCAGAAAGATACAATTTAGGGATCAGACAGATGCATGCTTTCGAACGCTTGGGAAGGGACTCGTAACTTGGACGTGGTGGTGAAAGTTTGTGACACTGGGCGATCTGAAGCCGAGTTACGAAATGATTTGAAGAGATAGGCATGTGTGGATGCAGAACTTATTCTCTGGTGAAAAGTGGTATACTATGCACGGTAGTAGGGCTGTGCAACTGTGATAATTCAGCAATCATGTACTCGTGTGATGACAAACTGTGTTTTATAACAAATACTGTATTTAATCGCGGATTGCGATGTTCGATGCAGTTCGCTAATTTACGAGTGATAATTTGGAACGTTTTCTCTCGAGTGCGTGTGATACTTATTGTGTATTTCAATGAAAGTCCAGCTCCAGTTGCATTTATTGGTGCTTTATTTAAGCCCACACTACCGGTTTCGGCTTTTATGTTAGACCATTTTCAAGTGTGACAAACCTGCATATAATGTGTAGCAGAAAGTTTAAAAAATTAGATGGTACAAGATAGAATGTTACATATATAAAAAGGTATTGTACAGAAGTAGAAGTAAACTTACGTTATGCCGTAAAGAAAGCAACGTCAAGTAATTAAAACAATGGAACTCAGAGAATTTAAAGCTTTTGGCGCCCAATGGCGACACGAGAAAATTGGGCGTGTCATATTTAACATTCCAAATCATTATAATCGGCATGTTCTGATGTGTTCTGATATAAACATTACATCAGTGCAAGCATAAAATTCTAAACATTAGTTGATAAAATGTAAAGGTCAATAGTAAAATATTATAAATCTCAGTTAGCATAAAAACAAAACATGTAGCGGCCAATGAGGCTATGTGAAAAGTGGGCTTGTTGTCAATTTAAAATTTCTGATACAGGAAGTATAATAATTTAGATTAAGGCCAATTGTATTCGCTTTAGTTTACATTAAAGTTGGTTGTATTGTTTAAACAAGGTAGAAAAATTCTTAGGATATAAAATTTAAATTGATTGCAACGAACGAGGCGTCCAAGTCGATAGTTGAGGGGCAGCTTCTATTATACTTATTGTGCCTCTCATGAGCAATAGTTGGACAAATATTCAGTTATTTACCGATGTATAAATTAGGACCACCTTCTCATTTTCATGTCCAAAATGAGTAATAAACTTCATTCATAAATGAATTACTTCGTGAATGAATCGCTTCTTTATATTAGAATCCATTTTGTTGGTTTAATTTATGTTTGTTTGAATATATTTTCACGTCATCATATGCAGATTGATAGACTGGCTAAACTACAGATTAGTTATTGATCTTGTATAAACAGATTGGGTAGCTGTTTAGGGCATAGAAGCTAACATACCTAACTCACCACTCCTATGAATAGAGACAACGAGCCATAAACCTTTTACTACCCCGAGTTATGTATTGGCCAATTCTTCTTTATATTAGAATCCATTTTGTTGGTTTAATTTATGTTTGTTTGAATATATTTTCACGCCATCATATGCAGATTGATAGACTGGCTAAACTACAGATTAGTTATTGATCTTGTATAAACAGATTGGGTAGCTGTTTAGGGCATAGAAGCTAACATACCTAACTCACCACTCCTATGAACAGAGACAACTAGCCATAAACCTTTTACTACCCCGAGATATGTATTGGCCAATTCTTATTGGTGGATACCGACAGGAAGGTCACAAGTTACACCACAAATTCTAAATTTTACACATGGCTGCAGTTCAGCAACGGTGGAACACGATCCAAAAGTCAACAAAGTTTCAGCCGACCAGTTGCATAAAAATGGTTTACATGCATAAACCTTGACCTAGGTTTTGACGACACCTAGATTTCGGCAAAAGTAATTTGGCCTTCTTTACAAGTATTACATTTAGCTCACATTAAAATAGTTGTTAAATTAACAACTATTTTAATGTGAGCTAAATGTAATACTTCTGAAGAAGGTCAAATGACTTTTGCTGAAACCTAGGTCAAGGTTTAAGCATGTAAATCATTTTTATGCAGCTGGTCGGCTGAATGTTGACTTTTGGACCACGAATTCTGTTGCGTCAGTACAAATAAAACCACCAGAGCGCTAGCTGCTGTTGCTGCTTTCGATGTTGTTCTAGCGCGCGCACCTTGTCCTGGTGGAAGGTGCCGTCGAAGCCGTGGTGCGCGCTGCCGCCCCCGCCGCCTCCACCGTCGTCTCCGCCCCCGCCGCCCCCGGCCAGAGGCTGGTCCTCGGCCCCCGCGCTGCTCGACCAGTTCCCGGCCCAACGCCGCTCCCTGTCCAGCGGGGACGACGAGACGGCTTCCAGGCCCTCGTCCGAACACCGCTGCTTCATCTCCTCCATGAAGAGCTGCAAACCAACACAGCGACGACCGTCACCTCCTGGAAACCTCACTGCTAGTTGGCAGTGTGTGGTTGGTAACAGTTACATGTGTGCACATGTTATTGAAATTGACACAACAATAGACAGGGTGAGACACGAGGTTTTCGCCCAGTTCAGGCTATTTGGAACAAAAATATAGATACAGTAATGGGGTCAGATCCAATTATTAACCCTCGGGCGGCAGCACCTATTATTATAACTTCAGCAACAGCGCGGTGCAGATTTGCTACCACTGTGTATTCCGTGTTACAAACCTAGTACGAGTATATAGCTACTAAGCGATCGTAATTACGAAAACAGTTTAATGTACAGATAGAAATATCACATTTGTTAATATCTTAATGAGCATATCAATTACCTTCGGTGTATAAATATAACAAATGTAACATTATTCCCAAAGTGGATAATAATCATGTATCATAGATCCAGCAATACTATCATTTCCTCTTTCTTTACTTCCCTGTAGTTCCTGTCTCTTGAGTAATTAGTGTCAGCTTTTTTCTGTGTTAAGTGGAACTTAGTACACAAAATTACCTCATCAATCATATTATCATCTGTCATGAAGGAGACGTACCCAATGCATCTGAAATGTTGTTCGAGATCGGAACTAGGATTCACATTTGAATAATAGTATTTTGTTCATGATCTGATGAGGAATCTAGACAGAAATCACTAAGCTCCTCATTACTTGTCGAAAGAAGTCTATTTCCTCCTCTGTTGGACCCATAGACACATCTACGGGACCTGAAGATTAAATTATGTAATATAATAACACTCATTTTCGCATTGCGCAAGGTTTAAAACGGGTTAAAAGTGAGGTTGACGGTAACTGCAGCATGGCTAATCAGGAGAAACTAGAGGACAATTTAAAGAGAGTTAAACTTCTATTTAAGAAATAAATTTAAATTTTCGAGCATTATAATATGTACGGTAAAATTTATACAATAAATATTTACTAGAAACTGCCACAAACCCATTTGCAAGGAAAACGAGACGTAACACTAAACATTTCAAATCTACTTACATGACAGGTAGCGCGGTGCAAATCTGCTACCAGTGATGCACTCCCTAACAAAACTTATTTTTTTAGTGGACACAGCCTTGCACTAGGATCTCAGAACCTCCACTGACATCATTGGTAAGGCTTAATTGAGGAATAGCTAAAGCGGAAATACGGCATCTCCATTATTGCGAAAACAGAGAGCATTTGAAGAAAAGTGGTAGCATATTTGCACCAGCGCTGCCGCTCGAGGGTTAAGGAGCCACAACAGAGTTCCGAAGCAAAATCCCTATGACTTTGATTTGATTCCGAAGATGAAGTAACTACTTCGTGGCATTCGCTTCTGAACTGTTCAGATTCAACAGGAAATAGACCGCTCCATTCGCACCATCAACAGGACAGGCTCTACCACGGACACTAGAATAGACGGTAAGGGTCACGCGCAAGTTCGGGGGAGGGGGGGGGGCAGTCCGTGCGCTGTGACTTCACCCGGTGACCACAGCCGACACGAATGGCTTCCACGAAAAACTTATCAAATGATTGCGTGAAAACTAATTGGTGAAGCAAATTGACTTTTTTACATCTTACAGCCTGAAATGTCCGCTCGATGAAGGACTGAATTTCTTTTCTTATTCTGCATACCTTTTTTGTGCTGTATAAATGACATAAATGGTTGCAATAAATTTTTTGATTTTGTGGAGGTAAAAACCAATCGCGTAGACTTTACGTATTATTTATTTTACATCATATGTTGCTGCGTATGAATGTTGTGAATGTGTCGAAGTAAATAATGATTTCATGTATTAGTTTATTGTTCTCACTTCTTACATGGTCAACTTCTTTAGTTAATTCAGCTACAATTATTCCATCATTGTCAACGACAGTGCTCGCTGAGGGGGCTTCGGAATTAGTACACCTATTGATTTTCTCAACGGAATTGTTATACAATTTACGCTGTTATCTTTGTCATTTGTTTTTAACAATAACATTTCTACTTCTTTTCTGTTGTTCTGTCTTTCTACTCTGACTTCATGGCATTCAGAAGAATCAGTCTTGACTACGTCGATGCACTTAGGCAGCTTCTAAGTAGAGACCACATCTACCTGTAATATACGTTTCAATGGAAGGTTTAAAAGTTCATTTTTCAAGTCTCGAACGTAATCAATCTCTTTAAAATGTTCTGAACATACACGAACAGTATCAGGGTCGAGAGCATCTAACCGCTTACACGCGTTTAGTCTTCTAAACTTACCTCTTTATCTCTCTGAAATCTGTGAAATATCGCATTCTTCTGTCTGCCGTGGTTCGTACAGCACGCAACAGCACAACACACCATCGTCACTAATAAGCCATCACTTATCACTTACAACTACGTAACACATACACAAGCTATAAAGATCCAGTGGGAAGCCATTTCTGTGGAGATACATTAATAATAGCAATGTTACGGTCCCGCCGGATAACTGTGCTGGTCTCCTGGTGACGTCAGTGGCGTGGCATACGACTGCGCATCCGGCGGTTGACCCCTACCGTCTAATCTAGTATCCGTGGGCTCTGCTAACAGTATACTGCGCCTTCCACATCGCTGGCAACGCCTTCTACATAACGCAGGTGACTTTGAAGGAAAGTAACAGGTACAAGTATGTAACGGTTTGGTATCGGTTGTGAAGAAATAGTTGCTACTAGTGAAGCTGCAACACTCGTATTTTTCATCTATTATATATTTAATATGTTTGTAATAAACGGCGAACGTCTTAAAAGAAAGGTACGTGTTTAACATCCAGTCGACATCGTAGCCATTAAAGGCGGTGCATATTCTCATACCCTTTGAAAAAAACCAACCTGGAATTTGCCTGGAGTTATTTATGGAACGGTTCGTTTGCGGGAAACCGATAATCTCTAAAGTTCTTGACGAACTGCTTTGAAATTTTGAAAGAATTTTGCATTCTTCAAAATACAGTTTTCATATATGTCTTTGTAACTTTTTACGACTTTATCTAACAATGTTTCCCCATTATAAAAATGTCCAAATGTTTGTATAGTCTACGGGACTTAACTACGGGGTCATCAGTCCCTACACTTACAAACTACTTATGAACTACTTACGAACTACTTACGAACTAGAACGGCACAAATATCCATGCCCGAGGGGGGATTCGAACCCCCGACCGTAGTGGCCGTGCAGACCGTGACTGTAGCGCCTCAGTCACCGCGGCCACCGCGGCCGGCTCCCCATTATACACTTTGTATGAAAGATATATTTAAAATTAGGTATATGGAAAAACACATAAAACAATGCAACGTTGCAACTAACTCTAAACAAGGCTCTAGGTGAGACTTAGTTGTATAAAAAGATAGAGTAAGTGGAGTAAATTGATGCACAGATATGGGAGAAGGGAGGAAGAGGCAGGAGGTGGAGATGCACAGAAAATGGGGGAAGAAGGATCGGATGGACAAAGAGAGAGAGGGGAAAATGGAGGAGATGAATGGGGTAGGGGGAGGAGGGGTTGCACAAGAAGGGAATAGGGTATGGACAAAGAGAGAAGATCAAAGAGAGGGCGGACAGAGGGGAACAGAGAAAGAAGAACAGGGAGTGTTGGTGTTGGCTGTATATCTAATTCCCGTTCATAAGTCAGGCGAGGCCGAAGCTATCGAAACAATAAAGGTGGTAGATGAGTTATCGGGACAGTAAAATATGATGGTCGTAGTATAGAGGATATAAAATGCCGAATGGCAATCGGAAGAAAGAGAGAGGGGAGAAAATGGAGAAAATGCACTTAGTCACTATATAAAAAAATACACAAGTAAAAAAAATGACAGCTTAAAAAATATTTTGTAAGCTGCCATGTTTTTAACTTGTGTATTTTTATATAGTGACTAAGCGCAATGTTGCATTTATTATTTTATACCCATTTTTTTTAACAAGATGAACAGCTTGTAAAATATTTATGTGACCAAATGATGGTGACACAGTTAACCAAAACCGGTCGTCATTGAATAAATTATTAATGTGCGATCTTGGCATTTCATTTTGGAAACTATAAATCTGATACCGCAGTCATGGAACGCTTCGACGTTTCATTATGTTTATTTATATTTTTTTGTGACGAACAACACTTTTTATGTTTTTTAAACTTATTAAAATTACTAAACACCATTTCGTAATCTTATCGATATCTGACCGAATGTTAGTGCAAAGTTTTTAAAAACAGTATATTATGAAGGATAATTCTTTTACCTTCGCAATAGGGGGTTATGGAATGGTGCGAATTGACTTACATGGAACACTTTCGAAGTTACTTGACCATCTATATACATTACTTTCCATCATAGATACCCAAAAGGTTCTGAATCCAATTACAAACTTCGCTTGATACCCGGCATACAGGAAAATTGCTGGTCACATTTAACGTGAGCGAATTTTTCAAAATCTATGCTGATTTGTGAAGCGATTTCTCATTATGTTTGGGCTCAGAATATGATCTAATATTCTATAAAAATAGATTCCTATGATACTGGTCGGTTCAGATAGACAGGGACATTAGATTTTTTCCAGCAGCTGTGCACTGTTTTGGTCCTACAAATATTAGTTAAAAGACACTCCAACTTAGACACAAAATAGAGAACAGTGTATGACAGCAATTTATACGAACACAGGACCTTTCTTTTCTACTCTTGTTGACTGCAGCTTTTTCACATAGATATTTCTCCATGTTGCTAGTAATGCTGAGAAGTGCTATTAAACACCCCATGTGGGGAATAGAAATTCAATGTTTACTTTCCTCCTGTACGCTTCGTAGGCGATAATTATCGTCTGTAATGGTTCTTAGTTTTAATTTTTATACTTGTAACTGCTTACTACATTGTGTTATTTGACTTTACAGATTTCATCTGAAGCAATTAAAATAACTTAATTTACCAGCACAGTGAGAAAGTACTGTCCGTTTATTGCAATATTCATGATTCAAGAAAATGAAATTTTCTATTACAAAAATAAATAAATAAAAATAAAATAAAATGAAATAAATAAAACAAACAACCCTTACGTTTCTCAGAAATATCCTGTCTATGGGCAGTAGTTTACCAATTATTAATTTTTCAGTTCTTACGCTACTTTTTCATTGCCTACTTTACCACAATTATGATGCTAATGAATTATCGCAGAGACATATTTACCTCGTGTCTGTGATGAGCAGCAGGATCGTGCGTCCCTGGGAACTGGAAGGCACAGCAGTGGTAGGGATACGTCAGCAGCGCTACGCGGATGTTCTGAAACAAGGGAAACAATAACAGTCTACAAATAATCTTCTTAACCAGTATAAAACCTCAAACCTAAATCAGTTTGTTGTATTTACAGCGAGTAAATCCTCAGGATTGTAAGTTCTCGTTCGTGGGTAAATCTTACGAGCTAATTTGTTGTAATGAGAACTGTTGTGGCGTCGCCATTCGCCACAACGCCGGCGGTGTAAACATGTCGCCACGCCACTTCCAGAAGAGGCGGTAAGTCGCTGTATGGTACTTCGACCGCCGCTGCCGCCTCAAGTCTCGTACCTCTCTGCCTCTTCAGAAGAAGAGGGTGCACCACAGTCACGTCAGTGCAGTCTACCAGTATACGACAGTCAGTAGGGGAGACCGGGGCACGTTGGCAATAGGGGCAGGATGGCCCAGTCGAATTAGTTGATACAGTAGACGCTAGATCGTCTTAGGAATCAATCAGAAGGTAAGTAGCACTGTCCTTCTCCTTATACAGGGCCAATATCGCAGGCGGCGAAGTTTTGGACAAGCTGTAGCCCTCAATTGTTGGCCCACTTTACGTTTCGGTAGTAACACTAAAAGTGGGCCTTTGCGATCGTCTTTTGACAGCTCGAAATTTAAATGAAAATGACGGCTTAAACATTCATCTGACATGAAAATTGAATACCCGAATTTGTAGAGGATAAAATTCTCTGCAACTTTGCTCTCTTATTATATATATATATATATATATATATATATATATCGTATCGTTTCAGAGATATTTACAAAAATATCGGAGTTTTGACACCCACCATTGAATTAACGGAAACCAGCCGTTCGCAGAAATCACGTGACATTCCTCTGGCATTCGCCATCTTGCGTTGCGTATTTGATGATTTTCTTCTTGTAACTTACACGTTGTCATTTCAAAGCAATAGCGCACTGAAGAATTAACAAAAACACATCGTTCTTCGTACGATAAATCATAATTTTGTGTCTACAAATGCCATATTAGCATCAGTTAACAACAGCCATCAATAGTATGTGATTAAAGAACGCAGCTTGTAGTTGTTAGCTGTAGTGTAGTGGGCAATGCATTGGGCTGTGATGCTGAAGGTCAGTGGTTCGGAACCCGCCACTACCTATTTTTTTTCCTAAAAGGGTTTTTGACACTCTTATTTATTTTTTATTGTTGAGATTATTATTTTGGTCCAAAATGTTTGCAAAAACTTACAAAACTACAAATCTAAAGTGGGCCGTAAAACACGTCAGTGCGATTTTTTTTTGGTGCGCGTTTCAGAAAAATTCTACTCCGTTAATGTGGGTTATTTAACTTTTGCTTGCTTTAGGCGCAACGGTATGACTAGTATAATAAAAGGTCGTAGTTAAAGGATTATTTATAAATAGCATACAGACTTAATTGCTGCACTGAGTTCTCTAAAGAACAGAATTTATTGTAAAGATGGCGATGGGGCAGAGAGAACGGGGCACGATGGCCAGCCGAGACAACTTGTCACGTCCTATAGGAGCTGTACTTCTTTAAACTCGATTAAAGGTTTGTTACTTTTAATGATATCAACTTTTACAATTCTTCGAGTTTATTACATTATTAACATACTTGTCGAAGTTATAAACATATTTTGATACGTTTTAGAGGTCAAAAGATCGTCATATTCACGAGAAGAAAAGCGTTGAATAAACGACAACCAGTAAATTTGATCTGAGAAGTCAGGATCTAGTTCATCTCCTTGTTTTCAAAACATGAGATACGGCTCTGGTTTAAACCTTTGTTTTATTTGTAGTATCATAAAAATGATCCGAAATTATAAAGGAATAAAGGGGAATGACTACTGAAGATACAATGCTTACAGCAGTTTTAGAAGTAAAAGAAAAGGTAAGATCTGTGAGGACTGTTAGCGAAGACTTTGGGATTCCAAGAAAATTGTACTGGAGGTACTGTGCTAATTACAGACAGACCTCATGCCAGTTTGCACAGTTAATTGAAACTCAGGAAACAGAAATTGATTTTCAACCCTTCCCATTGGACCAAAGTATTGGAAAGTAATAATGAAGAAAAATTAGATCAGACTTAAAAAGGCCTTTTTCAAAGAGGGAATTCAAGAAATAGTAGAATGAAATTAACCAAAGCAACTGCAGGAGATATAAAACGCAAAATGGGCAATATGGTGAGAATGATGACGATGAGGAAGAGTCAAAATGCCTTTTTTGAAACAGTCAACTAGAGAACAAGTAATTCAGTGTACAAACTGTGAGCGTTGGGCTCATCAGAGATTCGTGAAAAATTATATCCGTGGACTATTTTATAAATGTTAAGACTTTGCTGATCCTTTGGGAGCTGGACATTGATTAAATTTGACTGGTTTATATTAAGACACTATAAATCGTAATAAGTTCAACTTGATATTATGTGCATTAAAGTATATTTCTTAATAACTGTTAGTTTTATTTGGATTTCGTAGTTATACTTACCAAAAGACTACATGGGTCAAAGTGCCCCAGCCTATGGGCCAGCTTTTCCTGAAGTAGGAGCAGATTAGCCCACTTGACATGTGTCCAATAATTAATTTTTCTAATAATTTAACTAATATTTTCAAGCTTAATAACTGCCATTCAAATTCAGTAAAGATCTGTCTAATATTTAATAATAATTTCATAAATTTAAATATGTCAAATAAATTAATATTAACAAAAATAAAAAAATAATGGCCAACATACCCCGGTCTCCCCTATAGCAGAGTAAGAAGCTGAGCCAGCAGTTATACTTTGAGATCCGCCTACAGCGAGAAGCCTGAACACTACTATTGACTGATGGAAGAGATCGTTGCAGAGCTATGTATCTGATAGGATCTTGCAGCAACAGGCACACCTAAAAGTTGAGTATTACCTTCAATTGTAATAAAAGTATATGTCAAGTAATCATTTCTTTCAGTTGCAGACCTGGTCCACAATCCTTGCTAGCCATGGACCATGTTTCGAACCTAAACATTCCGAGAATACAAATGTTCAAAATGTTCAAATGTTTGTAAATCTATCGGACCTAACTGCGTGGTCATCAGTCCGTAGCTTACAATCTACTTAAAACTAGGTAAACTAACCTAAGAACAAACACATCCACCCCATGCCCCAGGGAGGACTCGAACCTCCACGGCGAGCAACCGCGCGGTCCGCAGCGGGACGCTTTAGAGCGCTCGGCTACTCCACCGCGGCTCCGAGAATACAAAAAGAACTTAACGTAATGTGTACCTCAACATTTAGATCCTAAGTAACGTTAAAAATGTAAATATTTCACGTTCATTATAACAGAGTAAAAACAAGTGAATGCATTCTCACGCTGATACAGCAGTAATAAAAGTACGTTGTATAACGAATCGTTCAAAGCCAAACCCTATTTAAGGAAGTATTTGTCCAAATGTTTGTAAATCTATGGGACTTAACTGCTGTGGTTACTTGTCTCTAGACTTACAAACTACTTAAACTAAGATAAACTCACCTAAGGACAACAAACACACACACCCATTACCTGAGGGAGGACTCGAACCTCCGACGGCGAGAAACCTCATGCTCCGCAGCGAGGCGCCTTACACCGCTCGCCTACTCCACCGCGGCAAGGAAATATTTTGAATATATCTCCTTGATCCTGTTTTGACTAAATATTCCGTCAATATAAATTAACTTTCAATAAAAATGGACAGATGAACGAGATTAAAAGAAAGAAATCAAATCTCTATGAGCTTCGAGGTGATGTAGTGTTTTGTTTTACACCATAGAAGTACGTTGCAAATTCATCCTTATTCTTCTTTGATCTCGAAGGCGAATAGTCCTGTGTTTGTTTATGTCAACACCGAATCGTGAATCGTTAAATAGGAAAAGTTACTTAAAGTGTAGTTTCAAAGTTTATGTTGTATTGACCAGTGATTTAACCATTTAAATTTCTCTATTTAACAATTCTTGATTTAATTTATCAGTGCTAGAAAGTGAGGTATTACTCTATCAGTGATAACGTATCTGAAAAGAAGAAAAATCAGTTTAGACAAGCATCTTTGGTAATGATTTGATTTCAGTTGAACTTAATCAGATTTCACATACGATAAATACCTTAAAATGACATTTAAGAACTTATTTAGAACATTTCGCTGCGCGGCTATATTGGTCAGTGATAATATTAAAATGCAATAATATAAACACTCTGGTGTCGACGATTTAATATATGCTAGCTGGAAATTCTGTTCAATGTCGATAACTGTCTCCAGCCTAAATCTTGACGAAAATGAATTGCATACAGTAACACCTGATTTCCAAACAGTTACGTTTGACTAACTTGAAAATGAAACACATTATTAAAATTTGCTTGGATCAGTGGTGTAGCGTTCTCTGTCATTATAAAGAGACATCAGAACTAGATTTAGTTGGATGTGACATGGAGTTACGACATATAACCGTCCGTTTCGTCGCAACAAAACAAACATATTGATTAAATAAAAGAACTGGCCGCTTCAACGGACTCTTCATTCTTCATGTTTCTAACTTATGTATTTTTTTATATAATGACTAAGTGTAATGTTGCACTTATTATTTTATACCTAATTTTTTAACAAGATGACCAGATTATAACATATATATGACCAGATGATGGTGACACAGTGCACCGAAACCGGTCGTCACGTAATAAATTGTTAGTTTGCGAACTTGGCTTGTCATTTTGAAACTGTAAAATAAAATGTGGCTCACTCCAAGTCAGAGAATAAAAAGTAAAATTTAAAACATGTCTACAACAAAAAATTTTGGAGCACGGCCACACACAGGTCGAGTGAGCACTGCATACTCAGTGCTCACTCGACCTGTTTATTTAACAACTATTTTAATGTGTTCCACCATTGCTGAACTGCAGCCATGTTTAAAATTTTATAATTAAGAAAACTTATGAACTGCCTTACACTAAAGACGACACAACCATCCATGCCGAGGGGGGATTCGAACCCCCGATCGTAGCGGCCGTGCAGACTGTGACTGATGCACCGCAGGCCGCTCGCCCACTGCGACCGGCCAGCGGCACCACTTTTTGCGTAACCCGCCCCCCCCCCCCAACATTTTGCACGGCAATATGCGGGCGCATGCAACGAAAGCTATGGTTCGGTCGAAGGGACTGGGGAGTACTGTACTATCCACCATACACCTCGGACTTAAGTCCTTGTGACTTTGATTTGATTCAGAAGATGAAGGAACCAGTTTGTAGCATTCGCTTCAGAACTATTCCAGAGATTCGACATGCAGTAGACCGCTCCATTCGCACCATCAACTCAACAGGCTCTGGTAACGGAATACTACGCATTACACATCGCTGTCAAGAGGTTCTACACAACGCTGGTGTTTACATTGAAGGACAGTAACAAGTGCAAACATGTAACGCTTTTGTATCGATTGTGAAAAAATAGTTGCCACTAAAAATATTCAAATGTTTGTTAAGCTTATGGGACTTAACTACGGAGTCATCAGTCCCTAAACTTACAAACTACTTATGAACTACCTAAGACTAAGGACGGCACAAATATCCATGCCCGAGGGGGGATTCGAACCCCGACCGTAGTGGCCGTGCAGACCGTGACTGGAGCGCCTCAGTCCCCTCAGCCACCGCGGCCGGCTAGTTGCCACTATTTAAGTTCCAATCCTCGTATATAGTATCCGCAAACCAACTCGAGATCTGTACGTCTATAGTTGAAGAAACTAGTAACTAGAATATCCACGTAAGATTGTTCTTGAAGTGGAAAGTTACACGCCCTAACGAAAGCGTTTAGCATTTTCTACCATCCTGACGTTACAGACGAGAATTATACCTGCTAGTGATTGTGTTGAAATATTGTCTAGGAAAATTCGATCTTTATGGAAAATGAGAGATTTGTTTCGGTATTGCGCTCTCAGGTGGGTACCTAGAATGTAATGCAACACAACGTTGGCTGACAGGCAGGACCAAACCATGAGTCAGCTTTTTTTTTAGATGGGTGCCCATCGATGTGCCGTTGTACGTAATGGACAGCATGGCGTGTGTAGCACGTGGCCTGTTGCGTGCACCTGCCCGCCCAGCAGGTAGTGAAGGTGAGCCGTCGCCCATTAAGCTTAAGCGATGTGCCCGCGGGGGCGGCAGCACATGCCACACCTGTCACGTCAAGCCACGCCTCTGTCACGCGATCCCAGCACGCTCTGCCGTATGTCGCAGTAGTGACAGGCCTCAAGCGTCTGATACGGGTAACTGTGAGCTTCTCAAAATACACTACGTGATATAACCAAAAGTCTTCAGGTAAAACTTCCGGACTGATAGGCCGTCGTCCAGGTACAAAACTTCCTCCCAACGTTTCGTCTCCAACTGCGGGAGACATCTTCCAGGGTCTTCCGGCAACTGCCACAGTGGTCTTTTTCTTTTTTTTTTTTTTTTTTTTTTTTGTGGGCCCGGCGCTTTGTGCCTCGTCGACATGTGTAGGGTGTGAGGTTTCAATTCTTAATTTATAATAAAGGTTACATTTGTAGGAACAGGCGTACTTGGGCTTCAGGAGCCCTTAGCCGACCTAAATTGTTGTCCCTTTCTTTTTATTGTTACTACTTACTCTACTTCCATTTCTTCAATTATGGATCGGGGTACTTTGTATCTTTGTCCTTGTCTGTGGTGGGCTGTACCTATTTCTCTTAGTTGTGATACTGTGTCCCTTAGTTGATCTATCTTCATTTATATTTTCGTGGCCTTTTTTCTGATAGCCTTTTTTAGTGTGTCTAGCCCTGTTTCCTCGTGCATTCTACGTGTAGGTTCCCATGGGGGGGGGGCTTTTAAAATCCATCTTATTTTGTACTACTTGTATTGACTTCATTTGGGTTTTTGACGCTATTGCCCAGCCTGGACTGCCAAAGGAGTGAGGGTAGTACAGTCGACTTATATAATCTTAATTTGGTTTCCGTTTTTAGTTGGTCACTTATGAAGAAAGGTAGTAATGCTTTCGCCATCTGGATGCATTTTTGTTTCTTTGCTTGAATGTGTTTATTGAAAAACATGCCTGAGTCTAAGACGACACCTAGGTATTTAACTTCCTTTGACCAGGGTAGTCTATGTCCTAATAGCTCTATGCGTTCAATTTGGGGTCTTTTCCTGGTGAAATATACCATTTTCATTTTGCCCGCATTGAGAGTTACTTTGTTGCTCCTGCACCACGAGGCAACTTGGTTCATCTGTCTTTGAAGGCGATTTACATTTGCGTAGTGTTGTCTGCCACTTGTGTATAATACCGTATCGTCGGCGAATTGCGCAAGTTGGACATTGTTGGCAAGTGGGAGGTCGTTTATGAAGATGTTGAAGAGTGACAGTGAAAGGACCGAACCTTGAGGAATTCCAGCTGGCAGCGTTTTTGTGCTAGATTTTTGTCCTTCAACTGTGACTAGAATTTTTCTGTCTTTTACATAACTCCAGATGAGGTGTGTATAACAGTCAGGGATTGATGTTTGGGTGGCTATCTTGAATAACAGTCTCTCTCTCCAGACTCGGTCATACGCCTTTTCCCAGTCTAGGAATGCTGCTGCCGTTGCAAAAGAGATGTTTAGGTGTCGAGTGTTATGTTCTATTACTTTGATTAATTGTAGTTCTGCTGAAAGTTTGCGTTGGAAGCCAAACTGTTCCATACGGATGGTTCCATCTTCTGCTAGTGGTCGTTGGGACTGTGGTCTGAGTGGCTCTCGCATTTATAGAGGGCATAGAGGGCACCACCATACGTCACGTCAGGCTGACCATGTGGCTATCTCTGGCCGTTTCCTTCCTAATGTCATCCGCTGATTGCGAATGTAACAGACGTTTTCCTGCCTCAACATTTGCTATAATGTCCTTAACTTCCTGGATGTATCTGTAATTAAACGGGAGGACGGGACTCTGGGACATAAGCTATACCGAAAGGACACACACACACTGGTCGATACCTCCACGAGGAATCAAACCATCATTCGAGGCAAAAGAAGGGGTATCATTAAAACCTTGGTGGAGAGAGCTAACAAAATCTGTGAGCCAGTTTACTTGGAGGATGAACTAAATCACCTACGATAGGCCTTCGAGAAAAATGGATACGGTGGCAAGGAAATTGATCGAGATCTCCATCGAAGAAGAGAAGAATCCAGAAGTTTCTAGCAACAACGGCAACCATGAGGAAAAGTTTTCCTTCCGTACATTAGCAGAATTACTTATAGCATTGGGAAAGTATTGGCCAAACATGGTGTCGAGACGATCTACAGGCCCACCAAGAAGATAAAGGAATACTTCAGATCAGTAAAAGACAAACGTTACCCCCTAGCAACACCTGGGGTATACAAAATTCCTTGTAGCTGTGGTCAAGTACATATTGGAACAACTAAAAGAAGCATCAACCCCCACTTAACTGAACAAAAAAGGAACTGTCGTCTGGGCCACACGGAGAAATCGGCAGTAGCAGAACAATGTTTTTCAACATGGGAACCATCAAATAGAATTTAATGAAACGAGCGTTTTAGCTAGAACATCACATTACCATGCACGCATGTACAGAGAAGCAATAGAGATTCACAAACTGAAAGAAAGAAGGTCTGATGTTAGATAAAATATGGATGTCGACATTGCACCAACAAGATGACAATCGATTACTTTTAATCGAGAATGACGACGTCATCAAAGATAGCCACACAGTCAACCTCACGTGACGTATGGTGGTGCCCTCTATAAATGCAAGAGCCCTTCAGACCACAGTGGCAGTTGCCGGAAGACCCTGGAAGATGTCTCCCGCAGTTGGAGACGAAACGTCGGGAGAAAGTTTTATACCTCGACGACGGCCTATGAGCCCGGAGGCTTTACCTGAAGACAACGCGAGCCGTGAAAGTACACGTTGCATGATAATACCAAAAATATTTTCGAAACACCTTTATTGTCAATCCCTGCGTCGCTGAAATTTGCTTTAAACGAACCTCGAGCCCTCCTTTCTAACGGCGCAAAATCATATCGCTCCGCCGCCTCATCCTTAAGCTCAGTGATATTTACGACAAAAAGGTCAGAGCTCAGAATTTCGTGTGAGATGTAAGGTGAGAAATTCGTGTATACTGATCCCGCATTTCATCACCGTTCTGCCCAGTACCAGCGTAAATATCTTTAACGGTAAGAAGTTGCTAACACTTCCCCCTATTACCCACATTTAACCGCTTCTTTTGACGCTACTGCGATGGATACCAGGACACCCAAGCGTAAAACCATGTGTTTTACTTACAGGTGGTCGAATAAAATATTTCATTCACACAACCGGTCATAATCGTCATGAAAAGGGCTTATGAAGTCCCATAATGGCGCCTATGAAACAAGCCTTCCCACACATTTGCACTCCGTAACTACAATTCGCACTGGATTGTGCAACAAGATGACGTTCTTGAGAATTTAAAAGACTTTTGCCAGTCTCCTTCTCTGAATTCGTGGGAGTCTAGCCCAACTCTTCCTGGCCTGACCCTTCTACAGTATAATACAACAACAGTTTTTGCTCTGGTCCAGTATACATGGTGAGATCAGTCAGAAGTTCAAAACTGTTTCACAATATTTCAAAATGTCCTTAAGTACAATAGGTTGTTCATGCATTCTCAGTTTAGTCTGCTTTGCTCTGTTCTGTGGCCTGAAGTCGCTGCAATACCATAACTCAATGTGCTACCTGCATACCTTCATTCGTCTCTTATAAACTGCACCTGTTCAGGGATTCGGCACTTCATCTAAGTGATACTTCAATCGGGTTTTTGATTTCCAGAAGTCGTCTTAAATATTTAGCTCATCATGATCATCTTGGGCAGTTTCCAGCCTCTGGCCAGGACTGCTTCGAACATAAGCCCCTCCAACGTCTTCTCTCTTCACGTTAGTCCAGTTTCCTCCTTTCTTCCCGACACATTCCTCCATTCCCTTCAGCCATTTGTCTCTCGGTTTTCTTCTTGATCTCTTTCCTTCGAGTTCCATCTCATGTATCCTCCTGCGTATCCTCTTCTCCTCTATTCTCTTAATATGCCCATACCATCTCAGTCGTAATTTCTCTAACTCCTCTAGTAATGGTTCCATCTTCATTAAGTTTCTGATCTTCTCATATCTTTGTGACTCCAATACTGTTCCTTACGAATTTTATGTCATTAGCTTGTAATTTGTTTTTCTCTCTTCCTTTCATAACCCAGGTTTCGGATGCATGTATCAGGCCTCTGACACTCTTCCGAAATGCTTCTTCTTTTCTCTCCTGAGCGTTTATTTCTCTTTCGTTTTCTTTTCCTCTTCCTGTTTCGGGCTTCCTAGATACTTGAAACTCTCCACAATCGGTCCCAACTATTGTTAGTCCTGTTCTTCCTCTACCCTTTGTTCTTGTTGTGATAATCATCTCTTACTTATACTACAATGTCATCCCATATTCTTGTACTGCTTGTTAGCATACGTCCTACTGCACTTACACTTGCACTTCCCGCTCCGTAAATATTTAATTTTGTCATCTTATGCTCACAAAATGTTTTTTATACAGAATCCAAGTATTTTGTAAAAGAAAATGTAAATGAATTTCAAAATAAAATGCTCCAATTGAGTCATGTGATTCCATGCGACTTCAAATTCCATGATTCTGTGCGTGCTACCGTAAAACTCAATAACTGAGGTATATTGTTTGGACACTCACGTTTCAGTAAACTGTCTACAAAGACTGTGTACAATCCTTCGTATCGACTGCTCACTAACCGACACAGCACCGCCAGAACAGATTTAGAAGGCGCCACAGCACGCACCAATTGAGAGAAGATGCAGGGCCACACACACAGCCGACGCTGTGTTCAACGCTCCCTATACCACGTGCTCAAAATCTGGGCAGCTGACCTCCAAACTGTGTCAATTACGTCTGGAATATGTTCTGAAACCTTATGTGCATGAACATAAATTTTACTTGATGCTGGATTCATGGGGTGACCAAACCGACATGACGCGCTGCCGATGATGATGCTCACCCGATCTGCTCTCTTAAAGTGGTACCATCGAAATGCACCTTTATTTGCCAATCTTGTCACATTTACTTGTTTTGACAGGCCGAGAATTTTATCGCAAGACTTCAAAATCATGCCACATCACACGAGAGCAGAGAAATTCATTATAGAGCAGGTGCCATTAAAATTCATGCCTGGTCCATAATCAGTTGTCCGCGCCTGCCTTTCAAGATATGCTTTCATACTCTTCGTAAGCGTCGAAATTAATATCTGTTAGACCTGTCTTCAGCCCATATAAATTAGGTATCTCGGACAACATATGCAAGTGGCAATATGCCGTAGCCCACTTTTGTTGTTTTGTTCCCTAATTTACTGCAGTGATTTTCAAATGTATGAAAACCGTATTATTCAATTTTCGGTGGCAGTAGGTCAGCGATATTACAAGTTTACATAGAACTCACATCTTCAACATGCAAATTGTCTTGGGTTATTTACTGTCTTTGCGTATATACGGTTTACTTTGTATTTGGGTATTACTTTATCATTAATGTGTGTTTATCAGTTTTCTTGTCTGTTTATAATTCGAATAACGTTTTCGATGTATTTTGTATATTTTATATTGTTTCATTCCTTTCATGTATCGTTGTGTTTGTTCCATATGTGTGACTAGATGATCATCTTGTGACTAATTTCGATTTCTTACAGAATATTCATTGTTGGTTATTTTTGTTAATGTGTAACATCTCAAGTGCTTCTTTTATTGGTTTAACTTCGTGTTTTTTGCGATGAGGTGATGGTAGAAAGTAGATGGATTATTTCCGTTATCCTTGAAGTATTCCTTGCATCTGCTGTTCTGGTGATTTGGTCTATATAAAATTGGTGGCGTGTGTTTTATGTAATTTTATAGACTCCAAGGATGTTGTATATTAGTGTGTGTGTGTGTGTGTGTGTGTGTGTTGTGTGTCTTTTATAGATTTTATGGTCCTTGCTGTGCTTGTTTTGGTAGGTATATCTAACGTTCGCGTGCCTGAATGTTTTATTAATTTTGTTTGATATGTACCCTAGGTACGCTGTAGGTATTGTAGGGAGGTTCTTCCTTACTGTGACCCTATTTCCCTATTTAATGTTCTCTCTCTGTGTATTTTCTACGATTTTAATATGTTTTCTGTTGGAGCAGCTTCTGTATAATTTTAGGGTTGAATTTAGGGTCTGGATTTCTTTCTTCTGTTAACTATAGTGTGGAAGAAGAACATTTTTGCTCATAAAGTAGAGTAATAAAAAAATTATTATTACTATATGATTAGCTATGTCTCTCAAAGCCATGTTCTACCGTCCATAGAAATTTACTACACGCCGCAATCTAATTCAAGAGACTATGCTCAAATATTCCACATTAGTTGATCCATTATTAAAAACGGTAACTCTTAGGGAATTTCAATAATCTTCATATATAATTTGAAACCTTTATGAAAAGTTTCGGCCGAGGGCATTGAGGCGCTATGCTGCGATACGCGAGGACGGTTCCCGTCGGGGGTTCGAAGCCCTCTCGGGCATGGATGATTGTGCTGTCTTTAGTTTAAGGTAGTTAATGAGTAGTTTGTAAGTTTAGGAACTGATAATCCCGCAGTTATGTCGCATAAGCTTAACATTTTTTTTTTTTTTTTTTTTTTTTTTTTTTTTTTTTTTTTTTTGAAAAATTTTCTCACTGATATCAACCAGGTAATGAGGAACGAAATAAACGTTTACGCCCACTGCCTTTCGCTAGGTGGCTCAGTGGTAAAGTGAAACATTACAAATTCAAAGGTGGCAGGTTAGATCTTTGATTTTAGTCTGTCGTCGTTTCTTACATTTTTGCTAATGTTGCTGATGTGAAAAGTACCGAGCTGCACCGTGGTTAGGAATCCTCGTGAAATCGTTAGTCGTCTTTAAAGGCTGGGTAAGTCTGTTTAAAGGTAGAACGTTGAATTTATTCTCCAGAAGTATCTTTGAAATACCGTATGAATATGAGTAGATGTCATTTCTTGATATCCGCGCAGTGAGAATGAACATCGAAATGGAGTCCTATTGTCCATACATGCAATGCATTCTGGTACGGTTTAGCCATCTCGCTAAGCAATAATTACTTGTATTCTGAGCCCAAAGTGCTAGTGTTGTAATTTGACTTAATAAAAGGAGAATATTCTAAGGTGGCACAACGGATAAAGGACATATACACAGGACCAGCACTGACGAAAGTTTCAAGTAAAACAGCAGAGACCAAGCAAGAAATATCCAACATAACGTAAATTTATGTTTCGCATATTCTACTAAAATTTCGAATAAGAAGCTGTACCATAAGTTTCTAAAATATACCACATGAACCAACACAAAGATTATTCTCTCTCCTTTTGCACTTGTATATTCACTTTGCGAAACACCTGTATAGGTACTTCCTCTCTGAGGTGCTGACAAATAAGTGTCTATAATCGTAAGTACGAATAATGTCCATTAGTATCTAGCAAGAAATATCTGGTTAAATAGATTTAGGAGATACAGTGTACTGTAAAAAATAACTCGGCACTTCAGTTACTAAAGTAACAGTAGGTGGTGGTGCCCGGATACGGCTTCAAACAGCTGTGTGTCGAATTTCTGCAGACGCTGACGGCAGTTGTATAGAACGGTTTCACGTGAAGCCTGTCAAACGGAAGCCACAGGTCGGGAATTGTCCTACGTGCCCGCGCCTAGGACCTAGTCAAGCAAGACACAGCTCTTCACGTTCGCTTTGTGAAACAATTTTCTTTGGAGATATCTTGAACTGACAGTCTACCTTTAATACTATTATTCTGTTGGTAATGAAATCTCATTGACTACGTTTTATGGTCCATAAATTCAAAATACAGGGTGATTATAATCAAACTTTCAAAACGCTGTAAAAATAACAACACTGGTCAGAATGACGTCAAATTGCAACGGAATATTACTGGTGAAGGGGGGAAACGTATGGCAGACGAAAATCAATAGATGGCGCTGTAAGCATCATAATTTAATAGTGGTCGACTAGAAATGACAAATGGATATTACAACAATATCTAAGGTGTAAGTTAAACAAAAAGTACTATTAAGTCTGCACGGGCGTACAGGTGTGTAATTGTTAGTTATGTAAGCCCATCCACCACGTTAAGGTAATTTCACAGCTGGAAAAACTGATTTTTCAAATGTTTGTAAGGCTGCAGGGACTTAACTGCGGGGTCATCAGTCCCTAAACTTACAAACTACTTATGAACTACCTTATACTAAAGACGACACAAACGTCCATGACCGAGGGGGGATTCGAACCCACGACGGTGGACTGCCGCGCGCACCACATCACGGCGCTCCAGCACGCGCGGCTAATCCGCCGTGGCAACTTATTTTTAATTGACCAAGAAATCGTATAAAAAGCATCAATCACACTGAATACGTATTTTTTTATTTCTGTTTTAATGCCACAAAAACATGTTAAATATGCTGTGCACAGTTTTCTGCAACAAGCTGAAATCGAGAAACAGCATGTTCCACAACTGATCGAAGTGTTTTCGGGCTCACATTCAGAATGTATCGTGCAATGCGTGCATTCACTGCAGCTAAGTTCCCAGTCGGAGTACTGAACATATCTTTCGGATACCCCACAGCCAAAAGTCACACGGATTAAGACCGGGTGATCCGAACCGGTTGGCTGGTAATTCTAGCATTTCCGAAATGGCGATTCGGCACCTGCTTAGTTGGATTTGCAATGTGCGGAGGTGCACTATTTTGCATAAAAATGATCCCATCTACATATCCACGCCGTTGGAGAGGTGGAATAACATGGTTGTGCAAAAGACGTTCATAGCGCTTGCCACTGACGGCGCCGCGGCGGAATGGCATAGCACTCTAAGGCGCCTTGCGCTTCGCAGATGCTCGCCGTCGGGGGTTCATCTCTCTCTCTCTCTCTCTCTCTCTCTCTCTCTCTCTCTCTCTCTCTCTCTCTCACACACATACACACACACACATATATATATATATATATATATATATATATACTCTTCGCGCACCACCACTCGACATCTCCTACATTGCTTTGGCCACTTCTTCCACTGACGTCGAATCAATTCGTGTCCTTCCTCTGCCAGGATGCACACCAAAGCAACCCATCTTTTCGAATTTCCGAATCATTTTCTCCAGACCCATGGTAGTGATCGGACCTACGCCTTTCTTCAAAACCTTCAGTTCCCGGATCTTCTGCAGAGCGACGCGTGCAAAGATTTATGTAAAACGGCTTTACAAGCAGAGCGCGTTTGTGTGTTGCGCCAGTCACAGCGAACGTGTCAGACGTGAAATAAGGAAAAGCCGTGTACTTATGATGTTTATACCAACTTCAATGTCTTGTGTGCAAACAGGTGTTTCCATTTATTACTCTGACACAAACACGCCATATACTGATCAATTTTCACACTATTTATTGTTCTTGCCATACGTTTTCCCACTTCTCTGATAATATTCCGTTGCAAATTTGACGTTATACTGACCAGTGGTGTTATTTGTACAGCGTTGTGAGAGTTTAATTAAAAACACCATGTACTTTTGTTTAAGAATACTTCGCACGTAATGGACTCACGAGCGTTTAGTGACACCTGACAGTGTACAAGGTACTCAGTGATAATTTTCTCGATGTTTTAATCTTGATTGTTCCCAAATATGTGACAATTTACGAAGTAACTTAAATCACTGCGAGTAAAACGCTCAGCAATGCAATTTATCGTCGTATCAGTCTCAAACATATGGACGTAGTTTCCGGGCTATGGCGGTATTTCCGAAGTGACAGCGAGATACCTAACATCCCAACTGAAAAAATGCTACGGTGTATAAAGCAATGGAACTTACAAACGAGGAGTCATTGGCTACCAATACCTAACTCGAGATTTGCCGCGTTTATTTCGCATTACTCACTAGACAGTTACAAACTGAAGCACCTATTGGAAACGCTGCATACACCGCAAGTGCACTTTTACTATCACGTCCCATAAACGCCGAACGGAAGCCACAATTTACATTCCACCCGAAAAATTGAGTGTCCTGAACGTTAATCCGTGAATACTTATTTTTAGTACGCAATCCGAACAGTGATGGGGGAAGCCCACAAACTTTAGAGTACTACGCTTCTGCTGTATCTTCATGTAGTTAATATCTCTAGCAATGCTCTGCGCGTAAAGAGACAGGAATTACATCGTTTTTCCAGTGAAATCCAAAACTACCTATTCGCTTGTTAGGGTATTGGATGATAGCTAGCGAAATCCATCAATGCCTAGTCGCTACATAGTTTATCCGAAGATAGCTACCACATTCTCTCCTCTGGTAATGTTCTTTCGTTGACATTTTTGTTATAACTCTGGTATTGGAATTTGGGCAGCAGAGAGGTCCTTCTTCGAATATTTCTGACTCGGGATCTGTGCTTCCTCAGTGTTTCGGAAATTAAAATGGAGGTGTGAGTGCTGTGATAAATTGATGATCTAAAAACCAATGTCGAGGATTTGCAGCCGATAAATGCGTCGAGATGTTCTCATAATCATCATCATTATTTAAGACTGATTAAGCCTTTCAGCGCTCATTTTGGACATACGTCCCTGTTGCCTCATTCAATGCTAACTTTGATTTCCCGATTGATGTTAAGCCCGTTACTGCGAAATAGTTCTTACCAGAATCCACACATATTCTTCTCGGTCTACCTCCACACCTCATACCGTCTACTGCCGAACGAAAATATTCAAATGTTTGTAAATCTAAGGACGTAACTGCCGCGAATATCAGTCCCTAGGTTACAAACTCCTTAAAATAACTTAATTTGTGTAATTTTGAAGAATCCAATGATGTTGTGCACTATGTGTGTGTGCGCGCGAGCGCGCGCATTTTTGTGTATGTATGTATGTGTGTGAGTGTGTGTGTGTGTGTGTGTGGTGATATTCCTGGCATGTGGCCACTTCATATTTCTGGCCGCTGGCCGTTTCTTTGCTAACATTGTACGTGCCTTAAACGCGGAAGAAAGACAGCAGTGCAGCATATGTTGAAATGTGGGGTGGGGAGCAGTAGCATATGGCGCAGTAGGTGCTGGTTCCCGTGGGAAAGCCCGCCTATGTTACTGGTGCTCTCCTCGCATTGGCTGCTGCATTTCACGTCACGTGATTTCTTTTGAAATTACTTTTGTTTATTATAAACTAAATATTAATTATTCAGAGCTGAGAATTTATTATAAATATCTCTCAAGGACAGGCTAGATTTGGACAGTTTAAAAAGTTTAAGTTGCCTTCTCTTATTGTAACAAGAGACGAGCGATTTTGCAGAAGGCGCTGTTTTGGCGCGAAATAGAGCGTCAGGTGCCCTCTCGCAACGCGCCGCAGTTTCGTCTCGAGCTGACCACTATACGCGCCGGACAGCGCCGGTCATGAGTAAAGATTTTTGAGTAAATGTGATATCAGTCGAGGTCTCAACATGAACTATGGGCAGCATAGGCCGTATCATATTAACAATAGTTGCTAATTTTTTTATTATTTATTTAATAAATGACATCCCTGACAATTAAAAATCTCGCGAGTTGCTTATTATGCTTCCATCACAAAGAACTTTAGCCTCACTTGTATGCTGTAGAAGAACCAACGACCTGTGTGCTGTCTTCTGCGCTGGGGACGCAACTATAGAAGACAACAGGTTAGTCAGAACTCTATGCTTTCCGTAAAGTCTCGGAAAGCAACTACGACACCTCGTGCGTACTGTAGGGCGGTACAAACGCACACTGCTACGCAACAGCATCCGCAGGGATGTGGAGGTTTTAGGAGACTTGTGGGAGAAGGAGTACTAACTTCTCCGCCCGCAAGTAAAACCCTAGGAAGCTTGTACATGGCATTCCTGGTGGGGAACACATTTCGGAACGAAATAGATACAGTGAGGCGATAAACGGTGGAAGTGATTCGCGATCTGTTAGACATCAAGAATTTTACAAATAATGTGACCGTAAGCCAGTTGATGTACGCGAGTGAAGCAAGTGCAACTGTTGAGTTCGCGGTCCATTGGATTACGTAACTTCAAGAATCGACGAGCTACAGAACGGCGGCGTCGCAACACTTCACCGGGCACGTCGACGGAACAGCCACGCTCAGCGCCATAGCAGACAGAAGAGGGGTGCGGCGCCTAAAAGGAACTGCTGTAAACATCGCCAGCAGCGGCAGACGACTCCATCTATTAGCGGAGCTACAACCACCAGCCTTAACGTCGCAACAGCTGCACATCGCGACGCGAGGAAAAAACAGGAGTAAGTGCCAACTCCTGCAAATTATAATTAATTGTGTATGTCTGTTAATTAAATTTGGAAATTAAACACTAGCGTAAAAAAGTAAATTAGAGATGGAAAAACAGGGAGATAACGGGTTTTATCTCAGAAGTAGGGACGGAGAATGTGTTCAAAATAGAGGCAATGATCATTCAGGTCAACAATCTCAGATGCAGGGTGACAGTATCAGTCCATATTTTTTAGCGAATATGAGTGAATTGCAATTTAATATTGTCCAGGATATGGATGTTAATCAGATCAATAGCACATATAATGTAGAACAAAGTGCTGTTGAAAATGTTGTAAGTGACGTGCAGAGAGATACAAAAGTTTGTCAATCTGTCGCTCCTAACCATACTGACGTGGTAAATCTGGATGCAGCTGTCAGAGAAAATGTGTCTGGCGCCTGCATAACAGAGGAGCAGAAGGATGTATTAAGTGACAGAAGCCATAGCACAGCTTCAGCTGATACGTTGTCAGTAGAAAGTAGTGGAGGGAAGGAAACTGGTATTGACAATAAAATTATATCAATGCTAAGCGATATATTAGCTAGGTTAGATCAAAACAAAGAAGAACAAAATCAGTGGGCGAATGAAATTAAAACAGAACTAAAACAAAGCATGAATAAGTTGGTAAACGAAATTATTGCTGAACTTGACCAAAACAATGAAAAATTAGACCGTGATATAGAGGAAATACGTACACCGATGGCTAGTGTAAATAATAAATTCCAGGGCTTAGAAAATAGGGTAATTGTTAATGAAGAAAAAAAAGAAAAGTGTTTTGAACAATTAGATTTGAAAAATTGTAAAAATGACATTGTGCACAGGGTGGACTCTGAAGTAAGCAAAATTAACGAAAGATTACAGGTTAATAATGACACGCTGTATACTGTTACAAATAATGTAGAGTGTTTGAGAAAAGAACAGGCTAGCGTTAGTATAACATGTAAAGATGGATATCCGTCACAGCAATCAGACATCGAAAAAAGGAACAGAAATGTAGCATTAATTGACAGTAAAGTGTCACAGGTAGGCACATCATGTACAAGTAATGCAAATGCACCTCACAGTAAATTAACAGAGATCGAGCAGAAACTGAATGAGTCGCCCGATTCATGTAATTTAGTGGAAAATATTAGCAACAATGAAAATGAACTTGAGAGAAAACTTGAAGCGTGGGTGGAACAGGAACGTAAGGAAGGTATAAGTAACATAGTTGATGTTGCAAATGATCCTTATTCATACAAATTTCAAAATTTTTCAAAGACAGATAGTGTACATCCTGTTGCTTTCATCAGGCAGTTCGATGGTGTTATTCCTAATAACATGACAGAACAACAAAAGATGAAATTCCTAGCGAGTAGGTTTGATGGGGGAACAGGAGCTATAAACATTTGTAAAACATATCAGGAATTTGTCACTGCATTTCTCAAGCAGTATTGGTCTGAAATCACACAAAATAATATACACACTGAAGCCCGCATCAAAGACTACAAGTATAAATTTAAAGTCAGGCCCAAAATAATTGAGGAACTTGTTCAGAAGTTTCATGGAGTCAAGATATTAAAAAGCATGGACTTGACTGCTAGCTTCTGGCAAATACAGCTAAAAGAAAATTGTTGTAAATACACTGCTTTTACATATGGAAGAAGGTGTTGTCAGTTCAGAGTGTTGCCTTTTGGTCTGAAAATATCAACATCTGCCTTCATATACAAAATAGGTACGAATACCTCAGGGGGCAATAGCGCCCTTTGCTTTGCCAGGTAACTGACGCCTACCAGGTACCCTAGTTAACTAGCAGCTTACTTCCTTTCCTTTTACGCTGTTAGTTCTTCCTCTTGCTATTCAGTCTGAACTCTTTTCTATCGTCTTTACTTTCTTCTCTATCCAAATACCAGATTGCACGAAAACACTAATTTAGAAGAGTAAATAAAACAGGATTTGAGATGAGTAAACAGGATACGAGATTTACAGACTTAATACGTACTGAATTTGGCTTATGCGAGTGTGTAACAAATATGGAGTATAGTAAATATTGTAACTCCGCAGTAAACATCTGCATAGAGTTACCTTTGCACGAGTTACCTTTGCAAAGTTAAGTGGCAGTCACAGATTTTCTCGGAACCAAACAACAGCTGACTACATTTTTGAGGGATTTTTGTATTTATTTTATTCCAATACTGTTTACTCTGATTATTATAATGTATTATATGACGCTGAGAAGAGGACGGCGCAACAACAGGTGAGTGAACTTAGTGAAAATGGCTGTTGGACATAGGCAATGTAAAACATGGTTTTATTATGAATGGTATGAGGAACGAGGTGTATGGTCTGCTATGTGTAGTTTTAAGTAAGTATTGGGAAGGTAGTAAGTAGGGTCAAGTACAGGTGACTGATAAATTCGGCCTGGAAATAGGCTCATTATTAGGAATGTAGTGAAGTGGTGAGAAAGGGTCAAGTACAGGTGACTGGTAGATCCGGCCTGGAAGTCGACTCATTATGATTATATATATGGTGTTTTAGGCGGCAGTGAAGTCGTCATTTGTGGAATATTGAAAATAGGTAGAGGACGCAGTGTGTGCCTCACTCTACATTTTTTAAATTATAAATACACAGTAGCAGAAATGGCACCATTTTCTGAATACATTTGTTATATGCTCTTACACATACACATCTATGAATAAGTATACGTATAAATGATATGATATTTTTGACCTGTTTCGCCTCCACATAAACCTCTGGAAATCATAACACATCAGAGCGATAAACAACATATACTATGGAAAATGTATATCTTACATAATGGAATTTCACCGTCAGCTGTCAATGAAAGCAGCCATCCGTCAGTCGGAATTATATTTTGCATTTATGCAGCAAATAGTTTCTGTTGATTTCTGTGATCTGCATTTTGCATTAAATATTAACCATTATCACGATCTATAAGTAGTGAATATAAAAGTGGCATCTGTTTGCCAACAGTACGGTATTAAATATTAGACAAGGCATGTGTTGCCAATTATAATATGGGAATAGACGTAACATCTGTTGAAAATATAGAGTATTGCCAATGAATGAAGGGTCAGTGACCCAATTAGGAAACAGATATGACTAAATTTATCGTAAAACGTGTCACGAAAGATAATGAAATGTAACCTTGTGAAAGAATAGATAATTGAACAAATATGAGAAAGGTCAAGGGTTTTACTTGCGGGCGGAGAAGTTAGTACTGCTTCCTCCCACAAGTCCCCTAAAACCTCCACATCCCTGCGGATGCTGTTGCGTAGCAGTGTGCGTTTGTACCGCCCTACAGTACGCACGAGGTGTCGTAGTTGCTTTCCGAAACTTTACGGAAAGCATAGAGTTCTGACTAACCTGTTGTCTTCTATAGTTGTGTCCCCAGCGCAGAAGACAGCACACAGGTCGTTGGTTCTTCTACAGCATACAAGTGAGGCTAAAGTTCTTTGTGATGGAAGCATAATAAGCAACTCGCGAGATTTTTAATTGTCAGGGATGCCATTTCTTAAATAAATAATAAAAAAAATTAGCAACTATTGTTAATATGATACGACCTATGCTGCCCATAGTTCATGTTGAGACCTCGACTGATATCATATGACCGGCGCTGTCCGGCGCGTATGGTGGTCAGATCGAGACTGAAACTGCGGCGCGTTGCGAGAGGGCACCTGACGCTCTATTTCGCGCCAAAACAGGGCCTTCGCGCGCCTCCTTCAAAATCGCTCGTCTCTCTGGCCTTGAGAGATATTTATAATAAATTCTCAGCTCTGAATAATTAATATTTAGTTTATAATAAACAAAAGTAATTTCAAAAGAAATCACGTGACGTGAAATGCAGCAGCCAATGCGAGGAGAGCACCAGTAACATAGGCGGGCTTTCCCACGGGAACCAGCACCTACTGCGCCATATGCTACTGCTCCCCACCCCACATTTCAACATATGCTGCACTGCTGTCTTTCTTCCGCGTTTAAGGCACGTACAATGTTAGCAAAGAAACGGCCAGCGGCCAGAAATATGAAGTGGCCACATGCCAGGAATATCACAGTGTGTGTGTGTGTGTGTGTGTGTGTGTGTGTTTCTCCTTTATAGAATTCATGGTACTTAGTGTGCTTGTTTTGCTAGGTATATCTGAAGTTCGTGTGAATGAATGGTTTATTAATTTTGTTTGATTTTATTCCTAGGTATGTTGTAGGTATGAAAGGGAGTTATTATTTCTTATTATGTCCCTGTTTAACGTTGAGTGTGTATTTTCTACGATTTTAATGTGTTTTCTGTTGGAGCAGTTTCAATTATAATTTTGTGGTAAAATTGTTTTACCATACATTCTAGGGTCTGTAATTCTTTTTGTAGTGGTAACTTCATTAATCTGTTAACGATAATGTGGAATAACAATTTTGCTCTAGCAGAGTAACAAATAATTTATTATTACTATATGATTAGCCTTATCTCTTAAATACATGTTCTCGGGGCCGAAGAAATTCACTACAGGATGCAGACTAATTCAAGGGACTACACCCAGATATTCCACATTAGTTCATCCATTACTAAAAACTGTAACTGTTATCCAGTTCCCACAAACTTCATATATAATTTGAGACCTATATGAGAAGTTTTCTCACTGATATCAACCATGAAATGATGAACTAAATAAACGTTTACGCTTACTCAAATGTTCAAATGTTTGTTAAGCTTAAGGGACTTAACTATGGGGTCATCAGTCCCTAAACTTACAAACTACTTATGACCTACCTACAACTAAGGACGGCACAAATATTCATGCCCGTGGGGGATTCGAACCCCCGACCGTAATGGCCGTGCAGACCGTGACTGAAGCGCCTCAGTCCCCTCTGCCACCGCGGCCGGCTTACGCTTACTGCCTTTTCGTTTTGTGAATAGGTGGCTCAATGGTAAAGTGACACATTACAAATTCAAAGGTAGCAGATTTGATCCTTGATTTTTGCTTGTTGTCATTTCTTATATTTCTGCCAATGTTTCTGATGTGAAAAATAGCGAGCTGCACCGTGGTTAGGTATCCCCGTGAAACCGTTAGTCTTTTAGAAAGAGCTGGATAAGTCTAATTAAAGGTTGAACGATGGAATTATGATAAAAACAAAACAACACACACACACACACACACACACACACACACACACACACACACACACACGCACGCCCGAGGAAGGACTCGAACCTCCGACAGTGAACAACAGCGACTGCCGAGCCCATTTCTTAGGTAACCTTACATGCGGATTTCGACAAAATCCACAGTTTTTCTGTCATCTGACTTATTTAAAACCTCCATCTCTAATATGCCCGATGTCGACGGGATATTAAACCATTATTTTCCTTTCTTCTTCCTTATTTTAAACATCGTTGATCTGAGAGTAGGTATTTCATTATTTGTTCGCAGAATTGCTTTGGGTCTTTCATTATGTGAGTATATTTGTGTTTCTCGATTGCTGGCTCGACGGAAGCGAACTTGTAAGAATTTTTTGATGTTTAATTAATTGTGGGATCTTAATATGTTAAATTTGAAATAAAAGACTAGGGAAGGGAAGTAGCTGTGAATAATTTAATCACCGATTCCTGTTGCTATTGGTGGTAAAACGATTTCTTGTGCAATTTATTATTTCCTTTCAATTGTTTTTAGAAGTTTATTTTAGACCCAATTGGTGTCTGGGTACATCGACCAACGTGCCTTGTGAAGTGGCCAGATTAACCGGTGCCAGCGCGGCATGGATATTGTTCTGTGTCTGAGCTAGATTCATTAATTTTATGTAATTAAGGGCATAGTTTTGAGAAACTCTGCAATAAACTGTATTAAATTTATTGGTGCTGCTAATGGTTTGCCTAGTCGTTCTATCCCTAACACAAGTATACGTGGCTTCCAGTTTCACTGAAGGTTAACGGTGTGGTCACCATATTGAGCCGACCTTACTCCTTCAAATTTACATATGCGGGGATATTTAAATACAATAAGGGTCCCAAATGCCTTCTACAATAATTATTTCCCGGTTTATCATCCTCCTGGTTTGTGAAATTAAGTTTTGAACTAAATCAATATTATTACAAACTGACCTGCTTTGGTTTACATACGCCAAATTGCCTACTGATATTACGTACTTCCAGTTATTTTTAGAAAATTTAGAAAGTGGGTTATTAATTAATACAGCCCGCCATTGTTCTTATCAACCATACAGTGAAAATCAAGTATTCGTTTTGCTTTTGAAATTGGACTTTAAACTGGTTCTCTCAAAAAGGGTTTAAATTAAAAGTAAGGTAAATGAAATGCTTGGGAATGTATCTCGAAACCATTACACATTTTTACAATTAGATATGATTATCCGCGGTGGAGTAGCCGAGCGGTCTAAAGTGCCCCGCTGCGGAGCGCGCGGTTGCTCGCCGTCGGAGGTTCGAGTCCTCTATGGGGCATGTGTGTGTGTGTGTGTGTGTGTGTGTGTGTTTAAGTAGTTTGTAAGCTGTTGACTGATGACCACGCAGTTTCGTCCGATAGATTTACAAACATTTGAACATTTTTTGAGACATGATTATTGAAATGGGAATTAATTGAAAAACATTAAGACATTTATTCAGACAGAAAGCGCTCGGCACTAGGTACATAAAAAAATCCGATTCTTGTTGCAACACGAAGATCAGGTAAGCCATTATCTCCACTAACATTGTCGGAAAAATGTTCAAATGTTTGTAATTCTATGGAACCGAACTATGTTGGTCATCAGTCCCTAGTCTTAGAAACTACTTAAACTAAGTTAAACTAACCTAAGGACAACACACACACATCCATGCCCGAGGGAGGATTCGGACCTCCGACGCGGGAGGCCGCGCGATCCGTAACGTTGCTCTCTAGTCCGCTCGGCTACTCCCGCGCGGCGTCGTTGGAAAACGTCATACTTTTAAATGCACAGGTGGTATCTGTAGAAAGGTCATCAATATTCAGATATAGATCGTCCTCGGTGTCCACTAGCATATTTTCACTACAAAGCTCACTGTCAAAAGAACTTCAATGCGAGAAGCTTGTAATAAATTCCACAACGAAACCCTGTCACGTAATTTGGTAGAGAATGCTAAGAAATTCTGGTCGTATATAAAGTATTCTAGCGGTAAAACATAGCGCACTGCCTCATAGCGGCCAGCCTCTCAGGTAGCGATCGCGCCGGCTCTGGACTACCTTGATTTCGTGACATAACGTGCTCGCCGCGACTATCTTTCTCGTTGGCCTCGGGTGTGTATTGGGGACGCTTGTGTGACAGTGTTATTGCGTGAGTGTTCTATTTTCTGAAGAAGGCCATGGCCGATAGCTGAAAGTGTTGTATGTGTCTTTTTTATGTGCCCGTCGCAGCTCGTCGCCACATCTTTGCGCTGAGTTGTAACTGTTCTCTGCTTTCTTATGGCATCATATTCTGGGGTTATTCATCATTTAGTAAGAAAGTATTCATTGCCCAAAAGCGGGTCATCAGAATAATTCCTGGAGCCCACCCAAGATCATCCTGCAGACATTTATTTAAGGATCTAGGAATCTTCACAGTAGCTTCACAATATATATACTCACTTATAAAATTTGTTATTAACAATCCAACTGAATTCAAATGTAACAGCAGTGTGCATAGCTACAACACTAGGAGAAAGGGTGACCTACACTATTCAAGGTTAAATTTAGCTCTGTCACAAAAAGGGGTTAATTATTCGACCACAAAAGTCTTTGGTCACTTACCAAGTAGTATCAAAATTCTGACAGATAGCCAACTAGCATGTAAAAATAAATTAAGATAATCTCTGAATGGCAATTCCTTCTACACATTAGATGAATTTCTAGATAAAAGTTAGTATTTTAGGAAAAAAATAAAAAGAATAAAAAAATAAAATACAATAAATAAAAAAATAAAAAATAAAAAAATATTCAAAAATTCAGTGTCCTGTAATATTATATATTGACACGTTTCATTTAACTGACACGTTCCACATCATTACGAAGTGTCGTATTCATGATCCATGGAACAAGTATAAATCTATTCTAATCTACTATGCATGTCTGCTAGATACTGTTTAGTGCTGTATTGAGGTATCATGCAACGCTGTGTCGCACAGTAGGTGAGTTTCGAGACGACAGACTTAGAAGTGCAACGATTGTACATTACATTTTACGTGCAAGTCAAGAAAATCCTGCGGTGGCCGAAGGGACTGAGGCGCTCCAATCACGGTCTGCACGTCCACTACGGTCGTGGGTTCGAATCCCCCCTCGGGCATGGATATTTGTGCCGCCCTAGTTCATAAGTAGTTTGTAAGTTTAGGGACTGATGACCCCGTAGTTAAGTCCCATAGACTATACAAACATTTGAACATTTTTTGAAGAAAATCCTCACTGAAACAAATAATGAAGAAAGCCTACAGAGATTAGTGCTTAAGCCGTACTAAGTCTTACAAATCACACTGTTTGAACATGGCTGGACAGAAGTTAAATGTTACCCCTGTTCACGTCGCCCTTCGATTTATACGTACGAAGCTCCTGTCAGGTATGTGGACGTAATTGAATTCACTTGGGTCTTGTCATTAAATTCTGAAACAGCAACATGGAATGCATCGTGTTTCCGCGAAATTCGTCCCACAATAGTTGAGGCGAGACCAGAAATATCTTTGCCTCACAGTCTGTGAAGAGCCTTAGGATCGTGAAAATAAGAACGAAATGTTACTTAAGGGAATCATAACTGGTGGTGGACGGTTACGATGTTAAATCCAAGGTTCAGTCTTCGTAATGTGCCCGGAAAAATTCTACACAACCAAAATAAGCACGACAGATCAGGTATAAGCCATACAGATACTTTTCTTTGGTTTTTGAAAGGATTAGTTCATCATGAATTCGTGTCACAGGGTCAAACTGTTGATCTGTGGTGGTATCAGGACGTGTTGCAACAACTACGAGTAAATGGCAGAAGGAAAGGACGTGAAATGCAGTGAGGCAATTCATGACTTCCTTGCATGACTATAAAGCAGGCGAGCATTGATCCCTGTCACTGCGTGTCTGTTGCACAAACAAGGAAATCACAGTGCTGCCACATCCTCCGCTCTGTACAGACCTGGCTCCTGTGGCCGGGTTTTTATTTCTACAATTGAAACCCCGTTGAAAGGGCGAAGAATTGCTGCGATAGTTGAGATAAAAGGAAATTCGCATACAGCACTTGAAACGTGTATGTTAGTTGGACAGTAATGACTTTGTCCTACAAGAATGGTCATAACTGTAACTAGTTTGGCACTACGTGTCACAAATATACAGTAACTCGTTGTCTCGAGGAGGTTATAGTTTTATCTGAGACACGAGAGATGATGCGTATCTGTTGACTTGAAAGGTGGTCTGGAAAGCAGGGACGGCCGACAAGGACGTCTCATATACGGGGTGTCCCGAGGTATTGCGAGCAGACGTTTGAAATACGTGAAACGCGCGGCTAGCGCAAATATTTAGAGGTGGGGCTCCCGGCGATTAGAGGATGACTGCACCTACTTCTACAGCAGTCATCATTAAACGTTTAGGCAGCTCCAGCCGAAAACAACCGGTGGCCGACATTACGGGTATATTTTTTCTTATTTTAAAATTTTAAACATGGCTGCAATTCAGCAACGGTGGAACACGATCCAAAAGTCAACACAGTTTCAGCCGACCAGTTGCATAAAATGGTTTACATGTATAAACCTTTACCTAGGTTTCGGCAAAATTAATTTTGCCTTCTTCAGAAGGATACAATAAAGCTCACATTAAAAAAAGTTGTTAAATAAAATGTGGCTGACTCTATGTCAATAGATTAAAAAGTAAAATTTAAAAACAATGTCACACCATAAAATTGGGGAGCCCGTCCACACACAGGTCGAGTGAGCACTGCTCACCTGTGCTTGCCCTGTGTGTGGACGGGCTCCACAATTTTAAGGTGTCACATTGTTTTTAAATTTTACTTTTTAATCTATTGACATGGAGTCAGCCACATTTTATTTAACAACTTTTTTAATGTGAGCTTTATTGTATACTTCTGTTGTTGTTGTTATGGTCTTCAGTCCGGAGACTGGTTTGATGCAGCTCTCCACCCTACTCTGTCCAGAGCAAGCCTTTTCGTCTCATCATAAGAACGGCAGCCCACATCCACTTGAATCTGTTTACTATACGCGTATCTTGGTCTTCCTCTGCGATTTTTACCCCACAAAGTTCCCTCCAATGCTAAATTTACGATTCCTGGATGTCTAAGAATGTGTCCTATCAAGCGATCCCTTCTTTTCGTCAGGGTATGCCAAATATTCCTTTTCTCACCAATTCTGTTCAGTACCTCTTCATTAGTTATGCGATCTACCCACCTAATCTTCAGCATTCTTCTGTAGCACCAAATTTCAAAAGCCTCTATTCTCTTCCTGTCCACACTGCTTATCGTCCATGTTTCACTCCCGTACACGGCAACACTCCACACAAATGCCTTCAGAAAAGACTTCCTTACACTTAAATTAATATTCGATGTCAGTAAATTTCTCTTTTTCAAAAATGCTTTTCTTCCCATTGCCATTCTGCATTTTATATCCTCTGTACTGCGACAATCGCATGTTTTTTTACTACCCAAGTAACAAAACTGATCCACCACCTTCATTGTTTCGTTACCTAATCTAATTCCTTCAGCATCACCTGATTTTCTAAGACCGCATACCATTATTTTTGTTTTGCTCTTGTTGATGTTCATTTTATACGCTCTCTTCAACACATTGTCCATTCCATTCAACTGCTCTTTCAGGTCCTTTGCTGTCTCTGACAGAATTACAATGTCATCGGCAAAACGCAATGTTTTTATTTCTTCTACCTGAAATTGAATCCCTATTCCAAATTTTTCCTTGCTTTCCTTCACCGCCTGATCGATGTACAAATTGAACAACATCGGAGAAAGGCTACAACCCTGTCTTACTCCCTTCCCGACTGATGCTTCCCTTTCATGCCCTTCGAGTCTAATAACTGCGGTCTGGCTTTTGTACAAGTTTTAAATAACTCTCCTTTCCCTGTATTTTACCCCTGCTGACTTCAGAATTTGAAAGAGTGTATTCCAATCAACATTGTCAAACGCTTTCTCCAAATCTACAAAAGCTAAAAATGTAGGTTTGCATTTCCTTAATCTATCTTCTAAGATAAGACGTAAAGTGAGTATTGCCTCCCTAGTTCCTACGTTCCTCCTGAATCCAAACTGATCTTCCCCTAGGTCAGCTTCTACCAACTTTTCCATTCTCCTGTGGATAATTCGTGTTAAAATTTTGCAACCATGACTTATCAAACTGATGGTTCTGTAATTTTCACACCTGTCGGCACCTGATTGCTTTGGAATGGGGATTATTACATTTTTCTTAAAGTCTGAGGGTATTTCGCCTGTCTCATACATCCTACACACCAGTTCAAATAGTTTTGTCATGGCTGGCTCTCCCAGAGACTTCAGTAGCTCTGAGGGTATGTCATCTACTCCTGGGGCCTTGTTCTGACCTAGGTCTTTCAGGGCTCTAACAAATTCATCTCTCAGTATAGAATCTCCTATTTCATCTTGATCTACTCCCTCTTCCCTTCCTACAACATCGTCTATAAGTTCATTTCCTTTGTAGAGCTGCTCTATGTACTCTTTCCACCTTTCAGCTCTCCCTTCTTTGCTGAGAACTGGTTTCCCATCTGAGTTCTTGATATTCGTAGAGTTGCTTTTATTGTCCCCAAATGTGTCTTTTATTTTCCTGTAGGCGGTATCTACTTTTCCCCTTCTTATACATTCTTCTACAGATTTGCATTTGGCTTCTAGCCACTCCTGCTTAGCCATTTTGCACTTCCTGTCAATCTCATTTCTTAGTCGTCTGTACTCCATTTTGCCTGTTTCATTTACTGCATTTTTATATTTTCTCCTTTCATCAATTAAATTTAGTATTTGCTGTGATATCCTAGGATTTTTTGTAGGTCTTGCCTTTCTACCTATTTTGTCCTCTGCTGCCTTCACTATTTCATCTCTCAATGTTACCCATTCCCCTTCTACTGTTTTATTTCCCCCTGTTTCTGTCAATTGTTGCCTAAATCTCCCTCTGAAATTCTCCAGAACTTCACGTTCCTTCAATTTATCTAGGTCCCACCTCCTTATTTTCCTACCTTTCTGCAGTTTTTTCAGTTTCAGTCCTACAGTTCGTGACTAACAAGTTATGGTCAGAATCTATATCTGCCCCTGGGTATGTCTTACAGTTAATAACTTGGTTCCGGAATCTATGTTTTACCATTATAAAATTTATCTGATACCTTCCGGTGTCTCCTGGTCTCTTCCAAATATACAACCTTCTTTTGTTATTCTTAAACCACGTGTTTGTTACGATTAAATCATGTTCCATGTGTACTTCTGAAGAAGGCAAAATTAATTTTGCCGAAACCTAGGTAAAGGTTTATACATGTAAACCATTTTATTCAACTGTTCGGCTGAAACTGTGTTGACTTTTGGATTTTCTTATTTTAAATACTCACCATCACAGATTTGGTCTGCTGTTATGTACGTGATTAAATCCACTTTATAAGGAAATAAAAGGAATTGCGAACTACACTTTCTTGTTACATGAATTAATAGATTTAATAAATGGGACAATATATATATATATATATGCCGCCGGGCGCGGTGGCCGAGCGCTCTGCGGCGCACCCGTCACAGTCTGCACGGCCACTACGGTCGGGGGTTCGAATCCCCCCCCCCCCTCGGGCATGGATATTTGTGCCGTCCTTAGAGTTAGCTAGTTCATAAGTAGTTTGTAAGTCTAGGGACTGATGACCCCGTAGTTAAATCCCATACGCTATACAAACATTTGAACATTTTTTTTTTTTTTTTTTTTTTTTTTTTTGTGTGTAAAAGCCGTGACCGGGTAGTAGAAATAATTTGTAAATGTTTGCAAAAATTGAGTAGAATTACCTGCACATATATCATTGTGAATATCTACTTTCGGCAAAGAACCATTATTGTTGTGTACAATTTGTTGTAATGGTTTTCATTTAATGAAGCATTTAATCTAACCATGGCATTCCATTAATGTTAATAGACAAAGATACTTGTAAATGCACAGGGAACATTATTTTCCAATAGGTTTCAGCAAGCTTTGCAGCTAAATAAAGGTAAGTCGACGAACCACGAGATTCATCTCTAAAGCTGCCTGCAGAATTTCAGTTAAGGCACAGACAGCAAGGTTTTTGGCTAACACTGTGATAGCAGTTTTCGTCGATAAGAACATTTCATCTGGCGACAAAACAATCTTAGCAGGTCAGTTTCATTAAAGATACTAACCAGAAAATCTAAATAGATGAGTTTCATTTTAGTTTCCTACCAGAGGTAATTATAAAAAAATTTCGTTTCATTTTAAGCATTTTGGTTTCACGCTTCGCGCGATTCTACCAAGCATTCTTCCGGAAGTGGAAACGGTGTAGAATGAGCTATTTCGAAGGAGACCATGCAGAAGTATCAGAGGAGCGTAGAATTATTTTGTGCACAAAATTCCTGAATTCGTTGAACAGATGTCATAGTAGTTGCTTGACGAAGGGAGTGGATCTGAAGGGCTGGAGAATACTGTGGGGCCGCTACAAGCATCTCCTGATCTCCACTGTCTCTCAAAAAGCAGGAAACGAGCACTTCATGGGTGGCAACCATTGTGCCAGTTTTCACCAAAATGGTCGTGTAACGCGAAATGTTTGTCGTGAAAAGTTCGTAATCCATTCTCATAGCACGGAACCACAGGTCGTCAGGGCTTTCGCCTGAGGGCGTTTGCTCATGAAATTTGCCTCTGCGTGCACATCAAAGAGCAGCAGCCTGCTGGCGTTTCGTTACCGTGAGAAAGTTCGCCCCCACCGTCCAAAATTACGGACTGCCCACTCTAAAGCGGAGTCCGGGCCACCAGACACAGTTCATTTTGGCTACTGGAAAGTCTTATCTGCACCCAATACCAACCTCGTGAATAGTAATGACGCTTTTTACAGGGTTTTAGTGAGAAGTTTCTGCTGCTTTCTCCCGTTCTTACGTGTTTGTTCGTGAGATTGGCACCAGCATTAGATCTCTCCGCCACATAAATCTTTGGAATAGCGACTACTGAAAAGAGAATTTAAGATGGAGATAATACATCGTCTGAGCATCTCGCTTTTAACCCTTTAATACATAATGTATCTGATCAGCTACATACTTGTTTTTTTTTCTCCATTATCTCTCAAACTGATCGACATTTTACCACAAATTCATTTGTAGCTGCTTGTATACATAGTGTTATATATGCAAGAAGCACGTCCCAGAACTTATAAGTCGCAGAGTGCTACTGAATTTTTTCGACAGCTAGCTGCATTGAGTTCCTCGTAACGTGTGCGTTTGTTTACTTTAGTATTCCTCCTCTGCCATATAAAAGTAGTCAATCACATACTACGGTTGCATTGTGAGCTACTTAATGAACAGCTCAGCGGCACAATAGCGACATTTACTGTATTCGGTACATCATGGAAGCATTATATAGCTGACCAGGTATGAGCGGTTTGTTGCTAGTAGTGCATAATAATTTCAAGGACATTTTTTTCAGTATTTTTCTCATTATATACTCACTATAAATTAAATGTGGTGGTTTTCATAACTTTAAATAAAAAGACATGCATTAAAGGGTTTAGTGTTTACGCACCCTGCTGGTCACACGTCGATTTGTCTCATTTGTCTTACTTTGCGATCTGCAAAGTATGAGCAGCTCCTCTTTACCACAGAAGTGACAAATGTTACGGGATACCAACATTCACATATATAGTTGGCAGCAGTGTTGCTCAGAGGGGCATAAAAGTGCTGTTCGTTGGCTGAACTCCATCTCTTTCCGGCGATTCATCTGAAAAGGTTTCCGTCGTGAATACGGTCGCACGACTTGAATTAACAGACTTTGAACGCGGAATGGTTGTTGAAGTTAGACGTACGGGACATTTCATTTCGATAATAGCTACGAACTTCTGTATTCCAAGAACGTAAGAGTCAAGAGTGAGCAAGAAAATTAAATTTCTGGCATTGCCTCTTTCCAAGTACAACTACGGCCATCATTAATTACTGATAGCCGAGATGTTAGCGTAGGCATCAGTGCAAAATGACGAAGCAACACTGCGTGAAATGACGACAGAAGATCTGTCCACACATTATCTGCTGTCCGAGCGAGTGTCTCTTACTTTGCTCTACATTACAGTGTCTCGAAAGACATCAAAACCCAAGTAGGTAGGGTCCAATTGAAATCTAAGTGATTCCTCCCTCCCAGTCAGAGCGTTCAACTTGTCACCCAAGTAGTTTTTCCATTGCCAAACTGTCACAGTATCTGCTCATTGCACTTCTATCTCCATGTGTGGCCCTCTTTCTTCATTATTTTGGCCCACTTTAGGTTACGGTAGTAACACTAAAAGTTGGCCTCCGCGATTGCCTTTTGAAAGCTTGAAATTTAAATGAAAATAATGCCTTTACCGCCTTATGTAATCGACTCAGAAGAAACTTTAATAAACATGTTTGTAAAAATGAAAATTCTGAACAACTTTGCTCTGTTGTATTATTTCTGTAACTCGCACCGTTTGAGAGGTATTTGTAAAAATAACGGCGATTTGACACGTACGAGCCAAAATTGCATAAAATGGCTAACACACGTGTTACAGCGCTATTTTCAGCAACCAGTGTAAAATCGGCCACCATATATTTGATTGTCAATACACTTGAGAGACGTCTGGCTATCGTATGTTGTTACTGAGCTTGAAGAGTTGTGTGTAGTGTATATTGTGTTTAGTGTGTATTTTCTGTACAATTTTTGCAGCTGATATATTCCCAAAGTGTGTTCAGCACTTAAGTGCACAAATCGAAGTGATAATGCCTTGCTTTGTTTGATATCTGTCTGTACTCAAAGAAAATACCAAGCTAATGGCACTTAGCTGACCCAAGAATGAAGCTTCAGATGACCTATTCTGCAGTTTCTTTAGGTAGACACCATAAAAAAATTTCTACCTAGTGTTGGTGTGGATTTGAGATATTTCTTCTTCTATTGCTTCTGTAGTTGATCAAACCACACTTTCTTAAAAGACATCACTTGATCGAGCATGGCTGACATGTAACCGCTGCATAGTGTGGAAGCAGTAGTGACAGCCAGAATTTTTCACTGGTATATGTCTGTGTTTTTTGCAACAAATATGTACTTATTTCACCGTGACAACAACGAAAGGTATTAATGATACGTTATTTCAGTGTGAAATTCGTTTGTGGCAGCTGAATCAGGCACATTTTTATTGCAGTATTCTGCTGTCACTTTCGTCTGTGTACTCAAAATGCGTGCACCAAAGTTAACAACCAAACCCTTTTACAGCAATTTTGCAAGTTTGTAGGCTTAATACGTTTCGTAAACACAAGATAAATCTATACTATACGCTATGAAAGAAGTTGTTACAACACAACAGATGCAAATCCATGGTCATGATTGTTCGTCATAACAATTACTGTCCACTGTATGTTTCGCAACTTGTTTAGACCATGAACTTGTATTATAATCAACAAATATTTTCACAGCGGCAGTTTCTTTGTTATCGTAATCCTCAGGTAACTGTCATAGTTCGAACTGGAACTATATTACTGACAGGTTCGTGATTTTACCACATTTTTAGGAAATATACTAAAACGTTCGTCAATTCGCAGCTTCGATAAAGTCTGACTGAACTTGAGGTAATCTGTATTCAATAGTCAATCTTTATTTAAAACGGGTGGGTGTGGCATACCAGCTGTCAGCTATAACACCAAAAAACTTGGCGAACGCCCGTCCAATTTGTCTCAAACATGGTGGACCTATCGCCACTCTTTGAAATTCAAGCTCCTTATTTGACACTGTCATTTGATTTTACATAAACCAGAACGGGCAAAGATAATATACTCTGAAAAAGAAGATAAACTACCACGAAAAGCCCAGTGAAGATATTTTAACGGGAAAAAATAATTAAAATATGGTCAAGATATTAAAATAATAGTTTAAAAAGGCAAAAGTTCAAAAAAGACTATGTTTGTCAAAGTTAAACTGTGAAATATCAAATAATTTCGATTTTGCGTTAAAATACGGTCAGAGAGAATATTACGTGTTGAGTGCATAAATATTATCACAATAGTAAAGTCATAATCTTAAGCCGGGTTCACACAACCAACAAAACTGAAACAACGCGTGTCTATCCGCAGTTGCACTGTGAGCTATAGTTCACACAGAACTTCACAAATACTATTTAGTTGTGGAGTTTCCCATATGGCGTCTGCAGTCTCAGCTGATTACGTTTTACACGGCAAGTTTCATTCGCGGACAAACGATTGTTATATCGTTATATCGTTCCACAAGCACACGAAGTGTTTTCATTTTTTCGACATTATAGCCGAAAAGAAAGACGCCAAAAGTTAAGGCGCGAACGCAAACACACTGATACGATGTAAAATGGTTCGAAATACCCGCGAGGTGACAGTCGAATGTCGATATTTGGTGGTGAGGGAAGAAAGTGGCGAAACAACGTACAAATGAGTGGAAAAAGTAACAACTCTTAAGTGGCGCCTCCAAAAAGAGGAAGTTCACATTTGCTACTGAACTACTTCATTATGCAACAAGCTGTTGCACGCCATTATTCGCCTGTCTGAACTTGGTTTTATTGTCCATAAACGTTTAATACATGAAATTATTTACAACCTGATTTCTTCAAAAGAATATTCATTATGATTAAATCACCGTGCTCGGCGCAGAATTTCAAGAGTGTCCCTTTAATTTTTATAGTGGATTTAACGTCACATTAAGTATAATATCACATATTACACTTAACTTTAGGTATGGTTCGTAAGATTTTCGTGTAAACCAACCCTCCTAAGACGGTTCTCACTGCATGGATAACATTAAATTGACAGTTACAACACTAAGGCTGCGAAGCGCAGTGGTAGAGTATTAGCTTCCCATACGAAAAATCGTGGGTTCGATTCTCATTGTTTCTGATTAATTTTAATTTATAAATCAAAATTACTTTGATTATAATTTTTATAAAATTAATTGTTTAACTGAGTATAGTTATGATGCCTTGTCGCGCTCTTATTTTTCATCTTATAATTCAGTTTTTCGATTGGAATTTTTCTGTGCTGTTAAAGACATATAATTTCGTGCCAAGCAGGACTGCTGATTGGTTCATAAAACGGAAACTCGTTTAAATATTAGTTAGTGTCAGGACATTGATAGCGAGAAATTACAGTTTGCTTTTAGCTACTAAATACTGTTCATTTTACAGAAAATCCCATATGTGATCTGTGGAGTGTGATGGTTCGTTTCATTTCATATTGTAATGCATCACTGTTTTCTTCCGACTAAAAGTAAAATATTTCGAAACACGTAAATAGCGTAGTGGTTTGAGATCGCATTTTCAGTAAGTGAAACTGAATTCTTCTAAACCACCAGCCACTAGAAACCATATTTCGCCACTAAAGGGAGGGTAGAAACCACCAGTTTTAGTGGAAAATCCACTACGTTGGCAACACTGATCGCCTATTAGTCCAGTCAACGAAGGAAGGATAGTGGACATTTCGTGTAGTCCCCAAATTTCGTACAGTGGTGTGGAAGACCGTTATGAATTACATACTAAAAGTCCCAACCTCTGGGGTGTGAGCTCGAGCGTGGATGGGTCTTTAGTAGTACACTCTTTACGTTTTTCTTAAATAACTGCAAAACCATTATCTCTAGGGAAAAAGTGCAACGGTACAAAATAAAAATTTGGAGGCGATATGATCGTTTTATAGTTTTCAAAATGAAATGCCAAGATCACACATTAATAATTTATTCACTGACGACCGTTTTCGGTGAACTGTGTCACCATCATCCGGTCACATACATATTACAAGCTGGTCATCTTGTTAGAAATTGGGTATAAAATAACAAGTGCAACATTGCACTTAGTCAGTATATAAAAATACACATGTTTTTAACTTGTGTATTTTTATATAGTAACTAAGTGCAATGTTGCACTTGTTATTTTATACAAAATTTTTTAACAAGATGATCAGCTTGTAATATATATATATGAGCAGATGATGGTGACGCAGTTCAACCGAAACCGGTCGTCAGTGAATAAATTATTAATGTGCGATCTTGGCATTTCATTTGTAAAAATAAAAATTCATAAAATTTACTCTAGAAAGGTATTCATCATAATATCTGCCGGATCAGTATTTTGCAAATACACGAGAAACAAAATTAGCAAATTGTTAAAAACCGAATGTTTATGCGATAAAGTTAAAATGTAAGGTCGATTGAAGTAGTTTGCAATGGAATAAAAATGTCTATACGACTTCTAAGAGCCTCGTGCACTTCCTCATCATGCAAAATATTTGCACCTTCCATCAAGGAACGGTTAGGTCTTACGATGGTGTCTGCCCCCACTCGTCTTTCGTCTCCCTTGCATAGATCATAATTGAATTGTTGTAGGTGAAGTATCGAACATCGTAAACTTTCCGACGGAAATCAATAGCTTTTTCTTTGTTTGTTATAAAACACTTCGTCTATAGCTTCCGTACAAAACATACAGAGTTAATAACAAATTTTATTTCAAGCCAATTCAAATGTGCGGAATCATGAGAAGTTGTAGGCTGTTGCTCTGAAGCTTTTTAATTGAATGTGCTCTTTTGTTTCGTTCCTACAACAATTATGAACAACAAACCGTGTTTCTTGTCCAGAAAACCTTGAGCTTTCCCATCTTTCCCTAAATTACTTGGATGAACCAAGCTAGTAATTCCCCCCCCCCCCCCCCAGCGCCACAAATGTCACTAACAACAACACATTCACAAGCTGTACACTCTCAACCATTGTTGACAGGTGCATACGTAAACAAGAAAGATCACTGACTAAGTGGAAACAAGTATTTATGTAATAACCTCATGATAATAACCGATCTGCCGACACAACCACTAACACCCCAGGTTGACAAAGAGGTTCCGATGGAAATCCCTGACACTGTGGCGGTTGTACCTGCTACATCGCAGTTAATCGATTTGCCGACAGAACCACCACGAGAACAGACCAGCACCAACGTAATGGACACACCCACTGATGACACAAATACGGAAACTGAACTTACAAGTTCTGTACAAGCTACTAAATCCTCAAAGAAAAAACGTACCTCTCGCACACACAAAAAGCGAAGGATTGCACATGAAGGTGCAGCAGAAACTGCCCCCAAACTGCGAGAAAAAGCCAGACAAATCGCTAGTACGTTACCTGACAACGAGGGGAACACCTTCACCGCTTCCCTGCCAGCCCTTGTGCCAACTCTTACCAAAACCGAGGTCCCACCGGAAGCCAGTCAGCGCGGCAGTGATGGAAAACCGCAAACGACTACTGTCGATAAGAATACAAGATTTTCGTCCAACGACTGGTCACAGGATCAAATGGAAGATGTCGATATGAGCGAACTAGGCATCGTTCAAGGTGAAGCATCGCCGAATGCCACTGATAATCTCCCGAATCATGACGAGGCCAGCGGCTACGAAACTGACACGTATTGAAATGTTTGATAGTGACGTCTTTTCCCGATACCGGTTATCTACCCAAGTATGAACACTCTTCAGGCCTATCGAATTGCTACCTTAAACATAACTAGTATACGAAGTTCAGTAAAGTTGGATTGTTTAAAAGACTTTTTATATGCGGCAGATGTAGACATTGCTATGCTCCAAGAAGGGACTGACATTGCCTTAGACAATATACGTGGGTATAACGCTCACAACAATGCCGGTAACGGCAACGTATTGGGGACTGCAATTTTAGTGAAAGAGGGCATAATTGTACACAGTATCGAGAGACTGACCAATGGCAGAGGAATAGGTTGTACCTTTCATAACGTTAGGCTAATTAACGTGTATGCCCCATCAGGAAGCACAAATAGACGCAATAGAGCAGTGTTTTACAAACACGAAATCGTACCTCTGTTTGGACACCGTCGAGACAACATTCTTTTAGCGGGAGATTTTAACTGTGTCCTGAGCCCAAAGGACCAGGTCCCTAATTTCAACACCTCTACTGAATTGGACTATCTTGTTAAAGAACTGCGCCTGACCGATACTTGGGAATACACACACGGTGATGCACCAGGTTTCACATTCATTACGCGAACTTCAGCGAGTAGATTGGATCGGATGTACGTATCGAATACAATGAACGATCGCATTTTGCACGCCGAAATATGGCCAACCAGCTTCACCGACCACGCTGCTTATATAAGTACAATCAACATGGAACGACAAGGGACCTACCGTGCACGAGGGTATTGGAAATTAAACGTCACCCACCTGCACGATGCGGAATGTCGTGAAAGATTTAACCAAACATGGGAGGCATGCGAACGACGTCTCCCGTCGTACAATTCCGCTCTTAGATGGTGGATGTCTTGTGCCAAACCTCAATTGAGGAGAATGCTGATGGACTACTCCAAGAAGAAAGCTTATTGGTACAAGAGGACATCTGAATTTTATTTCCAATGTTTGCGGGAATTATACACTCTTGATGGATCAGTCATTGACAATTATGTCCAAATACAGAGAATTAAAAGCAAAATTTTGTCCCTGAAACGAAAGCAATTAAACGGCTATCAAGTTAGGGCACGTATACAGAATGCCATCAAAGGTGAAGAATCGTCAATTTTCCATGTTATCCAGGAACAAAAGAGAGGTCAACAAAAAATAATCACCGAAATCAAGAGACCCGATGGAACTAGTATTACTACACAAAATGAAATTAAAACCGAAATTTATGAATACTTCACAACTCTCATGTCCGGCGGTGCGGTTAGCGCTGAGGCGCAGGGAGATTTGTTCCAACACCTGCGAGCACGCCTCAGCACTGAGGCGTCTGACAGCCTGATCGCTGAGATCGACGAAGAAGACTTGCACACTGCCGTCCTACACAGTCCCAAAAATAAATCACCGGGACCCGATGGCTTGCCGGCCGAGTTCTACCAGCTTTTCTATAGGCAGCTGAAACCCAAACTACTCTTGATCTACAAAGAACTCATGAATTCAGACAGTGACATCCCAGAGGATTTCCTTGCCGGATATGTTGCACTTATTCCAAAAAATCCACGTTCCACGCATATTGAGAATCTAAGACCAATAACACTGCTTAACAGTGATTACAAGATAATGACCCGCATTTTAGCTCGACGGCTCAAACTAATAAGGAATGAGGTAACTGGTCCGTACCAAACTAGTGTTGGCAAGGTCAGGTCAATCTTACAAACAGTGTGCGGATATCGTGATATAATAGCAACGGCGGATGTTCTCAACATTAATTGCGCACTAATGACTTTAGATTTTCAAAAGGTGTTTGACAAAGTCAGTCATGGTTACCTCCTCCAAACGATGTCTAGAATGGGTTTTCCACACCGTTTTGTAAACCTCGTCACCAGGGTTTTAAAGAGCAGCTCATCCAAAATTATGGTGAATGGCCAGTTCACCAGAAGTATTCACTTCAAGAGCTCAGTGAGGCAAGGATGTCCCATGTCCACGGCCTTGTTCGCCATTGCTATCGAGCCTTTGCTCGCATCACTGTACCAACGACTACAAGGTCTACGCATAAACGATCACAGAATTATTTGTAAGGCCTACGCAAATGATGTAGGTGTCATAATCAGCAACAATGAAGACATAGAACGAACATTGGAGACTATCAACAAGTACGAACTGGCATCAGGTGCAATATTAAACAGATCTAAATCCAGTATAATGAATTTAGGCCAAGGACTATTAGTGCAGAACGTACAACATCCAGTGGTCGACCAGCGGACAATTTTGGGAATTAATTACCGACGCCACATAAAAGAAACGGTAGCAGCTAACTACAGGAACCTTCTTAACAGCGTGAGGGCCAGAGTCAGGCAGCACAGTATGCGACACATTGATGAAATCCAGAAGACAACCCTTGTCAATATCTACATAGCTTCCAAGATCAATTATGTCGCACAAGTCCTACCCATGCCAGGTGCTACTGCTGCAAGGATAATGTCGGCTTTCGGCCACTTCATCAGTCGTGGGAATCTCTTTAAAGTCAGATTCGACACGTTAACTCTGTCAGCTGAAAATGTAGGGCTCAACCTTACTGATATCTTCATGAAATCCAAAGCTTTATTTATAAGCAATATGCTCAAGCTCTGGAAGATGACACCTAACTCATTCACAGCGAACTTACTAACGGAAATTGCTCCTACAGATTTCACTCCACCCATTGACGTTTCGCACATTCCCATAGGACTTTATCATTTTCAACAATTTCTAGTTGAACTTAGTTATCTTCCCACAACGATCACAGTCCAGCAGACAGTCAAAGCGAAAACGATATATGACACGTTGATGAAATGTTGTGGAACAGAAAAACCCTGTTTATGACTGGAAGGCCATCTGGAGTAACATCAGTAGCCGATTTCTACCTACCGGTGTCAGGGCTACGTGGTATAAAGCCGTCATCAGAAAACTACCGACCAATTCTAAGTTGCACCGCATCCACCTCGTAGATTCACCCAACTGCCCGACATGCAATTTGTTTGACACTGAAGAGCATCGACTGGTTTGCGCTGAAGTAGATGAAATCTGGCAAATCACTCGACAACTGATAGCCAAAGTCACCCGAACGGCTCCACATACCGTTACACCGAAGGACCTTCTAAACCCCAGCGACGTGCCTTACCCAGTCACGAAAAGAAATGCCGTTAACTGGATAAAAGGACACGCTTTACACTACATACTGACAGAAGAAGCGAAAAGCAAATATAGTTTCCACTTGTACCTCCATACACAGCACCAGACGCTGATGAAGAGAAGGAACTACAAGAAACTCTTCGCTAACTTTCTGCGATACACAATCCAGTGATTTCTGGACAACTCGTACCACGTACACACACTACATGGCTACGTTACTATGCCTCAATTATGAGGTTTCCCAACGCATGGTTGCAGAAGAATGTATGTTTCATATTTCGAGTCAAAGAGAAGATTAACTGTCAATGGATACAAGAAAAACATATTCTTTCATTTATTTATCCGCTGTTGAGAATTCAGCAAGAACAGATTATTTCAGTGTAAAAAAAAAAAAAAAAAAAAAAAAAAAAGTCGGTAGAGTGCTTGCCCGCGAAAGGCAAAGGTCCCAGGTTCGAGTCCCGGTTCCGGCACACAATTTTAATCTACCAGGAACTTTCGTGATAAATTATTTGTATACGCAGAAACGTAGGTAAGAGTCTTCCGCACAATCACTGGAGGGAATTGAAACTGACACAGCAATTCTTCCCGGCTGTTGGGTCTCCGTGGCAGACGGGCTTCCGCTCGGCCACATTGGAGTCGCCTACCAGCCTCTTCCCCTTCCCTTATACCACATCACAAGTGCACAACGTATCCCGTAACACTGGATGAGGTTCTTAGAAATAGTATAGACATTTTAATTCGATTTTTATTCAATCGAACTTACACATTAACTTTATAGCATAAAAATTCGTTTTTTGGCCCATTTTAGGTTATGGTAGTAACACCAAAAGTAGGCCTTTGCGGTCGCCTTTCGATATCTCGAAATTTAAATGAAAAGTATGGTTCAACCGTTCATCTAACACGAAAATTGAGTAATCGAGTTTGTAGAGGAGAAAATTCTCTGTAACTTTGCTTTCTGATTTTTTTTTTTTTTTTTTTTTTTTTTCATATGTCGTGCCTTTTCAGAGATATTTGCAAAACTATCGGCGATTTCACGATATCTGTCTGTCTGTCCGTAACGAGTTCCCACTGTTTATGTCGAACGGTTCAACCTATTGGCGCCAAATTTTACAGACATAATACTTGGCTGCCAGAGACCAGAACCTCCCTTTTTCAAATATTTCGGACAAAAAATACGTTAGTAACACAAAAAAAAGCCGTTTGTAATATAATTTTAATTACGAATGAACCGCTGATCTGACAAGAAAATTGAAGGACGGAAGGAAGCTTAGGGTTTAACTCCCCTTGACAGTGTGGTCATTAGAGACGGAGCTTACGCTCGTAGTTTTGAGTAAGGCTGGGGAAGGAAATCGGCCGTGCCCTTTGAAAGGAACCATTCCAGCATTTGCCTGGAGTAATTTGAAGGAATCACGGAAAACCTAAATCTGGATGGCTGGAGATGGATTTGAACCACCATCCTCCCGAATGGGAGTCTAGTCCGTTACCACTGCGCCACCTCGTTCGGTGAAAATTGAATAACGGAATTTGTAGAGGTTAAAATTCTCTACAAATCTGCAATCTTATGTTTTTTTCTTAACTCGCATCGTCACAGAGATATTTGTAAAAATAACGGCGATTTGACACCGTTCCTCGATTTTACGTAAACCAGGCGTTCAGAGATGTCACTTGACATTCCCCGCCCAGAACTCATACACCATCTTGCTTGCAGTATTTAATGATTTTATTATTATAACTTACGCATTTTCATTACAAAGCAATGGCGCACCGAGGAATTAACAAAAACACGTCGTTGTTAGTACGATAAATATTAATCTAGTGCCTAAAATGCCATATTAACTGTGTCCAATAAAACGAGAATTAAGAAATCATTTCGTAACTGTCCGCGGTAATGTAGTGTGCAGCGCGTTAGGTTGTGATGCCCATCGTCGGTAGTTCGAAAGCTGCCACAACTTTTTTTTTTTTTCGCCTTGGCCCTTAAAAGGTTTTCGGGCACCCTTATAAATTAGATCTATATTTACAGTTTTGCAGATGTAAGAATGCTCCCTATAAAATGTGCGTTTGTTCTATTTTGTGAACTCCCGTGAAATACGTAATAACGTAAAAAGTTGTTGTTCTGTTTAAAATTTACTATGTCAACTGAATGTTGTCCATCATTTGAGTTCTATTACCCTTTCTGCCAACTTTGGAGATAGCTCATTAATATGCAAATGAATAAATTATATTTAAATTGACCATCATCACAAAACAATCAAGTTATTCAAGGGTCGCCACTATTTTTTATTATTATTTAAAAAAAAAAAGAAAAAAAATTATTAAGTATATGAAACTGAAAATTTACTGTGCCTAACTCAAAGTAGTGGCAACCAGTAGTATAATCTCACTTATTTATTAATTTTGTGAAAGTGTTTGTTTCCATACACTGTTGTTGGAAGCACACAAATCCCCTGACCTACCTAACATAGACAGGAGATAACCCCTCCAAAATATGTGAAAGGTGGTTGAAATCAGGCACACGATGTTCATAAATAGTTTCTGTATTTAACAAAAAATTATGTGCCAATTAATCAAAAACACGACATGCGTGAAAAAAGTGTCAATTCCTTAAAAATAAAAATAAAAAATAAAAACATAAAAAAATCATACAAAACTAATGACTTGAAATAGCACAAACAAAATTATCTAATGATCGGAATACTTTTTACAGAATAAAGGAGAAAATCTTTAAAAAAAGGTACAAGTTCAATTGGCTATAGTCATAAATTTGGTGTGTTATTCTATCAAAAAATATATTTAAAAGTCAGTAGAATGTTAAGTACTGAAACAGACACGCTCGATAAAAAATCGACTATGACGACGTCGCAAACTCACACCTACGAATCACCTATCAACCACCATTCAATAATCTTTTCACTGTTTATGCGTTGGCGCTACTTTACCATATACAGTTGAACAGCATCACCGATGTTGAAGGGCCGCTGATGGAAGAGCAGGCTGATGAATGCGATCACGGATGGGAAATTCTCTACCCGATCGGCGCGGCAATTACTACAGTATTAGAGCTACGAAAAAATACAGCAATTTTCCAACCCAGTGGTGTATGCTGATATTCAAGAACAGTAAATTATCCTGATTACGAGTGAGCTTGTTCTAAAGCAACACCCACTTCAGAATATTTACAAGTTTCTCAGTATAACTGTGAATACAAACAGCGATCACACAGACGCCATCTAACACTGCAATGGGCCACCGACTCACAAGGTCCGAAAACTTCGGAGTCCTTGTTGCCATTCCTCGCTGTTACCAAGAGGTCCGAACCGTCCGGTGTCCTCCACACTTCTCCCCTCTTCTCCCTTTCCAACACAACGCACTCTCCAAGGAAAAAACTTTCTTTGGCCGCCAGACTCCACCCACATGTAACATCAAGCCAGTAATAGAGAGGACCTAATGGTCTCGCCAATCAAATCAATTTGCTATTGTTAGTGCTACTAAGCTGCTCCCACTAGAAAACTTTCCCGGCCTGAAACTCACGTATGCCACAGTTCCCAGAAACAGTGTGAAATTTTTTGTTTCACGATAGGCATTTCCAGACGGCTAAATTATTTTATTATTGCATGGGTGCCCTCTCCCATCGTGAGACCCCTCAGCAACCTACGCCTTGCCAACGTGGCGCCGGCAAAAGTCGTAAAGTTTGGCGCCAGCCAACCGCGAGGGTCCAGGCAGCGTACACAATGCTGCCGGCCCCGCTTTCCCTTCGACTCCCTGGAGCGACCGAGCGAGCCCAGGGCGGCTCTGTCTCCCCAACCCCCGGGGCTGGGGTGACATCCTGTCCCGTATCTTTATACACCGGTGGCCGCGAAACAAGGGCAGCGTTCTCTCCCACGTTTTTCGCTGGTGGCGGCAAGCGCTTAAGAACATCCAGGTGGCTTATTCCCAATGGACGAAAGTAACGCAATGATCATTTCTATCGTCTGGCATTAAGAATTTGGAGAAATTAGAATACAAAGAACCCAACATCCAATTAAATCGACAGACTAAATGAAATTGGAAAATATGAATATAAATAGTATTACTACCTCTCAAACGGATTTTTATCATTTTTATGCGAAATGTTTACAAAAATTCAGAAATCTACAGGCAAATCTAAACTGAGCCGTAAAACGTGACAGTGAAATTTCTTTAAAGAATTTTCCCATTACTAAAATTATGAAGGGAGACCTTTTTGTATTAAATTCTATAAATGTTAATTTTGTACTCTTATACTTTTTTGCTAGAGATTTGTCGAGTTATTTAACAAAAAGTTAAAAATTGCACCTTTAAACGCCCTCTCACGCTCGAGCTCACCCCAGAGGCCGGATCTTTTAGTACGTCGTTCATGACAGTCTTCCCTACCACAGTACAAAAACTTGCGACCACACGATTTTGCCCTGTTCGCTATTTTTCGGTCTTCGTTGACTGGGCTGTATACCCGGGCTAGTGTCAGCCGCAGACAACGTGGCAATATTGTAGCGCCACGTGACAAACACAAACTAGCATATTAGTTTAATCGAAATATAAATTTTTTTGTTAGATTATACACATCCTGTGTACGGCCAAAGGAAACTCCGCATTCTACCCTCTTCAGATTTAGTATAAAATAGTTAGCCCGTCAAACAATTAGAGTCATGAAACTTCCTGGCAGATTAAAATTGTTTGCCGGAACCGCGACTCGAATCTGGGACTTTTGCCTTTCGCGGACAAGCGGTCTACCACTTTTTATTTTTATTTTTATGGGGCTCGCACGCTATTAACGATTTTTTTTTTAGTTTTACGTTTTTTTGTTGTCCTATCTCTGCCACTTCAGGCGTTGGCTCCTAATACCCATCGTACCCTTAGTACCACCGCCACCTTTACCCTAACCTAAACCACTGAGCTATCCCGACAAGACCCACGGTCCGTCGTCACAACTTTACTTCCGCCAGCATCTCGCCTCCAACTTACCAAACATAAGTTGTGAGAATGGACCGTGAGTCGTGTCGGGATAGCTTAGTGGTAGAGCGCTTGCCCGCGAAAGGCAAAGGTCCCAGGTTCAAGTCCTGATTCCGGCACACAATTTTAATCTGCCAGGAAGTTTCATATCAGCGCACACTCCACTGTAGAGTGAAAGTTTCATTCAGGAAACTAGAGTCATGATGGCTTGGTTATGTGATCAAGCCGCTGGACACGGATACGGGAGATCTGTGTTCTAATTATCACCGGCTTCAAATTTTATTGTTTTGTTTTACACAAATTCATCTTCACGCATTTCTTCGCTGTATTCAAGTTTGATATCTTTTTGTGGTGTAACGTCCATGGCGCACAACTGAACTATTAAATGTCAAGGGAAGTGGTTCACAAATGCCTGATTTATCAAATACGAAATGGTGATGATATATGCGTCTGTTATCAACACACTTAACGTATACACCTCGTGAGTCTGATAGGACTCATTGACAGATTTCGGTGTTCGTATAAATGTGAAAGTGATTATTCCCAAAGAAATAAAAAAGTAAGAGATTATCATATTCTGCAACAACTAATCGTAACACTTTCACAATTACAGTCTTCAATATCAAGAGATATGTTTTAAGGCATTTGAACTTTTCCAAATGTTCGCTGTCAAATTCTGCATAAGTCCTAGCAAATACGAGCATGTAGAACGCAGACGATATCGTGTGAGAGCTTCAACTATCCTAGTTGACATGTGTTCATTTGTTGATTTCATCTCTGTCAGAGGACTAGGAGGAATCTCAGCCGGCCGCGGTGGTCGAGCGGTCTGCGGCGTGCCAGTCACGGTCTGCACCGCCGTTGTGGTCGGGGGTTCGAATCCCCCCCTCGGAAATTGATGTTTGGGCCGTCTTTAGTATAAGCTAGTTCATAAGTAATTTGTAAGTTTAGGGACTATTGACCGCTCAGTTAAGTGCCACAAGCTCTACAAACATTCGAATTTTTTTTTAAGAATCTCACCAGCTCTCACTGTTCGTCAAATTTGCTTTCGACGGTAATATATTCTTACCACAGGACTCATATTCTATAAGTTGCGATCATTTAGAACTAATATTATTGTAACTGCAAATGTATTGAGAAAAGAAGTAATTTTAACTATGGCACTTGTTCTTGGAAATTTTAATGAATATGTAACACACAAATAAAAATGAATTGCCATTCGTTAGTCTCGCTGAGAATGGAGAACGGCTGAACCGATTTGGCTAATTTTAGTCTTGAAATATTCGTGTAAAGTCCAGGAAAAACTGATACAGCTCCAACTGCGATAGAATTTTGTACATTTCATTTTGAAAGCAAGAGGAAGGTTCGCATCAAATGAAAATTTGGAAAAATCACCCGGAAAGTAGGAAAATTTACGAAAAACCGAAAGCGATTTTTTTCTATGAATGGAAATCAATTGTCACGTGGTTGTAAGAGCATTACTTGAGTACGGCTTGACAGGACAAGGTTTGTATAAAGTAAAGTTATTGGCAATTCCACCGGAAAATTGGGAACTTTGTGAAAAATTGAAAGTACGTTTTTCAATGTGGTTTTGATTTAATTCAGCAGTATAACTGACTACTCTCTCTTTTGTTCATTATGGCCTTGGAAACGTTTTCAGTAAAAGAAAAAAAAATTCGGACAGTTAAAAAGGAAAATCGCAAAATTCCAACAAAGTTACTTTTTCATTATGTTTCTAAATGTTCTCAACACCATAAGTTGAGAACCGTTCATCCTATTGCGTTAAAATTTTGATCATCTGACGTTCAACGAAAGATGAACGTTCTTGTAAACTAAAAATTTGGGAAATTAGCGAGAAACTGAATGAGCTTTTCTCAATATGATACCAATATTATTCGTCGGATTGCGACAAAATTTTCATGTTTGACGTTCAAACTAAGAGTAACGTACTTATGAAATAAAAATTTGGAAAAGTTTCCGGAGAATTAGAAAATTCATAAAAAAATTCTATGAAATATCTATAACATTCATCTGATTGCGACAAAATTTTGCACATTCGAAGTTCAAAGAGAGAGTACATACAGATTAGAAATTGCGGATCATTGTCCGGTCGACTAGATGACCCTGTGAACTTCGTATCACTTACCTCTTAATATAACGCATATTAAGTTAAATCATATGTATTTTACACCCAGTAGCTTTATAAAGGCATCATCAGATAGTCTAAGTATCGGATCGATAGTGGGCGGAAAGAGTGGGCAAATCACGCACACATCTCCAGGATAATGTTCATGTCACATTAGTGGAAGTTCAGAGAAGGTTTAAACGGTGATAGAACGTGGAAAAATTGAGAGAAAAATTTAGATTCAAAACATGTAAAATAATGACGTGTTTGTTGTGTTGGTTGCATTCAAAAATATACTTTGAAAGAGTGATTTTCGCTGTGATAACTTCCTGGTACTCTTTTCATCACTGGCATCTTCCACATAAAAGTACTTTTTCCCTCGTGCATCAACGCATTCTTCGTGGTACCAAAAATGACTTTGACAGCGAATCCACTCACCCTTAACTAGAAAATTTATAAGAGAACGTTACCTCTTGACAGGAAAATCTTTATATCTCCGTAGCACAAAGCAGTGTATTCTTGGAAAAAACAGGAGGAGCTCTAGGGACCTGCTACACTACAACGCCAAACAAAGGCAAATGCTGCCAACACTACGAGACTGACAAAAGACGCGAAACCTTATGTTGGTCGGAACTGTACCAATATCGAATTTGTACCACCTTACCCTATAGCATTACATTTCCAAGGCTACAAAAGAAGAAAATAGCAACCAATACCGGACGAACAGGCATATACAGGATGTACCAGTTATAATGCTCACCTAAAATATCTCTGGAACAACAACAGTTACTGTAATACGACTTTCACTGGTATCAATGCAAGGCAGAAAGGCTCATTAATGTAAATATTCTGAAACATGCTATAACTAAAGAATATCCGTTTTTTTTTAACAAAAAACGTGTGTTTTCTTAAATGGACACCTTATATTATTTTATCAGCAAAATGTAGAACGACAAATTACTTAACAATGGCGTTGCTCGCATCGCAAAAGGCCGATTACATCCCGTAGTTGACGTTTGAAATTCCTGTAGATCGCAGCTACCACGTCCCGAGACTCGAGCAACACTCACGACTGAGTCTCAGAACGTGTGCTAGCCGCGCGTTTCGCAGTGAAAATCGTTTTACAGTAGCTGTTGTTGTTCCAGAGATATATACCATTTATATATCTCACGTCACAGTTCAAACAGTTCCCAAATTGCCTAGTGAGTATGGTGGCTGTGGCATCTTTCCCAATGTTACACACCTTGCGCTTCGACTATTCACAATTTTCTTTTCCTTCTTTCTAAGTTCCGTGCACTTCCTTCCTGATTACGTGCTCTATCTCTGTTAATATTGACAGGCTCTGTGTTTTCTTAACACTAAATCTGAGTGGGGTGCGATGAGTAGTATCCCTTGTCAGTAGTGTAGTTGGAGACACTACTCTTTGCCTGACGACGTCTTTATTACGACTCACGCCAGGGAGTAAATTCGCTATTTTGTCCCAGGTCGGGAAAGTCTTGTAGCTCTGATGTCGTCACGGCTAATTCAGTTGTGGTGTGAGACATCTGGTTACACCGCCAGACAGCGAGTCTGATAACGACAGCAGTGCACAGTTTGAAAGTTCCGTGAGCACAATAATTGCGTCGGCGTGGGGAACGTAAGAGGCGACGACAGAATTACAAAGAAGCGAGCGAGGGAGTGATAAGCGAGGAAACCTTACTGCAGACAATGGCAACACGGCTCACATAGCTCCCTTCCTCAAAGTACAGGCAAGCAGAGCAGCTCCTTTACGCTAATGTCGATACAGTTACGTTGATCTTACATAGGTACATGTCATTTAGTCTTCCGCCTTACTAACACGCAACCGGTAGGTGGAGATAATGTCAGATATAACGTGCAGATATTACACTTCTGGCCATTCAAATTAACACACCACTAAAATGACGTGCTACAGACGCGAAATTTAACCTACAGGAAGAAGATGCTGAGATATGCAAATAATTAGCTTTTCAGAGCATTCACACAAGGTTGGCGCCGGTGACGACACCTACAACGTGCTGACATGTGGAAAGTTTCTAACCGATTTCTCATACACAAACAGCAGTTGACCGGCGGTGAAACGTTGTTGTGATGCCTCGTGTAAGGAGGAGAAATGCGTACCATCACGTTTACGACTTTGATAACGGTTGGATTGTAGTCTATCGCGATTGCAGTTTATCGTTGCCTCTCGTGTTGGTCGTGATCCAATGACTGTTAGCAGAATATGGAGTCGGTGGGTTCAAGAGGGCAATACGAAAGGCCGTGCTGGATGCCAACGCACTCGTATCAATAGCAGTCAAGATAACAGTCATCTTATCAGCATGGCTGTAACGGATCGTGGAGCCACTTCTCGATCCCTGAGTCAACAGGTGGGGAAGTTTGCAAGACAACAACCATCTGTACGAACAGTTCGACGACGTTTGCAGCAGCATTGACTATAAGTTCGGAGAACATGACTGCGGTTACCCTTGACAGGAGCACCTGCGATGGTGTACGCAACGACGAACCTGCGTGCACGAATGGCAAAACGTCATTTTTAGGATGAATCCAGGTTAGGTTTACAGCATCATGATGTTCGCATCCTTGTTTGGCGACATCGTGGTGAACGTGCATTGAAAGCGTGTATTCGTCATCGCCATACCGGCGTATCACCCGGCGTGATAGTATGGGGTGCTATTGGTTACACGTCTCTGTCACCTCTTGTTCGCATCGATGGCACTTTGAACAGTGGCCGTTACATTTCAGATGTGTTACGACCCGTGGGTCTACCCTTCATTCGATCCCTGCGAAACCCTACATTTCAGCAGGATAATGCACAACCGCGTGTTGTAGGTCCTGTACGGGCCTTTATGAATACGGAAAATGTTCGACTGCTGCCTCTGGTGGCCGAGCAACTGGCTCGTCACAATACGCCAATTACTACTCTTGATGAACTGTGGTATCGTGTTGAAGCTGCATCGGCATCTGTACCTGCACACGGCATTCAATCTCTGTTTGACTCAATGCCCACGCGTATCCAGGCCGTTACTACGGCCAGAGACGGTTGTTCTGTGTACTGATTTCTCAGGATCTATGCACCCAAATTGCTTAAAAACTGTTACCACATGTCAGTTGTGATACAATATATTTGTCCATTGAATACCCGTTTATCTGCATTTCTTCTTGGTGTAGCAATTTTAATGCCCAGCAGTGTACGTTATCGTACGTCCGCTTATGCAACTGAAAAACAAGTTTTTCTTGCCACGCCGTTTTCGTCTTTATTTATTTGCAATCTATCTTCATTGGCATGGTATTTGTACAGTTTTATGTTTAGAATGTTTCGCTTTTACATTTCTAGCGGGCTGGGCTATGACAGTTCTGATCCGTTTCTTATATCTATCACTAACTAGATTTAGATGTTATCACTTAAAGTTTTTGTAGATGACGCTGTCCATGTTATGGATACCTCTGGTTGGGTGTTTTTCTTCTAATCTTTATCTCATTGGAATATTTCATTCCACAGAACTAGACACAGACCAGTCTGATTATGGCATATTTTTGTTTGAAAGCTGTTGTAAGTTCAAAAAAATGTTCAAATGTTTGTAAATCTATGGGACTTACTCTGGTCATCAGTCCCTAGGCTTACAAACTGGTTTGTTCCACTCTCCCCTCTCTCGCTCACACACACACACACACACACACACACTCTCTTACGCACAAACAACGTTATAAAGCAAAGATATTACAAGCATACATTTAACCATCGATCTCTATTCCACCTGCATGTTTAACTATCGCTATCAGAGCAAGTCAGTCAAAATGTTGATATTTTTTATCTTGCCAAATTCAAATGTGGTTCATATAGAGTGTTACAAGGAGTCTAAAGGAAACTACTTTCGATTCCGTTCCCGTATTAGCCTATTACTTCGTATATTCGCATATATTTCAAATAAAAAAGAAACACAAGTATTTGTTTGTCACGTACTAATAGAAATTCAATTACTATATTAAAATATGGCGAGCAATGCTAAATCTTGAGCAAAATATATGAATGTGCAGGTACACGGCAGTTCTACACCGATGATGTTAGAATCTAGGGACGTGGTGTTATGTATTTTGAAAAGAGGCATTGGTTGAAGCCAATAGGTCGATGCTTTTGTGCCCAAAACAAGGATTTCTCGCTTAAAATCCTGTGTGAATGTTGCCCTCTTTACGTAAAGCCACTAAACTGATAGTCATATCGGAGAATTTACTTTGATATCACATACATTTCAACGACTGGAACTACTTTACTACACAGTACGACCAATGTTTTGGGCACAAACAAATGCCGGAATGCTCATTTCGAAGGCTTCATTTTTTCAGTGTTATTTAAAAAATGTTTGTAGAGCCTGTGGGACTTAACTACGTGGTCATCAGTCCCTAAACTTACAAACTACTGATGAACTAGCTAATACTAAGGACGGCACAAATATCCATGTCCTGGGGGGGGGGGGGCGATACGAACCCCCGACCTTAGTGGCCGTGCAGACGTGACTGACGCGCCGCAGACGGCTCGGCCACCGCGGCCGGCACACTTAGTAGACACCTGACTACTACGTCAAGTCTGTAATAGAGTTCACTACATTTAACAGTTGGTAAGAAAAGGCATTTAATAGTTGCCAACAGCATCAAAATCAAATTACCTCAACAATATTTTTCCATACCTAGTGCCTTGGAAAAATAATATTCCAATGACGTAAAGAAAAGAAGAAAAACAGCAACCAGAGGCAACAGAACAAATATACAGCATCATCTACATAAACTGTAACTAATAAAATCAAAATATCACTAGTGACAGACAGAAACAACCACTACAACTGGTTATAACCTGAACTGTCAGAAAAGATAGGCTACAGTGCAAAAGAAAAACATACACATACGAGTATTGAAGGCTACTGAAAGTACCTTGTTAATATAGAATGGCGAAATCCGCATGGGAAGAAAAGTAGCATAGAGAGATCCAATATAACAGATATCTGAACATTATTATCGAGAACTAAGGAAATGGAGGGCAGCAAATAACTGACATTATGGGAGCTGTTCTGATCAGCAGCCTGCTGCAGACGGCGTTATCAACGTTGCCACTAGATTTCACAACCAATAATGCTTTTTACATTAAGTGTACTGCTGTGTGTGGCAAACTATTAATGGTTTTGTGGTGTCTCACAAGTATGAAGTGCGCGCCATGTACTTTCGCCGCGCGCCGCCATGCACGCACGGCGCGGCGTTCTTACGACGTCAGCCACGAGCGCCCTCTGCTGCAACTCCGCTCGTGGCCACGACTGCTGCATCGGCCACTTGGGAATCAGATAGGCACCAGTTAAGACTTGGCTATCGGATAGGCACTAGGACTCATCAGTAGGCTGGCCTCTCTCTAGTTTAACTATGTATCAGCATTCTGCAGTCTTGAACTTTGTAAAAGATAAGTATTATCTTATTTCTGCGAAATATACAACTTGATATAATTTTTCCTAGTGTTCTAGTTTCTGCTTTCCCACTGACTGGTCATCTCCGTACCTGCACTCGCGTGCATCCTATTTTCCTGTGTCGTTCTCTTTCTACTCGGCCACCGACACCTACGACAACTGGGGTAAACGAGACACAAAAGGTTTCGTCTATGACAAAGTGATTACACACACTCTCTCTCTTTCCGTTCCCGGAAGTGCACGAATGGTCGGTATTTCGTTCTCAATGTTATGGCATGAGAGCCGCAGTGGAATGGCTGATCGGTCTAAGGCACCTTACTACGGAGCGCGAGGTGTGTGTGTGTGTTTCGCCACAAACATTTCAACAATTGAACGGCATAAGTTTCCAGATTCCCTCGGTCACTGGAAAGGATCTCGTTGTAAACGCCCAATTATTTTCTATCTACAACAAAAGTGCTGTAACGTGGCAGTAATATGTAGTTATTTTTTATTCCTGAATTTTTTCTTTGGGCAGTTCAGTATCGTTTTGATAGACTACCTTTATTTACATTTGATACCACTTCTGTATCTATTGGAGCATTTCATCAGAGGGAAAGTCCTACAATTATAGCAGTTTCTTAATGAATTTTGCTACGAACCTTTCCGAAATCTGCTCTTCAGTGGACAAGCTGGCGACGGAAAGGGTACGGCTGGCGTGCTTTCTCTCACGTAGCCTGGACAGGTGACATGTTGTGGTCCATAAATTAGCGTGTTTGGGTATTTGCCTTCGTAGAACTTCTCTGTTGCGGGACTGCCGACTCAGCTGTGGAAGGGTGGGCGTCCTGTCGTGGCCTGGTACCTGTGAGATCCCGTTCGGAGAGCAGTGGATGGAGAGAGTGGTCGACGAGGGCCGACCGCGGCTACCTGCGAGGTATTGTTTGAGATTACTGGTAGAGCAGGACAATGCTCTGCAGACACACTGCAGCACAGAGTTACAGAGGAGAAGCCCCCCCCCCCCCTAAACAACTGTCCTATGCTCCCCTCATAGTTCCGTAAGATGCTAGCAGGTGTCAGGCGGTTCCCTGGCTTATGGTGCCTCTCGCACATCAGAGGGTAGCGTGGAGGGGAGGCTGAGGGGAGAGCTCGTGCTGTCTGCCTCGAGGCCATGGCTGTGTCCGGCTTGCTGGAGTTTGAGGGGCGGTGGTGGTGGGGACAGCCGCTACCTGCCGCCTGCCGGCCGCGGTGGCCGAGGAGACTGAGGCGCTCCATCCACGGTCTGCACGGCCACTACGGGCGGGGGTTCGAATCCCCCCTCGGTCATGGATATTTGTGCCGTCCTAGTTCGTAAGTAGTTCATAAGTAGTTTGTAAGTTTAGGGACTGATGATCCCATAGTTAAGTCCCATAAATTATACAACCATTTTTGAACCTGCCGCCTGCTCTGGCCAGTTTAAAGAGCTTCTTCTGATCGCAGCGCCATCATGGGACATCTCACGGAACTGCTGGAAACCCTCCCTCCCCGCACCCCTGAGCGTAGGACCGGGCCCTTACAGAGGTTTCCCGTCTGTATATATTTGTCTGTGACTGCAGGTTGCCCGCCAAACTGTCACCACTGCAACACAATCGGACGTCCCGTCTCAGGGCGAAGTTCGTAGAAATCTGAATAGCACTCTCGCCATAGAGGTGTGTCTTTTTACGGTTACGAATGCCTGGACGGTTTCTCAGAATTGCCGAGGTGGTTGTTTGTGGAAACGTTCTTCTGCATCAAGAAGGTTAAGCAGTTTGTTACGCGCATATTCGGTTGTCTGGGCCAGCGAGGGCTTGGCGCCTGTGGTCAAAAAATTTATGTATTTTGAAGCCTGGGAACGAAAGAGAGCGTCCGAAAATTCCGGAGAGGTCGTGGACCTTTGTACGGTAACGTCTCTGTGGGAACTTTGCTCGTGTACAAATGTTCAAATGTGTGTAGACCTACTTTGGGGTCATCAGTCCCTAAACTTACAAACTACTTATGAACTAGCTTATACTAAGGACGGCACAAATATCCATGCCCGAGGGAGGAATGGAACCCCCGACCGTAGTGGCCGTGCAGGCCGTGACTGGCGCGCCGCAGACCGCTTGGGTACCGCGGCTGGCTTTTTGCTCGTGTAGGAGGAGCTTGTAGGGACATATGTAGATTCGCCAAAGCTTAGGATTGTGACAGTTTTGTAATTTGTCAGCAGCCTCTCGCTATATTCCCATATTCACAGAATATATGACTTCAACTGTGAATATGCAAAGCTGAAAATGTGTACCCAGCCGCGATTCGAACCCGGGTCTCCTGCTATCTAGGCAGTTGCGCTGACCCCTACACCACTAGGGACACAGTGATAACCGCACCTGCAAGCACGCCTCCCGTCAAATTTCCATTTACCCTGCCCACAGTACTCAAACTCGTAGTAGTCACTATGTACTAATTTCCGTGAGAGTAAGGGCTCCAAACTTTCCCACCCCTCCCCACTAACAAAAGGATCATTGCCATATATATATATATATGGCGTCTATTCGGAAGGAACAGACGTCACTTCTAAAATGTTTGTTTAGCTTACGGGACTTAACAACGGGGTCATCACTCCCTAAACTTACAAACTACTTAGGAACTAGCTAACACTAAGGACGGAACAAATATCCATGCCCGAGGGGGAATTCAAACCCCCGACTGTAGTGGCGTCTACTCGGAAGGAGCAGACGTCACTTCTACGTAAAATGTTTGTATAGTTTATGGGAATTAACTACGGGGTCAGTCAGTCACTAAACTTACAAACTACTTAGGAACTAGCTGACACAAATATCCATGCTTGAGAGGGGATTCGAATCCCCGACCGTAGTGGCCGTGCAGACCATGACTGACGCGCCGCAGTCCCTTCGGCCACCGCGGCCAGCTCGTTACTTCTGAACCTGCAGTTGTTTTTGTTTTCATATTCACAGGATATATGACTTCAACTGCGAATGGGCAAAGCCGAAAATGTGTACCCAGCTATATCATTGGGTAGGCTATTAGCTGTATGTGGTAATTGGAGCGCTCTGGCCGCGTAGGTGGGGTCGCAGGTCGCGACCAGGAACTCTGATGTGGAGACAGATTTTTAGAGCATTCGCTTGTAAGTCACCGCAGAGTGCGGATCGACTTAGGTCTCGCGTCGAGGACGCCGAAGTGTTCATAGCTCTTGATGTATCGGTTTACTTGTACTGTCGTCTGAACTTTGGTTTTTGCCCTGTGGGTTCGCTTTCGGCGGGCACAGTTGACTTTGATATTTTGGAAGTCTCACTTTGAGCATTCGCTCTTTGCGGATCGCACATATATTAAGATTCTTGTGTCGCAATTTGGACTTGGTGATTTGCACTTGTGAACATTGTTTCACAAGTACATTACGATCGATTTGTCTGCTCGCAATATAAAATTGTGCAGCCTTTGTCTGTCTAGCAGCGCCAACGCTAGAGGGGCTGTTAGTTTAATTATCGTTTCTGCTACACAGGACGAAGTGAGAAAACGGTCGTGTTTCATTTCAGCTCTGGTCTGCAGTCATCACCTGTCGCTGCCGACTCCTGTTTTTGAAGGATTTTCTCCTCATTTTTATAACCGAGGTTATATGTTCAAATTGGGAAACTTCATCTGCCTTTTGAGTTTGTGTATCTGCGGTAGTAATTTGAATAATTATTCTTCCTGAATAGTTTCCTTCTCTCTTGACTCAGACACTCATTTGTTGATGATAATAGCCAATTGTTAATTTTAAATTTTGAAATATTTCTGTACAGGATTTCTTTATTTCAAAGAATGCGTAATTGTTTCCTTAGCTTCGTCATGAGACAGGATGAATTGTTTATGGTAAATAAATGCACCTGAAGTATGTATATTCTTTCAATTGAAAATTATCCAGTTTTCTTACTTTTGGAGGGGCAACCAGATGCTAGTTAATGTGAGGGCGTACCGAGTAACTTAAGTCTTCATTGATGGTACCTCTCAGTGTGATATAGGATAGGAAATTATAAAATAAATGTGCTTGACCATATCATACGCCACCGAGAAAGTGAGGACAATAAATAATTTGAGGTATACAGCTTACAGTCCATAACTCAATAAACAAGTTCGATATCCATCCATTTATGAAGAATTCGTGTAGTTGTCTAATCGTAAGTCCCCATAGAATGAACTCTACTTCACAAAGTTTATATCTGATATGACAAAGAAAATGTTTTTACATATTTGATCAACTGCAACTAGGTAATGCAAGGTAGAGATAAAAACATGTGAAATGTACGTCTTCTATTATACACCAATCATGATTGCGCTGTTTTTGTTACAACGGGTGAAATATTTATTCTGCTATATTTATACAAGATGTAAAGGATAAAAAGCTTTAGTACTACGCAACTCTTTTAAGAAACAGACGATTAATGTGCTGTATCTGACTTGTGACCTGGAAGACTAAGCATGTTTTAACAGCGGAAAGCAGAGAGAAGATACACACCTACGGACATTCAAACAATAACATCTTCGTTGTATATCTTGCCTTTTGGATTTTAGAAATATGTACGGCTTGTAAGCATTCCACAACAAAATAAGGATAAAGATACTATATAATTTAAAGTAGTTCTTCAAACTGACTTATAGATAAAATGGTCTCAAGGCCTAGATACGAGATAAAAATATATGATACAGTGTAAACAGTACCAAAGATATCGTACATAATTGTTCTCAAATACTGTGGAATGTTCACAGTAATAAAGTAAAGGTAAAGTTTGAAGACATGCTGGTGTATAAAACTTTAGGACGACGGTAACTTTTGTTAAATGTTCCACTGTTCAGGAACGCCACTCGATGCACTATGACCCATACTTAGCTAGAGTTGCCACCGCACAATACAGGAGGTTACGGGAAGAAATTCACAGTTGGCGAGCAGAAAAGTCTCTTATTGAAAAATGATAGTTACTCTCGAGTCTCCATGATCCGAATCGTTGAAAACTTTTGGCAGCCATTCAAATGAACGTTTCGGGAAAAGCTGTAGACTCTCATTGATGTATAGGATACCAACCATTGAATTCAGAAAGCGAATATAAGTTCCTTAAAATGTTGCTGAAGTAGTGTAGAAATGAAGTTTAAAGTGGTATGGTCACTTGATAAAGCTAGATTATGAAGGAGTCATCTGTAATTTTGGACTATTATTTATTCTCGCGGGGCTTCGAAACAGTATGTCCTGACAGGCGATACACGGACCTTCGACCTTACCCTTTTTATGCTTTCCGCTCTTCTACTGCCAAAAATGTAATGAACGTTACGAAATACAGATGCTCTAATTATCGTATAATCTACAAAAAAAAGCCCTTTTCCATTAATTTTCTGCAAGAATGTCCTTTGTCAGGGGATATTTTTGTGGAAATGTTTGTTGAGAATGGAGAAACTCTAGAGAGGTGGAATGACCTAAAAGCATAACATCGAAGAAATAAAAAAAATAAAAAAATAAATAAATAAATGAAGAAACACAATAATATTTTTGTGGAAATGTTTGTTGAGAATGGAGAAACTCTAGATTAGATTAGATTATTTATTTGTTCCGTAGATCCATATTGAGGGGATCCTCGTGGATGTGGAACATGTCAAGAAACAAAATTTACAAGTTGAATAACAGATAATACTGATAATATAAATACAAATACATACACTTATAAATACAGATACATAATTTTTAAGGTTGTTTTTTTTTTTTTTTTTTTGCTGATAATATAATAATACTAATATAGTATGAGTGCATGCATCATTTGGTACAATTTATAAATTCACTAATGGAGTAGAAGGAGTTGGCCACTAGAAAGTTTTTTAGGTTCCTCTTAAACTGATCTTTATTTGTAGCTAAATTTTTTATACTTGATGGTAAATTATTGAAAATGTGTGTTCCTGAGTAGTGGACCCCTTTTTGAACTAAAGTAAGTGCTTTTAAATCCTTGTGTAGATCATTTTTATTTCTAGTATTGTATGTATGAACTGAGCTGTTTGTTGGGAAAAGGGATATATTATTTATGACAAATTTCATTAAGGAATAAATATACTGAGAGGCAGTAGTTAATATACCCAGTTCTTTGAAGAGGCTTCTACAGGACGTCCGTGAATTTACTCCACAAATAATACGTATTATACGTTTTTGGACTCTGAAGACTTTTGACTGACTTGAAGAGTTACCCCAAAATATTATACCATATGACATTAAGGAATGAAAGTAAGCAAAGTATGCAAGCTTTGTTATTTTTATGTCTCCTATGTCTGATAACACTCGTATTGAAAATACAGATTTGTTGAGTTGTTTCTGCAGTTCTGTGGTGTGCTCCTCCCAACTAAATTTATTATCAAGCTGTAATCCCAGGAATTTAATACTGTCAAAAATGGTTGGCTGTATTAGAGATAGTTTTGAATCCTCATATACGGTAGCTTTTCTTCAACCATGTTTAAAATTGTCAGAATACAGTTTGAAGAGTCCAGTTAGGGTGTAATGAAAGAAAGTTTCACTATCTGAAAACTGTAAGCAGCTAGAAGGTTTCTTGTATCACTTGAAAATGTGATGTCGATGGACAGGGGCTGATTTTGGAAAAGATAAAAGAAGTTTGGTTCTACGTTAAGTGTCTTAGAAGAAAGGTTGTGGTTTACTGCCACTCTGGTTTAAAATGTCAGTCAAAGAAGTAACGTTGGCACTTAACAGAGACAAGAGGAGAATGAAATTAAGAAGATATGGGTTCAATGTAAGGGAGACTTATTGAATGCTGAAAATTGTCTAGATTCCACTGAATAACGACAAAAGATACACCAAGGTAAGCTGGCAGTAATGGGATGATGCGAAAAAGAGAATAACTACTTACTTGGGATAAGCAAAACTATTAATTAAAGATTAGTATATATCACTATTACAAATGATATTGGGTAATTACTTAGGGATAAGACTGTAGAACGTAATTATCTCTATTGTTTTCAAGAGTAATGCGTTCAAACGTTTATTCTCTCGGATGGAAAAGTTAGAAATAACCATATCTCTGTTGTAACAGCTCCGAACAAATACATTCAGGCTAGAACAACCAAAAGCCCAACTAGGTAATGCATGCATCCAGTAAGTCCCCACAGTACCTTGACTTGCCAAATATATCTCGACTGCGCGGCGCCTGCTCCCCGCTCTGAGACATTAAGGTAATGAAGTGACGCTACGTCGGAGGCACAGTCAGACCCTATTAAGGGTCTACGACGTTCTACTCTCTGACTTAAGGAAATCGTCCTATTTCGAGTCGGCGCTGCCGATTACTCATGGTGACGTCAGAGGTAATCAGTTAAAGTGCTAGCGAGAGTTCCATTCAGGAAATTCCTCGTTACCCTTCAGAGCACCTTGTTAGAATCTGCCGACACAGCGTTCTTCTTGGAGACTCTGGGACCTTATTTTCTCCTGGGAAACAGGGACGTTGTAGGGGAGACGACTAGTAGCAATTGCTGAGCTAAGAGTTTAATCGTATTCCTTGAACCATCGAGTCAGTATTCTTCTTGCAGGGCAATGAGCATTACTGTTGACACTTTTCACACAATACCGTGTGTACAAAATCAACTATTGTGTGCTTCTTCACAGATCTTTAGCAGTCACGATTGTTTCAATGTCAATGAAAAGCTTTTCACCTATCTCGAAAACGCCTAATATCAGCGTGATTTCGTCACTAATGGAACAAGAGCCGCTAACTAATGGACTCTTCAGTCGAGGTAGTTCCATGGCCGCTCTTAAATTAGCTACGTCACTTCTGTCTCTCCCTAACACACTTTCTCCACGTAGGAAAATTATAACGGTTTCTATGAGATCCGTAATAAATATTACTCTCAATCTATTACAGTGACTAATCACTTAAAATTTGTGTGAGTCATTTGGCAAATTCCTTGATTCCGGAGTGCTTTCTTTATTCCTTCTGGTGATGCTGCAGATTTTAAAATTCATGGGAGACTTTGGGAGACTTCGGATAAGAAGGAGAAAGAAACCGAGCTGAAATGTCACTATCCAGACACATCTCTCTGTATATAAATGTTCTGCTACTATATGTACGTTTCAAAAATTAAAAAAATCTGCGACGCCAACGTTGCATTCTCATCATCATCGATAGAAACTGATTATGCCTTTTAGCGTTCAAACTTGAGACGAGTCAGCCTAATAAAATTCCCCCATGATCCCGATTCAGTGCTAACATTGATACCTCGTCTACATCTACATCTACATCTACATGGGATACTCTGCAGATCACATGTAAGTGCGCTATTTATCTCCCATTCCATTCTCGAAAAGCGCGCGGGAAGAACTGAATCTCTCCGTTCGAGATCTGATTTCTCGTATTTCATTCTGATGATCGTTTCTACCTATGTTAAGTGGAAGTCAACAATATATTTTCGCATTCGGAGGAGGATGTTGGCGATTGGAGTTTCGTAAGTAGCCCACGCCGCAGCGATAAGCGCCGTTGTTGTAATGATTCCCATCCCAGATCCTGTATTATTTCCGTAACGCTGTCTCCCCTGTATCGTGACAATACGAAACGAGCTGCCCTTCTTTGGACTCTTTCGATGTCCTCCGTCAAACCCAGCTGATAAGGATCCCACACTGGGCAGCGATACTCCAAAAATGGACGGACAAGCGTAGTGTATGCAATTTATTTTGTAGTTCTGTTGCATGTTTTAAGGGTTCTGCCAATAAAACGTAGTCTCTGGTTCGCCTTTCCCACGACATTATCTACATGTTCTTTCCAATTTAAGTCTGAAGTAATAGTAATTTCTAGGTATATTCTGGAGTTTACGGCCTTCACTTTTGACTGATTTATCTTGTAAACAAAGTTTAACGGATTTCTTTTTGTACTCATGTGGACGACTTCACACTTATCATTATTTAGAGTCAGTTGCCAATTTTGACACCATAGTGATAACATATTCAGATCGTTCTGCAGTTGGTTTTGATCTTCAGATGATTTTACAAGACGGTAAATGACGGTGTCAGCTGCAAACAACCTAAGAGAGCTACTTAGATTTTTCCCTAAATCCTTTATGTAAATAAGGAACAGCAGAGGACCAATAACACAACCCAGTGGAATGCCCGATATCACCTCTGTTTTAGTCGGTGCCTTACCATCGATTACTACGAACTGTGTCCTCTCCGACAGAAAATCCCCTATCCAATCGCAAATTTGGGGCGATATACCTTAACCACGCAATTTGATTAAAAGCCGTTTGTGAGGCAAAAGCGTCAAAAGCCTTCTGGAAATCAAGAAGTACGGAATCGATTTGCGAACCCTTGTCGATAGCACCCATCACTTCGTGTGAATAAAGAGCTAGTTGTGTTTCGCATGAACGATATTTTCTAAATCCGTGTTGACCTTGGGTCAGTAGATCGGTCTGTTCGAGATAATTCATAATATTTGAATACAGGATATGTTCCAAAACCCTGCTGCATATTGACATCAATGAAATAGTCCTGTAGTTTAGTGGGTTACTCCTACTGCCTTTCTTGAATATAGGTGTGACGTGTGCAACTTTCCTATCTTTTGGTACAGATCCTTCTATGAGGCAGTGGTTGTATATGGCTGTTAAGTAAGGGGCTATCGCTTCAGCATAATCCGATAGAAATCTAATGGGCATACAATCCGGACCAGAAGACTTGTTCTTGTTAAGTGATTTTAGCTGCTGCAAATAGCTGATATGATATCTACTTCTACGTTACTTATTACGTCCTCTGTTCGTAATTCGAAAGCTGGAATATTGGTTTCGTCTTCTTAGGAGAATGAGTTTATAAAAACTATGTTTAGTAAATCTGCTTTAGTGGCGCTGTCATCGTCAGGATCGCCATTACTATCACCTAGTGAGAGTATTGTTTGTGTTTCCCTCTAGTATATTTAACCTATGCCCAAAAACTCTTTGGGTCTTCAGTCAAATTTCGAGAAAGAGTTTCGTTGTGATAAGTATTGTAGGTATCTCGCATTGAAATCCTCGCAAAATTTCGAGCTTCTGTGTAGGATCGCCAATCCTGAGGATTTTGTGTTCGTTTAAATGTAGTATGCCTTTTCCTTAGCTTTTGCATCAGTGTTTTGTGTACCAAGGGGGAACACCTCTTTCTCTTATTAAACCATTTGGTATAAAACTGTCAATTGTTGTCGATACCACGATTTGAGCCACATCTGGTCTACACCTACGATTAGTGCTAGAAAGGAATGGAATCGGTCTTTCAAAAAGCAATGTATTTTATTTCTATCTGCTTTCCTGAACAAATAAACTTTTTGTTTATTTTTAGTAACTTTGGGACTTTCGATATTCAGTCTCGCTACGACAGCTCTGAGTTTCACTAATACCTGTATCCGTTTTGATGCTCGTTATGAAGTCAGGATTATTTGTTGCGAAGAGATCAAGTGTGTTTTTACATACATTTACAATTCTAGTTGGCTCATGAAGTAATCGTTCGAAGTAACTCTCAGAGAATGCGTTGAGTACACTTTCGCTCGATGTTTTATGCGTACCTCCTGATTTGAAAATATATTTCCCCAACAGATCGAGGGTAAAATTAAAATCACTGCCTACTATTATCGTGTGAGTCGGGTACGTTTTTGTAATTAGAATCAGGTTTTCTTTGAACCTTTCTGCTATTGTATCGTCAGAGTCGGAAGACCGGTGAAAGGAACCAATTATTAACTTCTTACGATTTTCAGGTACAACCTCTACCCATAATAGCTCACAGGAACTATCAACTTCAACTTCGCTGCACGAAATACTACTCTTGACGGTGACAAACACGCTTCCACCTATTTTGTTTAATCTATCCTTTCTGAAATGTTACACCTATCTAATGTTACACCTTTTACTTCAAAATCATTCTTCACCGATTCTAAGTACTTTCTCCTTGGTCTACCTGGTCTCCTCTTACCCTCCGCTGCCGAGCCCATGACTTTCTTAGGTAAATTTACTTCTCCCATGCGTGTAACATAACCCCACCATCTCAGGCTATTCTCTCTAACTGCTTCATCTATGGTGTTCATTCCAAATTATTCTTTGATTTATCATTATGGACACCCTCTTGCCATTGTTCCCATCTATTAATATCGGCAATCATCCTTGCTGCTTTCATATCTCTAACCTCAATAATGTAATGTGTATACACCCTTTTTCACTCACATACAACAAAGTTGGTCGAAAGGTAGAGCGGTGCACCGCTAACTTAGTCTCGGTACTGACTTCCTTCTTGCAGAAGAGAGTAAATCTTAGCTGAGCACTCACTGTATTAGTTTTGCTACACCGTGATTCAAGTTCTTTCACTATGTTGCCATCCTAGGTACTTGAAAGTGTCTCCCTGTTTTAACTCTGGTCCTCCTATTTCGCACTCAATCTGTTTAAATCTCTTTCGCACAGACATTACTCTCATTTTGGAGATACTGATCTTCATATCATAACCCTTAGACTTCTGACCGAGCTCTGAAATATTGGATGGCAACCTTTCAATCGAATCTACCATCACAACTGAGTCATCTGCATATGCTAGACTGCTTGTTTTGTTTTCTCCTATTTTAATCCCACCCTGCCAGTCTATTGTTTTCAACATATTATCCATGAATAGTATGAGCAACAGTGTTGACAGGGTACGGCCTTGTCTTACCCCTGAAACTATCCAAAACCTTGAAATTAATTTTCCGTCTACTCTAACTGCTGCCTGACAGTCTACATAAGAACTTTTAATTGCCCGCAGAAGTTTGCTTCCTATTCCATAATCTTGTAGGACAGTAGCTTCCTCCTAGGATCCTAGGAACACGGTCATAGGCCTTTTCTAGATCTATAAAACATAGACACAATTCCCTGTTACACTCATTCCATTATCTGCCGAAAGCCAAAAATCTGGTCCTGACAGCCCCTAAGAGGCCTAAACCCAACTTGCCTTCAATTAATACTCGCCCCCTACTTTCAACAACACCTGAGAATATTTTCCCCACAACGCTGATTAAAGAGATACCTCTATAGTTGTTACAATCTTTTCTGTTTCCATGTTTGAAAATTGGCATGATTATCGCTCTTGTCCAGTCAGACGGAACTGTCCCGACTCCCATGTCTTTTCAGTTGGTCTGTGTAACCACTTCAGACCTGACCTTCCACTGTATTTGACGAGTTCCGGCTTAATTTCATCCACCCCAGCCGCTTTATTGCACTGCAATCTATTGACCATTCTTTCCACTTCCTCCAATGAGATCCTGTTTCCATCATCATTCTATCCCATTCTAGCACATCGCCTGAACGTTTCGCCTACATTCAGCAGTTCATCAAAATATTCCCTCTATCTGCCCCGCGCATCCACAAGATTCACTAGCAACATTCCTGACCAATCCAAAACACTCGTTAATTCCATCTTCGCTTCCTTTCGAAGACTGATAATTACGCTCCAGAATGGTTTTCCCGTAGCTTGACCCATAGTTTCTAGCATATTTCCAAAGTCTTCCCACGATTTCAGCTTGGATTCTGCAATTATCCGTTTGGCTTTTTTTTTCTTTCTTAAACTTTCTCTGTCTTCCTGATTTCTAGTATGGAGCCAATTTTGACATGCCTTTTTTTTGTTTTTACAGGCTGCCTTGACTGTGTCATTCCACCAAGCTGACTGCTTCTTCCTGCCTTCCTGTTCCAAGACATTCTGTAGCCACTGTACCTTAACCATTCCTATTCCAATGAATGTAAATGACTACATTCAACTAACTGATACCTTTTTGAAGTCATTGTTATGTATTTGTGCCTAATTTCCTAGTCCTGAAGCTTCTCCACTCTTATCCTTCTACATATGGACGTGACTTAACTACACTTTTATCCTTCTACATATGGACCTGACTTTCTGCCCTTTTGGCCTCACAAAAACAATTTCACTGCAGATTAAATAATGATTAGTACCGTCAAAGAATCATCTGAAAACACGCGTGTCCTTAAGTGACTTCATGAATTCCTGATGAGTCACATCTGGTTCTCCCATTGGGCATGGATATTTGTGACTTCCTTAGTATTAGATAGTTTGTAAGTTTAGGGACTGATGACCCCGTAGTTAAGTCCCACAAGTTGTACAAACATTTGAACATTTTGAACAACTGGTTCTCCTTCCTTCCCAAGTATAGCGGTGAATATCCTTATGCTTAAAAAAGGAATTTGTGATAGCTAATCCCATACTGGGATTTACCGTCTCTGTTGGCCTCCATATCCTCTCCAAACTTACCCATAACCTTTTCATACCAAGCCGGCCGCGGTGGCCGAGTGATCTGCGGCGTGCCATTCACGGTCTGCACGGCAGCTGCGGTCGGGGGTTCGAATCTCCTCTCGGGTATGGGTGTTTGTGCCGTCTTTAGTATAAGCTAGTTAATAAGTAGTTTATAAGTTAAGGGACTGATGAACCCATAGTTAAGTCCCAAAAGCTCCACAAACATGTAAACATTTTTTCATACCAAAAATCAAATGTTTGTATATCTATCTGACCAAACTGCGTGGTCATCAGTCCGTATCTTACAAACCACTTAAACTAAGGTAAACTAACCTAAGGACAAACACACACACCCATGCTCAAGGGAGGACTCTAACCTCCAACGGCATCCGCGCGGTCCATGGCGAGGCGCCTTGGACCGCTCGGCCACTCCTCCGCGACCCTTTTCATAATCTTCTGTTCGATTCTTTATCCTGGCATTGAAGTCACCAAAGATCAAAACACTGTCCTTGTCCTTCACTCCAACAACTACATCAGTGAGTGTGTTGTAAAATCTGACCATCTCATCTTGATCTGTCCCTTCACAGGACAAATATACTGACAAAATCCTCATTTTCTTGTCGTTCTTGTCGTTCATTTGAAATTATGCTGGGTTCGATTGTTTTCATGATGGAAAACCCTACACTCCACTGTGCTCTTCCTCCTGTGTATTCTCCGACTTCGTCCTCTTTCTCTCCCCTTACCCAACAGCTAAAACATCTAACTCCATCTCACTCGCTCTGCCAGCTCTACCTTCTTCTCAGTGTAATCCCCATTGATGTTAATAGCTCCCCATCTCATTCCAGATCGTTTACCAAGTCGTATCGGAAGAGTTCCTGGTCTGTCAATTAGAGGTGGCACTTCGTCACCTCCATAGGTCCGAGGCATTTTGCTCTGATTGTTACCAGCACCATATTGATGTACCTGGGAAGCAGGTTGCTAGCCTTACTTGCCCAGAGCCCCAATGGGTTTTATCCCTAACGGTTGAGGGACGAACCGGTGGATTTGACAGTCTTTCTGAGCAGAAAAGTGGCCACAACGCATAATATGTCCCAGATTCCCAACCTTATTCCCAGGTAACAGATATCCCAGCTGACAGGACCAATTACTTGGCCACTCATATGTTGCCCGTGGTTCATGAACTAGGACATGACTACACGAACCCACACCATAAACCATCGTTGCATTCTAACACAGGAAAATTTTTCGATACCTATTTATAATGTATTACGTATAACCTATACATATTGTCAATTTTGTGATTTTTGGTAACAAATTTCCCCGTCATAAAATTTATATACATTCATATATGACACATATTAAAAACCTATAAAGCCTCGGTTGCACAGTGGTAGAGTGCTAGACTACAAATGCAAAGGTCGCGGGTTCGATCCCCGCCGGGTCCTAGGATTTTTATCTGTAACTTCCCACTCCTTTCACCTCTGGCAGTAATGCTCATGTCAAAAATACCGAGTAGCACCGTGGTTCGGAACCCACGTTAAACTGTAGGTCCCCCTACAACTGGCTGGGTAAGTCAGTTCGAAGGTCGGAGGAAGGCAACGGCATACCACCTCCAAACAGGACCATGCCTAGTAAAGCACTGTGGTGTTCAAACCAATCTTCGGATTGTTGACTCCTTATATATATATATATATATATATATATATATATATATATATATATATATATATATGGGAGTAGAACAGTGTGTCAAAATTTCATAGTATTCGGCCAAGAACTTTCGCAGAGTTTCAGCGAAGAACGTTTATATTTTACAAATGTAAACGACCGTCTGTTCAAAATTTGATATCTCCGAAAATTCTTCACAGATTGCGTTGGGATTTTGAAACGTTGTGGCCTTCGATTCCTCATATTATTTTCTTTTTCTGTTAGTATTTAGAATCAAACTTTGTAGAACATAGCTATCAATGAAAACAGTTTCAGGGCCGCTGTGGAATGGCCGTGCGCTCTAAGAAGTCTTGTTGCGGTGCGCGAGATTGCTCCACGTCGGTGGTTCGAGTCCTCACTCGGCCTAAGTGATGCCCTTATGTTAGTTTAAGTAGTTTGTAAGCCCGCGGACTGATAATACCAGTAGTTACAAACATTTGAACGTTTGAGCATTTTCAGGTACATGTCGAACTTGAAAATTCAAAGAGTAGATAGTATTTTCAGAGAGTAATTATTGTTCCGTATTACACGTTATACGAGCTCAAAGTCTCTGACACATGATCTCTGATATACGAGATGTTTTGACCTTAGTATTCTCTGGATACTGTTACTGTGAATTACGCTGATATAATTTGAATTTACAAAAAAATTTGAAAAATGGGAAAAATCTGCCTCTTAACAAATTATTAAAAACATGTAACAATGAAAAATGTCGGAATACCGTGATTCTAATGCTATGGTGACGATGTGGTGTTACAAGCTCAGCCTCTGATGACCACGCTGTTGACGGGACGTTAAAACCTAATATTCCTCCCTAAGTTGGTACGAGCTGATGTTAGATTACGGCTGTGGCGCAGACACGGTGGAACAATAGACGCAAGTTGTCAACAAGGCACTGTGCATGCTGGGGATGCCTCCATAAGAGTGTAGGCTGTTCTCTGTACGGAAATGACTGGCTTCTGTAGTCGAGCTGAACCGATTATTGACTGGAAATGGTTACATTACGTTCCCTAGAGACCATTTACCGCCATTCGTTAAGTTACCAAACAAAGAGGGGATTTTTATGGATGTGAAAACGCCATGTCACAGCGCAACAATTGTTCGGGAACACTATGAGGAACATTCTGGGCAACCACCTCAAATGATTTGGTCACCATGGTTATGTGACAGAAATACCATCGAACATAATAGAGCTGACAGTTCGTGCAAAGCTTCCGAAATTGTCGAAATTGTAAAACAAGCATGGATATTTATTAGGACGTGAGACAGTGCCGGCTCTGGTCGAGAAGACATAGGGGGCACGGGTGGGGGAAGGGGAGGAGGAGGTCGAACGATGTCATCACCCAGGGCAACAGGTTTTTTTTTTTTTTTTTTTTTTTTTATTTATTTATTTTGTCAAGTAGCCTACTTTTTAAAATGAGAAATTCGACCTGTAGTTGTTCATCAAGTTCCGATTTAACCGTATCCCATACGTCATTGTGTACCGCACTAGCTGCTTCTAAATGCGCCTTAAGTAATTGCGCACTAATACATTCTTTTTTCTTATATAGGAATTTAATTTCGGAATTCAACCAAAATTTCCGTGCTTTATCAACCACTGCTCTACCTACATTGGACTTTGGATTACATATTTTAAACTTCATATAGTTCGGGATACATTTATTCTTTACACAAGCCTTGTTGAAATTTATGTTGGCCGTTGTTTTTAGCCATTTTCGTTTAAGATTCTTGTATTTATAGATACACCTCAATGCTTCGCCTGGCAACATAAATTATATCCATTATTGATTTGAGGTCGTGGTTGTATGCTTAATCATTTTGTCAAGTAGGCTCAACCACATAGATCGTGTATAAAACACTATAATATGACGCGTTTCGAGGGTCAAGCCCTCATCATCAGATAAAACATACAAGAATCTTTAAAACCCGAGACAAATAAAATCTAAAACGTAATAAAAGAAAACGTGGTTACCTCCCTTGTAACCGTGTCTCCGTACAAAGCTCAGCATACTGTGCTTCGTCGATATTAAAAACAGTCCCCAGTACTGGCGGCGCATAGCACTAGTGAAGCGCACGGAGTCAACAACACGAGTAGGGCGCACGTATGAACATGAAAACAAAGACCTCTAAATGCCAAAGACTATCCACAAGGCATTGGGTACATTCGGGTGTACAGTAAGACAGAGGTTGAAATTTAAAATAAACGACTTTTGTTATAATAGGTCCACAAAGTTTTTAAAAAAGCTGTATGCATTGCCTTGAACTTGTTCATTTAATGAAACGTCGCTTTTTGCGTTTTGTATTGTAATCTCTAGCTGTTCCAGCAGATCTAACTTTCTACCATTATCCTGTTTATGTAAAATCTTCAGGTCTTCTTCAATACGCTTTAATGGGTGGCCAGTTTCGCGGATATGTGTAGCTACAGCGGACTTGTCAAAATTGTTAAGTCGGAAGGCGTCCATATGTTCCTTGTACCTAACTTTAAACGATCTACCGGTCTGACCAATATAGCTGGCATTGCAACTACTACACTGTATCTTATAAAGCCCTGCTTTGTCATATTTATCAGTCTTTTGGTTTAAGTTATTTCGTAATTTATGATGTAAAGTATTATTAGTTTTAAAAGCAGCTTCTAATTTAAAAGGTTTTAGTATGTTGGCCACTTTCTGAGACAGATTACCAAAATATGGAACCATTACCCTCTTGATATTATCTGTGCCATTTGTATATGATTTCGCACGTTGTTTCTTTCGTATTAGGTTATTAACTACGTTTTCTTGGTAAACATTCGCCCTAGCAAGCTGTCTTATAATGTTAAATTCAGTGGTTCTGTCTTTTTCATTCATTGGCACTTTGAAGGCTCTATCGACTAAACAGCGTAGGGCAGAAAGTTTTTGGCCATTAGGGTGACAAGAGCTGTTATGTATTAGAATGTCGGTAGTTGTAGGTTTCCTATATACTTTAAATACGTGTCTGCCATCCTGCTTCGTAATGTTAAGGTCAAGGAACTGAAGTGTGCCATCCTTCTCTTGTTCAACGGTAAATTCGATTTTCTCATGTAGGCTGTTAAATTTATTAACTATTCCACTAATTTCAGTTTCACCTCCATCTATCAATAGCAAAGTATCGTCAACGTAGCGTTTATAATATAAGATTTTATCAACTGGATGCTGCATATTTGACTAAATGATAAAACAGTAAAAGAACTTATCGTAGCGACTAAAATGGCGGTTGATGTTGCTAAACTGAATGAAAACGAAAAAGGACAGGTGGGATAGAAACTAGCTAACGCCATCAAAGCCGAAACGAATAAATCCTGTAACAGTACGCATAATAACAGTGATCACAAAACCGTAACCTCCATTAACGACAAACTCATCTCCAATGAAGCGATCGTTGCTAAGGCCGATAAGGGCAATACTACTGTTATCGTTAGTGAGGAACAATATATTAATAAAACACTACAGTTCTTTTCTGAAAACGGTGTGACTGAAATAGCTAAAGATCCAACTAAAAAGGTACAGGCAGAGTTAAAACAGTTGCTTAAAAGGACGTCTTTCCTATTGACTGAAAAAGAGAAATTTCAATGTTACGTCATGAACCCCACAGCTCCTCGACTAAGATCGCAATTAAAGGTCCATAAAAATGGGCATCCTATTAGACCTATCGTAAATTCAATGAAGGGCCCCCTATGCAAAATTACGAAAAAACTCGATAAAGTTTTAAAGGAGTTTTATGTATTTGGGGATAATTTTTCAGTTAGCAACAACACTACGTTGATCAATGAGATTAAAGATAAGCCTATAGCAGATACATCCCACATTATGTCTCTTGATATTAAAAATTTATATGCAAATGTTCCGGTTGACGAGGCCATCGACTTGATTAAAGCAAACTTACTTAAACACAAGAGACTATCTCAGCAAGAAATCGTTGAATTCATTGACCTACTTCGGTTTATTCTGAAATATAACTATTTTACCTTTAACGGGAAATTTTATATGCAAAAGGATGGACTGGCTATGGGTTCAAGTATTTCAGGAACAATAGCAGACATTTTTATTAATAACCTGGAAAACCGGCTTTTCACAAATATGCAGCATCCAGTTGATAAAATCTTATATTATAAACGCTACGTTGACGATACTTTGCTATTGATAGATGGAGGTGAAACTGAAATTAGTGGAATAGTTAATAAATTTAACAGCCTACATGAGAAAATCGAATTTACCGTTGAACAAGAGAAGGATGGCACACTTCAGTTCCTTGACCTTAACATTACGAAGCAGGATGGCAGACACGTATTTAAAGTATATAGGAAACCTACAACTACCGACATTCTAATACATAACAGCTCTTGTCACCCTAATGGCCAAAAACTTTCTGCCCTACGCTGTTTAGTCGATAGAGCCTTCAAAGTGCCAATGAATGAAAAAGACAGAACCACTGAATTTAACATTATAAGACAGCTTGCTAAGGCGAATGTTTACCAAGAAAACGTAGTTAATAACCTAATACGAAAGAAACAACGTGCGAAATCATATACAAATGGCACAGATAATATCAAGAGGGTAATGGTTCCATATTTTGGTAATCTGTCTCAGAAAGTGGCCAACATACTAAAACCTTTTAAATTAGAAGCTGCTTTTAAAACTAATAATACTTTACATCATAAATTACGAAATAACTTAAACCAAAAGACTGATAAATATGACAAAGCAGGGCTTTATAAGATACAGTGTAGTAGTTGCAATGCCAGCTATATTGGTCAGACCGGTAGATCGTTTAAAGTTAGGTACAAGGAACATATGGACGCCTTCCGACTTAACAATTTTGACAAGTCCGCTGTAGCTACACATATCCGCGAAACTGGCCACCCATTAAAGCGTATTGAAGACGACCTGAAGATTTTACATAAACAGGATAAGGGTAGAAAGTTAGATCTGCTAGAACAGCTAGAGATTACAATACAAAACGCAAAAAGCGACGTTTCATTAAATGAACAAGTTCAAGGCAATGCATACAGCTTTTTTAAAAACTTTGTGGACCTATTATAACAAAAGTCGTTTATTTTAAATTTCAACCTCTGTCTTACTGTACACCCGAATGTACCCACTGCCTTGTGGATAGTCTTTGGCATTTAGAGGTCTTTGTTTTCATGTTCATACGTGCGCCCCACTCGTGTTGTTGACGCCGTGCGCTTCACTAGTGCTATGCGCCGCCAGTATTGGGGACTGTTTTTAATATTGACGAAGCACAGTATGTTGAGCTTTGTACGGAGACACGGTTACAAGGGAAGTAACCACGTTTTCTTTTATTACGTTTTAGATTTTATTTGTCTCGGGTTTTAAAGATTCTTGTATGTTTTATCTGATGATGAGGGCTTGACCCTCGAAACGCGTCATATTATAGTGTTTTATACACGATCTATGTGGTTGAGCCTACTTGACAAAATAATTAAGCATACAACCACGACCTCAAATCAATAACGGATATAATTAAGTTTTTTTTTTTTTTTTTTTTTTTTTTTTTTTTGCAAATTGGCACCTTTTTTATTTAATGGAATCCCAAAAGGTTCAAGTAAAAAGATCATTAAAACTGGAAGCACCTTGCGTGAATGAGGAACGGGAAAACAAGATGGAAATACAAATAATTCACGAAATCAAAGGTCTTGCCGGTACAGAAAATTATATACCATAAAATAAGTCTGTGCTCTGATTTACGATGTAAACATTTACTTCCACAAAAATTGAAGATATTTAATGCTGACTACATTAATACAAATAGCAGTAATATGTGTAATCGTACAATGAAGTAAACATGATGGAAGCGTATTACACAGAAGATTGAGTCAGTGTGTTGTAGGTCATGGTGCGATTTCGCGTGTCGACAATTTCGATAATCCGTGGCCCCAAGGGAAAATCTTTCGATATCCCGGCTCTACTGTGCCGTGAACAGGTTTGTTTTGGTGTCTTTGTGTTAATTATGTGCTGCGACGATTATGTGAAGATAAACGTCTTTTTGCAAAGTGCTTTTACGGAAACTATGATATACACAACAATTAATTCAAGGAACTAAAAAAGGCTGACCGATTTTAGTTTTACGCTCTGCCGCTGACATAATCTTTGTTCACATATTAATTTTCGACTTACGACTTGACAATGTATTGTACTATAAACGTAACCCTGGCGATGCTTTGATCTTGACGCCATATTCACGACAAGGAAGAGTGTGATACGTGAAAGTAAGACATCGTATATGAATTACATTGTGAGAATAGTGGACTCTTGCCGGCCGCGGTGGCCGAAGGGACTGAGGCGCTTCACTCACGGTCTGCACGGCCACTACGGTTGGGGGTTCGAATCCCCCCTCAGGCATGGATATTTGTGCCGTTCTAGTTCGTAAGTAGTTCATAAGTAGTTTGTAAGTTTAGGGACTGATGACCCCATAGTTAAGTCCCATAAGCTTTACAAACATTTGAATTTTTGATCTTAGCGCCTGTGATATTTCTGCGGTGGCCGAGGGGACTGAGGCGCTCCAGTCACGGTCTGCACGGCCACTACGGTCGGGGGTTCGAATCCCCCCTCGGGCATGGATATTTGTGCCGTCCTTAGTCTTAGCTAGTTCATAAGTAGTTTGTAAGCTTAGGGACTGATAACCCCGTAGTTAAGTCCCATACGTTCAAAAAACATTTGAATATATATCTGCGATGTAGCTGTCATATTCAGCTGACGCAGGGAGGTGTGAGGTACTAATAATAGGTGGTCGAAAGGGTACTGTTGCCTCGTGAAAGGCCGCCTAAAATAGTAGTACTCTGCTATGATTGGTCAGTGGATAGAGAATCTAGGCTTCAAAAGTAACTTCCTCTCTGTTCAAAATTAGATATAATTTTCGTTACGTTTCCTTCTCAGTAACAAGCTACCAATTTTGTTGTTTCACATCACTTAAAAATTCAAATTAATAAACAAAGTGCGCCGACAGACCTACGTGGATCGCGCTGTCTGCATTCAACAGTTGCTGATACGCTGTTCTGTCCCAACATTCGGTCGTAATATAGCAGCCAATTACATAAAAGTACATTTAACCTTGAAGAAGCAACATAAATCGTCACGTTGATTACAGTGGGAATTAAAAGAGTGGATGTAAATTTCACAGTTTATTTGCTTCTGCGCAAATAAACACTGTGACGTCCTTTGAATATTGTAGAAACATATAAAAAAGCCAAGATCGCTGATAATAAATTTTTATTTACGACGACCGGTTTCGCTGAACTATGTCAGAATCAGATGATGCTGACATAGTTCAGTGACACCGGTCGTCGTAAATAAAAATTTATTATCAGCGATCTTGGCTTTTTTATATGTTTCTACAATATCATAATTGGATCGCCTCCTAGAACGTAAACCAACTCATCCTTTGAATAATTTGTCTTACCAGACTTACCACACTTCTCGCTAATTAACATAACAGACTCACATCAAGAACCGACGACATGCGTGCTGTCTTCTGTGGTGGGGACACAACTTGTGAAGACACCGGATTGGTGAACATTTTAACTAGAGACTGCAGTTCACTCAGGACGATGAAAGAAACCAGCCACCTCAAGAGTGCTGTACTTTCCTTTGCAACCGAATTCAGTTACTCGAAGTCCATGGCAATATAGAAAAGGTAAAGAGAAGAACGCAGTAAAGATGTAGGAGAGACTTATCCAACTAATGTCTCTACATAATGAACTGTTTTCCCCCTCTTGACATAAAACCCCCTGAATTGGTAAATATGATCATCATAAAATAATTGAAAAATCTAAAACTGAAAGGTTTCCCTCGTGCTGAATAAAAAAGATAGAAAAGTAGTATGAAAACGGTTGTATACGCTGACAGGCACTTAAGTCTGATATGCAGAATGAATACGTATATGCACACTGGTTACAACAATTACGGCATCAGTTCAAATATCTAGGTTGTAAAGTACCCTAGAATGGAGACAAAAACTTTACGGAAACCGAGATGGTGGTAATAACGGAAAGTTGCTGAAAAGGTTGGTGCTGTTGACTTGTGCTTTCCCTATCAAACTAATTACACAAGCAGTTCGCTTTATATAGCGTAGTGAGCCACTCCCATGAACCACAGACATTTCCGAGGTGGGGTGGCTTGCGTGCCTCAACGATACAGATAGCCATACCGTAGGTGCAACCACAGCGGAGGGGTATCTGTGGAGAGGCCAGACAAACGTGTGGTTCCTGAAGAGGGGCAGCAGCCTTTTCAGTAGTTACAGGGGCAACAGTCTGGATGATTGACTGAGCTGGCCTTGTAACATCAGCTAATGTGGCTTTGCACACAGCTACTGCGAACGGCTGAAAGCAAGGGGAAACTACAGACGTTACCTTTCCCGAGGACATGCAGCTCTACTGTATGAACATATGATGATGGAATCCTCTCGGGTAAAATATTCCGGAGGTAAAATAGTCCCCCATTCGGATCTCCGGGCGGGGACTACTCAGGAGGATGTGATCATCAGGAAAGACAATACTGGCATTCTACGGGTCGAAGCGTGGAATGTTAGATCCCTTAATCGAGTAGGAAAATTAGAAAATTTAAAAAGGGAAATGGATAGCTTGAAGTTAGATATAGTGGGGATTAGTGAAGTTCGGTGGCAGGATGAACAGGATTTCTGGTCAGGTGGGTACAGGATTATAAATACAAAATCAATTGGGGGTATCACAGGAGTAGGATTGATAATGAATAAGAAAATAGGAATGCGGATGAACTACTATGACCAGCACAGTGATCGCATTATCATTGTCAAGATAGATACGAAGCCAACACCGACAACAGTAGTGCAGGTTTATATGCCAACTAGCTCTGCCGATGATGAGGAAATCGAAGAAATATATGAGGAGCTAAAGGAAATTATTCAGACAATTAAGGGAGAGGAAAACTTAATTGTTATGGGAGACTTGAATTCGGTAGTAGGACAAGGAAGGGAAGGGAGGATAGTAGGTGAATATGGTCTGGGCAAAAGGAATGAAAGAGGAGGCCGCCTGGTAGAATTTTGCACAGAACATAATTTAGTTATAACAAACACCTGGTTCAAGAATCAAAAAAGAAGGTTATATACGTGGAAGAGACCAGGAGACACAGGAAGATACCAGATAGATTTTATAATGGTAAGACATAGATTTCGGAACCAGGTTCTACAGTGTAAGACATCCCCAGGGGCAGATATAGACTCTGACCATAACTTGTTGGTCATGAACGGTAGGATGAAACCAAAGAAACCACAAAAAGGTAGGAAAATAAGGAGATGGGACCTGGATAAATTGAAGGAACCTGAGGTTCTTAAGAATTTCAGAGGGAGCTTTAGGCAACAATTGACAGAAACAGGGGAAAGTAAACCAGTAGAGGAGGAATGGGTAAAATTGAGAGATGAAATAGTGAAGGTAGCAGAGGACAAAATAAGTAGGAACAAAAGACCTACAAAAAATCCTTGGATATCACAGGAGATACTAAATTTAATCGATGAAAGGAAAAAAAATATAAAAATGCAGTAAATGAAACAGGCAAAATGGAGTACAGACGACTAAGAAATGAGATTGACAGGAAATGCAAAATGGCTATGCAGGAGTGGCTAGAAGGCAAATGCAAGGATGTAGAAGAATGAATAAATAGGGGGAAAATAGATACAGCCTACAGGAAAATAAAAGAAACATTTGGAGATAAGAAAAACAGCTCTATGAATATTAAGGACACTGATGGAAAACCACTTCTCAGCAAAGAAGGGAAAGCTGAAAGGTGGAAAGAGTATATAGAAGGGCTCTACAAAGGAAATGAACTTAGAGACAATATTGTAGGAAGGGAAGAGGATGTAGATGAAGATGAAATAGAAGATATTGTACTGAGAGAAGAATTTCACAGAGCCCTGAAAGACCTAAGTCGAAACAAGGCCCCTGGAGTATATGATATTCCCTCAGAGCTACTGAAGTCTCTGGGAGAACCACTCATGACAAAATTGTTTCACCTGGTGTGTAAGATGTATGAGACAGGTGAAGTACCCTCAGACTTTAAGAAAAATGTTATAATCCCCATCCGTAAGAAAGCAGGTGCAGACAGGTGTGAAAACTACAGAACCATCAGTTTAATAAGTCATGGCTGCAAAATATTAACGCGAATTCTATACAGAAGGATGGAAAAGCTGGTAGAAGCCGACCTCGGGGAAGATCAGTTTGGGTTCAGGAGAAATGTAGGAACACGGGAGGCAATACTCACTTTACGGCTTATCCTAGAAGATAGATTAAGAAAAGGCAAACCTACATTTGTAGCTTTTGTAGATTTGGAGAAGGCTTTTGACAATGTTGATTGGAATAAACTCTTTCAAGTTCTGAAGCAAGCAGGAGTAAAATATAGGGAACGTAAGGTTATTTACAACTTGTACAAAAACCAGACAGCGGTTGTCAGAGTTGAAGGGCATGAACCGGATGCAGTGGTTGGAAAGGGAGTAAGACAGGGTTGTAGTCTTTCTCCATTGTTGTTCAATTTGTACATTGAGCAAGCTATAAAGAAAGCAAGGAGAAATTTGGAGAAGGAATTAAAGTTCAGGGTGAAGAATTAAAAACTTTGCGTTTTGCCGACGACAGTAATTCTGTCAGATACAGCAAAGGGCGTGGAAGAGCAATTGAACGGAATGGACAGTGTGCTGAAAGGTGCATATAAGATGAACATTAACAAGAGCAAAACTAGGGTAATGGAGTGCAGTGTAAGGAAATCAGGTGATGCTGAAGGAATTAGATTGGGAAATGAAGCAATAAAGGAGGTAGATGAGTTTTGTTACTTGGGCATTAAAATAACAAATGATGGTCGCAGTACAGATGATATAAAATGCAGAATGGCAATGGGTAGAAAAGCGTTCTTGCAAAAGAGAAATTTGTTAACATCGAATATTGATTTAAGCCTAAGGAAGTCCTTTCTGAAGGCATTTGTATGGAGTGTTGCCTTATATGGGAGTGAGACATGGACGATAAACAGTGCGGACAGGAAGAGGATTGAGGCTTTTGAAATATGGTGCTACAGAAGAATGCTGAAGATTAGGTGGGTGGATCGCGTAACTAATGAGGAGGTACTGAACAGAATTGGGGAGAAAAGGAATTTCTGGGATACCTTGACTAAAAGAAGGGATAGATTAGTAGGACACATTCTTAGACATCAAGGAATTGTGAATTTAGCGTTGGAGGGAAGTGTATGGGGAAAAAATCGCAGGGGAAGACCAAGAGATGGATACAGTAAGCAGATTCAGACAGATGTAGGTTGTCGTTCTTATGTGGAAATGAAGAGGCTTGCACAGGATAGGGTATTGTGGAGAGCTGCATCAAACCAGTCTCCGGACTGAAGACCACAACAACAACAACAACAACAACAGCGTAGTGAGCAGGTAGAGCAATGCAACAACAACGTGTCTCACCAAAGCTATGCCATGGACAGCCATAGGAAGTTTGGAAGCGGGACAGGCACAGAGGGTGGTGGCTGCAGCTATTGGAGTGTCCCACAGCGTAATTTCCAGGGCCTGGACTCGATTTCAGACAACACGAACCGTTATTCGAAGGCAAAGCCATGGTCGTCCTCGGAAAATATGAGTAAGAGAATACCGTTATCTGCGATTGACCAATCATCCAGGAAGGAGAACATGTAAGAGATTTCCCACCAGCATATGCATTAAGTATGAAGAAGAGCAGATAGAAGAGGTTGACAGTATTAAATACCTGGGATTACAGCTTGATAAAATATTTAGTTGGGAGGAGCACACCACAGAACTGCAAAAACGACTCAACGAATCAGTATTTTTAATATGAGTGTTATCAGACATAGGAGACATAACAATAACAAAGCTTGCATACTTTGCTTACTTTCATTCCATAATCTCGTGTGGCATAATATTTTGGGGTAACTCTTCAAGTCAGTCAAAAGTCTTCAGACTCCAAAAGCGTGTAATACGTATTATTTGTGGAGAAAATTCACGGACGTCCTGTAGAAGCCTCTTCAAAGAACTGGGTGTATTAACTACTGCCTCTCAGTATATTTATTCCTTAATGAAATTTGTCACAAATAATATATCCCTTTTTCCAAGAAACAGCTCAGTTCATATATACAATACTAGGAATAAAAATGATTTACGCAAGGACTTTAGAGCACTTACTTTAATTCAAAAAGGGGTCTACTATTCAGGAACACACACATTTCAAATAATTTACCATCAAGTATAAAAATTTAGCTACAAATAAAGATCGGTTTAAGAGGAGCCTAAAAGACTTTCTAGTGGCCAACTCCTTCTATTCCATTAGTCAACTTCTAAATTGTACCAAATGATGCATGTATCGGTATTCATACTATATTAGTATTATTATATCACAAGCTCAGAAAAAAGCACTTAAAATATATGTATCTGTATTTATATTATTAGTATTATCTATTATTCAGCTTGTAGCCGCGGTGGAGTAGCCGAGCGGTCTAAAGCGTCTCGCTGCGGAGCGCGCGGTTGCTCGCCGTGGGGGTTCGAGTCCTCCCGGGGTGTGTGTGTGTTGTCCTTAGGTTAGTTTACCTAGGTTTAACTAGTTTGTAAGCTACGGACTGATGACCACGCAGTTTGGTCCGATAGATTTACAAACATTTGAACATTTTTTCAGCTTGTAAATTTTGTACCTTAACGTGTTCCACATCCACGATGATCCCCTCAACATGGATCTGCGGAACGAAAAACTAATCTAAGAGGCTGAATGCAACTCAGCTGCACAGCAAGATGATACACAATGTCTACACAAACAGTCCGAAATCACCTTCGGAAATGTGGACTCAACGCATTGACGCCTACTGTATGTGTGTGTGTGTGTGTGTGTGTGTGTGTGTGTGTCATCGAAACCACGACACCCTTTAGGCTGCAAAAAGTGGGAGGATGTAGGATTGGAGCCGTAAAGAATGGTGTCAGGTTCTGTTAACGTTTTTGTGTTCAGTCTGACAATTGTCAATCCGTCATCTGGAAAGACATGAAACTCACAACAATCCTGGTTTATGTGTATGAAACGTCACCTAATCATGGTCTGAGTCAGTACTGGCAGTCGTAAGATTCTCTATGTCGTTCCAAATGGCGTCCTGACTGCTCAGAGTTATAGAGACCAGATCCTTCAACTTTTGTTGTGACGTACACTTGTGCCATAGGAGGTGGGTTCCTTCTGGTGGACGATGATAACACTCTTCTCCACAGTGCTGCACTGGCGGACAATGTGTTTCAAGCTGAGGGAATTGAACGAATGGTCAGCTTATCATAACATGTAGTAGACTTGCGCATAATAGTTGGCGATCGGGAGCGCTCACTTTAGTTCGCGGTTCTGCCGCGAACTAGTTCGTCCGCTCCAAGTGACGGCTGAGCGGCTTGGTCTGCGCACCCAGGTGGAGGGAGAAGTTCCCCCACGTAGCTGCTTCATGCGCATGCTGCTTGAGCCGCTAACGATATCACGCAAACCAAAAGAAACAGTTTGTGGATAATTTCTCGCGTTTAAGTTTAGAGTTATCTCTAATCTTGGCATTATGGAATTTATTAGTCGGGTATTGCAGAGTGCAGAATACTTCAAAACAGAAATTTTGAAGCACTGAACTGTGGAATCTAGCAGGCAGACGCTCACCTCGAAACGGTTCTCATCAGCAGAAGGCAAACACGTGATTTTTAATTCTGCTGCGGGCTCTCTCGCTATTGCCCGTCGGTCTTCGGAAAAGAATCCAACGAACTAAGAAGCGAGATCCTACGTTTGGAATAACAGTTCACGACCGGTAACGCATGTTTTAGTTCGCGACCAATGTCACATATTTTAGTTCGCGACCGATCGCGCATATTTTAATTCGCGATCGATCGCACATATTTTAGTTCGCGACCGATAGCTCTCCTTTTAGTTCGCAGCTCGGCCGCGAAGTAGGTCGCTCTTTTTAGTTCGTCCGCTCATTTTGCCTTTTACTACCGGTACTAAAAGAGCTCTTTCTTTTGTTATGACAGCTTTTTTATATAATGATCAGTGTTGCCCAAGCGTGTGCTATTACCCGTATTTTTTGACATTTACACATCATATACTTAAGCAAATGTACCAGTTATTTACACGAATGGGTGATACAATGATATTCAACTACTTTGCATACAGAGTACTCATAGTAAATATTACTTAGACACTGCTGAATACTTTAGAAAAGAAAATTTGTCGCAGTGAACTATGAAACTACAGCTGAGCAGCATCTCGCGTCCTCTCGCTGTTCCCCGTCAGTCTTCGGAAAAGAAGCGGACGAACTAAGAGGCGAGGGATCTGCGAACCAGTTCGCGTAGTGGGAGCGCTCTTCCGAACTAGTTCGTTCGCGAACTACACAAGACTAACCTGTAGGCTTTCACGGCCGGCGTTTTTAACAATCAAAGCTTCAAAATCAAATGTTCAAATGTTTGTAAGGCTTATGGGACTTAACTACGGGGTCATCAGTCCCTAAACATACAAACTACTTATGAAGTACTTACGAACTAGGACGGCACAAATATCCATGCCCGAGGGGGGATTCGAACCCCCGAGCGTAGTGGCCGTGCAGAACGTGACTGAAGCGCCTCAGTCTCCTCGGCCACCGCGGCCGGCGTCAAAGCTTCCCGGCTAACGCAACACTACAGTTAATTGATTATGATACTAAATTTCAATAATCAGGTACTGATCTGCATAAAATTCTAGCAGTCAAACATTAAGAAAGTGTTTTTTAATATCTTTCTCGCAGTTAAAATTTTGAGTGTAGTCAGTGTCTGTTTCATGTGTTGACTTGCCACAGTTGTTTTGTTAAAAGATCCGTTGCGCACATAATCAGTTTAATGCACTGTTTCTTATTTAACACTATATACATCAATATCAGGGTCATAATTAAACCAAATTACTGTGTCAATGAACAATCTGCTGTCTGATTAAACGATATGTTCAACACCCACAACACACATACAGCTTTTAAGTTCCAGTGGTCGAATGGTGAAACTGACTACCTAATTGCTTTGAACAGTGTAGTTGTAGATGGTCGGCAAAGTCCCTACAGTCGACTCGGCTTACAACGATATGTTGAACCAATGCCACGTTTATCTATAGCACTTAGCAGAGCAAGAGGACGTCAGAAACAACATTACGAGGTGTCCCTTGCCTTTCGTCTCCTTGGTGTACATGCAGATATACATGCTATCGTAGCAGTGGCGTCTTACTCTTGTGCATTTGAGAGAGGCTTGGGTCCAGCGGCGCGCGGCACTCACCTCGAAGTTGTAGACGGAGGGGAACACCTTGAGGCTGCTGGTGTCCTGGATGCGCAGCTCGTCGATGCCCTCGAGGCCGCGAGTCGGCAGTTGCGTCACCGCCGTCTCCGACAGGTCTCTGTGGGCACACGGGTCGTCTGCCCCTGAAACTCTCTCCACACGTGCACACGACACACGTAACAGTTGCACCGCCGGAATTTTCTGGCAGTTGGAACCGTGTGACTGTTCTGCAAAGTCTATAGAAATAGAATGAAACTTTCACTCTGCAGCGGACTGTGCGCTGATATGAAACTTCCTGGCAGATTAAAATTGTGTGCCGGAACCGGGACTCGAACCTGGGACCTTTGCCTTTCGCGGGCAAGCGCACTACCGACTGTGCTATTCTGACACGATTCACGATGCCGCCTTACAACTTTACTTCCGCCAGCACCTCGCCTCCTACTTTCCAAACTTCGCGCGAAAGGCAAAGGTTCCAGGTTCGAGTCCCGGTTCCGGCACGCAATTTTAATCTTCAAAGAAGTTTCATATCAGTGCACACTCCGCTGCAGAGTGAAAGTTTCATTCTGGAAATATCCCTTAGGCTTTGGCTAAGCCATGTCTCCACCATATCCTTTCTTCCAGGACTGCTAGTCTTGCATGGTTCGCAGGAGAGCTTCTGTGAAGTTTGGAAAGTAGGAGGCGAGGTACTGGCAGAAGTAAAGTTGTGGGGCGGCATCGTGAGTCGTGTCGGGATAGCACAGTTGGTAGTGCGCTTGCCCGCGAAAGGCAGAGGTCCCACGTTCGAGTCCCGGTGCTGGCCCGCAATTTTAATCTGCCATGGAAGTTTCATATCAGCGCACACTCCGCTGCAGAGTGAAAGTTTCATTCTGGAAACATCCCTTAGGCTGTGGCTAAGCCATGTCTCCACCATATCCTTTCTTCCAGGAGTGCTAGTCTTGCATGGTTCGCAGGAGAGCTTCTGTGAAGTTTGGGAAGTAGGAGGCGAGGTACTGGCGGAAGTAAAGTTGTGGGGTGGCATCGTGAGTCGTGTCGGGATAGCACAGTCGGTAGTGCGCTTGCCCGCGAAAGGCAAAGGTCCCAGGCTCAAGTCCCCGTTCCGGCACACAATTTTAATCTGCCAGGAAGTTTCTATAGAAATACTCCAGCAGTGACTTGAGAAATTAAATGTCAGTTAAGTGATATCCACCGCAGAATTTTTTTTAAAGCTTATTTCAGAATCAAAGTCTTGGTAGAGGTATGCAACCATCATTGTAAAATTTTTAACAATGATTTTAAAAATGCTGGAGATTGCTTGAATAATCAAAAGATGTTATCAATAGATTATTTATATTCAGTTCACAACATGTTTCGGGGCGTAGCCCATCATCTCGTGATCTGTCAATAAGATACATATACAACCAATTAAGTATATACACAAAATTATTTGCAATTTATAATTACCATGTATAGTTTTACATAATTTGGAATTACATACCGATATTATGTAAATTTAGAATTGATGTATTCAAATTTGTCATATAAAATATTGCTTTTATGTATTGACAAATAGGAATAAAGATCACTTGTTAAAAGATAATATTTATATAAAATAAAGATAGTATATATAAAAAATATTTTCGAATACAAAGATTCTATGGCGAATTATTATGTGAGTAACATGGTAGTTAGAGTAGAGGCTGAACAGTTGCCTTATTTATTCAAGATACAAGGTCAAATTAAAGTACATCCATTTTAAACAAATATAAAAAATAAAACAAATACCATATATGAAAAAAAGTGAAATCCTCAAAATTAATTACTGAAAAATGTTTGGAAAATTTGGAAAAACCATTATCTTGTTCTGGTAACTTTATTTTATATAATCTTTATTTTACGTAAATATTATCTTAATAACAAGTGACGTTTATTTTTATTTGTCAATACATAACAGCAGTATTTTATATGACCAATTTGAATACATCAATTCTAAATTTATATAATATCGGCATATAATTCCAAATTATGTGAAACTATACATGGTAATTATAAATTGCAAATAATTTTGTGTATATACTTAATTGGCTGTATATGTATCTTATTGACAGATCACCAGATGACGGGCTGTACCCGAAACATGTTGTGAACTGAAAATAAATAATCTACTGATAACATCTTTTGATTATTCAAGCAATCTCCAGCATTTTTAAAATCATTATTAGATTTTTTTTTATTTACCAGTGCAAGTGACCGTTAACAATGTCGGGAATTTCCAAACACCTTTGCCCACATGACCAGATTTCCGTCTCTCAATCTCTCACGATGACAAAGTACGACTAATGTTGAGAGAATAACACCTCCATATGATCCAACATAAAATCCGAAGCAAGCTCAAGTTGATAATATTTTTATTAGGCTGCAGTCGGAATCTACATACACTAGTGAAAACAATCAGGCCATCCGTTGAGATATCTAGGTTCTGAAATTGTGTCATCGGCAGAATGAACTAATAATTTTAAACATAGCTTGTCGACTGCAGCAACTGTAGGTTTACAAATATTTGACAAAGTTCAGCCCAACCAGTTGCAAAATTTGATAAAATACCTTGATCTAGATTTCGGCACCATGTAAGGGTGCCTTCATCAGATGAATAAAAATTTCAAGACGTGCAATTACGAGCAGTGTGCTCTAGTCCAAACTTATAAAATTATGCAACATGCTAGCAAAAGGCTAGCAAGTCAAAAATAAAATAAAGGCTGCACGCCTGTGTTAGGCTTACAGTGCTGCTCAACAGTTTGATGGCGTTCGCCTGGCTGTTGAGCAACACTGTAAGCCTAACACAGGCGAGCTGCCTTTATTTTATTTTTGACTTGCTAGCCTTTTGCTCTAGCATGTTGCATAATTTTATAAGTTTGAACTTGAGCACACTGCTCGTAATTGCACGTCTTATGTTTTAATTTTTATTCTCCTGATAAAGGCACCCTTAGATGGTGCCGAAATATAGATCAAGGTATTTTATCAAATTTTGCAAATTGTTGGGCTGAACTGTGTCAAAAGAATGAACTAAAATATTTCGCCGTATTTCTGTCGGCTCTACCGAGTAGAGAAAAAAAACATCACGGCAACTGAGTTGTGGTAATAATAGAAAGTTACTTTAGAGGGCATTAGTGTTGTGTTTACCAAACAAATTACACAATCTGTTGGTTTCCTAATTGTTGGGCCTGCAGCATCATATGTCGTAGAAAGACATTGCAATAAAGTTCCGGATTGCTGCTTATGTTTTATTTAATAGTGCTACAGCTGTTCCGACAGTTTGTCATTCTCAAGCACCTGCGTATATAAGAATTACATTAATTACAAATCAAACAATAGGAAAATATACATAAATTTGTTTGTTATAAATTTTCCTTATAACTTACGTCTACGATGTTTTGACGTTAAATGTTGACATCTGGCGTTACTGTTGCATAAATTACACGGAAATATATACGTATTTAGTTGTTGTATACGGTTTTTAGCTGTCAGGTATTATGCAGCTTTTTACGGTAAAACTTTAAATTAAAGAAAACTTTTATATTTTTTTTCGTAATTAACAACAGCTTTGCCAAAGATGTTTACATATATAGTAATCAACTAAGTTATGAGATACTAAATGAGCAGAGAAAAAACGAAATAAACCTCTCTGACCAATGTTAAAGTTAAAAAAGTATCTCATAACTTAGTTGATTACTACATATGTAAACATCTTTGGCAAAGCTGTTGTTAATTACGAAAAAAAAAAGTTTTCTTTAATTTAAAGTTTTACCGTAAAAAGCTGCATAATACCTGACAGCTAAAAACCGTATAAAACAACTAAATACGTATATATTTCCATGTAACTTATGCAACAGTTATGCAAGATGTCAACATTTAACGTCAAAACATCGTAGACGTAAGTTATAAGGAAACTTTATAACAAGCAAATTTATGTATATTTTCCTATTGTTTGATTTGTAATTAATGTAATTCTTATATACGCAGGCGCTTGAGAATGACAAACTGTCGAAACAGCTGTAGCTTTATTAAATAAAACATAAGCAGCAATCCGGAACTTTATTGCAAAAACATTCAGTTGGGTTCAGATAGTGAACTGAGCAGCAATGCAACACCAACATGACTTACCCGAAGCCATCGCATGGAGAGTCGTAGGAAGGTTGGAAGAGGAATAGGTGGCTGCAGCTATTGGAGTGTCCCAGTATTTGGAAGCGATTTCAGATAACAGAAATCGTTAAAAGAAGGCAAGGCCAAGGGTATAGGAAACATCAACGCAGACTGAAATCGCCATCCGGAATGTGGCCTCTACGCAGGAAGGACTATGGTGTGTGTCCCATTAAAACCACGACACCGTTAAGCCCACAGAAACTGGGCAGAGGAACATTAGGATTGGATACGTAACGAATGGCGCCGGGTTCTGGTCATAGATGAATTAAGATTTTGTGTTCAGGAGGACAATCGTCGTTTCCTCTTCTGGAGAGATCCCATAATTGTTCTGAGCAGTGTATTTCTGAAATCCTAGGAAGATACGCTTTCTATTACTTCTTCAAATGCCTACCTTCACCAATTATACTTTTACCAACTGGTCAATTACACAAAGACGGTATCCTTTAATTCCTGGAGAATCTTAAGACCCAATTCATTGCAACGTAGAAACGGTCTCAGCAAGACTTATGCTGCTCGCTAATCAGCAATCTGAAGTACCCTGTTGCATCCCTACATTCATAACACTCCCTCTTTGAAACTCCACTTATTATCAATCCCTGACCCCAACAAGTTTCATTCGTATTCAGTTTCAAGTTTCAACAGCCTAACAACGACATGCGTCCCTAGGTGTAGCCTTCCTTCCAGCCGAATTAAACAGTAACCCCCGGAACCCGGGTTGCTTATGTTTCTCCTCTCAGAGTGCTTCCTGGGTTTCCACTGTGCACCATTTTATACTCATCATTCATTCTCGATACTGAACATGACTATTTCCGTCCAACTGTAGCATAGCTATTAAGCACTGAAAGGACAACGTCAACATTAAAATTAAAACAGTGCAGACTGCAATTTTTAATTTTATTTCAATTAGTAACCGATTTATATCAAATGAAGACCATCTTCCGACAATAGCCACCACGGTTGTGCTGGATGCAGTACGCAGTTGACGTCTGTAGAGGCCCCGTCATTACGTTAGATTATAGGGGAAGGTTACCGATATTGGACAACTTTTTTATTTTGGGATCCAAAGTCTGCATTATCTATCTAATCAAAACAAAATATACTTTAAAAGAAGCTATATATTGTACACTTTCATCCGCTAGTTTTATACGGTGAATAAACACAAAACATATATGGTTATTGTTTAAAATTTAAAAATGTATAAACGGTCCAAATTAGGAAACCGGTTGCCTAATTTGGACCTTCAGTTGCTTAAATTGAACCGCATGGTAAAACAATGACTAAAAAGGAAATAAGACCCGTGATATTAAGAAAAGCTTCATTTCAACAACTTACGATTGGTATTCCTTCTGGCTGACGGAAGGAAAGCTGTGTATTTCGTCTCATAAATGAAGAAAACCACCTTTTACCAGCCATTTTCTTTTCTATGTTGAAAGAATGAGGCAGTTCATATTTCTGTGCTATGGCGAATGCAAGTTTACGAACATCTTTGATTGTGAATACAAAAAAACCTCTCTTCAAATAAGAGAAGGTTATCTGCGACATTTTTTTCCATCCATTAAAGGTTGATTGTCTTTCGAATAACTGAACTTCATTTGAGAACATAATTTTACCATCAGCATATCTCTTTAATTGTAGCTTTTGGTACTCGGTATATACGAGCACACTCATTAAGTTCATGGTTGCCGTTTCTGTATGCTTCCACAGCTACCTTCAGTTCATCTTCTGTCCATTTCCCATACATTCCCCTTATTGAATCTTCCAAATCTAAAAAGGTTACCATACTTACTCCTTATTTTTTAAATTGTTTTCCAGTCTACAAAAATAAACCTAAAAACGTAACATCTACCTATTAAGTATTATTTGTTACGATTGACCCCTAAATGGGACCGATCCAAATTAGAAAACCGCCTTTGGTCCAACTTCGGCAACTCGACGCCACATAAGTAAAGACAACTTTGTAGGAACAAAAAACGATAAACTCTAGTTTTACGATATTAAATTATTAGCTAATGAATGGCACTGTGCACTGTAGTGCTGATGATATTTTTACTTATTTTTAAAGCAGAGGAAAGCTTATGATACGTAGCAGAAAGCTTACAGCGACATCGAAGAAAACGCAATAATGGAAACTTTTCTCACTCCCATGACTATCGTCAACTGGCGACTGAGCCACGTGACTTCGACAATGTTTCTCACCAGTTGAGCGAACTTAGATCTTTAAGTTACCAACACACAGTGAAATACGTAGGTGGTCCATCTTAGGCAACGGTCCATCTTCGGCAACTCTCCCCTATTACCACTTGTTCCATACATCACGAATACGATATTTCGTTCTGATGTGGAATGTGTGAACCTTAATGAAATATTACAAGACATTCAATGTTTTTTTTTTTTTTCTAATTTTTTCTTCTTTTCTCAATTTTTTTGTAAAATTACTAATTACATATACAATTCATCACCTGAGTAGAAGTTGTCATTCAAAACTTCTTTTAATTTCTTTTTAAATGACAGTTGATTATCTGTCACATGTTTTGCTATTTGGTAACAAACAAAAGACACCTGTGACAGCATAATTCACCTATTTCTGTGTCAAAGTTAGATTTAACCTTGAATAGTGAAGACAGATTTAGAAACCATATTTTAAAATGAAAGACACACGTCGAGGCAGATACAGAGTCCGACAATAATGTATTGGATATTAAACGCAGTCTAATAGTTAAGAAACGGCAAAAAGGTAGAAAGGTAGTAAGGACATGGAACCTGAATAATATGAAGGAATCAGAGGTTGTTGAGAGTTTCACTGGGAGTAGAGGTTTGACTGAAACCGTAGAAAGAAATATACTAGAACCACAATCAGTAGCTCTGAGAGAATAAGTAGTGAAGGATCGTTTACGTAGAAGGATAACGCCGAATAGAAATCCTTGGCTAACACAGGAGGTACTAGAAATAGTGACGAAAAGAGAAAAAATAAAAATGCTGACATAAAGCCGGCAGAGGGGAGTACAGACAGCTAAAATTGAATTTGACAGAAAGTGTAGATTGGTTAATCAGAAGTGACAGCAGAACAAACGCAAGTCCCTAGAAGAACGTGTAACTTGCCTTCAGGAAAATTATATATACAGACGAGAAATCAGCCGCATGAATATCAGGAGTTCAGATAGAAAACCAGTGCTAAGCAAAGAGGAGATAGTTGAATGATGGAAGGAATACATAGAGGGCCTATACATGGAAAATTAAGGTAGTATTGTAGAAATGGAAGACAATTAAGCGATGGAGATTTCATTAGGTAACGAGGCAATAAAAAGAGTAGCAGAGTTTTGTTACTTGGGTAGCAAAATAATTTCGGATAGCTAAACTATGGAGATATAAATTCAAAACGGCTTGGGAAGAAAAGCATTTGTGAAGTAGAGAAATTCGTTGACAGACGATATTAATTTAAATGTTTGAAAGTCTGGTGTGTAGCATTGTACAGGACTGAAATGTGGACGTTAAGAAGTTCAGACAAAAAGATGCTCGAGTCTTTTAAACCGTGGTGCTACAGACGAATGCTACAGATAAGTAGGGTAGATCGCGTGACAAATAAGGAGGTACTAAACAGAAATGAGGACCAAAGAAATGTCTGAATATCTTGACTAAATGGATTGATTCGTGGGACACATTCTAAGACATCAAGGAATTGTCAATTTCGCATTAAAGGAAAGTGTGTGTGGTAAAAATCGTAGACGAAAACCGAAAGACGAATATAGGATGCATCTTCAGAAGGATGTACGTTGCCATTCTTATTCAGAGATGAAGAGGCTTGAACAGGATATGGTAGCGTGGATAATTCCTTCAAACCACAACAACAGAGAAGGTCATCCTTTCTCCTCATGTACACCGCTATTACTTTCATATCTGGTTGAGTTACTAATAAAAAAAATCATGAGTGAATATATCGACATATTGTGCAGCTACTGTTAAGATTTCTAGTAACTTAAAAAGGTCTACATGATGATCTTGGGTGGGCTCCAGCAACTATTCTCGCTCTCGTGCAATGAATACTTTCTTACACGATGATGAATTACCACAAACTTTATTGCTATTTGAAGGAAATGAATGAAAAAAGGCATAGTAAGCAAATTCAAATGTTCAAATGTTTGTAAATCTATCGGACATAACTGCTAGGTCATCAGTTCGTAGCTTACAAACTACTTAAATTACGGTAAACTAACCTAAGGAAAACACAAACACCCATGCCGCAGAGGGGACTCCAACCCCTGACGGAGAACGACCGCGCGCACCGCAAGTAGCTGAACATTTTAGCAAATCATCAATGTTTATATTCCAAGTCAATCTCTTACCAATGCACATACCTAAAAATGTCGAACATTCTATGTTACCTGAAAACGTCTGTTCAAAGTCTATATTTATTAATGTTGTCAAGCCATTTACTGTAAAGGACTGCATATAATGTGCTTCATCGAAGTGTAACGCGATTCCATTTGTAGAGACTCACTGAATGATTTTCTGAAAGATGTTGTTTAAGATTTCACCAGCAAAATGTGATTACAAAACTTGAATCTTCAGCAGAAACCTCTATCTTTGTACTCTCGTGAATACAAAATAGTTATTAAGAACTGGGAAGGACCCAAGACCGAGCCCTATGTTGCCCTATCTTGAAGGCTACCCTGTATGAGTTAACAGCTAATTTTTTCGCATCGTTGAACCGCTTATATCAACTTCTCCACTCTTCCAGTTAAGTAAGAAATAAACCCCTTGACGCAATGTTCCACTCACATCGCATTACTTGAGGTAGAAGAATTACACAATAAAGAGCATTTGAGAGAATACAAAATATCCCAACAGATGGTGTCCGCTTGTTCAGAGCATTAAATATTTGATCATTAATTGCATACATAGCATTTTCTTTTGAAAAGCCTCTCTGAAAACCAAACTGAGATTTTTCGGTTATTTGTTTGCAAAAATATGTGAAGCTACACGTAAGTGCATTACTGTTCATCATTTTCTATAAAACGGCGAGGAATGAGGCTGGGCATTAGTTGTTGACTTCAGACTGATTACCTCTTTGATGTAATGGCTTACTATAGCATATTCAAGCCTTTTGGGGAAAGTACCCTGCTTCAGTAATCTATACCATATTAGAGTGAGAATTCTAATTATCTGTTATGAATCAGCTTTTAGAATTCTGCTGAAAATATCATCAATTCCATGGGAGCTTTTACATTTTAGTCAGTTTATTATTTGCTCAATGTCAAACGGAGATGTGGGTGGAATTTAGATTGTATCAAACTGCGTAGGTATGGCCTCTTCTAATGAACTTTCTACACCATGCATTCTCACAACATTTAGAAATGATGATTAAATATATTTAAACTTCTAGCTGCTTATCAGTAAGTTTGTCGCTCAGTTCGATGGAAAAATAGTGGTTTTAGTTACCATTTTTCCTTTTAATAATATTCCAAATAGTTTTAATATTGCTATGACAGGTGCTATTCCGAGACATGATACACATGCTTTTAGATTTTTAATTACATTTCCTAATATAGCACATTAGTTTTTATCTGTTTATTGGTCATTACTCTCTCTTGCTGTTTGATACTATCCCCTTTTCTGGTTACAAGATACTTTTTCCCTTTTTTAGCCATTGTTTCTTACACGGTTCGTTACTTTCGGGTCATTGTCTGAAATGGGTCTTCAATTGGGCGATTCAGTTAGTGATTCGAATAAAATTAAAAATAGTTTTCTGGGTTGTTTTTATTTTAATAACAGAATATAGATCGCTAATATATCTCTCGCAATGCATTCAAATGTGAAAATTACCATAAATGAATACATTTTAAAGGAAAAGTAAATTATTCTATGAATAGTTTAAAAATAACGAGTGTACCTTTTTAAAATGGTAATTTGTTTATTTAAATAACGAGGACGGTGGTTCCATAGAGGACTGGACAACAAGCAGAACATGTTTTGTAAATATATGTTTTATTCGCTTTCGTTACCTATTACAGGGATTTTTTGTATTTTACGTAACACAGACAAATAGGGTCACCTGTGCGTTTCGTCCCTATTCACGTTTCTGTGCCTTTGTTTTGCATTGAAAACCACGCGATGTTCACTGCGTAGCAAAGTAACCACAGATCATAAGCTAGAGTGGAGTATTGCATGCTTTCAGTTGTTACTGAGTGCACGAATACTACAAATGGAATTTCCACTATTGGCCTAAATTTTTGATTGAGCTGGATGGTAATATTGTCTTCCTGTGTTTTTGATTACCCTATTTATAAGTAATATTACGTATTCAATAAAATTACAAGCCTCTATCAATGACATCGGTTTGCAGCAGGATTTTACCGTATATACTTTCCTCAAATATTATGAACTAACGTCGAAGAGTACGACCTCTTGACTCATAGTCAAAACGTGCGCTACCGACAAGAAATCTCAAATCGATTCCATATTTCTAGATTTACGGAAGGCTTTTGACACTGTACCTCATAAGCGTCTTGTAATCAAATTGCGCGCCTATGGAAAATCGCACCAGATGCGCGATTGGATTCCTGTCAGAAAGGATTCAGTACGTTGTGATTGACAGAAAGTCATCGAATATAAATGTTATCTGGAGTTTCTCGTAGAGTGTGTAAGGGCGACTACTATTCCTTATTTTTATAAAGGATTTAACAGACAATCTGACTAGTCTCTTAGACTGTTCGCGGATGATGTTGCAATTTATCGATTAGCCCCATGAACCACAGACACTGCCAAGGTGGGGTGGCTTACGTGCCTCCTCGATACAGATAGCCGCATCTTAGGTACAACTACAGCAGAGAGGTATCTGTGGAGAGGCCAGATAAACGTGTGGTTCCTGAAGAGGGGCAGCACCTTTTCAGTAGTTGCAGGGGCAACTCTCTGGATGATTGACTGAGCTGGCCTTGTAACATCAGCTAATGTGGCTTTGCCACACAGCTACTGCGAACGGCTGAAAGCATGGGGAAACTACTGCTGTCCCGAGGACATGTAGCTCTACTGTATGATATGATGATGGCATCCTCTCGGGTACAATATTCCGAAGGTAAAATAGTCCTCCATTCTAATCTTCGGGCGGGGACTACTCAGGATGATTTGGTCATCAAGAAAGACAACACTGATATTCTATGGATCGGAGCGTGGAATGTTAGATCCCTTAATAAGGTACGCAGATTATGAAATTTGAAAAGGGATAAGTTGAAAGATATAGTGAGGATTAGTGAGGTTTGGTGGAAAGAGAAACAGGATTTCCGGGCAGGCGAGTACAAGATTATAAACACAAAATCAGCTGTGGGTGTTACAGAAGTAGTAGTCATGACAGATACGAAGCCAGCACCGACCACTGTCGTACACGTTTATATGCCTACTAGTTCTGCCGATGATGAGGAGATAAAGGAAATTATTCAGACGGTTAAGGGAGAGAACAACTTCATTGTGAAGGCGGACTGGGATTCGGTAGTGGGAAAAGGGAGGGAAGGTAAAGAAGTAGGTGAATATGGACTGACGAAAAGGAATGAAAGAGGAAGGCGCATGGTAGAATTTTACACGGAACGTAATTTAATCATAATAAACACATGAAAGGAGCTTGTATTCGTGGAATAGTCCAAGAGACACTGGAAACTATCAGGTAGATTTTATAATGTAATTTTATTCTATTATGGAGACTGTGGTGGGCATAAGGGTAAGATATAGATTTCGGAATTCGGTTTTAAGCTGCAAGACGTACCAAGGAGCAGATACAGACTCTGACCATATATTATTGGTTATGAACTGTAGACTCAAAGTGAATAACCTGCAGAAAGATAAGAGTACAAGGGGATGGGACCTGGCTAAATTTAAGGAACCTGAAGTTCTTGAGAAATTCAGAGGAAACTTTAGGCAACAATTGACAGAAACTGGGGAAAATAAAACAGAAGAGGTGTGGGTAGCTTTGAGAGATGAAATAGTGAAATCAGCAGAGGACAATAGGTAGAAAGACTTTCCTTCCCATTGCCGTTGTGCATTTTATACCATCGTATGTTATTTTACTGCCCAAATAACAAAAATCTTCTACCACCTTTATTATTTCATTACCTAATGTAATTCCTTCAGCGTAGCCAGATAATCTCACACTGTATTACCCTTGTTTTACTCTGGTTACTGCTCATCTTATACGCTATTTCAACACATTGTCCATTCCGTTTATTTGTTCTTCCAGGACATTTGCTGTCCCTGACAAAATTACATTACGGAAAAAATTACCTTGATTCCAACTCCTGAAAATTGTATTTTCCGTAACAAACTCAGACTGATAAAAATTTAATGAAAACTGACAGAAATGAATTAATAGTGTATTTTAAAAACAACTGAGTCAAGCCAAATTTAATGAAGGGCGTTTCATTTGGTCAGACAGAGGAGGAAATGAAATATTCTGAAAGATTAGAATTGTGTTCCGGACAGACATTCGATTTTGACACCATTGTATTCCGCGTGCTAGTGCTGTAGCAATGAGCTACCCTGGCACGCCTCACGGTCTATCCTCACAGCTTTGCTTCCGCCATTACTTCATCTCCCACATTCCAAAATTCACAGAAGTTATCCTGAGATCCTTGCAGAACTACCATACGTGGAAGAAGGGAGACGTGGCTTTCCCATTCTGTACGGGATGTTTCCAGAATGAAATTTTATCTCTGCGGCGGAGTGTGCGCTGACAGGAAGGTCCAGCGTTCGAGTTTCGAACCACATCACAGTTTTTATTTGCTAAGAAGTTTGGTATCAGTACACACACCGCTGTAGAGTGTAACTTTTATTATGTCAAACTAAAACGAGGTCTTGGAGTTTGTCAACAAGTTAAATACGAGTGTTGAGGCAACAGTCATGGAAACTATTTTTTTCCCTTGCAGACACCAGTCAGGTTGGAAAATGTGACATATACAGACGAAAGGACAAGGTGTAAACTACATGTGTGGACAACAGTAGTACTGAAATATCGTAAATTACTCTTTATTGCGGTAGTATACAGAACAATATGGCCTTCACGTTTGAAGAGAATGACAACACCTATACATACAGTTGTCATGACAAATCTGGGCCTACATTGCTACGTTGGTGATGAGAAGAATTGGGGCACCCACCGTACACTCCTGACATTTCGCCCTGTTTCATTCCAAAGATTAACACTAGAACGGCGGAGTTTCTGACATTCCTAAAACGTCAGAAATGGGTCATTTTGACCCCCACATAAAATATTTTCTTATTAGACTTAAATAAGTGTTTTTTGTTTTTTCATATTTATTTATTTATTTTTGGTTACCCACACCTTTTCTTTCACCTGCTACTACTAACAAGTTTCCTATTTGTACAAACTTGTAGACACATTTAGTATACTTGGTCCATATTACTCTCGTACGTGGTCTACACACACCTTTGTAGTACTTTTCCCTCAAGTTACTGGAATCTGCTAGCCACACTTTGCACATATGATTTCTGTTTTACGCGAACATTTTCCGCACACGGCTTTGTGACACTTTACACAGTTTTCGCTGGTCTTGTTGCCTTTGCAGAGGCTGATTTGGCACTTCCTCCGCTTTCTAGTTGATTTCGATCCAGTATCCTCTTCCTTTGCCTCATGTTCTTGCTCTTTCATTCCTTGAGTCCATTAGCCAGCTGAAGTATGAACTTCTTCCTTTCCATTTTCTTGTTTGTTACTATGTAATAAATGACCCATGCATTTATTGCCGCCATGTCCAACATGTTGTAAAAGACATGCATTGGCCATCTCCTACATGCAACCTTTGTAGTATACTTACGGGTCATTTGATCTACCACGTCCATCCCATACTTTGTTGCATTGTAGAATGTTACTGTTTCAGGTTTCTTCTTTCCTGTCTTGCTTATTGCTTCTGCAGAATGTAGTGTACTCAGAAGAATGACGTTTTTATTTTTCTTTCCTTGGTATACAGTCATCGTGCATTCTGGGTTGCCGCTATGGTGCAGAATGCTGGTGCAGTGTATTTCAGCATTGGACTTCCTTACTGCATCAGGGATTTCACGAAATCTTGTTCAATGTACCAACTAATGAAGTTTTCTTCTCTTTGAGTTTCTTAGCAAGTTGAAAAGATTTAAAGAACCTGACTGTCGTCCCATTGCTGGCCGCGGTGGCCAAGTGGTCTGCGGCGCGCCAGTCACGGTCTGCACGGCCACTACGGTCGGGGGTTCGAATCCCCCCTCGGACATGGATATTTGTGCCGTCCTTAGTATTAGTTAGTTCATAAGTAGTTTTTAAGTTTAGGGACTCTCCAAGTGGTTGCTTCTCTCTATGCTTGTCCTCTTTGCCGAGGTATGGAAAAGCATTACATGTATACTTTGTCGTCACATCAGAATTTGAGGCCATATTTGTCTGGTTTATTGGACATGAACTGAGTGAACTTGCATCTTGTTTTGATTGGTATTAGTTGCTCCTCTATGGTTATCTTTTCTCCAGGGCAGTAAGCACGAATACTGCTTTCAATCAACTTTCCCCAAATTTCAGATAAAAGAGCTAATTTGTTGGCCAGGCGTTCAACTGAGGTTGATTTTTCACCGAAACGGAGGAATATGAGAAGCTCCTGAAATCCGTCCCTCGGCATAAAGTCCTTGATACAAGTAGGCCCCCAAGAGTGCGACCAGATATCATCCACAGACATACCTTTTGTACAAATAACTCCCCGAGCATACATGACGGCTATCAGTTTCTCCAGTTCCTCATGCGAAACAGTCCAGTTATTGTTTTTCAGTGCATTTGACTCTGTGTATTTCTTCATGAGATGTACCACTGCTTAGTCAAAAATAAGACGGAAGGCACTGGTGACAGAGTCGTCTATTCGCTGACAAGTATAAGCAGTGGGTCCTCCTTTCTCCTGCAGAACGTTCACAGCCGACCTCCATCCAGAAAATGAAAAATTGGTCGTCTCCCACATGGTTGCATCCCTATCAACCATCTTTGTAGACGCTGCCCACTGTGTCTGCTGTGATGAAAGATGTGATGACTGATGTAGATCAGCACGTGAATCCTCTTCCACTAATCGCTCCTCATTCACTATGTCTTCATCTTCACTTAGGTACATAATCATCATCTTCATCAGCGAAGTCCGTATTCAATTCAACTTCGGAATTCTCTAAGAGCTGTAAAACTTCATCAGAAAGTCCACGCTGACGATACATGTTCAAAAGCGTGTTTCGAGGACAAAAACTATCACTATAATGACACGATATAAACTGTGACAGACTGGAACGAACAAGTGGCAAGTTGCAACAATGACAGCCAATTACTCTGCAATATTGCTGACTGTTGCCTCTATATTGTTGGATTACTTACATATATTCAGACGGAAATTACATTGGGGTCAAATTGATACCATCCGCCGTTCTAGGTATATCGATAGAAATGTCAAAGAAAATACAAATACTTTTTAAATTCACATACATCATCATAAAGCGGAGAAAAAATTAGGAAAGTCATAAGATTTCATTAGGAAAGTAAATAACCTGAAATGACAACGAAGGAAAAAAGTATGGCAGGGGTCATTTTGACCCCTTCCGCCGTTCTAGTGTGGGAACCACTACGAGGTAGGCGGTCTGCAACACGAGAGGACATTGATAATGCTGTGCGGGAACAGATGACCCGATTCAGAGATCGTGCGGCAAATGCTGAGGCAGATGGTACTCAGAGCCTCCCACATCGTTGGAAGCGTGTGGTGTCAGTAGCAGGGGACTACTTTCAGAGTCTGTAGACCCAGGTTTCTCGAGACAACAGTATTTGTAATGTGTTGTCATTGATTTGAACCGTGAAGGCCATATTGCCCTACTGTAATAAATTAGTATGTTATGATATATCAGTGCTATTCATTGGTCACACATGTAGTTAATACCTTGACCTTTCGTCTATATATGTCACATTTCCCAGCCGGACTGGTATCTGCAATGGCAAAAATAATTTCCATGAATTTTGCCCCAAACCTCGTAAAAACGCAGAATGTGAGACATGATTTTTTTTTCAGTGCTCAAAATGGCTACTACTATCTGTAATGTGAGGAGAATGGAAGATTTCCTTCGGAACACAGAAGGAAAATGCAAACGTCTTGTTCTAACCCTTCAGAGGGCGTACCTGTATAATGCCATTGGATACCGAATGTCTGTATATGAACACTTTCTCCATTCCCATGTTAACCATTTTCCGGAATAAGTGGGAGGATTTGGTAGTAAAGAACTTAATATGTTGTGATATCAGATAAGGAAAAGAAAATGAAAAAAAAAATGTGTAAACGAGAAGGATATCTTCCAATGGGTTAACCGTTTTTCTTTTTAGTGTTGCAATAAAGTCAAGTTTTTGTCATATTTACTATTTCTATGATGGTAAGAAATAGGTTTCTTTCAAAATTTATTTTTACCCCTTATGCCCGACTTTTAAAACTGTACGTATTGAGCAATGTTAGTTTTCTAATTTGTATTATAATAGTAAAACTTATGGGAAATCATCGCGTAGCAAGGTACGCTTTATCTGTTACTGTTGAAACAGTAAAAAAGCAGCAGTTTCTGCAACACCTGCTGGGACAGCACGAGCAACAGTCATGATGCAGACGCGGTTAATGTAAACAGTACACGTGCCCCACCAATTTACGTCAGAAATCACTGGCGCTGTCCACTAACTGCAATACTTAATGTGTTGTCTGGAGATTTGCCAGCTGTTAAGTTCTCTCGAACCTCCATCCTGAGCGACATTACGGAACAATCTATGCCACTACTACACATTTCACGTGCATTTTGTGCATGAACGTCAGTAGTTCTTTCATTGTTTCAAACAACCATCATAATCAGTAAAAATAAATTTTGTTTGCACAAGAGAAGCTCCACTAATGTCATAAAGTACATTATGTAAGGTAAATGCTATATAACAATGATATTATCGAATTGTCAAAGTTAGTATTCCAGGATTAATTTTCGACTATCATAATAAAGTTACGATATATCATAGCTCAGTTGCGTTCTATATTACGTATCTAACGTAAAATTACGCTACAATATAACGAAAGGAACTTATTATGTTGGAATTCATATGAAACTCCAGAAGATGTCAGCAAGTAAAAAAAACTTTCCAGGTGAGAATCCCTCTGAACAGAACGTCTCCTTGAGAGCTAAAGCTGGTGAAGGTAAAGCAGTCAACAATCCGAAGATCACAGTGCTTTACTCGGCATGGTCCTGTTTGGAGATGGTATGCCGTTTCCTTCCGCCGCTCTACGACCTGACTTACCCAGTCAATTACAGGGGGACCTTCAGTTTAACGTGGCTTCCGAACCACGGTGTTACTCGGTATTTTTCACATGAGGACTCTACCGCTGTGCAACCGAAGACGCCTAAACGTGGTATGGTCAGAAATTAAAGAAATAGCGGGTATCCTCTCCATTTTTCTATACCGCATATTGGAAAGTAGTGGTGCTATTGTTGGTAATCTGTGTTCGAAAAGTAAACGGACGTTTGAATGTATGTTTAGACTACAGGAGCTACTTTAAACACAATGTCTAAACTTTTCCTACAAACTGAAAGTGAGACAATGGCCGCACAACCGATTGTACTGAGGTACGGATCGAATGGTTGGGGATTAATATTTACTAGAAGACCTGTGCAAATACTTGGCACATTTAGTGGAATGACAAAAAGTTCGGAAAAAATGGAAGTGAAGTTGAATGTTCACGCATAGCTTTCTTCATAATCAATCAATGCAAAAGTTTAAAAGCGCAAATGAAAGAGCTTGATCCGATGAGTGTTGTTAGGTCAAAAAGAACTGCGTACCTTAATTAGAACCTAAGATATCAAAACAAACCGATTAAAATATTCAATGCAAAGACAGAAGGGCACCGCATTTTAGAGGTCTGCACCTCGCTCGGTTGCTCGCTCGAATCGCGTGATACATGTCGTTCTATGACAGGCCGACAGGTGTCGGTGCTGCAGCTTGCGGCAAGGCGTGTGGCTGCGCTCGACTTCCTGCACGCTCGTTCGAGCGCGGCATGCTCGACAAGCCCGACCGTCCACCCTGCCCGCTCGCCACTCGGTCTCCCACCGCAGCGCCACTCGAGTCCAAGGCGAGTGCCGGGAGCAAACTAGACGCCTGAGAATAAATCCTGATTGCGAAATTTGGAATTGTTTCCTTTCCCGGGTGCTTATAAAGCTGTTCTCTCGATCCACTTGAACTAGCCATTCAGTTTCGCATTTTGTACTTTACCATACAAGTTATTATACGTGATTAATATAAAGTTTCTGTGCTAAGATCATTTACTAAATGAGTTATCCATGATCTTTCTTTCTTTCTTGTTCCCATTTTGTGTACTGTTAGTGCCTGTTTAGTGGTAGTTGTTACTTGCCGTCTTAATGAGGAAAAGCTTGTATTTAATGTCAATTCCTCTATCACTCTCTAGTCTTGGAATAATTTGTGCGTCTTTTATATTGATATTAAATACTCCTATATTGATGTACACCCGTTAGGTTAGGTTTGTGCGTCTCTCTGTTGCACCCCGTTAACACATATTCCCATAGCATTTTGGCACTGTGCGTGGTTGTTGCGCCTCTACCTTTTCCAAGTTAGTCCTTAACGGGATTTTTTCCAATTGCAACATTCATATAACCCCACTGCCACTGTCGTCTTTCTTATCTACATAATAAAGAACGCATGCAAGCTTTTGTACAATATATAGGATCCGCCCTTTCTTCCGTCGTCAGGGTCATATGCTGGTCTAATGCTCATATATCCTGTAACTGTTTTAAATCCTCTTATTCCAATTGTTTAATTTACACAGCTGCACGAATTTATGGTGCTCCTTGTGTTTTAGTGATTGTTTATATTTATTTAGGGCCGTCTGAAGAATGTCACCCGGGTGCACCAGCCAAAAGAATGAACTACATGTTTTCGGAATGGCGGCACATTGCAGGGGAAGTGACAATTAGGGGGCAGCTACCCCTAATGCGACCAATGTTTTGTGCTCAAAAATTGTTTTGATTTAATCGAAATTGACTCTATGATATTTGTTTTTTATCAAAAGATAATTTCATACCAAAAATCATTAAAATCGCTTCACTAATCTCTAAGTTATCGCCATTTTTCTATTTTAGCCCCAATTTTGGAGGGACCGTTTCACCCGTTAAATGTGTTTCTCTGCCGCTAAAAAAAATTACGTGTTCCATAGTTTTTCATGTACTATATGCAAATTTCATAAAAATCGGAGACTGACTTGGGTAGGTTTCCTTGTGAGTACAGCGGCGGCACTACGCTGTTAGGCCTGTGCCAGCCCCCGTACGTAGCCCCGTTCGATTGTCAACACTCGCCGCGCCACAGCCGAGCGTTGCGAGTACGAGCGAGCGAAACCGGCGATTTGCAGACCTCTACGGCATTTGAATAAAAATAAAGGATGAGTTAATTCTGATACCCGAAGACATATCTGCGAATGAATAGCTTTCGTTTAAAGCAAAAATAAAGGAAATTGGTCGGATAGAACGACCTGACCGACTGACTTTATTAGTTTAAAGCAAGGACATACCAATAAGAAATATGCAGAAGAGAATCACGTTTGAGTATAGAAAAAGGAAGGCAAGAGTTACGTCAATTCTGATACTTGATGACAAAGCTGTGGATGAATATCTTTGATTTATAACAAAAATGAAGGAAACCGGCCGAGTAGTTTGGCCGACTGACTTTAGTTTTCATAGAGTCTTTTAATTTTTAATATAGAAGACTGTTTTATAGACACACACAGTGCACACAGCATAACAGGAACGGAACTCGTAGTAAGTGTTCCAAGTGACGGACCGTTAGTCTTAAGCATGGACGAGGACGGAGTATGAAGTTCTACCGCACTCTATCAAAGATCTCTGTTACCTATTTCACCAGGATACTGTCAGCTTGGCATACAGGAAGTCCATAATTATAATTCATCCGTTTATTCGTGGGTTTCAAACACCAAGGATTTGACATAACGCTGAAGTCCAGAGGTGTGAGTTTCGGAGTCGCGCTGACTATGAGCCAGCACCTCCTCTTATAATCCAGCGATGAGGGTACGCGTTCTGTTCAGGGGTTCGCAGACATTAACATCGAAATGTGCTGGTGCACCGTTATGTAGAGCAACAAGGGGTGCAAACTGAAATAGTAGTGGCAGCATACCAGGTAACGTGGACACGTCGAACTTGAAGGCACAAAATAAGGCCCTGTTATGTGATATTCGTCAGTGTCTGCCCATACTTTGACAGCGAGTAATTGGTTGTGGACACCGATAGGCCGAACGCGATGGCCGAGGGGACTGAGGCGCTCCAGTCACGGTCTGCACGGCCACTACGGTCGGGGGTTCGAATCCCCCCTCGGGCATGGATATTTGTTAGCTAGTTTATAAGTAGTTTGTAAGTTTAGGGACTGATGACCCCATAGTTAAGTCCCATAAGCTTAACAAACATTTGAACACCGATAGAGGTGCCGTGATGGATAATACTCACTTCAGTCGTGTAACACATTGATTGAGACCGACGGTCACTTTGAGCAATTGACATGGTCGTAACGCTATTTGCGACCATAGTTTCACTACCTTGATAGAATCGGTTGTGATCCCACTATCACCTTTTTGAATTTGACCTAAAAGCCTAAGTCACCTTGAACAGCGCATAGTAGAGTCTCTCATGGTCTGGCAGAAAGAAGAGTGGTGTACATAAAAAGACGGAACTAGGAAAAAAATGCATTAATTTATTGAAAGACACATAAAAAAAGACAGTAAATGTTAATACATCGTGTACACCGAAGCCATAACAGAGGACTCAAATCCAACTATTTATAGTGCCAGGCCCTGTAATATCTACTCTTATGTCATATAACTGCCTAGAACTTTTTCTCACTCTGTTCAATATGCCTGTAATCTTATGTGCCACGACTTTTTTCCAAGGGTAGTAACAGGAATTAATCGAAAGCCTCTGTATCGTAACTTTTAAGTGGATCACAAAAGACTCATATCACAGTTTACCTATACGTGGAAGATTGGAGCCAGCGCCCTCAACCCTGCATTGTTTCCCTAATTTCCTTATAACTCTATGTTTTTGTCTCTGTCTCCACATTCTTTCTGCCAGTCTCTCTCTCTCTCTCTCTTTTTCACGCAAAGACACTCACACACACACACACTCACACACACACACACACACACACACACGAACACACACACACACACACACAGACACACACAATAAACGTGAGAGGATAACAAACTCACATGCGTCGCAGATGATTGAGGCCGACGAAAGCATCCATGTCCAGATGGGCAAGGGCCCTGTTACCTTTGAGGCTCCTGAAAAATTGAGATACAGTAACGTCAGACAAACAACTATACATTGCTTTAGGAACTCTGGATAAAGTAAGGGTACTTACAAGGTGGCGATGTGTGATCCCCAGAAGGCCTCAGCCTCCACCTCTTCCAGGGCGTTGTAGTTCAGCAACCTGGGAATCGTAAAACAGGTACCTGTCATACAACACTTTTTCACAATGACTAGTCTTTTCAATAAGAAATATCTAAGCATAATAAATGTACCACTTAAACCTTTAGAGACAGTGGATTTAAGTAACATGAGATTAAATGTTCAATTTTTCCAAGGCTGTTTGCGTTATCATCCCTCATCATAAGGATGTATGTACTCTTCTTGCCGTAGAAGCAATTACTTCCACAATGAGATTGTTTGTGGATGTTGTTGTCAGTACTCAGCTGTAACGTTCCTTACCGTATCAAATTCCGTTCACAGTAGCCCATTTCTTTGGAATAATTAGTTCATAAGGTGCATTATACGATGTGGAAATATGAATGGCTACATCCAAGGTGGCCTGAAGACCAGTTAACAACTCCACATGCACCAGGGTACGGGATAATGTAGGTAGAGAGGTACAAATTAATACAAATGCTTGAAATGACACGGGGTGATATGAAAGCCAACAACGAATGCACAAACAGGACGATGGCGCTGGAGAGCAACAGTCAGTGAAGCCGCATGAAAATGGTGCAGAACATGAGCTGGAGAGTGGATCATACGAACCAGAAATAGCTGCATGTTGACATCACCAGGAAAGGCACTATTAAATAGGAGAAGCTATTACTGCAGCTATAACTCCAACTCCACAAAAAATAGGGTATTCAAACGGGTGAAGGTTATGTGACGAGTACTGCTGTATAGAAAGTGATTGCGTATTCAAGGCCACGGATTGCTTTCACGATGCGTCACATAGTGGGCGGCAAGGAACAATAGCTGCTGCAATCCTGCAAAAATCAGAGACTTTGGCGTCAAACCTGTGTGACCTAGCTAGCGCACGTGTCTCACCGGTAGGTCACGCACTACTGTTTAATCTTTTGAGTACCGGTAGTTTTTGCATGAAATCACCTTTTAGTTAATTATGTTCGGCAGGAACAAACCAACGATGCATGTGCAAAGCAGAGACATTTAGAGTTATTGGTAAATTTCCAGAAAAATTGGGTCAATGGGTAGTGGAGTAATTGAGTCAGAAACTGGTGAACAAACGCCATAGGATTTACTTTGACAGTTTTTTCACTTCTGAAAACTCTTCATGATCGTGGTGTGTCTGCTTGTGAGACAGTAATACTAGGTCAAAGTGACTTGCCCAAAGATTAGAAACATGAAAAATATTTTCAGTGCGGAAAGTATGAATACAGAGCACAGAAGAAGGCATGTCTGAATTGATATGGAAGAACAGGAAAGAAATTTTATTTCTGCCTCATTTTCATGACACACGGCAGACAACAAAAGTGTCTCGAAAACAAAAAGATGGGTCAGTAATTGAGATCCCTTGTCCCCTACTTTTATAAAGGTACGTCATGATTACTGGGTACGGCGATAAAGAAGACATGCCGAAATCCCTACATGAGACTGATAGGATAAACAAAAGATGGTGGCTTTAAATTTCTTGGCATATGCTGGATGTTTCCATTGTAAATTCGTTTTTCTTATTCCAAGAAAGAAGCAATGGAGCAATAGTAGCACTGAAAGAGTTCCGGATTGCGAGTGGTTCATGAACCTATTGGTACAATAAATGGTACATCATCAAGGAAGTGCAAGAATCGAAATACAAACAAATCCAGGCAGAGGGGGCCTCAACAATAGAGAGAAACCAAGACTGAACACATGCCATTACAAGGGCGATCTCTTCGTACACTCTGCAGGAAAAAAACGGAACCTTACAGAACAAAATTGTATTGTAACGGTGTAATGTGGGGTTGTGCCTGGCGAAAATTTGAAATTCCTTCGAAAAATACCTCACAAAATCAAAGATGGTTCAAGATCGTGTCTCCCAGTTGTTTTGATATGTAACCCTCTTCAGTATAGGACTATTTTTTTAATTAAAAAAAATTCTTGTTGCATCACTTATGAGACTAATAAAACTGACTGTTGGGAAAATTATTAGAAGTTTACTTATTTTTGAGTATTGGGACTCTACTCTCCAATACTATCTGAACAAAATCCATCGTGTTAATGAACTCATAGCCAGCAATTTTTAAGAAGCTGACAGAATTATCGTCGGGGCTACTACATCAATGCGAAGCGTCATTTAGTAATTATTTTCTGAATTTTTTCCCCTTTTTTCCTTTTATGTTTCTTATAAACTCCTTACAATTCCAAGCATGTGTGTCAGTTTTCATACATATATTCATGAAGTGTCTACTTATCATTGTTAATGGTATTAGGGTCACTTGTAGAAATACATGTTCAGAAAAAAAAGAACAGAACACCCTGAAAGACTACAGACAGGAAGGTAATATTCACAGGGCGTGATCAATTTAAAAGAATGAATAGTTCTTTCACGCTCTTCGACTTAAATAACTCTGATTTTTTTGTTAAGGATGAATATAACTTTTCGCTCCCTATATGTTCCCCCGCTAGCTTCAGACTTTCGTAAAGTGTAATTCAGTCAATACTGTCAAAAGTTTTCTCCAGATCTACAAAAGCTAAAAACGTAAGTTTGCCTTTCCTTAACCTGTCTTCTAAGATAAGTCGTCAGTATTGCCTCGCGTGTTCCTGCGTTTCTTCGAAATCCAAATTGGTCGTTCCCAAATATGTATCAAGGATGTTAAAATGAATGAGAGGCATTGAACTAAAATTGAGCCGCGGCCGGGCTTCGAAGCCGGGACCTCCTGCTTACTAGGCTAGCACTAAGCTTCTAGTTCTTCAAGGTATTCTGTACTTGTTTATCAACATGCGTTTAGTTCAATGAGGATCTTAAATAAGCCAAAGGCATCGAAAGGTAATAATTATTATCGCCTGATTTTTAGCACTGCGCTTAGAAAAAACATAAATTGCATTTACTTATTCTTGTCTAAGAACCGTACTTAGCAACACAGTTTATAAAATATTTGTACAAAACAAAACTCCGTTTATAAAATTGTGAACAAGTCAACACAGTTTGCATAACCTTCAACCAGGACTAAGCCACTTCTAGAGAATCTTATTTTGCGTCGTATAGTTTATCTTTTGTGAAAGTGGCTGAATAGAGTCAGCGCAAAAGCATATGATGAAGAATCTGCACTTCTCGGCATTCACATATTGACATTAAAAGCATTTAATATTACAAATCAAGCACTATGTTTACTGATCCCAGATGAATACAGTAATTTTACGTAAAAATATTGGCCATTCTCGGCATTCACATATTGACATTAAAAGCATTTAATATTACAAATCAAGCACTATGTTTACTGATCCCAGATGAATACAGTAATTTTACGTAAAAATATTGGCCATTATTTTTAAGTTTCATATGTATGGCATATTATGTACACCATGACAGCCCGCATAACGAAGACTCATTATCAGACTATCAGTAGAATAGTACACGGTACGAAAACTCCACTAAAGTTATTGCATATTTGAAATAGCAGAAGACTTTTACTTACAGTGTGTGTGTGTGTGTCCACGGTATAGAAGCAAGACTGTACGGTTCGGTGTTTAGATGATATCGGTGGCTCTACATAATGGATAACACCACACTAACCAAGCGATCTTTAAATAACCCAACAATTACAAATGCAAGTCCACATAATTCACTGAAATTGAAAATGACATGGAGAACACAAGAATTACAACAGAAAACACTTCACATTTCAATTTCAGAGAGGTAATGGACAAGGCAGGATTGCAGGAGAGAAAGGGAACAACAAAAGTGCAGCAAAAAAAGGAACAATAACCTTAAAGTACGAAGAAAATTTAGAAATAAAGAAAATCTGATGCAATCAAGAGTAGTCAATGTTGATAGGAAAGAAGAAGAAGAAGAAGATGAATAGTGGATTTGAAATTTAAAGCCCAGCATCAACGACTCTACCCGGCTGTTTGTACAGAGTATTTAAGCAAGGTAGATGCAGCTGCGGACCAACTTATTTGGCTTCTCGCTCACAAACAGTTTGATGTATATTTACTTACATTTGCTCGGCTTTCAGCTTGATCCACCGTCTGCCAATCTTCTTAATTTTGTTGTTGTCCAAATCTCTGGAACGAAATATATAGTACAAATGAGAAAGAAATGAGGAAACGATACTTACTTAATAAACATTGAACTGGAAATATTATTACAAAGTGAAAATGTACTGTGGCTATTATTAGCAAACAATATGGTTTAGTGATCTGATGAAAATTGATATTGTGCATTTAAATGATATTCAAAAAGAGAAATTTGTGTATATATCTGGTAATACGATATAATGGAAGTAGGATTAGTTATGAATAGGACATTAGAATAAATAACGAATTGCTGAGAAAAGTCTTCCAACTGGATTACTCTGTTAAGAATCAAAAAACTGATATTAACATTTCAGGTATAAATCCCGATCTCAGGAGCATACGATGACGATACGTAGGGAGTAAATAGTGCAGTTAACGCATAATTCAGTACAAAATGGTAGAAGACAGTTCAATGCCTTGCCGTACTAGGGATGATGCCTTTGACACACAATCAAAATTTCCTCGGCCCCGGTAGCGATTGCAGCCATGCTTATATGTTGAATATAAATCATGAGGCATGGAGACTAGACATAGGTCGTTCGCAAACTAAAGTTTCCAGAAATTCGGTTCAGAAAAGTAAACTGAAGGACCAAGGCACTACGAACGAGGAATGGGAGTTTCCCGTTCACTTGGATGCTCTTAGTCAGTCCCATTCCACCGTTCCGGCCACTTCCCGTTCCAGGAACTGTCCATGCCGCTTAGGAACGATTGCAGCAACTTCGTAGGCCTCGGGGACCGTCCCGTTCCGGCTGGCCAATCTGTTTCAGTTCCTCAGTTCTAGTACACTGCTCGGTATCGGTCGTTCGTTTTATTCACCTCGCTCGCCCCTTCTCACTTTCAGACACTTTTTGAACTTGGTTGTACGCGTCTTCTGTTTAGCGTCCATCGCCATTAATTTACGTTTTACAGGTATTTTAAAATTTTCTAACTTCACGAGCGTTGTATGTGAGACATATAGTAATATCTACATATTTCTTCGTCATTTTTATCAACCTCAAAAATGTTCAAATGTTTGTAGAACTTATGGGGCTTAACTGCGGGGTCATCAGTCCCTAAACTTACAAACTACTTATGAACTAGCTAAGACTAAGGACGGCACAAATATCCATGCCCGAGGGGGGATACGAACCCCCGACTGTAGTGGCCGTGCAGACCGTGACTGGAGCGTCTCAGTCCCCTCGGCCACCGCAGTCGGCTATCACCTCAGAAGACGTAATACATGCGAGTGTTTTTATTATTATTCGTACATTTTTCGATTTCATCTGCTTGATTTAATATTTAGTTATAATGTAACTTACAAACACTTTCATAACATGTAAAGTAAGATTGTTCAATTAAATAGATTTTTCCCTGGCCGATTCCTGATCTTATGTGGCTGCAATTTTTGTTTATTTGTGCTATTTACTTGTAAGATTTTTTGCGTAAAAATATTAAAAAAACATAGTTCTGCCTAATACCGGCTGATTTGGAAAAGGGTTTCCGATTTTTAAATATGGTGAAACTGAGGGATCACCCAGCACAGACGTCGCACACATGGAATGCCACCAAAACTTTTGAACGTATCAGAGAGGCCAGAAAATCTGAGAACGGAAATGTGGAAGTTCAATTTACGGTTTCAATGAAGTCACATGGACGGAAGATTAGGGTTTCTTAACAGACGAATGTACAGCAATACCAGCAGCTCAGACGTTACAGTTTGAGTTAGTTGCGTTATGAATAAGCGCAGGGCAAGAAGTGAGCTATTCTCAACAGTTCCGTTAGGGGGTTACTGTTATCAGGTTCAAAGAAAAAGCCGACAAAATCACTGATAAGATTCAAAAAAATATTCAAATGTTTGTTGTGCTTACGGGACTTAACTGCGAGGTCATCAGTTCCTCAACTTACAAATTACATATAAACTACCTGATACTAAAGACGACACAAACATGCATGCCCGAGGAGGGATTCGAACCCCCGACCGTAGCAGCCGTGCAGATTGTGATTGGCGCGCCGCAGACCACTGCGGCCGGCGATAAGATTCGGTAATGGAAAGGAAGGAAGCTTAGGGTTTAACGTCCCATCGACAGCTTGTTCATTAGAGACGGAGCTAACGCTCGGAGCTTTGGGTAAGGTTGGGGAAGGAAATCGGCCGTGCCCTTTGAAATGAACCATCCCGGCATTTGCCTGGAGTGATTTAGGAAAATCACGGAAACCTAAATCTGGATGGCCGGAGGTAGATTTCAACCACCGTCCTCCCGAATGCTAGTCCAGTTTGTTACCACTGTGCCACCTCGCTCGGTCACACGGCTATCATCAGTGTAAGCGAACAAGAATTACTGAGTCTGTTGAATGGAATGGATACTGTAGAGTGTAGATAAAAGACTGATAGTAAACTGGATAACAACGGTAATGAGAAGCAATAGAAATGAAAGTATTAAGAAAAATAACAAAACTCGTGAGAACACAGTAGATGAAGTAAAGAATTTGTACTACTTTGGAAGCAAAATAAATAACGAGGTAGAAAGGATAGGGAAAGTGGCCTAATTCTTGTAAACAGCATTCATGACCAAGATGAATCTACTACTGGTGTCAAACATTGACCTTAATGTAAGACTGTACGATTGGAGGACAGCTTATGATGAATGTGAAACAGTGGTAAAATCGTATCAGAAGACAATGGCAGTGTCTGAGAAATGTTGCTATAGATTCGGTGAAGAAAAGAACCCGTGGTAAACATTAACAAGAATATATGGCAGGCCATGTGTTACATCAGGGACTAGGCTAGATAGTAATAGAGGGAGCTTGGGACGGTAAATACCTGTAGCGGGAGACAAAGACTCGAATATTTCCAAGAAACAAGTGATGACGCATTATGCAAGCGATACTTTGGAATGAGGAGGCTTGCGCAACAGAGGAATTCATTGCTGGCTGCATCATCCCAGTATGATGATTGAGAAAGAGTTGACAGCGGTAACCAGTTGTTTCGCAACTCGTCCGAGACGAAGCCTTTAGATACAATGCACAGGTTGTGCTCGTGCATATATTCCAGTTTACTGCAGACGCACGTCGATGCTCAGACAGGGATTTGAATCGCCGTTCATGCAAATGCTTGCGTCTTCCCCAGTGCACCAACATCGTTGATACTATCGCAGCGAGTAATGGAAAAGATTGGGATGTGTGGGAGTCAAATCAGACAGCGATCAGGGAAATCGACTATGAAAAGAATATAAAATGTTCAAATGTTTGTTAAACTTAAGGGACTTTCAACTACGGGGTCATCAGTCCCTAAACTTAAAAACTACTTATGAACTACCTACAACTAAGGACGGCACAAATATCCATGCCCGAGGGGGAATTCGAACCCCCGACCGTAGTGGCCATGCAGACCGTGACTGAAGCGCCTCAGTCCCCTCGGCCACCGCGGCCGGCAAAACAATATATATTGTTGCCCCCTGACACCATAGCGACGAACCGTAACGTATCAGACATACTTCTATGATTCTTCTGCCAGACACTTGTGACCTGCACAAAGTGATCTAAGGGCTTTTGGGTTTCGCTCGCGTTCTGTAGCAATTGCTCCGTATACTCTGCTGTGTGTCTGTTGGCTGCAGTAGCATCTCGCTTTATCAGAGACAGTATCAATTAGCAGGTTTAAGATATCGGAGTCCTCTTATACTTCAATTGTACCAAAGACGGATTATTAAAATCTACGAAGCACACTTAGCTATAGTTTTCACTGCGGTACTTCCACATTGGACACGACCTGGTGTGCGTATTTTGGTACAGTCACAGAAAGTCGTCACCTGTTTACCAGTGCTATTCCTATATGTAGTATATGGCCTTTTTCAGGAAACGCAGGAGACCAGTCCAGAACTTGGCTCAAAAAACCTTTCAGATACGTCAGTAAGGACGTAAAACTTTCTCCTTGTTTTTCCTGAAGAGTTCCATTTCTGCTGCCGCTCTATCACAATAAAATCCTTTATTACTATTGAATGAGTTTCCAGTTTCCCGACAGTTTCTAATATTTTATCATATTCTTTCCTCTTCAGTCAATGGATGCTAGTCTGTTTCTATAAGCCGTATTTCTAGCAGCCGGTCACTTTACAATTGTCGAAAGCACAAAGCGGGACTTCGTTTACTCGCAGATGAGACCGAAGGCGACCGTCAATACCCGACAGTACACGGTAGACGCACTTGGCTCGGTATTGTACAGTCACGTTAATGTCATGAGGTCCCTCGGTTGAATTGGGTACTGAGGTAGCTGCACCCACTCAAAAAATTGAGAGTGGCTGAAATACCCACACTTGATTTGAAGGAATATTTAAATACATGGCCAATCCCGGTCGGGCCGTGCTGGGAAGAAGGGAGATTTTGATGCTGCTAAAACTGTTGACGTTATATGTTCAAATGATGGTATAGTCTATGGGACTTAACTACGGGGTCATCAGTCCCTAAACTTACAAACTACTTATGAACTACTTACGAACTAGGACGGCACAAATATCCATGCCCGAGAGTTATATGAGACGACCCCACATCATTTTATCAATTTGATTGTGCCTTACATAAGAGACGACCCCACATCATTTTATCAATATGATTGTTCCTTACATGTTTTCCATTGCTTTTAAAAAATCGAAAACGTCTAATTCTAATTCTGCGTGAGGTTTTACTTTACCGCGGAGGAGCGGCCGAGCGCATTGACCCACTATGTTACGGTGCACGAGGTCGTCCCCCCATCGGGCATGGAAGTTTGTGCTGTGTTTAGTATAAGTTAGTTCATAACTAATTTGTAAGTTTAGGGACTGATGTCCGCGCAGTTAAGTCCCTTAAGCTTTATAAACGTATGGACTTTTGAAAATTTTGGATTTAGTTTCATAACGCATCTCATTCTATTTTGAAGACAGCATAGAGTTTAAAGATCTGATTTATTGATACGTTGTAGTACGGCATCTTAGCTTTCTAATAAAACATTAACCTTTTCTTAATTCCTAATAGTCGTTTTAAAATGACACTCTTTGCCAAGCATGTGTACGTAATTTATTCAAAAAGTTCAATATCGGTTAGCTTACTGTTCGATGCAATTTAGACCATACATTACAGTGAGCGAAATGGAATTAAAAGTACAGAAAAGTTTTTGGAAGTTTGTCGCAATGAACCTTTCTCGTTTAACGAGTAACTGCGTGTTGATATCCGTCTCATCACCACTCTCTATCTGTTCGTGCCTCTCCACCCTCTTTACATCAATTTCCTCCGCCTCCTCCGTCTCCTCTTTGAACTATATCTAACCTAGAACCATGTTTATTGTAATGTTCATAATCCAATATCAATGAAAGTTCTTGGCCAAATGTTTTGAAATTATAACATAACGATCTAATGCACTTTACGCATGTTTTATATACATAATTTTTGCCGGCCGCGGTGGCCGAGGGGATTGAAGCGCTCCAGTCACGGTCTGCACGGCCACTACGGTCGGGGGTTCGAATCCCCCCTCGGGCATGGATATTTGTGCCGTCCTTAGTCTTAGTTAGTTCATAAGTAGTTTGTAAGTTTAGGGACTGATGACCCCGTAGTGAAGTCCCATAAGCTATACAAACATTAAAAAATTATATACATAATTTTTAGTACATGTGATATATGAATTTATATTTAATTTTATAATGGGCAAACGTTGATACTAAAAAATCTCAAAAGTAATATACATACTCGTTTCACACAATATATTCAATAAATATCTACTTAGTAACCTTCCTGTATTAGAATGCAACGTTGTGTCAAAATTTCAAAGCAATCGGTCGAGAACTTTTGGAGATTAACGGCTATATACAAACCAACAGTACATTTTAATGTATAGAGATTACTAACCACCTTTAAAAAATATGAACCGCAGGGGCTCGTTTGTGATACGGCGGCTTCATATTCTTAGCGTCTGCTGAAGTTGATATGCGTAATGAAAGAGTAAGTTCAGTTGAAAAAGTTCTAATAAGTATCCTTGTTCAGTTCTGACAAGAAGACAAAAAACAGAAAAGGGTGATAATGTCGTTAGAAACAGCTAGTGTTGGACCATTTTCATTATTATTGTAAATAAAAAAGGTTTTTAAAACAGCTGATTAGAAACAGAAATCAAAGTCATGCCGGTAAAGATTCCGGGATGAAAAATACCGGAGAAGAGAACAAGATTGGAACCTATCTACTCTGGCATATGGAGCATACACTGCTTTTACTACGCTATAACAACTGACAAGAACGCTATTTATGACAGCTACGGAATATCAAGACAAATTACGAATTTGTTTATAGACGATTACTCGTATAGAAGGACTTCATCAGCTATATGAATATCTTCTCTGTTTTAAGGATGTACGGATTTATGAAAAACTCCGAATCTTTTCTGTTCGATTACACTTAAAACTGGGCTCACCAGGGTGAATGACCAACATATACCAGCGTATAATACGTGGTTCCAAGACCTCGATCCTCCCAGCGAGGGCACCCTCTTCTTACATTGTTTTAATTTATTCCACTTTATTGTTGAAAAATTATTAAAAGCAAATTCATTTTCATCAGATGCACGTCCAACTCAAGTTATTGCAAGACAACAGTTGTAATTTTGCACGATTTTCTGTACAGGAATGTATTAATACGAAATGTATTACGTTTTCGCTTCAGTTTTAATCAAATTGCGTGGTTATGGTATTACGCCCCAAATTTGTGACTGGATAGGTGCTGTCAGAGAGGACACATATTGTAGTAATCGATGGTAAAGCATCGACTAAAAGATAAGTGATATCGGTCGTTCCACAGGGTAGTGTTATTCGTCCTCTGCTGTTCCTTATTTACATAAACGGTTTGGTAAAAAATCTAAGTAGCTCTCTTAGGTCTTTTGCAGATGACGACGTCATTTACCGCCAAGTAAAATCATCTGAAGATCAAACCCAACTGCAGAACGATCTGATTATCACTATGGTGTAAAACTTGGCAATTGACTCTTAAATAATGAGAAGTGCGAAGTCGTCCACCTGAGTACGAAAAGAAACCCGTTAAAAGTGAAGGCCGTAAACTCCACAAAATACCTAGGAATTACTATTACTTCAGACATAAATTGGAAAGAACACGTAGATAATGGCGTGGGAAAGGCGAACCAGATACTGCGTTTTATTGGCAGAACCCTTAAAACATGCAACAGAACTACAAAAGAAACTGCATACACTACGCTTGTCCGTCAATTTTTGTGCTATTGCTACCCAGTGTGGGATCCTCATCAGGTGGGTTTGACGGAGTACATCGAAAGAGTCCAAAGAAGGGCAGCTGGGTTTGTATTGTCACGATACAGGGGAGACAGCGTTACGGAAATGATACAGAATCTGTGATGAGAATCATTACAACAACGGCGCCTATCGCTGCGGCTTGGGTTACTTACAAAAATCCAATCGCCAACATTCTCCTCCGAATGCGAAGCTATATTGTTGACTTCCAGTTACATAGGTAGAAATGATCAACAGAACAGAATACGAGAAATCAGAGCTCGAACGATGAGATTCAGGTGTTCCTTCTTCCCGCGCGCTATTCGAGAATGGAAGATAAATAGTATACAGGTGGTTCGATGAACCCTCTGCCAGGCACGTAAATGTGATTTGCAGATTATTCCATGTAGATGTATGTTCTATAGTAACACTACAGTTTTTCATTTCATTATTTTATTATAAAAAATACATTAAAAGAGAATTTACCTTTGTTATGTAAACGCGTCAGTGCACTGTTTGACCGTAAAACAATAGTTTCACATTATTGCTGTTCATTTCGATTGTTTTACTGTAAAGTAATGAGTTAACAGAATGTGAGTTTGTTTAATACGCTACAAGTATACAAAATTGAGTTCAAGAACCGTGTTACGTTTTAATTGTGCGTGTGCTCGTGTGTCATTCGCAACAGCCAGTAGCAGAACACGTCAACAGTACGCAGAGCCCTCAGCTAAATCGCCGTTCTTAAGTGATCGCGTAATAGGTCCAGCGACAAACGGTCATTGATACAAGCAGGAAGTCTGTAGACGTTGTGCTAAGTGTCTGCAGCACAGGAGAAGTCTTCTCCGCTGTGCTTCTCTTACTGCAGTGGCGGAATGCAGAGCTGGCGACAACGAGGAAGAACAGTGCGAGATGCGGCGCAGTCAAACGATTCACATCCTCGCTGATGCGACTTTCTGACACAGTTGCAGACGCATGCGGGGCTCGGAATGGCGCTGCAAAACTGTCTGCTATTCGCTCTGCAAGTAGGAAGTTGTTACAAAGTTTCTGCATTGCACGGTTAATAACGCGTATCCTGGTCCCTCCGCAACGTTACGTGTGTGATCATTGCAACCCTCGCGCGGGCATGCCTCTGTATAAAATGCGCCAATGGCAAATAACATAGTTGTGCACCGTTCTATTGTTGTTTGGCACGAGCAAGTCCAGACCTATTTTTGCATTATCGTTTCAGCTACCATAAGGCGGCCAACCGTCCCGGATTCTGCGGGACAGTCCCCCATTCGGATTCGTTGTCCCGCATTGCGATAATCACTGAAAATGTCCCGCAAAATGGCAAGCGTCCTGCATTTCAGTAATTTTATAACTGTCGGTCTTAGAGAACAAACCGAAACTTTTTTGTGTACTGTACGCTATGCCATAATGCTAGCAAATCAACTGCACAACACATCTTCCACGAATAAATGACACTCATCTTGCATTAAATACAAAAGAAAAAAAGAAGATACACATCATCTATTTCTAAATGACAAATTCGCTGGCAGTGGAAGTTGTTTTTGTTTTAAGCTGGTACTACATTCGGTGTTGGATGACTAATTAAAAATTTCTGTTTCTGGCATATTATCTGCGCCTTCTGAAGTACATTTCAATAAGTGTAATGGAATATTTTTCGGTGATCAAGATGGCAAACATGACGTAATATCATGACGGTCTGTACAGACGTATTTAAAATCTGGCATGCAAATACAATATCAACATTCATCTTACTTCCTTCAGGAATAAATAGGTGGTATAAAGGGCAACTTCGTCTTGAACAAATTCTCACAAATATGTATTTGCAGCTTATTCCGCTGAAAGTAAATTTTTATTATGGTCCGTTTCTACTATGACAAGCAGTTATTTTGACGCGTATGAATTCGGTATGGAGTATGACGATTCACAAATTTTTATACTTCATTCATCTCTCTTATATGCGCATACGCTTTTGAGATTAATTACTTCCTCTTAAAATGTCAAAGCCGTTTGTCGTTTAGCTGTTGCAACAATTGTGGATTCGTTTTCTATTTTGTTGCGGAACTTTTTGATTCCTTTTGCCACTTTATTAGCACGTCTGTGACGGTTTTCCTTAAGCTACAGCGGCGTTGGCTGAATTGGTGCGTAAACTGCTGTAGTTATGGGATTCAGTATGTTTTCTACGTTCAACCCTCAAAGATTTTTATGGTATTGTAGTGAATAAACCTAAACGTTCCTGAGTGGAGAATCGTCGTCTTTCTGCTAATGGGCAGGTCTTCCGGTGTTTCCTAACCATTTTTTTTTTAATTTTTGGATGGTAGTGTGTGGGGTAAAAATCAGAGGGAGACGAAGAGATGAATACAGCAAGCAAATTCAAATGGAAGTAGGTAGCCGTTTTTATGAGGAGATGAAGGGCCTTGCTCAGGATAGAATAGGGTGGAGAGCTGCATCAAACCAGTCTGCGGACTGAAAACAACAACAACAACAACAACAATAGAAAAAGAAATTCTTGGGTAAAAAAATCAGTAGGTTACAAAATAATTGTAAAGAAAAAACTATACTGCAGTGTAAACCTACAGTTTCATACCATCTTAGGAAATCTAACAAAGACAAATGTCGAGTTATCTTTTACTTATTACCGATTTTTATCGCACTAAAGAAGTTACAAAGGTAAAAATTAGGTTAAAATGAATAAAAACGATACTATTCGTACTCTTGAGAAATGTAGCTTGTCGGCCGCTTGGAGCGCTTCTGTCACCGTGTATAACAAAGGTCAGTGGTGTCGTGACTTAATGTGCCTGACTGAGACTCAAACCATTTTGTTTCTTATTTAGATATTTGCCTAATTCTAAAGCTATAATATTATTAACACTCACAATACCAACTGGAGGACACACATCGGTTCAATGAGCAGCGCTATCTATAGCTTAGGAAGGGAAAGGAGCAGAGTTCGTGCTCTCGCGGAAGTTACCATTATAGCTCAAACAAATGTTTGTAAATCTATGGGACTTCACTTCTTTGGTTATTAGTCCCTAGGCTTACAAACTACTTAAACAATCCTAAGGACAACGCACACATGTCTGAGGGAGAATTCGAACCTCTAACGGCGAGCAACACGCCTTAGACCGCGCGGTCATTCCACCGCGGCCCCTTGCAGCTGCTTGCACAGTTGCTGGGGAAAGGACGCGTATCAAAGCACAAGTAAACGTGCGACTTCTTTTGTGGTTTCTGCCGTCCTCAAAACTTCAGATTGTGGTGCTAAATAAATACGTTTAATTATATTCCTTTCGTTAATTATGCGTAGGAAACATAAGTAATTTAAATGTTCAAATGTTTGTTAAGCTTATGGGACTTAACTACGGGGTCATCAGTCCCTAAACTTACAAACTACTTATGAACTAGGTACAACTACGGACGACACAAATATCCATGCCCGAGGGGGGATTCGAACCCCCGACCGTAGTGGTCGTGCAGACCGTGACTGAAGCGCCTCAGTCCCCTCGGCCATCGCGGCCGGCCATAAGTAATTACTATGATATCTGTTAACTAAATATTCTTTCGATTACTACCTATAGTCTTAAAAATACAGTAGGCAGACATCATAGCTTTTTTATACTACTGCATAACAATGAAATGAAACAAGATTGAGCACATAAATAAATAATTATAATTCGCCATAAATAAACCTTAGACGTAAGTGTTCGTTTATATCTTAAACTAGCTAAAACCCGCGGCTCCGCTCGCGTGTCGTTTGATTATGATAGATAAGCTATCTTTCAGTAGTGTGCTATGAGACTGGTTTTGAAGGATGAAATTAAATACAAAACCTTCTTTAGAAACAAACATTTTTAATCAACATTATCAGGAAAGTAAGTAGTGTAGATCAAATCACACGTAAAAATACACTCGTTTCGAAGAATCCAATCACGAAATTCAACAATAATGATTGTAATAATATCACAGATCGATCATCTGATGTAATGCGTGAAACGTCAAATCGATTTTTTTTAAAGATTTGTAGTAAAAGAAATTTCTTTTTTACTGCTTTATTTATTCATTCTTATATTTTTTTATTCGTATGCTTATCCTTACAGAAGAAGAGCTGAAGACATTGTAGCACGCATAGACCAAAGATATGGTCTGTGGCATAACGTTTCGCTGTACGTTACCTCCTTGCTATATAGTCGCAAACGTCATCGCTGGCCTTCAGTCTGAAATTTTTTATAATTTGACGACTTTCAATCACCATATCTTCCACCCCCTTATAGCTATCGGCATGGAACTAGTATGATGTACAACGGGAGACTTCGGACAACAATTACACACAGACCATTCGTTTGCGTACTGTAGGTTTCGCTGCAGAGCGAAATATTAACACACACACACACGTAGAATTTTATTTTATATACCGGTACACCGATAACTTTCCATCCCAAAATAATACACCCTTTTATCATTATCAACCCTCTAGCAACAATGCAACCAATAAAACCATTTTCAAAGAAGTTGACGAGTTGTATTTGGTACGATCAATCTTACACTTGTAATTTGCAGAACGTACAGTGCTTTCCCTTGGTAATTTGTTTATCTTGATTAGAGTGCTGAACAGTCAATTAGAGCGCCGCTTTATCGCATTGCTTTGATTAGCCATTTCTACTGTACAACGTACTGTACCATAACACTACTCAGATTGGTGCAGTGCTGTGGCTACGCATGTGACCATTTTAAATCTGATAGACGACTTCATTAAGAGAAATAATTTTTCTGAATTTTGAAATATATTTTACCTGGGTACGTGGTTACATTACTTGCACTCTTGGTATTGCGAGCGTTTGATACCAATTTCATTCGTGTATGCTGAATCGGCCTTCCAAAGACGCATTTGTCAGAAGCAAGCTAGGAAAGTCTCCGTATCCCTGTAGTTGTCCATAATTGTCCAATATGTGACATTGAAGCGGAGACTTGTCGGGCTTACGTACTTCGATATAGTGTCTTGCTTTTTTCCCTTTTTTGAGTTATCAAATTTATTTGACGCGGCCTGTGAAGAATTCCTGTCCTGCGCCATCCTCTTCATTTCAGAGTAACACACCCTACGTCATCTGTTATGTGCTGTTTGCAGTCCAGTATTCGTCTTCTACATTTTTAGCACGTGCGGTGCCCTTATGCACCGTAATTATTTTCTGAAGTTTCAACAGATATTATATCATCTTCTCCCTTCTTCTTGACAGTATTTTTCGTACGCTCCTTTCTTCGTCGATCAGTACGGAAACGGCCTTATTTTGTAATCTCTACAGCATCACATTTCAAGCAATTTTATTTTCTTCTCTTGTGGTTTTTCTACTACGTACGTTTCATTTTCATTCAAATTTGTGTTCCATAAGTACACTCTCATAAATTTAAAGAACACTGTTTGATACCGGTAAAATCTTGAACATACCAATTTGATTGTGCCAGTCTATTTTTTATATCCTCCTTGCTTCGTCCGTCACGCGTTATTTTACTTCCAAGGGGTACTAGAATCCTAACAGCATCGATGTCAGAATCTCTAATTTTGATATTATCATCATCGTCCTCCTTAGCGACTGATTATGCCTTTAAGCGTTCAGTCGGGAGCATAGTCCCCTTAATAAAATTCCTCCATGATCCGCTATTCAATACTAAAATTGACGCCTCGTCTGATTTTAAGCCTGTTACTTTAAAATCATTCTTCCCTGGTCCACCTAGAATCCTCTCACCCTTTACTTCCGAAATCCTTAGTTAACCTTGCTTCTCCCTTGCGTGTAACAAGGCACCACAATCTCAGCCTGTTCGCTCTAACTGGTGTTAATTCCCAGTTTTTCCTTCGTTTTCTCATTATTGACACCCTCCTTCCATTGTTCCCATCTTTTAGTGCCTGTAATCATACATGCTACTTTAATATCTATAACCTCAACCTTATTAATAATGTAACTTGTATCTACCCAGCTTTTACTTCCATGCAACAAAGTTACTCGAAAGATAGAATGGTGCACTGTTAACTCGGTCTTGGTACTGACTTCCCCTTCTTGCAGAAAAGAGCGTAGCTGAGCACTCGTTGCATTATCTTTGCTACACCTTGATTCCAATTCCTTCACTAAGTTCCTACTCTGTGAGAAAATAAATCCTAATTATTTGAAACTGTACACCTATCTTTGTTCCTCCTATTTGGCACTCAACCAGTTTAAATCTCTTTCCCACAGACATTACTTTCGTTTTGGACTTGCTAATCCTCATACCATAACCCTTACATCACTGATCTAACTCTAAATTATTAGATTGCATTCTTTCAGTGGAATCTTCCATCACGACTAAGACGTCCGCATATTCGAAACTGCTTATTTTGTTTCCAACTAGTTGTATTTTAATTTAGTCCCGCCAGTCAATTGTTTTCAACGTATGGTCCATAAACAGTATGAGCAAAAGTGGTGACAGGTTACAGCCTTATCTTACCCCTGAAACTTCCATGAAAGATGAGCTCAATTTCCCAAGTACATCCTGTCTCCGAAAAGAGCATTAATTCCGTGCAGCAGTTTAATTCTTCTTAGAAACACAGCCATAAACCTCTTCTAGATCTATAAAAAAAAGTTCTCTGTGATGTAAACTTTCTACCTATTTTCATTTCTACTGTTTTTCATTACCGTTTTATTTTTGCGATTTACTCTCAGTCCACATTCTCTAATCATTAGAATTTTCAACAGATACTGTAAATCTTGTTCAGTTTCACTGAGGATAGCAATGTTATCTTAGGATCTGATCACTGATATATTTTCTCCATGAATTTTTGTCAATTTTGAATCTTTCTTTTGTCTCTCTAATAGCTTGTTTCATAAATATTTCAACAGTAGGGAGCGAAACATAGAATCCCTTTTTGTTTCCTGTACACATGTTACCCGTCTCTCCCCATAGCGTACTCTCATAAATTTTTTAGAACTTTTGTCATATCGCATCATTTTAGATTGTTGAAAGCTTCTTCAATGTCAACAAGTCCTGTGAGCATGTCTTAATATTTCTTCATTCTTGCTTCCTTTATAAGGCGCAATGTTAGCGATTGCTTGTAGAGTGCTTTATCCGTCCTAAAAACTAACTGATCATTCTATAAAATACCTCAATTTCCTTTTCTATTCTTCTTTCAATTATTCTCGTCAGTATCTGGTTTTGCTATCTTCGTAAATGAATGTATGATGTTTTTCCGGACAGATTCCACACATCAAGTTGAATAGTCGTTTAGATTCCACACCGTTGCAGTGCTATCAATGTCTTCTGCCTTATTTGATTTTAAATCTTCCAGAATAACTTTATATCCTGTCTCCAATACTGGATCTTGTCTTGTATGTGTTCTACATAATCACCAATTTCTTCTTGTAGCATTATAGCATTTCAGCAGACCATTCTTCGTCTTCATAAAGACTTTCAGTGTCTTATTTTGACCTATTCTCACTACCCTGTACGTGTAACAGTGGATCTCCCATTTGCTACCCTTGCTATCCATTTCAACGAAGGCTGCTTCGTATTTTCTGTGTGCTGAGTCAGCTATATCGCCTTGGCTTTGAAGCACTTCGTATTTATTTCGTTCCTAGTGATTTAAATTCCTGTATACCCGAATTTTGGTGTGTATTTTTACGTCGATTAACTTCTTTTACCCATGGATTCTAGCAGCCAACTTCCTTTTACCGACGTTTGTCTTTCTATATTAACCGCTTTTGTTCTCATTGTTTCGTTGATCAGATTCTATTACCCACCGCTTCTAGAATTACCTTCCTAACTAAGTTTGTCTTTCGCATATTTTACACGTCAACTGAAATTTCTGCTCCATTATTCCTTATCGCAATATCTTCGTGATTAGCTGATTTTTACGCGTCACATCATTCCTTTCATACTGTTTCTTTCCGACGATTCTCATCAATTTTAGTCTGCACATCATCAACAATACATTATGATTTGGGTGCGTATCGGCTTCTGAATAAACTTAATTTCTTTTGAATACCACTTTGATATTAATTTCTTATTTTACTATTAATCAAATGACGCAATGAGAAATTGAATGCCGTGCAGAACTGCCGCGTGGTCTAATGCGTCATGTCGCGGTCTGGGCGAGACCTCCTTCGGACACGGGTGTGTGTGTTGTCCTTAATGTAAGTTAGTGTAAGTATTTTGTAATTCTATGGACTGATGACCATAGCAGTTTGGTCCGACAGGTTTACAAACATTTGAACATGTGAAAAATGGATAGTGGGAGTGGGTTGACACTTAAAAATTATTATTTTTGGGTAAAATCTGGGCGCAGTATTTTAATGAACGGTACATTGGAAACCACAGAAATTTAATTTGAAGTTCCTTTTATGTATCTCAACTTAACTTTAGTCATTGGCCTGTTTAAGTCCCTGATGGCCGTATGTGTGGGTATTAAAAACACTCTTATTTTACGTTACACTACAACGTATTCAAAGCTAATCAAAAACCAAATGTACACATTGGCTACGTTTATGTTTAAAGACTAACGTGAAACATTAAACAAACCTGAAGAGATATCAGTGATAATATTAGCTGATTACATTGTTATTCTCTGAAAAAGAAACTAACATGTACAGTCCTGGAAACCTGCATGCAAATAAAGGGAATGTACATCTATAACTCTGCATACTTTGGAATTAACAAACGATTTGAGGTATCCTTTATGAAAAGAATCTTAAAATTAATGGTAATCTACTGATAAAAGTTCTATGCTTCTCTGATGATTTTGATATAAACGAATAAACCATAATAGGCGCATGAATGTAATTAAATTTCGTCCTCACGTATACACGACCTTATCGAAAACTTTATTCTGGTGTAGGGAATGTCTCACAATTTAAATAAAATATTTGCCTTACTGTCTACCATGTTCCGCATCTAGGAATCAGTCCTAGGAACTGATATGTGAACACAAGTTAGAGGATGATCCACTATCGTAACTTAAGAAATATTTGTGCATGTTTTGCGTCAGAATGAATGCAGTATTTGAAAATAAAATAAATGTCGCATTTGAAAACAAAACAAAAAATTGTATTTCAGATCGTAAGTTTTTATATTGCTATGAATGTTTGTCCTCAAGATTGTGTAAGAAGCTTGCATATCAATCGAACCAGCACGCAGAAAACAAAAGCAAGCTCGAATTACTTTTGTATGTCCATCTTCTATGAATATTTTATGATGCCTATTTTATGAAGCTGTTCCTATACAAATAACAATTTCTGATATAGAGTGGTGAATTTAATGAAACCAAATTTAGCTGTATGTCAACTTCACTTGCCGCTTCACTGAATGTAAGAGTACAATCTTGTGTTCTCTCTTTAATCAGCATTTTGTAATTGTACTCTACTGCCTTTAACGCTATGCATCTAACTTTTCAACTTGTAGGTCTGTTAGTGAATTTATGGGTAAGTGTGAATAAGTAAGTGTAAGTAAATGACATGTAAAAGCAAAAACTGATTGGCGCATTTATAACATTTGTCACTGCTTAGCATAAAATTTAAATGAACTGGACACTTGGGTGCTGGTGCGTATACACCAGTTGTGTACTCACACCATGTGCATGATGTCGGGTGTCTGCAGGTCGTCCAGCAGAGGAGCTGCTTGCAGCCCCGTGTGCACGATGCGCCTGAAAATGAAACAGAGTGTGAGAAACAGCTGCGCACACAGTGAAAATGCGCTAAGGCCATCTTCACTCATATATGTGATCTGTTATTGGTAGCTCTAGTTATAAGCACAACTGTATAGACGTAATTAAATATATCAACAAATTTCACCACATCATTATAGAAAAATCAACAATACCCACGATGTATTGTTAATTACATACTACAGCGGAAAACCTCGTAAATATTTTAATAATTTCATTCTGCGTTGGATTTATAAACACATGTACGAACATAGTACACAGGAACACAACGATGGTGGCAAGAAACAAATTTCATTGTGTGACACACGTATGGATACGCGAGGCTTCAAAATAGCAACGGCGCCAAACCAAATAGGATGTAACGTCTCCTACACTCTGTTTACGCGGAAACTTCACTCTGAGACTTTCTATTCAGAATTAGCTTGTGAACTTTATATTTAACAATTTTTATTATTGTAAGCAGCTGTACCCGGCTACGTGTTCCGATGACTTGTTAGAGACTGAATGGAAAAGAAAGAAAGGAAGAAAGGAGAGAGAAACAATGCTTTCTAAGATACATTCATAATGTAACATAAATGGAAACTGAATACCCATCGTCAATGAAATTCTTCTGGGTGTGAGCCCGCTCTGACAATGTATATAACTGTAGGACGTTTGAGCCACTGTTGCAAGTGGCCTTCCTCAAGTCTTTTCTACAGGATGTACGTCGCTCACTCCCGTTCCAAGTTCCTCTCTCTTTGTCCATGTCCTCCTCCGTCTTCTCTGCATCTCCTCTTCATCTCCTCCACCTCTCTCTCCCTGTCCTCCTCTAGATTTTTCTATCTTTATGTGTGTCTCCACGTCTTATCTCCACACTCTCCATATCACGCTCTCCCTATTCATTACCTCCTTCGACCTCTCTGTGTCAATATGCGGCCCCCCAACCTATACCCTGTTACAACCCTTTTCAACTCAGAGCTCTATTCAGTGTTACGTTCAAAATCACAATAAGTTCTTCGCATGAAAAACCCATGAATTCTACAACCGCAAAGTCGGTAAGTTAGCCCAGCCATGGAAGAGAGTTAAAGAGGTAGAATATGCGGGCGTTTCAGGAGGTGTTATGGCGTCTCTATTCGCCACAAAGCCGGCGTTGTACACAAGTCGCTGCCCAACTTGATGGAGAGGCCGTAAGTCGCTCTACAATAATTTGGCCGCCAGGGCGCCCGCGGTCTTGTTGTCTTATGGAGCCTGTATAGGGAGAGAGTGCCCATGCGTGTAACCGCTCCTCATTGACCGTGAGCCCAGGACGCCATGTTTTTACCAAATTTGGCGGGATTTACATGTGTGTGAATAGCTACAGTGTGCGCTTCTGTACTGTGGTGTGTCTTAAAAGCTTCTGACAGCAATTTCACTTTACAGTTACATACAGGTTCTATTACGGTAGACACTGCTGCCCTTTTGCACATCTTCCATCGGTAAATTAATTAAATTGGCGTAAATTAATGTGTTGTTTGGCGGCAACTTTTATGATTAAATGTTGTTTTGAAGTGATTTATTGAGTGTAATTAATAATGTCTATTACATAATCACTAGAGACAGTCAAAAGAAATGCCTCGTTGTTACCCAGTTGGCTCTAAAAACCTAAGTGAAGATTATTATTTGATGCTTATGTTCGCAAGGAATGAGGAAATACGGAAACAGTCGGCGGTAAAAGTTAACCGAGAAAGCGGGAACTGTAAAGGCGACTTATGGAAACAAAGAATTATTCAGTGCGAGAAAGGTATTAATGAAACCAGAGGTTGAACCTGTACTTGCGCAATCAATTCCTGCATGGTGTAGTTGTTGTGTACTGAATTCGTATTGCAAAGGTCGCGAGTTCGAATCTGGTCAGGGTTGAAAGTTTTTAAACAGTATTTTGTAGCTTTTTGTTAGTTCATGGTTTTGGTTTTTGACATGCCGTGCTACAAGGTATGTTTTAACATGGCTGCGGCACCTCCCCCTTGGTTGTGAATTATTGGTTATTCACAATCGTATAATTTGTTTGTAATAAGAAAAAGGGACGTGGGCGGGACTATTGATTCTCGGGAGATATTCAGTTGCCTATTTCGAGTTTGTTTCTTCTGTTTCAGTAGATATAGTATATGTATTTTCCCGACTGTGTTGCTAAACGCATTTACAGAATCACAATTTTAGTATTTCCCACTGTAGGAAAATTTTATAAGATCGACAGGAGCACACTTATAATGCATCATATCGGAGCGGAAAGCGGTAATAATGTACTAATTTCAGCGATGGATATGCTGACAGAAAATTTTGAAATTACATTTATTCAAGGTAAATAACATGAAATAATCTCTTTCTTACTAATCAAGTGTCAACTGTCGAAGTTATCAGAACATCGTAAAATATGGTATAAATAATCGGCAGAAATAAATACTACTTCGCGAGACTTACTAGCTTACAGATTTATGAGGCCTAATAGCCATAGGACGAATATCATTTCTTTTACCCACGAACTGAATAGTAAGCTACAAGATGTACTTTGTTCCCATGGGTGGAACTGATGCCTTATTTCAATCGTTAGGTGTCTGCTTCTCTACCTGGGTTTCTATGTAAGAGCACGGCCCGCGCTCAGTCTGGTAAAAATATGGCGGCCACCGAGCGTTTAGCCACTCTCTCCATATACAAGTTCTCTACGTTATCTGCTTTGCGCACTAACCAATAGGAAGAAGGAGTTTCTGCTGGATGTGCCGGCGCACCTGAGCAACGACAGGCAGTACGGAGGAGTACGACCGTTCCAGTCAGTGCCCGCAAGATCCACGAGACAACAGAATAGCGCCATCCATGGGAGCCAGCAATCTTACTACAAGCCGCAACATTTGCTATTGAAAGGACTCTACGCGAAGTAAACAGAACTATACATTTGCTAGGACTTTGCATCATCACAAGCACATTCAAGTACTACTTTCATGTGTAATAAAAGTTTATGAGATCTGATCAATTCTTTTAGTTGATGACCTTGTCCACATCCTTGCTAGCCATGTCCGTTTGCGACCACATCCTGAGGTCACAACAGGAGTAATAGTAAATATTTTAGGAGGTGCTAGTATAGTCAGTCCAATAACAAATACCATGTAATGTGTATTCAATCTTTATAGATAACAGGGATACAGCTGTTAGTATGTAACACAAACAAACTTAAAGTGAAGGACGTATGAAGTTCATATTCAAAAATTCTACCACCAACAGAAATGCACTTTTCACATCTCTTGATAATACAATGTCTATTTCGTCTGAGGTCGTCATCCTTTCCTTAATGAGGGCTACACTATTCACAATCCGATCGATCAATCGGCTCTTGTGATTACTTTTTCTATATAGAGTTCGTCTCCGAATGGACAAAATTCCAAAGGGCTAAGGTCATGGAAACTTGATGAACAAGAAACGCGCCCATGTCTATTTATCCATATTCCGGGGTCCATATCCTCGTAAATGGAAAGGAGGTCGTGTAATATATAAAATAACATTAGCATTTTATGGCATGTTCATTCCTGTAAACAGATTCTGTGGTGTTGCACAAATCCAAAGTGCGCGCCACCTACTTTCGCCGCGCGCCGCCATGCACGCATGGCGCGGCGTTCTTACGACCTCAGCCACGAGCGCCCTCTGCTACAACTCCGCTCGTGGCCACCACTGAACGACATCGTCACTTGGGACTGAGATAGCAACCACTTAAGACTTCGGAATCAGATAGGCACCAGTGAAGACTTGGCTATCGTACAGGCAGACCTCTAGCTCAACTATGTATCAGCCTTCTGCAGTACTATGTAAAAGTTAAGTATTGTATAAATTCTGTGCAATATATATATATATATATATATATATATATATATATATATATATATATATATATATATCGTTCTAATTTACTCTAGTTTCTAGTTTCTGGCTGCTCCCCTCCGTACCTGCACCAGCGTGCTATCTTTATTCCTGTGTCGATCTCATTCCACTCGGCCACCGACACCTACGACGGAAACGAGACACAAAAGCGGCGACGAGGCTGGGACACAAATGTGGCGACGAGGAGTGATAGAAGAACCGTGGACCAGCCTGCTTGCAGCAGCCAGACAGCAGCAGTCGGAGAATACAGAAATTGCTCCCGCCCACCCACCCTTATTATAAGATTTTTGGGGGAATATATTCAGTTACGTGTTTTGTGGACTTTTTTGTTGCAGAGTGTCCTCTTTCATATTGCATTTGTGTTTTGTTATAATTTACTTGTATACGCGGCGCCTAATCGGTCAGCATGGCCACTACCCCGAACCCAAACTTAATGGAAATTATTCAGTTACAGACGGCGCAAATCACACAACTCCTGCAAGCAGTGGCCCAGCTGACAGCGCAAGCAGCTAACTAACAACAACAGCCGCCGCTTCAGCAGCCCACACCTGCCGGCGCAACGCTTCCTACGTTTCGCCAGTACAACGAACGTGATGAAGAATGGAGCGACTATTTCGCGCAGTTTCAAGAACTCGTCGCGGCTCATCAAATTACAGGTCAGAAAGTGAAGCATCTGTTATTATCTGTGGTGGGCACCAACACCTTCGTGTTACTGAAAAAACTTTTCCCCGACGTATCTCCTCGTGATGTAGACTTTGAACAAATAGTAGAGGCACTAAATGCTCATTATGAGAGAAAAGTTCTTGTAGCCGCTGCACGGTACCGATTTTTCAGACTTAAAAAATTACCGCAGCAGTCACACCAAGAGTGGATTACGGAATTGAAGGGCTTAACCCGCCAATGTAAATTTACTTGCTCTTGTGGACTTTCGTATAGTGACGTGATGTTGAGGGATGCGATTACGCAGAATATTCAGGACCCCAGAATTAGAGCAGCAATTCTGAAACAGTCTGACCCCTCATTAGACAGTGTACTGCAGCTTATTGAAGCGCATGATACCTTTGATTTAGCAGATGTAGAAATGAAAAGCCACAGTGTTAATTCAGTGCGCCGCAAAGGACGCTTTCCTAGCCGTAGTTCTCAGTATAGCACTAGTGATTCTTTAAATTCTACCGGCCGTGCTGAACAGACAGTCAACAGTAGCCAGTGTAAAAGTGCGACACAAAGGTCGCCCCGTCGTGTTAGAAACAGTAATTTGAATAACGGGCGCCAATGCTCATTTCAAAATAATGTTCGTAAGTCTTGCCCCCAGTGTGTATCTCGCCACAAACGTGCGCAATGCCCTAGTCGCAACGCACTCTGTTATCAATGTGGCAAATCAGGACATGTACAGTCTGTGTGTATGCAAATCAAAAATTCAACTAACAGTGCCGTCAGAAACAGTGCTTTGCAGAGTGCGAGAACAGTTCATTCTGTAAATGTCATAGACGCTGTGGAATTGAACAGTGCTTTACTTGGTTCTCAATTGCAAGAAAGTTCTTCTGCGCCTACTGCAAAACAATGTAGTGAGCCACGCCGCAAGCGCCGACGAGCGCGTAAAACAGTGCAACGGAAAAGGGTTCGGGACAAGCAAAATGACAATGTACAGTGCAATCCTGTAGTGAAACTAGTGCCTTCTGCAACTTCTAATTGTAATAGTGCCCAGTACTGTGTAGCTAGTGACAGTGGAATTGGTGTAGCTACTCAAAGTAATTTTGCTGCAGTAGCCTCGCATTGCGCGGACTCCGATCCGACGGTAGTGCCTTCTAGTGACAGTGATATTAATCTATGTGCCGATTCTGCGCCGCTTCCTACCGCACTCAGCCAGCGCATGCGCAAACGCAGCAAACAAACCAAATAGAACACGTTGCCCACATTCGCGCACCTGTCGAGCGCCACAAGCAAAAGCTTTTTGTGACTCTTTTCATAGACAATAAGATTGTGCAGTTTCAACTTGATACTGGTTCCTCTGTCACATTAATAAACAAAGATACTTATGAACTTCTGGGTTCGCCAAAATTGTCGCCGTGTCAACAAGTGTTAACAGCATATACAGGTCAAATATTCCCGTGCTAGGAACGTGTAGCCTGCCTGCCTCTTTTCAAGGTGTAACAAAAACAGTTGCTTTTGTTGTTCTTCAGGCCAAATCTACGCAGAACATTTTTGGACTAGATGCTTTTGACTTGTTTGGTTTATTGATTCAGAGAGATGTGCTTCAAATTTCGTCAGTAGTGCCTCAGGACAAAATAAATGCATTGTGTGAGAAATATAGTGACTTGTTTTCACCGGAACTAGGTTGTGCAAAAGACTTCGTGGCACACCTAACTTTGAAAGAATCTGCAGTTCCAAAATTTCGTAAAGCTAGACCAGTGCCTATCGCAATGCGTGATGCAGTTGCCGAAGAACTTAAACGTTGGCAAGATAGTGGGGTGATTTCTCCTGTTTCTGCGAGTCAGTGGGCCTCGCCTTTAGTAATTATACCCAAGCCGTCAGGAAAACTTCGTCTCTGTGCGGACTTCAAATCAACAGTGAACAGTGAAACGATTGGAGACACTTATCCCCTGCCCAGACCTGACAAACTAATGGACAAATTAGGACAGTCTCGCTTCTTCTCTAAGACTGATTTAGCAGAGGCATACTTACAGATTCCGCTTGATGACGAGTCAAAAAAGTTTTTCGTCATTAATACTCACATGGGCCTTTTTCAATTTCAACTCCTACCCTTTGGCAGTTCTTCCGCTCCCGCTATTTTTCAGCGTTTTTTGGAACAGCTGACAGTTTCGGTACCTTGTTGCTCGAACTATTTAGATGATATTGTGGTATCCGGACATATGCTACGCCAAGCGGGAGAGGGGGGTAATTTCACTCTGCCGTGGGCTACTGCTCTCAGACCGAGAAAGTGGCGGAGAACTGTGTAAATATTGAATGTGGACCCGAGTCTGGCAAACAGCACGAGGCGTGAAAGAAATAACACGGACTCTGAGAGACGTTTAAGGTTATTGTATCAGGCACGTACAACCAAGCAACCAGCTACTTTACTGTAAAATTAAGAGCGCTATCTGCAAGAGCAGCGTAGCATAAGAAAGGAAGCATTATCAGAGTATCACGACCTTACATACAACAGTACTTTCGGAAATATAAGCTGAAAGAAAACGTTCGCGTTAGTCCGGTGTGATTCGATGACGTTTTCAAAGTCATTTTTTTTTCAAAAACTCTGCATTGTTTAGGAACTGGTTTAGATTTTGTATGCACCTCTTCAGCTGTTGAACTTATCTATTTTTTTCTTTATTCTGTGGTTAATCTAATCCGGAGGTATTCGGGTCAAATGGACCACCTCCTAGGTATTCATGGACCACTGGTATACGTTACTATATCAAGATGTAACACAAGAAATACAGGTCAACAAAGCCACAACATTCTTTTTTTTTCCAAGATAAAATTATAAACTGCCCGAAAAGTGAAAGTATGGATCTATGAACTGTTTGAATGAATATAAGTAAATTTTATAGTCAATATAATTAGCAAATATAGGTTGCCTAATTTAATTGGTTCTGCAGTCATTTTCTTTCCAGTATCTTTATTTGCACAGTAGTCTCATAATTTTCTTGTGCAGTCTTCTTGTGTCCAACGAGAAGATTACACACACTCATCCAATCGTTATCTCGTTTTGCTTCACTGTAGTTCTCTTTACACCATACACGATAATCTTGATCCCAGATAGTTTCATAAGGGTTACTCTCTGTAAATATCTTCAGATTCTGATGATGATATTTCCTTCTTTTTTGCGTTCTTTTCCTTTTTTTAAATCTTTGTCTGCTCCTTATTCCGCCTTTCTCCCCCTAACTTCTTATTCTCCCTCCTTTTCCTCTTTTCCTCCTTTCCCTTCTTGTCTTTCTCCTTCTATTCCCTTCCTTTCCTCTTTTATCTTTATCTTGACTTTCTGGTCTTTTTTTCCTAATTTTAAGGCCAATTATGTTTTCTGGAAAGCTTGAAATTTTTGATATCGTTGGAACCTTTATTTTCACTGTCTGAACTAGGCACTGGATGTATTTTATGCAGTAACTTGTCGTCTTGTTCAGAGGAGGCAGGCATGATAACATCTTTATAGCTTCTTCAAGTACGAGCATAAGTATCACTGCATTTATGTAGAACGCTCTAATAGCGGCTACCGTCCGTCTTTCATAGGTTCTTTTTGGTATTAAACTATCCCAAATTTGATTGATCCATCAATCACAATTGTGAGGGATAGATGGACCAGCTCCCTGTTGATACAAACAGGCACGCCTCATTATATTCTCTACCTTTGCTATAATGAGACATCACCTTCGCCTGAAATGCAGTGTTGTTCCCATCAACGTTCATAGCTTGAATGCTACTATGACATTTGACAGCCTCGACAACATTGTTACATATAACCCAGGGATACATCGAAACATAATTAAAATTTGTGTTGTGGATGAAGACCTTCTCTAACAGTTGACTGTTATTCATATGGACCTTCAGCTCATATCCCGCCATTCTTTGAACTACAGAATGGCGGGATATGTGCTGAAGATCCATATGAAAAACAGTCAACCGCGATATCAGACACATCCACAAATGACGCTTGGAAAATGTATCCTATAAAATAAGCTTCGAAACAACTTTATTCAGAGGCTCTACAGCACACTAAGAACTTCTGCACTCGCTTTAGTGTACTCTCTAGCCAAGTAGTGTGCACCTGTGTGGTTAACCAGCAAACGTAAAGAAGGTGGACATCCAGTTGAACGCTGCTATGAGAACCATAACTGGATGCATAAAGATACCCCACTATATTGGCTTTCAACACTTAGTCATATAGCTCCACCCTCCCTCCGAAACAAGTAAGCTTTGATGAAGGAATATGCAAAAATAATGAATAACCCACTACTTCCTATCCATGAAGACATTCCAACTTTGGAAAGAACACGACTCCTGTCTAGAAATCCCTCTCTAAGACTGGCCCAGCAACTGTCAGCTGCTAACTGCAGCATGACACGAGAGCTGGACTGATAGTGCCTCCCCTGAAAACCGTGAACTGATCTGTCCATCATAGAAACCTAAGGGCTTTGAACTTCCACGACAGCTATGGAGACGTCTAAACAGAATCCGAACAGGACGTGGACTTATGTGGACACAACCTACGCAAGTGGGGAAAGCTTCCCAGCCCTAGCTGTGACGGTGGGGCACCAAACAATACAGCACGTCGCCTAGGACTGTGAATTAAGAGCGTACCAGGGTAGTCGGCGTGACTTCTTCAACGCCACACCGCCTTGCTTCAAATTGATTGCCAATTTGGACGTCAGAATCCGAAGACTCGTGTTACCCATAGTAACTGCTGTGGTATTAATTTTTACTGTGTTTACGTAATATATTAATATATCTGAAAATGTATCCTTCACTTATGAATTTTATAGTGCATCTTATAATTTCATAAAGTAATGAGTGTAAACCATATGCGGAGCACCATACGCTAAATAAATAATAAATAATCCTGTAACACAGTCCGAGTAGTCATATTATTCCACAAGGCCGTGACAGATGACTGGATATAGCGTTTGTGTAGTAAACAGAAGGTCGTGAATTCGAATGCCGGCCATGATACAAAATTTTAAATCAATTCCTCTCTTTCTGTTCACTAACTTTGATATAATGCGAAATGTCTCGGAAAAAATGAATTAATGATTGATAATAAATTCAGAACACTTGCTGTCATCGGAATCTTCATTTAGGAGCTCTTTCTCTGATGACGCATTTTGGAAAAAGGACATAAAACTGTTAATAAAAGTAAAACATAGTTTCTGGCGAAAGAGTTTAACTAAGATATTGTGGTATCTGTTTCCACTCACAAAACCTGTTCTGGTGGCAAGCGTATTTTCTTGACTTTGGATGACAATGAGAAAAATTATTTTCTTCAAATAGAGGGTGCCATAGTCATACGTATGCTCAGATGTATTCCCGTCCCTCTTACGAGACATCCACTAAGTGGAGGCCGCGCGATCCGCAACGTGGCGGTCCAGACTGCTCGGCTACTCCCGCGCGGCTCTAAGATTTTCGTTAACCTCCTCTCCAGGATTTTCCACATTACCACATTAACGATTCACTTCCCTGCACTTCCTTGTTTATTGCCACGCCTAATGGACTGTCTTCCGAATGTTAACGAGCGAATGCTGCATCAGTTGCTAACGACTCTTGTTAGTAAACTACTTCCCAGTAAATCCAACATGAAATTAAATACGGCCGTGGCGCAACTCGTAAACACGCCATCGTAATGAACACGTAACGGACACATAGTTGGAGCAGCTTTTTAAAATAAATCTAATGTCTTCATCAACAAACAGCTCACCTAGCAGTTAGCATAGCAACACATTATTGATTTCAGCACAGACGAACACTGTTCATATTCTCGAAAATAGAACAAAAATGATGTATTCATTGGAAATGTTATTGTTTTCGACGACTGCTCAGTATTGATAACAATAATAGAATGAAATTTTCACTCTGAAGCGGTATTTGCGCCGATATGAAATTTCCTGGCAGGTCAAAATTGTGTACAGGGCTATTATTTCATTCTTCCAGGCCCTGCAAGCTGCGTGGAAGCGAGAGCTCGATACAGAGAATCAGCAGAGACATTCCGCACTGCGTCCGAGATACTGCGACAGAGGTAGCTGCGATATATATTATTGGTCATTAAAATTGCTACGCCAAGAAGAAATGCAGATAATAAACAGCTATTTATTGGACAAATATATTGTACTAGAACTGATATTTTCACGCAATTTGGGTGCACAGATCCTGGGAAATCAGTACCGAGAACAACCACCTGTGGCCGTAATAACGGCCTTGATAAGCCTGGGCATTGAATCAAATAAAGCGTGGATGGCGTGTAGAGCAACAGATGCCCTTGCAGCTTCAACACGATACCACAGTTCATCAAGAGTAGTGACTGGCGTATTGTGACGAGCCAGTTGCTCGGCCACCATTGACCAGACGTTTTCACTTGGTGAGAGATCTGGAGAATATGGTGGCCAGGGCAGCAGTCGAACATTTTCCGTATCCAGAAAGGCCCGTACAGGACCTGCAACATTCGGTCGTGCATTATCCTGCTGAAATGTAAGGTTTCACAGGGATCGAATGAAGGGTAAAGCAACAGGTCGTAACACATCTGAAATGTAACGGCGACTGTTAAAAGTGCCGTCGATGCTAACAAGAGGTGAGCGAGACGTCTAACCAATGGCAGCCCATACCATCATGCCGAAGGATACGGTAGTGTGGCGATGAGAAATACACCCTTCCAATGTGCATACACCGCGATGTCACCAAACACGAATGCGACAATCATGATAGTGTAAACAGAACCTGGATTCATCCGAAAAAATGACGTTTTGCTATTCGTGCACCCAGGTTCGTCGTTGTGTACACCATCGCAGGCGCTCCTGTCTGTGATGCAGCATCAAGGGTAATCGCAGCCATGGTCTCCGAGCTGATAGTCCATGCTGCTCCAAACGACGTCCAACAGTTCGTGCAGATGGTTGTTGTCTTGAATACGTCCCCATCTGTTGACACAGGGATCTAGACGTGGCTGTACAATTCGTTACAGCCACGCGGATAATATGCCTGTCGTCTCGACTACGTGGCGGTTGGGATCCAGCACGGCGTTCCGAATTGCCCTCCTGAACCCACCGATTCCATATTCTGGTAAAAGTCATTGGATCGCGACCACCGCGAGCAGTAAAACCGAAATCGGGATAGGTTACAATCAGACCTTTATCAAAGTCGGAAACGTGATGGTACGCATTTCTCTTGCTAACACGAGGCATCACAACAACGTTTCACCAGGCAACGCCGGTCAACTGCTGTTTGAGTTTGAGAAATCGGTTGGAAACTTTCCTCGTGTCAGTACGTTGTGGTTGTCGCCACCGGCGCCAACCTTGTGTGATTGCTCTGAAAAGCTAATCATTTGCATATCACAGCATCTTCTTCTTGTCGGTTAAATTTTGCGTCTGTAACACGTCATCTTCGTGGTGTAGTAATTTTAATGGACAGGAGTGTAGTCACCGACCAACCAGAAGCTGACCAATCGGAAACAGTTGATGGCCTATTCAGGGCACCAGTATAGACATTCAATTGCTCCTGATGACGACTGTGAAGCGGGACCTTTTATCAAGATCTGAAGCAGCTAGAAGTCCGAAAATGTTTTATTCAACTCCTATGAATGTAGTATGGTAGGAGGGAAGGTACTGTGAGGACGGTCCATGAGGCGTATTCAGGTAGCTCAGTCTGTAGATTTCCCCGCGAAAGGCAATGGTCGTTCGTTCGAATCCAAGCGTGGCACACAGTTATAGTCTACCGGGTAGCTTCATAGTAATAGTAATTGTGTGATATTACTGCATGACGGCCTCGTTGAAGTGAAAAAGACTACGTTAAAGTCATAAAATTTGTACTCACATGTTGAAGACATTCAAATATTAGAATCTCAATAACCTCTAGAAGACCTGAAAACAAATAAGGCGGATCGTAGGTAATATTCTTCTGAAAATCCTAAAATCGTGACAACCAAACGACAGTTCAAGTTGGTGAGTACACTATATGAGAGTGACGACGTACCATCTGAATTTCAGAAAATATCATCGACACATTGGATCGAAAACTCAGGATTTGTTGACAACAATCAGTTTGATTTTACGAAAGATAAAAGCACCAGAGAGACGGTGCTAACATTGCGCCATATAACGCAATCAAGACTCAATAAAAGCCAAGACAAGTTCATAAAACATATCTACTTGGGAAAATCTTTGAAGAATATAGAGCTTAACTGGCGAAACATGTAAGAAATTCTGAGAAACAATAGAAGTAAGCTCTAGGTAAAGACCGGTAATGTATAATATGTACAAGAACCAAGAGGGCATAATAAAACTTCAAGACAAAGAACACAATACTCGGGTTAAAAGGTGGGTGGGGCGGTCAAACACGGATGCATCTTTTACTCCTACTTACAGTCATAAAAGAAAGGTTAGACAATTGAATAAAAATTCAGGATGAAAGGATATGATGGATAAGATTCGCTGTGTGCTTTGCTATCCTGTTTAAAAGTGAAGACGACTTACAAGATATTCTGAATGTAATTGATTGCCTATTAAATACAGAATAATAACGAAAAGTAATAGAAATGGAAGTAGAAAGAGACTTAACAGCGAAATTGAAAAAAGTTCAACTAAAAAACATACGACGGACAAAGGAATGACATAAAATGTGGACTGGCACGGGTTAAAGGGCATTCATGGCCAGTGGTGCAGGCAGGATGTGGTTCTGGATGGGAGGAGGGAGCTAATTTTTTTTTAAATAAAGCCTATTGTATTTATCAATCTATGCTTATTTTTACACTTTTTATGTTAAACAATTATACTACGACAACAGTTGCACAAGAAATAAAATTAGTATGCTTGGATTAATTTGAAAGTGGAAGAGGAGTAACGTGGTGGAAATGGAGTTTATACAATCAGCTCGTAAATTACTTAAGCAGCTTCTATGTAACTAGACAAAGAGAATGGTCTTTACAGTTTAATTAACATGAGACTATGTGTCAAAAATTGAACTAAAATAATTGTTGATCATAAGATTTCACTCGGTGGCGCCGCTGACCTGCTAAGCAGCAGATTGCAGCATATGAATAATGGGCTCGTAACTTCAGCGTAGCAGTAACAATAGTGGCAGCATGAAAGCTGGTCGCGGCGGCATTAAAACCGCTCACAGTAACAGCAGCACACGATCTCAGTGGAGGCATCACGTTGGCGACCCATTGTCACATTTACTGGTGCTTGGCAAATTATAATTCCATTGTGATTTATTACATGTGTAATATTTCAAATTTCCGAAAGTAAAACGAAAACAAACAAAAATAAAATTAAAAAATCTTTTGGAACTGCCTGGTGGTGGGTGGGGGGAGGGGGGGGGGTTCAACCCTTTTAATCCCCTATCCCCTCCCCTGTTGGATTTAAGGAATAAATTTCTGAGAATGTTTGGGGCACAGCTTTGTATTGGGGTTGTGACTTTTTATTTTTGTTTATTTTTTTTTTTTAATCCCATATGGATTTCGTTCACCTGATTACAGTCCAGATTTCGATTCATAAAACGTAAAATAATAAGTTAGAAGTTTAAACTTGTAACATGCACTAGAAAGACATTTGTATTTACATGTTTTATGGATACGACTGTTACATGCTCCATGCGGAGTAACATGAGTTCCCATGATTCGAAATCTGCGCTGATGATGTTCTTGTCATGTAAACGAAATTTATATGTGAAGGTTTTTTATTTGTTTATTTAGTAATTTGTAAGTTTTATTATTATTTAATAATTTTTTCGTTTTCCATCGACCTTAGTTGCTTAGAGAATTATTGGAGGTATATTTCTGTCTATTGCTATAAAATGCTAGCGTTTTCTGTCCCAGAAGCGTTTCGCTTCTCTATTTGTGAAGCATCACCAGTGGCCTGTAATAGTTGTTTATTTTTGTGTATAATACTGCAGTACAGTTGTAAATAATGTTTTGTCATTTGTTACAGTATGTCAATTATTAATCTTTGCTATCCAAAAATTTTTTAAATTCTGATTACTAGGTAAGAAACAACTTCTGTAGCACAATTCTTTTTTCGAACTTATTTTAATTTTCCTGTTTTATTTGATGATTTTGCGTTACTTCCTGTGTGTCTTTTGGGAAACACACATTCAGCTCCATGAAGACACACATATATAATCTATGTTTCTTTATTAAAGCATTTGTGAATAAATATGGTATTCCTCGATTTCTCATCATCTATGTTTCTTCCTTAAAGCGTTTGTGAATCGGTATGGAATGGAAGCGGTGTCATATCACGGCCTGATCCTACCGCTGATCCATTCAGGAATAAGTTTTAAAATCAACTAATTTGTTAAAGAAATTTTTCTGGTGACAGAACATTACAGGCTATTAGCAGAAAGCGACTGATACTCGTACCAGTAATGCCTTCATTATACCAGCATTTCCTAATATGCGTTAGATATTTAATCACCAGATGTATCGTGATAGTGGAACAGTGAAAAAAGCATTCAGTGATGGTATATGAGAAATGCATGCCAGGAAAAAATATTAAATAAAATAACAATGAAAGTAGTATTAAATTTTAAATAACGTAATTGGTGAAATCGAACTAACTTTCCAACGGAGTGTCTCACAATTGTGAATGTTATATGAGTGAGTCAGATTTTATAAAGATCTAGTGTATAGTTTTTTTTTTTCATTTACGTGAAAAACAAAGCCATTAGTCTTTACTTATAAGGAGGCGAAATACCGACGTCTAAATGAATTTACATCTGACCGACATTTGGCTGCAACGTTGGTCTAACGATCGATCCTGTTTTATTTCATTGTGCAATTTAATGCCGCATTACACGCAAACATTTTAATCTTGCTTGCCGCTCGGTCTGAACCTGCGGCGGAGCGTAAATGCCGGCTTTTATTTATTCCTGTCAATAAATCTGTCACGGGGATTATCCCACCGTCCATGGACTTAATGGAGAGCAACAATTTGCTATATCTGCGTCAGTGGAACGCCAGAATTTTTGTATTTAAATGTTAGTGATTACTTTTTGTAAACATTTGTCTGGAGTGTAGCATTTTACGTGACAGAAATAGGGTTACCAGACGTCCTCTTTTACCCGGACATGTTCTCTTTTTTGGACCTTAAAAGTGGTCCGGCCGGGTTTTTAACAAAATGGGGAAATGTCCTCTTTTTTCCGTTGTGCAACTCATTCATCTTGAAAGTGCGTAAATACAACTCTCTGAACTAGGGTTACCATACATCCTCTTTTTCCCGAACACGTCCTCTTTTTGAGGGAAGAAAATGTGTGCGGTCGGAATTTATAAAATTTAACAGAATGTCCTCTTTTTTTTGGGTTCCGAGAAATAAAATTTATTTTTGTGTCACTGGCGACAATGGGTACGTTCGCATTGCAGTTCCGAACTTTTCGCAACTGTCAAGCGCATACACAGAGTGAAATTGTCGTTCACAATTTCGCACTCCGCATGGGTCTGACAGTTGCAAACGATACGGAACCCGTTTGTCTATCCCGTATTCAACCAGTTTATTCTGTTTCTGCATTATGTTCTTTGGTGTTGTTGTTTAGATACTTTGTGGTTTAGGTTAAAGCTGTATTGAACATTCCAGATCGTAGGTAGGCTCTTGCTTCACAATAAATTACGAACTTCAATACAAATACATAAAGTCAGTGGAGAAATACAAATCATTCAAGAGAATGATCAAACGAATGTAAGAATTAATGATACATTGTGCTATGATTCAGTTTTGGAATTTTATAAAATTTTTGAAAGATTATGAAAGGAAACAGAACATACTAGCAGCTGAAGTATGGTGTACATATTTCGGTCATCTAGTGTTGTTAGTTATTCTGAAAATTGTAGAATTCTTTTTTTCTACACCTAGTCATAATGCCAACACTGAAAGTGTGTTTTCTCTTCCGAACATACAGTGGACAAAAGACAAGAGTAGATTTAAAATAGAAAATCTATTGTATGTGTATAGCATAATTTGAAATATTTAAATTGAGTTTTTATCAGTACTTGTTAAAAAAAAAAAAACCGCTCTTGAGAAAGATTTGGTCGTCCTCCAAATACAGTTGGTTCAAAAGTGAATAAGACGAGAATAAGACGATTGACAGTAATGATTCTGAATAAACTGTCAAGGTTAATAATATTTCGTTTTCCAATAACCACACAGGGTTACTGTTTTAGTTTGTAGTAGTTTTACCTGGTTCATTAATAAAGTTGTAAATTACATTACGGTAAAAATAAGCTGTCCTCTTTTTTATATGAACTGTCCTCTTTCTTGGTGATGAATATATGGTAACCCTAGACTGAAACGTGAACGAAAATGAGTGCTGAGAAGAAGATGAAATGTGCTCAGTATTCGATGGGTAGCTCTAGTTACTAATGAGGAGGTACTGAAGAGATTTGGGGTACAAGAAATTTATAGAATATTTTTATTAAAGAAGAGATAGATCAGTGGAACACATTCGGACACATCAAGCAATAATTAATTTAGCATAAGAGGGCAGTGTGGGGTAAAATTCGCAAAGGGATACCGAGAGACGAAAGCAGTAAGCAGGTACGAAAGGATGTGGCTTTTCATTCTTATTCAGGGGAGGAAAGGCTTGCACAGGATAACATAGGGTGGGGCAGCTGCATCGGACCAGTTTTTGAACGGAAGATCAAAGAAGAATAAAAGGTATGTATTGTCTATGTCCGCCTCCGTAGTCTAGTGGCCATCGTGATGTGTAACCACGCAGTAGGCCCGGGTTCGATTCCCGATCGGGTTGCCGATTTTCCCCGCTCAGGGACTGGGTGTTGTATCGTCGTCATCATTTCATCGTCATTAACTCGAAAGTCTCCGCAGCGGCGTCAACTAAAAAAACTTGCACCAGGCAGGCTGAATGCGTCCCTAGCTTGTGGCTAACGACCATAAATGCCACATGATCATAATCAATTATGTTCTTCCAGAGACAAAAATTGATTTATACGGAGCTGAATTAAAAAGGTTATGTACCTTCCTTCTAATGAAATTGCATGATTATGGAATATCGCCACAATTGTGCGATTGGATTCACGATTTCCTACCAGTAATTGAGGGTAAGTCATCGAGTAAAGCAGAGGTGATATCTGCCGTTCCCCAGTAAAACGTTATAGGTTCCCTACTCTTCCTTGTGTTTATAAACGATTTAGGAGACAATCTGAGTATCTCCTTTATTAGAATGTTCGCGGATGCTGCTGTCGTTTATCGGTTAGTGAAGTCAACAGAGGATCAAAAGCAACTGCAAAGCGATTTAGACAAAATTTCTACATGGTGCGAAAATTGGCAATTAACACTAAATAATGAAAAGTGTGAAGTAATACATATGACCTCTAAAAGAAATCCCCTGAACTTCAATTACACGATAAATCAGTCAAACCTTAAGGTCGTAAATTCTACCAAATATTTAGGAGTTACAATTACGAACAACTTAGACTGGACGGATTACATAGAAGATATTGTGCGGAAGGCGAACCAAAGGATACGTTTCGTTGTGCAGAACGCTTCGAAGATGCAACAGCTCCACCAAACAGAGTGCCTACATCACACTGGAGTACTGTTGCCCAGTTTGAGACTCTCACCAGGTGGGACTGACGGAAGACATTGAGAAGATTTAGAGAAGGGCAGCGCGTTTTGTTTTCTCACGTTACAGAGGGAAAAGCGTCCCCCAAATATTGCACGATTTAAGATGGAAATCATTTAAAGAAAGACGTTATTCGTTGCGGCGAGATCTATTTGCGAAATTTTGATCACCAACTTTTACTTCTGAATGTAAAAACATTTTGCTAGCACTCACCTACATAGGGAAACATGACCATCCCAATAAAATAAGAGAAATCAGAAAAAAACGGAACGATTTATGTGTTCTTTCTTCCCGCGCGCTATTAGAGAATGGAAAGGTAGAGAATAGACTTGCGCATAATTGTTCGCGATCGCGAGCGCTCACTTTAGTTCGCGGCTCTGCCGCAAACTAGTTCGTTCTTTTAGTTCGTCCGCTCCCAGTGACGGCTGAGCGGCGTGGTCTGCGCATGCAGGTGGAGGGAGAAGTTCTCCCACCTAGCTGCTTCATGCGCTTGCTGCTTGAGCCGCTAACGATTTCACGCAAACTAAAAGAAACAGTTTGTGGCTAATTTCTAGCGTTGAAATTTAGAGTTATCTCTATATCTTGGCATTATGGAATTTATCAGTTTGACATTGCAGAGTGCAGAATACTTCCAAACAGAAATTTTGTTGCACTGAGCTATGTAATCTAGGAGGCAAACGCTCACCTTCAAATATCTGTCATCAGCAGAAGCAAACACGTGATTTTTAATTCTGCTGCGCGCCCTCTCGCTATTAACAGTCGGTCTTCGGAAAAGAATCCAACGAACTAAGAAGCGAGATACGTTTGGTATAATAATTCGCGACCGGTAACACATGTTTTAGTTCGCGACCGATCGCGCATATTTTAGTTCGCGACCGGTTGCTCTCCTTTTAGTTCGCAGCTCGGCCGCGAAGTAGGTCGCTCTTTTTAGTTCGTCCGCTCTTTTTGGCTTTTGCTACCGCTACTAAAAGAGAGCTTTCTTTTGTTATGACAGCTTTTTTATATAATAATCAGTGTTGCCCAAGCATGTGCTATTACCCGTATTTTGAGAAATTAGACATCAAATATTTTAGCAAATAAACCAGTTATTTACACGAATGGGTGATACAATGTTATTCAACTAGTTTGCATACAGAGTACTCGTAGTATTTTATTTTTAAAATGGATTGATTTATTTAGTAAGTCATTCAAGGAACATAACCTACAAAATATGCTACATGCGTCTATTTTCGTGAATAAAAATGCACTTTTATAAATGACTTTTTAATTTTTATAAAGTTTTGGAAATGATCAACAAACAATATTACTACTCTGGTACAGGTCAAGAATTATGGCACAAAGAATATACCTATAACATTAAAAAAAGAAACTTTTCTAATTTGTTGCTTAACAATTAAACACACAAAAAATAATCATGAGCCCTGAGTGAGAACGTATTTATTCATTTTTGTGCTCAATATCACCATTCTTTAAATATTCATCATTCTTCTAATTATCAAGTTACATATCACAAAAATTTACATATTATTATGTAAAAATATTAATTTTGAAACTTTGTTCGTTGGGGACTTTTTTCAAACAGGTGCTGAGGGAAGTCATCAGTCAAACCCCCCCCCCCCCCCTCTACCAAGTTCCCACGTGCAGAAACGCATTTTTGTCTTCGGTGCCGGGCGAGTCCAATCCTTTGTTTCGGAGGGGCGACCACCTCAGGTGCATCGAAAGTTAAGCCAGTCCGGTCAACCTCACACTTATAACAGAATTTGATTTTTTATTAACAAATGAAACAGAAGAATTTTTTTATCTTCAAGCCAGTGACATTGATGACATTGGGTTTGGACCTTTACATTCTGAGGACAAACAGTAAACTACAGTTTTGTAGCTAATAAATTCTATACGGGTTCGTTACTTTATAGTGTTAGTGTCGCTTATGCGACGTTATCCTCAACATTCTACCCCGCGAGCCGTCAACAGTATCATGCAGGCGGGAGAAAATGCTTGATGCATAATTCCTCGCATATAAATGCAAACGATGTTAATTTTTCAGTTCTCTTTACTTCTTTACACTATAGAATGAGGGTTATATTTAGACACTGCTGAATACCTTAGAAAAGAAAATTTGTGGCAGTGGACTGTGAAACTACAGCTGAGCTGCATCTCACCTCGAAATGACGGCAGAAGGGAATCACGTGATTCTGCGCTCTCTCGCTATTCCCCTTCAGTGTTCGGAAAAGGAGCGGACGAACTAATAGGCGAGGAATCTGCGAACTAGTTCGCGTAGTTCGCGAACTACACAAGACTAGTAGAGAAAGGTTATGAAAATCGTTAATGAACCTTCTGCCACGCACTTAAATGTGATTTGCAGAGTATCTATGTAGATGAAAACACCTATATTTGTGTGCCAATGCTGAGTCATAAGAAAGATCTACTTCATCCCATCGAGTGTCCAGTATTCTTCCAAACTCAGGGAAAAACGGATTTGCCCTTCCCTTCATCCTCCGCCAATCAGGTTTTCCCTAAATCGTACCAAACAAAGTCCGGGATGGTTCCTTTCAGACAACCCTTCGATTTACTTCCCCAGCTTTATCAGAACAATATAAGCTTGTGCTACCTCTCTAAGGACCACATTGTTGACGGAACGTAAATTCTCCTCTTCCTTTCTCTCCTACCTTATAGATCTGTTGTTGTTGTGGTCAGTTCGTCGATTGGTTTCATGCAGCTTTCCATGCTACCCTGTCCTGTGCAAGCCTTTTCATCTGCGAATGAGAACGGCAACCGACTTTCTTTTGAACCTACTCATCGTATTTGTCACTCGGTTTACCTCTGCGATTTTTACCCCCCACACATTTCCTTCTAATATACGATTCCTTAGTGTCTCAGAATGTGTTCCACCAACCTGTCTCTTCTCTTAGGATATGCAAGAAACTCCTTCTGCCGTGAAGGTTCGAGTCCTCCCTGGGGCATGGAAATGTGTGTTGTCCTTAGGTTAGTTTACCTTAGTTTAAGTAGTTTGTAAGCTACGGACTGATGACCACGCAGTTTGGTCCGATAGATTTACAAACATTTGAACATTTGAACTCCTACTCCCCCCTCCCCCACCCCACAATTACGTGATCCACCTAATTTTCGGCATCCGTCTGTACCACCACATCATCTTTTCGTCTAAAATCTTTAACGTTTACCTTTCCCCCACACACAATGCTGCACTTGAGATAAACGCTTTCAAAAAGGACTTCCTAACATTTAAATTAATATTGAATGCCAACAAATGTCGCTTCTTCAGAAACGCTTTCTTCCCATAGCCATTCTGCATCTTTACTTCGGCAATCAGAAGTTATTTGTAAACGAAGGCTTCCGCGGCCGTTGTCATTGAATATAAAACTCTTCTGGGTTTTGGACCGCATCGTCAAAATATCAAACACTTCACCGACGTTTCGGCCACTATTGCAAGTGGCCATCTTCTGGGTGTTACATTTACTGTAAATGTAACACCCAGAAGATGGCCACTTGCAATAGTGGCCCAAACGTCGGTGAAGTGTTTGATATTTTGACGATGCGGTCCAAAACCCAGAAGAGTTTTATATACAGAAGTTATTTGTCTAGCCTAATAACAGAACTGATCCACTACTTTTATCATCTCATTACCAAATCTAATTCTTTCAGCCTCGCCTGAATGTTATACTCTGCATTCCATTACATTTCCTTTCCAGGTCCTTACCTGTCTGTCACAGAGTTACTATGTCATCGGTAAACCGCGAAATTTTCATTTCTTCTCCCTGAATCTTAATTCCTTCAAATTTCTGCTTGCATTCCTTCACAGCTTGCTGTACGTACAGATTGAACAAAACTGGTTAAAGTATACAACCCTGTCTTAATCACTTGCCAACAATTGCGTCTCTTTCATGCCCTTAAACTCCAATAACTGCTGTCTGGTTAGTGTACAAATGTAACTCATCGCTCCCTTTAATTTACCCCTTCTAGCTTCAGAATTAGAAAAACTGTATTCGTTATCATTGTCAAAATCTTTATTCAGATCTACGAAAGCTAGAAACGTAGTTTTTCCTTCCCTTAACCTATATTTAAAGATAATTGGTAATCTCAGTATAGTTTCGCGTGTACATATATTTCTCCTAAATCAAAACTGATCATCCCCAAGGTCAGTTTCCACCAGTTTATCCATTTATATTTAAATAATTTGTGATTCGTTTTAATGTTTTGCAGCGATGACTTATTAAACTGATGGTGTTATAATTTTCAGACTTGTTTCCACTTGTTTTCTTAGTAATTGAGATTACTATATTTTCCCTGTCTTATACAGCTTGCATACAAGGTGGTACAATTTCTTCATGTGTGGTAATCCCAACAATATCAGTATTCAGACGAAATACGATCTACTCCAGGGGCCTTGTTGCAGCCCATATAATTAGTTGTCTGTCAAATTCCTCTCGCAATAAAGTATCTCCTTTTTCACATTACTCTACTTCCTCTTCATTTCTTTCCTTCGTGCAGGCTTCCTATACACTCCTTCTACCTTCCACCTTTCCCTTCTTTGCCTAGTACTGGTTTTCCATCTGAGCTCTTGATATTGATAATGTAGCTTTTCTTGTTTCCAAACATCTATTTTATACTCCTGAATGCTGCATAAATATTTCCATTAGTTTTACATTTTTTTCGTTCTTGCATTTGTCCTCTAGACACACTTAGTCAATCTGCATTCCCTGTGAACCACATTTTTCAGACGCCTGTACTGCCTTTTGCCTGTTTCACTTGCAACTTGCAACTCGTTGATTATCTCCTATGTTTTCCATGGGTTTCTATTGGGCCTTGTTCTACTACGTATATGACCCTCTGCGGCCTCTGCGGCCTTCACTGCTCTATCTCTCCCAGCTAGCTATTCTTCTTCGTCTATTGTTTTACTTTCCCCCCTTTTGTCAATCCTTGCCTAATGCTGTCTCTGATTCTCTCAACAATCTTTGGTTGCTTCAATTTATGCAAGTTCTATCTCCTTTCTTTTCTACCTTTGTCCAGTTTCTTAAGTTTTAATCTATGGTTCATAACCAGTAAGCTATGGTCAGAGTCTAAACCTGCCCTTAGATATGTCTTGCAGTTTGAAACCTGATTTCTAAACCTTTGTCTTACCAGTATAAAATGCACCTGGTAACTCTACAAGCTCCTGCTCTCTTCCACGTATACATCCTTCTTTCATGATGATTAAACGAGACGATGTCCTCTTTCAATCACTTTTCCCCAGTCCATATTCACCTACTACGTTTCCTTCTCTTCCTTATCCTACTACAGAGTTTCAGTCTCCCATCATAATCAAGTTTCCATCTCCCTTAATTGTTTGAACAATTCCTTTTACCTCCTCGCCCATTTCTTCGAACCCCTCGTCAGTGCTAGTTGTCATATACTACACTGGTCGGTGTTGGCTTTGTGCTATGTTCATATTCCAATAATGCGTTCATTATTCCAATTTTGTTATTCATTATCAGAGCTACTCCTGCGTTCCCATCAACTAATTTTGTTATCTTCACTATGCCTCACAATATTTAACCTATCCATTTGTCTTTTCAAATTTTCTCACTTGCCTGTCCGATTAAGGAGTAGAACATTTCACTCTCCGATATGTAGTATGCCTGTTTTGTTTTACTTGGTGACGACATCCTCCTGAGTAGTCCCCGCCCGGAGATATGAATGGGAGACGATTTTACTTCCAGAATATTTTACCCAAGAGACGCCATCATCATATATTCATAAAGTGGAGTTGCATATCCTCGGGAAAAGTAACTAGTGTAATTTCCCCTTGCTTCCCTAGCAGATCCAACATCTGAAGTGACAAAAATATTTTTCCAAGAGAGTAAAATTGTTGATATCTAAGTAACAATTAAACGTACTGAACACTTCATTTCCAAATCCCTATTCCACAAAAATTATTAACTGTCACATTCTGATCTAACATGAGTCCTAGCCTCTATTTACCAAATTCACCAATGTGTTGACTATCGTGACATATATCCATGAAATTTGCAAAGGTACTTGCAATCTTGGTGTCAACGTACCAAAATTACAACACTGTTGACAATCCTAGTATCAACTTAACAAATTTAGAATCTTGTAAATTATTGATTAAGGAGGGGAAGGATAAAGATTAGGAAGGAAAGGGTTGACATTAGATGCACTGGGGAACTGAAATTATACTATGGCGACAAGTAAAAATGTCAGCCGGGCCGGGAATCAAACCTGGGTCTCCTGCTACATACCAGCGGTGGCCTGAACCAAATGGCTACCTGCACTCGCCTCCCGTCCATCTCAAGCTTCCACAAGTCGCACGCTATGGCTGTAGCGCCCCAATCGTCCATGCCCACTTACATTCGCTATTATTGATTCCCGTGTAGTGTCGAATGTATGACCTCATCTGCAGTGAAATAAATGAACCAAACGCTTTCTCCGAGTGTAAATACCTATTATGGTTTGGTGTGGTGTCGGTTCTGATCAGTTCTGTGCAAAAGAACAGACAACACCAATCTATAATAAGTAATCATTTAGATACATTCTGGTAATTGCCTAGAGTGTCCCCTCTCTGTGGCTGTGAGAATTAACTGCCACTTAACACACAAGGAGTGCTCTAAAGCACAAAGTAAAATATGTGAAACTAGCCCCTACCAAGTAGGGAGTTCAAGAGTAGGACAGTTTAGAAATCCAAAGGACAGCTCTTAAGGTTCATCCTCTTTAAATCCATTCTACTGCTTTGATGCATTCACATGCAATCAGGGTGGGATCATTTAGTAACTGGGTATATCAGTAATGTAAATGTGTATCAGAATTTGGTATGTTATTTAAGTCAGTTGCGATCAATGTATATCATTAGCCATATCATTCAAATCGTGATGACATTGAAAGTAGCCTGTTATTAAAATAATCAAGATCTCAGGCAGTTGATATCTGCAAATTAAAGATAAAACGCTAACTGCTGCTCTAAATTACTTTATGAGTGGCCACAGTACATGAGGAGTGGAAATTTATTTAACTGCTTACTCCTTAATGGAGCAGCCAACATTTTAAGTAACACATAATCACTGTTAAAAAATAAATGAATAGATAATTAAACATGGGATGGGGAACATGAAATCATAAAGCAAAGGTTTGATACTTTAAAATCAGAATCTATTCAGAAAAATGAACAAACATCTAAATGTGGGGAGACCAAATTAAGGAAACACCTTGTACAAGAGTGAATTGTTTCTGTGCTTTATGGATATGGAGGTAATGTGGGAGGAAATTTGTAAACACGCAATCGGTAGCTGAAAACACATTAATTCATTCACAGTCACGTGCATAATGCGTAGCTGAACATTACTCTCCAGGAATACTTGAATGTAGTGGCTTCGGCAGCATCTTGACGAGATCTTGATCACTAATTTTAAGTACACTGTGCACTAAACGAACTCATGTTCGAGGAGGCAGCGGCTCACTATTCTTAAGTACCATGTCGTGTACGACAATGCCAAATTTCATAGCATTTACAAACAGAAATTAATTTAGAATAAGCGAGTAAGCACACGCAAGAATTAGTATTGAAGAAAGCTAGTGCTAACAAAAGTAACGACCATTATGAAAGCACATGGTGCAATTGGTTATACAAGACACGAAAGACGGACTCAACCAAGAAAATCTGAGAAATATTTAGTATACTCATGGATACAGACACAACATGAAAAGTTCAACACGAAGGAAATTCAAACATACTAGGTTTACACAAAGCCTGAGGACCACACACATGTATTCTAACTTGAGCATAACCGGACACAAAATCATCACTGGAATGAAAATGCAGATAATAAATTTACAATGAATTTACTAGAGTTCCGTAAATTGAGAAACAATTCGCCTTGCATAGCGAAAGAACTACTCAAGAGAACTATCTCTGAAAAACCAAGACTGCCTGATCACAAGCAAATCAGAGTCTTAACAGCATGCCTTCCCCTCAGCATGATTCGGTGGAGTACTTACTTCCACAGTCGTCAGAGCCAGAACGAAGAGTGACGAGCATAGCTCTAAGGACACGGAAAAACCTCCCCCTGCCACACACCGGATGTAGAGCGCGCTAAAAGTAACGCAGAGCGCGTTCAGAGACTAGTGTTTACCAACCATTGCTACCTGGCCAAGACAATTCACTCTACAACCGCTCCCAGAGAGGTCTCCTCTCATCTCTTTCGTCCAAGATTAGGTTGGTACGACACTAACAACACGGCCACCTCGCCACCTCGCCAAGCAAGCTTGTCTCTGGCCATACAGCAGACGCCAGTGTAGACGACAAACGAAGACATTCGTTCTTAAGTACAGCAAAACGAGGCCTAAAGCAGGAGATGGCGACTGTAAGCCATTGCGCGACAGTTAATCAATATTAAGAGCATATATTCACATTCACATGAACACACAAGTTCAATCACATGGGTGGAAACATTTGTAAATATGGGGCAAACATAAATAAACATGGGGCACTGATCATTAAGAAAAGTATAAAATAATTAACACACAGATAGATAACATTAATGGCGAGTAAACACTTTAGGTTAATGAATAAATCAAAATGGAACATTTAGTAGACGTGTTTCGATGTGAATTACAAATCTACGGCTCTGCCACCTTACGCATGTGAGTATCGCGTTTCTACGAGCAGTGTCCAACCTGGAAGCGTTGTCGATCCAATTGTACATACGTCATTCATATAACATGGTTGCTGAGATATGAAACTTTCATGATGCTAAAATGTCACGGCTTATGAGCAACATCCGACACCAAGTTGTGATGGTGGTTAGGTTTTGATGTTGGTATATGTTTTGACGTGACTTAAGTCCCATCAACATAATGACAACTTGTTGGAAACATTTTCTTTTCTTTGTGACATGTCAATAGTGGTGTCGGAGATATATTTAATTTTCATTAAATTTTCAATATGGTGGGAGTCGTATATGACAAGATATGGGATTAACAGGGTTCTAATGCATATTAAGGATATCTGAGTTCCTGATTACGATTATCGCTAATTGACTACCATTTGATATATGTTTGTACAGATGAAATGGTGGCAGTATAACCTGCCGAAAACGGTAATATTAATAAAAAAGAATTAGGTACCTTGGCTGTTGTTTTGTCTAATACTTGTGACAATTAACTGTTAGATGAAATATAGGTAACCTCATTTCTAAGATCCTGAAACGTTTTGTTTTAAAAGCTATGATCGGTGTATTTTTAATTTTCACCTGGCTGAAAGTGTACTTCAAGTCGCGTTAAAACTAAATGAATTGTAAGCGCAGTTATTGCAATGAATTATTTATAGTTTTACAGCTGTGTGGGTCGCCGCCTCCTCTAGGGAAATCAACATTTCTTCTCTTGTATCACAACCTTTAGCAGAATGTGTTTTCCAAAGCATTTCGTTTGTCCTATGTGCAAGGGGCTGCGCTTTTTCGTTCCGGACTTTGAAGTCCCCCTGCTGCTTCCCTATTCATAGCTTCCTAACACGCTTGTCTTCTTGACTCACTTTGTGTAAACCAGCCCGACCCATTTCACTGCAATTACAGACTTTTCTGTCAGCGTGTATCCAAAATAACAACACGAAATTCCAAAACAAAAAGCACGGCCGACTGAAATATCTTCTTTTACACAAAGCAATAGTCAGACCTTCAGAGATAATTTTTAATTTTAATGTATCGCTGCAATATACAAAAAACAACCTAGGATGTCAAAGACGTATTGCTGCTTACTATATGCAGATAAATGTGTAGTTCCTGAAACGGGGCAGCAGACCTTTCAGTAGTTTCAGAGGAAACAGTCTGGGTCATTGAGTGTACTGACCATGTAACATCAGCTAACGTGGCTTTGCCATACGGTCACTGAGGTTGGGGCATTGGAATTTAAGTGTTAAGTACATTACATTGTTATTTATAGATATAAACAATGTTTGAGACGTTTATTTGCTTGATTACTCTGTTAGAAATTTATTTTTGGCACTTCAAAAAAATTTTGGATGTTGTAGGGAATTTTATTAAAAATGTTTAACAATTTGCTTCACAAAAATATATTTACAGTCAGTTGTTAGGATATTTTGAAATTTTATATTTTTGTTTGATGCTGGCGCGAAAAGGTGAGTGTGTGTTGTTTCCTTACGTTGGATTCTTTACATACATTACGTTGTCTGCATATACAGATGGGTTAAGGGAAGTTCAATTAGAAAAAATTAGAGAGTTTATGTAAATCAGAGTATGTATGATTTTTTGGAGAAGAGTTAAATCATTCGATTTAATGTTAACGAGAACAGGCCAACAGGCTTGAAAACGTGAGAAGAAGGGGATCATTAGAATGATCCGAAATGGCTCACAGGCGTAAGAAAAATGGCCTACACCACATCGAACTCCACAGAAAGCAAAAAGCTGCACGTCAATAGCGGAATATGGAGAAGCAGATACAACGGGATGAAACAAGCAGAGAGAAAGGTCATAACACAGTGCAGGTAACGGACTAGGGGACTAGGAATCATGTGAGTAAAATGGAAGTGAATATGAACTCTAACAGGGTGAAACTCAAAATCAGGATGAATTACAACACATAAACCCAAAAATCGTCATAATGAATCAATAGTCACAAAATCAGTTGTAGAGTAATGTCAGTTATAGGTCAGTGAGCGTCAGTGCTCCAACACTTTGCCTGAAGTTAACGAATCAACAGGAGAAACCCAGTATGGAAAGATTGAAAGATTGCATCACATGGCCAATGACAAAGTTAAACATGAACCTGTAGGAATATTTGCTAGGGTTTTCTAAGTTCCACATTCATTAAAAAGATTACATTATACAGTAGTCGAATATGTAAACAATATAGAGCTCGAATAAAGAGCTAAGATAACATTTATGACGATATTAAAAATCCTTTGTTGCAAAAGCTCTGCATTAACGTCATGCCTTAAGATATTATCTTTGACATTACTGTGCTTATGTTCTGATTAGAATTCTATACGGCGTCACTCATTATTAATGTTATTTCTCCAGGAGATGCTACATTCTCCAGGTTACAAAATATGGTAACTGCAGTCACATTCGAACTCTTGTCGTTACGTTAGTAAACCATCAGTCTGTCAACTATTTGTTCCACTGGTATGTCGTTTTTATTTTTATTTACATATTTATTTTTTTGTAGAGGCAACAGCATCGGCGAAATGCATTGAAAAATATGTGAAACGCTCTACGTTGACGTACTTTTGCCGAAATGGAGTTCGTATATCTTTATCGTTTCTAGGTGCTAGAATTTTCAAAAGAAATGTTATGATGAGTTAAAGTGCAATAAATCTTGCTTCTGCACGATGATGTAAACACCGAGATAAATCTCTACAGACCAATCGAGTAGGAAACAGAGGCACGCCTGAACTTGGCCATTCGCAATGATCTAAATTACTTAATTATTCGGACCGTACAATATTTTTGCCGTAGATTGTCCCTTAATTTAGACTAGTCATGAAATGTCATCTGCATCACGAACAAATCAGGGAAGTATTTGACTGACTCAAGTAGATCGAAGCGAAGAAAAGCTTTCAGTAGGATGACAGGAAAGCGCAGCCGGCTTACACCTGCCACACAGCACGCCAAAATTGCCACAGAGAACACTGCAGAATTTCAACAGGCAATGCATGATTCCTGACGTCACAATGGGAGTCTGACTGAAGACCCACATTTAGATGCATGGATACTGGTAGAGCTAAATTAACAGTGTCTCTCATAAGTTTTAGATCGTACAAAATAGTTTCTCATTTACTTTGAGAACTAAGAAACAGTTAAAGTTAAGCATTTTTTTTTTTTTTTTCATTTTTTTAGCCTCCATCTCCCAAGTTGCAGTAATACAATTTATAAAGGTTATAGTTTCCAAATGATAAACCAACATCGCAAACTACCAATTTATTAAATGACGACCGGTTTCGGTGCACTATGTCACCATCATCTGGTCATATATATATATATATATATATATATATATATATATATATATATATATACTAATCTGGTCATCTTGTTAAAAAATTGGATATAAAATAAGAAGTGCAACATTGCACTTAGTCACTACATAAAAAAGTACTTAAGTTACAAACATGTTGAAGCTGTCATGTTTGTAACTTAAGTACTTTTTTATGTAGTGACTAAGTGCAATGTTGCACTTCTTATTTTATATCCAATTTTTTAACAAGATGACCAGATTATATATATATATATATATATATATATATGACCAGGTGATTGTGACATAGTGCACTGAAACCGGTCGTCACTTAATAAATTGGTAGCTTGCGATCTTGGCTTATCATTTGGAAACTATAAAACGAATTGATCGCCTCCACACCAGACGATGTCAGGTAATCTTTATATAGGTTAAAAGACCGTCTGCTGCAACTGTAAAAGCTAGTTTAATTTAGAATGGATGTGTTTCGGTTTATTTTAAAGTATCTTTTTGCTTTACATTTATGTTACCTTCTTCATACGTTTTTCGTTCCATTCACTCTGTTTTGAATTAATATTGTTTACCAAAATCAGCAACACTCAATATTTCTGTGGCCTGGCGTTGAATATATGTGTGTTGACTTGCTGAATGGTTCTTTGGCTCACATTGCGGGATGCGTTCGTTGTATGTTTCTGTCAAAATGGGCATCTGCTAGCAATCTCCATGTGTGTTATGTATTGTATCTGTTTATAAATATTTAGTTCAACTAGCGTAGATATGTTTGACTGACTCCGTGTGTGTGTGTGTGTGTGTGTGTGTGTGTGTGTGTGTGTAAGGAGGCCGATATATTCTGATTTTCTGTAGGTGTGTGTACATAGGAGGTTTCTTGTTTCGTTTATGTGGTGGTTTTGTTTTATTAGTTGAAATAGCGTTTTGTTGCTGATGTTTACATAGTCATATAATGTATGTATCTTATTTATTATTGCTACTTGAATTTCTAAAGTCTCTTGAAGGTCAGCTGCTGGCGACTTTGGTAAACAAGATTAATTCAAAATGGAATGACAAGTGTCAATGTGAGTACATTGAGAAACGTATGAAGACGACAAAATAAAATTAAAAAAAAACCGCAAGTAATCTCTATAATTAATTATTCAGAATCAAATAAAAACATAGCATGAGAACTGTTTATGATAGAGTTCATTAAAAAGCATACAAAAATGTCATATATAGTCACAGTCCACTGAAGAAACCTGGTTTCAATTAGACTAACAGTTGCAAAAGACGATCATTTAACCTATACAAATTAAAGGTATAACAGGCAGAATGCTATTTACAGAGCAATAAAATGAAGGTTTCATATAATGCATCACAATATACGAGTATTTTCATATTTATGTGAACTGAAACAAACTTTCTCTCGCTAGAGTTGCGGGGCAAAGAGCAGAACGAATCGAAAACTATGAAATAAAGAACTGTCTAACCGTTATCACCCGATATGGAATACACTTTACAAGCTTCTGCAAGTAAACAATACTTAATTTTTCTCACTCTTCTTTCATCGTCTCCTAACGTCTTGTTTGCACTGTATATTTCTAAAGCTTCCCATAAATTCTGCATGGGATTCATGTTCAGACTTTGCGAGGGGGATGGACAAACTTTGAACTTTTATACAAAAACCACAACAGCATAATTTTGGCGGTATTTTTGGGGTCGTTGTCCTCATAAAATACGAAACCGGCTCCATCCCAAAAAAAATTTCTGTGCAGTCCTAAATTTTTTCCCTTACAATTTGCAAGTATTCATATTTATTCATTGTTTCGTCATTGAAGACTAGATCCCTCCCTCTTTGAGCCGACAGACAACCCCAGAGCACAACATAGGCCGTGCCATCTTAACTGTGGCTTGCATAATTTTTTCTTCCAGCTTTTCGTTGGGCTGTCGCCAGATTCGTACATCCGGTTCTGATACGTTAAATTTAGATTCATCCGAAAAAAATTACTTGATTCCACCACTCCATATACCATATTCTTTTTTGTTTGTTCCCTTGTGAATAGCGGTCTGTCCTATCTGCTCTCTGTGTAGTACTCGTCTGATTGTGCAAGGACTGGTGGTCCTCCAAAAGACTTCCTCAGCCTCAGTTGTAGTTTGTGTAGCTGTGATTCGTAGGTTGATCTTGACGTTTTATACTATTGCCCCTTCTACTCAGAAACATTCTTGGACGGCAAAATTTTCTCTCTCTTCTACATATTTGATTGACATAATTTGTTCCAAAACTTTTGAGGTACACAGTGAGAAATGGGTTTCGTTCGGTTAACATACGTGGTTGTACTTTTCATCATCCATGATTACACGTACAACTTGTAGACATAGATCTTTATTTCCGTACTATCATAAATTCTTCCACACACCTGGACACGCTGTATGTCTCTCACAAGAATTTTGAAAGGCACTGTAGATTCACGTACAGTTGTAGATGGACATATATATATATATATATATATATATATATATATATATATATATATATATATATATATATCGTGTTTCACTAAGCGTGTTTGCCTCTGTAACTTATAAAATAATAGGTGACGGGAAATTTTAATGCGGTAGGTTAACACAAGAAATGTTACACTTTCTGCGGAGCTATGAACATAGTTTATTGTATCATTTTTCAAAGAGCTTCACCACAAAGATATAATTTTTTAAATGGAACAATAGTTTTTTTCTATCGTGTATTGGATTAGTTTAAACCAGCTGCGTCCAAATCATGTTTGGAAGCTACAACCCTTCAAATTTCCGGGGCGGAGGCTGCGATAGCGTAGCTGACTGGCCAAGTGGCTATCCCCTGGGGCACGGCCCACTGTCTATGACGTTGTGCCCCAGACAGTGCAGCGCACTTTCTTTTGTAGCCTTGTTATTTAACATATTTCTCCTATTTTTAATGTGTTGTCTTTCATCAAGAATCGGCTCCGACCTGTAGCGTCTTTCTTTAATTAGAAGACATGTTTGTCTAACTGAAAATTTATGTATGTGGCAACAGCCTATTAAAAAAATTTTATGTACAAGGAACAGTATTTTTGCACTAAAATTACGGTATTCACTCGTAACTGACAAGTTTAGGATTCGTCCAGCAACTGTTCTGTTGAAGTCTAATCCCTGCCACTCTCTGAAACTCACTTTCCTGGCTATGTGGTAGGTTGTTCACAAAACCGCAGAGAGGGGACACGTCAGTGGCTAAAGGGGCCACTTGCCGAAGGCGCCATTCTGTCGTGTTGTGTGTGGCGTCGCTGCCAGCTCAATTGTGCCTCTGCTCCTGCAGCCTTTCAAAGATACCTGGAACCACTAACGAAAGCAGTGCCTTATAGACGATATTGTTGTTCCTGGCCACACAGTTGAAGAGTATTTCAAGAATTTACGTATGAATTTCACAGTCCTATTGGAGGCTGGTCTCACATGTAGCAAGGATAAATCTTTCAGACTGAAATAGATTATTTAGGACAAGTCATGAATCTGCAGGGTATCCATCCATTTCAATCGCATTTGCAAGCTATTCGCAAACTCAAGGCCTCCACAAACAGTACAGAATGAAACTTTCACTCTGCAGCAGAGTGTGCGCTGATATGAAACTTCCTGACAGATTAAAATTGTGTGCCGGAACCGGGACTCGAACCTGGGACCTTTGCCTTTCGCGGGCAAGTGCTCTACCGACTCAGCTATGTCGACACGACTTACGATGACGCCTTACCATTTTACTGGCGGAAGTAAAGTTGTGAGGCGGCATCATGAGACATGTCAGCATAGCTGAGTCGGTAGAGCGCTTGTCGGCGAAAGGCAAAGGTCCCAGGTTCGAGTCCCGACTCCGGCACACAATTTTAATCTGTCAGGAAGTTTCAGTGCAGAATTGCAATCTTTACAGGGTAAAATTTCATATTACATAAAATTTATTCCTATCGCAGCGCAACTCACGGCACCGCTGTTTCGCCTACGGCGGAAGAATGTTAGGTTTGTTCGGTCAAATGAGTGGACATTGCTTTTCGAACGTTAAAAGACTGTTTACTAAGTGATAGTTGTACATTTTGAAACTGACAAACCAACTGTGTTAGCCACTGAGTCGTCAGCCTACAGGATTGGAGGTGTCGTCTCGCATCGGATTGGCTCTTCAGACAGACCTACCGATTTTGCCTAGAAATTGTGGAACAAGGCTCACTTCAACTATTCGCAATCTGAAAAACAAATAATTCGCATTCATCTATGGTGTCAACAAGTTCCACCAAAATCTGTATGATCGCAAGTTCTACCTGGTAACTGACCATAAGCTGCTTCAGTCCTAGTTCCACCCAGCCCACACCGAGTCGCACAGCACAGGAGCTGCAACGTTGGGCGCTCATATTGTCTTCCTGCAATTATGGAATTATCTACCAGCCGACGTCAAAACGAGCTAATTCCGACACCGTGCCACGTCTTCCTGCTAGCCTGTATGTTGGTTTTGATGCCTCAGAAACTACATTTTGTCACATAGATAGTAGTAATTCTGAGGTCCTTTACCAGTTCCCTCTTATCACCGGAAGTTTCTCCAAGCAACGGCGGCGGACCCAAATCATCAAGTCATGTTGCGCTACGTCTGCACAGGATGGCCCCATGCAGTGACGCAGATTGTTAGCCTCGTGGTTCGACGCTACTTTTCGCGCTGACATGACTCATCAGTGTTATAGGGTGTAATTTTTCTTTAGGAGGAACAGGACCAATCACGTCTGGTGATCCCTTATTCATTGCAACTTCAGGTGCTTTATTCAGTGCACCAAGGTCATTGGGGTGTGGTCCTCAGAAACCAATTGGCGGCCAGATATTGCACGTGGAAATGCATGGATGTTCAGATAGAGAGTATGATGGTTTGTTGCCACGCATGTGCGGATAACCAACCCACCCCTCTTCAATGGTCCTCAGTAGGGCCCACCTCTCCATGCCAACGGAGTGCGTACATTTCGACTTTGAAGGTCCATTCTGGATTACAAGAAGAGTCATTGTGGATGCTTACAATAAATTTACTTCTCTGATCCTCATGAACTCTACGACTACTCACAACACCCTCGAATCCATTCAGTCTCTTTTTTATATCGAGGAACTACCAGAAATGATAGTAATGGACAATAGTCCACAGTTTGTGTAGAGGGAAATTGAACGGTTTTGCCAAGTCAACAGTATTCGCCCCCTGACCAGTGTTCCGTTTCACCCACAATAGTCACAGATGACCAAGCCTAAGTACCACCACACGCGTGAGCAAGCTCTTCTACAATTCCACGCCTCAAACAGCTCATAGCCACACAATGGTCTGTCACCTTCGGAGTTGCTACACGGTCGGCTGCATCTCTTGCACGCACCAGACACGCCGTCCGCTGCGTAGAATCAGGCACAGTATCAGCACATCTGTCTTTTTCGGGTCCTACGACAGACACAGGCGTTGGGAGCGTGGCACCATCATTTTGCAACTAACATGCTTTTATTGCAGGGTGCAGATGGCGTCGAGCGCCGTTATAGAAATCAAATTCGCCCTTGGTTGCTAGAGGATGCTGTCGTCTTTTTGTCAACTGATTCGCTGCCTTCTCTGATGGTAGTGCCCATGCCTCATCCGGCGTTGCAGCTTCGGCCGACTTCCCTTCTCCGCCCCGAGCCCATGAAAACTGCCACTTTGACATCACCGCATCTGACGATCCATTCGCCGATGCCCACCTTCACGGGTTCATCGTCGCGCGTCGAGGGCCCTTCCGACGCAGCGGTCCAGCAGGGGGCCGCCTCCGCATCGGTCGTCGAGATCTACATCTACATGGGATACTCTGCAAATCTCACTTAAGTGCCTGGCACAGGGTTTATCGAACCACCTTTATGCTATTTATCTCCCACTCCATCCTCGAATAGCGCGCGGGCAGAAGGAACACCTAAATCTCTCAGTTCGAGCTCTGATTTCTCGGATTTTATTCTGATGATCATGTCTACCTATGTAAATGGGAGTCAACAATACATTTTGCATTCGGAGGAGAATGTTGACGATTTGAGTTTCGTAAGTAGCCCACGCCGCAGCGTTAAGCGCCGTTGTTGTAATGATTCCCATCCCAGATCCTCAATCATTTTCGTAACGCTGTATCCCCTGCATCGTGACAGTACAAAACGAGCTGCCCTTTTTTCGACTCTTTCGATGTCCTCCGCCAAACCCTACTGTTAAGGATCCCACCCTGGGCAGCAATACTCCAAAAAAGGAATGACAAGCCTAGGGTATGCAGTTTCATTCGTACTTCTGTTGCATCTTTTACGGGTCCTACCAATGAAACGCAGTCTCTGGTTCGCCTTTCCCACGGCATTATCTATGTGTTCTTTCCATTTTAAGTCTGAAGTAATATTAATTCGTAGGTATTTAGTGGAGTTTACGACCTTCACTTTTGATTGATTTATATTGTAAACAAAGTTTAACGGATTTCTTTTCGTAGTCATGTGGACGACTTCACACTTCTCATTATTTAGAGTAAATTGCCAACTTTTACACCATAGTGATATTCAGATTGTTCTGCAACTGGTTTTGATCTTCAGATGGTTTTTCTAGACGGTAAATGACGGCGTCATCTGCAAACAACCTAATAGAACTACTTAGATTTTCCTCTAAATCCTTTATGTAAATAAGGAACAGCAGAGGACCAATAACACTACCCTGTGGCACGCCCGATATCACCTCTGTTTTAGTCAATGCTTTACCATCGATTGCTACAAATTGTATCCTGACAGGAAATCCCCTATCCAATCGCAAATTTGGGGCGATATACCATAAACAAGTAATTTGATTAAAAGCCGTTTGTGAGATGCGGTGTCAAAAGCCTTCTGGAAATTAAGAAATACGGAATCGGTTTGCGAACCCTTGTCGATAGCACTCATCACATCGTGTGAGTAAAGAGCTATATTTTATAAATCCGTGTTGACCTTAGGTCAATAGATCATTCTATTCGAGATAATTCATAATATTTGAATACAGGTTATGTTCCAACACCTTGCTGCAAATTGGCGTCAATGAAGTAGGCCTGTAGTTTAGTGGGTTACTCCTGCTGCCTTTCTTGAAAAATGCCGGCCGCGGTGGCCGAGGAGACTGAGGCGCTCCAGTCACGGTCTGCACGGCCTCTACGGTCGGGGGTTCGAATCCCCCCTCGGGCATGGATATTTGTGCCGTCCTAGTTTGTAAGTAGTTCATAAGTAGTTTGTAAGTTTAGGGACTGATGACCCCGTAGTTAAGTCCCATAAACAATACAAACATTTGAACAGTTGGATTTCTTGAAAATAAGTGTGACCTACGCAACTTTCCAATCTTTTGGTACAGATCTTTCCTTTAGAGAGCGTTTGTATATGGCTGTTAAGTAAGGAGCTATCGCTTCAGCATAATCAGATAGATAGCTAACGCGTATACAGATCGTCGCTGTTGCACCTGCAGTTGTTCCCTCTGTGTCCGTGACCTTTGGTGCGTTTTCCACCCGGCGTTTCTTACAAAGCGCAAGCGCAAGCAAGAGGCTCCGACGATGGTTAAGCGCTGGGCATAGATTCGAACACCGATCCCTTATCAGCTCTCAGTGCAACAATTCCTTCCCCCTGCCGTCCCGCCGTCGTTTCGCTCGCTACGCAACGACAATGGGAAATGGGGGGGGGGGGGGGGGAGGGCGGGTGGAGGATTGTTGTGGCGTCGCTATTCTCCACAACGCCGGCGGTCCACCTAAGTAGCCGCGCCAGTATACGAAGAAGCGGGAAGTCGCTCCATAGTACTTCGGCCTCTGGAGGCGCCGGCAGTCTCGATTCCTCTCTGCTCGACTCGCACGCCGGCCATTAGGAATAAAGGGGCTCGCCTAGATATCATATCGCCTCGATATGCCGGCGCACCACAGCAACGAGAGAGAGTACGAAGCAGATCAACGAGTTCGACAGTTCCAGGATGTTCAACAGAAGAATACCATCGACGAGACCCAGCAGTAACTGAACATAGCCAGAACATTATACTATTGCCTTGCATAACTGTTTTGTAGATAGCAAGTAATTGTACCAACACATCAAAAATTCAGTATTTATTTCTTTGTGTTAATAACGTTATTGTGGACTAATCAATGCTTTTACTTGCAGACCCATGTCCACATCCTTGCTAGTCGTTGGACACCTCCTTCTACTGCCGCATCCCGATGTCATGAAAGTCTTAGGTCAGTGGTCGGCAAGTATTCTCAGATGGAGTCTGCATACTTCTGAAAAATTTTATCGAGGTTCAGAAGTAAAACGTGATACTCATTTCTTTTATTTTACATATTTTTGGAAACATTTTTGTTTCTATATTATTGGGTAAACAGCACTCTATTTAAATTTGTAAATAAAGAACAGTCTAGAATGCACTAATTTATTTCATTCTACTAGTTTCTGTCTTATGTAGACCATCTTCAGGAATTTGTCTCCTTTGATGTTGTGGAGCTGGCAGGTAGCTGGGAGCCTTCCTGTGTGTCACTGCAGTGACACACAGGCTCCCAGCTACCTGCCAGCTCCACAACATCAAAGGAGACAAATTCCTGAAGATGGTCTACATAAGACTGAAACTAGTAGAATGAAATAAATTAGTGCATTCTAGACTGTTCTTTATTTACAAAATCTTTTATTTTAATTTTAACTCACAAAATAATATTACATACAATAGACAGGCTTCTTTGTATTAAAAATCCAGAAAAAGTCATAGAATGCGCCGAATCGCACTCACATGGACACTGTTTCATCTGTCTGTGCTGAAGAGAAGAACGAGACTTCATAAAATTAATCAGCTTGGTCAACCTGTGCATCACTTCTTTCAGAGTCGCACAAAGTACTGCCTAGTGAATTATGCACTGTAAGATAGTAGGCTAGCTTTCTGGCCTTTGATTCTCTTTACTAGTCCTTTTTCTTTGTCGATCATAGCAGGTGTCCCGCCAGTTACTAGAGAGACACCAATTTATCATAACTAATGTTTGATTTTGTTATGAAGTCATCAAAAGAATTGAATAAATCTTATCCATTAGTGTTGCCTTGTTAGTAATTCCAACCGCCCCTCCCCCTTAACAAACTACTTTTATTGTCGTCAGCTTAAATAACGGTTTCAGAGAATGTCAGAGTATGAAGTCGATTTATAGAGTTTACTTGTTCATTAAATAAAGATCTTGTGCTGCATTTGTATGTACGACAGACCTTTTATGCGGATGATCGGCCAGCTTCCTCCCTTCTGCCGCCGCTCTTCACCTTACTCTCCATCGTTGCACATACGAGAACTATTTATTTAATCTACCAATAATAATCATTAAGGGTTCTAATTATAAACAGTTAATTGTAAAATTCTAGAAAAAACTTATAAAGGTGGCTCTCATACGAATTGTTATTTACTAAAAACATTTTTTAATAAGTCCAGTATGCAACCTAAACTATAAAAAATATTTTTGGTGGCCCAGTTTTTTTGGGCCTTCTGCGGTCCGGACCTGGACCGCGATCCGCCAGTTGTCGACCGCTAGTCTAGTAGGTTAACCGTTATTTCCCTGAATCACTCCAGCAAAATGGCGAGTTTGTTCCTTTGAAAGGACAGGGCTAATTTCCTTCCAGAACCTTAGCCGTACAATTCGGGCGTCAGCTCCGCCTCTAATGATAGAGCGTTCAAGCTTAATCTTCTTTCCGTCCTTTTGTTTTGTTTTGAAAATAGCGCTGACCCATGCTGGTCTCAATAGCACTCGTATTGCAATGCATCAGCTTAGAAGCGAATTTTAGTGGAAACATATTCTTAAACAGACTTGTTGAATTGTACTTTACGTGTATTTGCTATATCCTTGTGAGTTTGCAGGTTATTATGTGCCATTTAGTGATCAGTGAGTGGTTTTTATCACGTACTGTGAATACTGTATTCTTATATCCTGTCCTGTTTGGGCTCTATTGTGAACTACCCTAGACGGCTGCATTTTAAGCTAGAGCAACATTCAGAAGCGTGTGCAACAGAAGTAGAGTTCCATAACAAATGCTATATAACAGAAACTGTTTACTGAGCATCTGCAGCAAATTATTATCTCTTCTTAATTATCTAGAATCTCTATTGGGTTATTTAACAGCAAGGAAAAAGATCTTCTTCGGTGGTAAGTTTAATACAGCTCAGTTCTAGAAAGGTCTGATGGGATTATTTTCCCATAGACATTAATAAATGATTAATAGGTAAATCGTTGACACTAAAAATTGAAAAGACTCACTACTTGCGGTTCAGATTATGTAAGAAGTTTCCATCCAGCATATACATAAAGTATGAAGAAGAGCAGATAGAAGAGGTTGACAGTATTATACTCCTGGGATTACAACTAGATAATAAATTCAATTGGGAGGAGAAAACCACAAAATTGGAGAAGCGTGCATACTTTGCTTACTTCCATTCTATAATTTCATGTTGTTGAGTATTTTGGGGAATTTCTTCAAGTTACACAAAAGTTTTCAGACTCTAAACGGGTGTAACATGGCCTCAAACCTAATCTATGGAAAGAACATCTAATCTAAAAATCTAATCTTCTGCAGTTAGAAATTCACTTACAAGCCGGTTCTCAAGCAGTCTTTTAGGTACGTTTACGTTGAACACCATCATGTTACAAGCTAGAATTCAGAGCCCTGTGTGGGCGAAAGCCTTGCATTCTGTGTCAACAAGGGGAAACTTTTATCCAGTAATATGAATGACATGTAACACCTCAATCACCGTTAATTACGCTCTCTTAAATTAATACCTGCTTGCAAGACAGTTGCAGAAAATTAAAAAAAAAATCAAGTCTTAGAAACAGTAGTCACATGCTAATTCTGAACAGAAACCTGGTACATAAAACGGAATTAACGATTTCACTTTCACGACGTTAGGTCATGTGCAAATCAATATAATATAAACACATTAATTACACGGTTTAAAAGTTCAAACAATTCTGTATGACATATAATCATCAAATACCTTTCATTTTCTTTGAGAAAAAGATTACAGAAATACTGTATAACCTTCGATTTATCTATCAACTACTCACAAATTATAATCGAAAGGCTATGATATATGGATACTATGTGTTGTAGATGTTACTAAATGAAAGGCACTTATTTGCTCTGAAGCGTTCATGGCGTAAACTGAATAATTACACAACAGTGACTAAAATACCAACACTTGATTAAATTTAATTAATGTGTAATTTGGAATACGTTTCCGTGCTTCTGAACTTCACGACAAACGAAGAAAGCCACAACAAAAGCAACTGCACACGTAATTGGAGAAACAAAGAACTCTGTTGTTACACTTTTCAACAATACTCTTATCAACAACCTCGAATTAAACTCATTGACTGCTATACTTACAGAATTTTAAGATTCGGCAGTTCCACTCGAAAGACATTCTCTGGGATGGTAAGAAGCGACGGTGCTTGGTAGATATATCTGCAACAAAAAATAAAAAGCAAGCATTTCAAAATGGGTACACATTTTCAGCTTTGCCCATTCGCATTTGACGTCATATATTCTGTGAATAATTTAAAAATGGTTGATGTGAATGATCAATATATATATGTATAAATATGAATCCCTATTTCCCTTGGTCACGCCATAACTTGAGATAGACTCGATGGATTTAGCAGATTGTTTTTTCGTAATACTCAATACAAGGTTTATATAAAATAAAATCTAGGGAAATCTACCTGCAAACTGGAAAATATGAGAAAAAACTGAAAGTACGTTTACGAACGTATGCAGTATTTCTGTTGCATACAGCCGTTCGCGGTGGCCGAGGGGACTAAGGCGCTCCAGTCACGGTCTGAAGGGCCACTACGGTCGGGGGTTCGAATCCCCCCTCGGGCATGGATATTTGTGCCGTCCTAGTTCGTAAGTAGTTCATACGTAGTTTGTAAGTTGAGGGACTGATGACCCCGTAGTTAAGTCCCATAGACTATACAAACATTTGAACATTTAAACATTTGTTGCATACAAATCCATCCCATTTTGATGAACGTAGTTGTCACTGAAACTGTTTATGACTTTCTAAACATGCAAGGAAAAACAAGAGTAACTTGGGGTAACGTTATTTGTAATATATGTTAATTATAGTTTAATACGCTCCATTGAAGCGCCTAAAGATTCTAGAAACATCTCATATGGTTATGAAAGAGTAGATCAAGAGGGCAATTAGGCAGCTGTAAGCTTCTCGTGAAGCAGCGGACTTGGCACGTGGAATGCAGCGGGCGTTGATAACAGGAAAAATACCCACTCCGTTGACTCTGTATAGAGGGCCTCTTTAAAGAGGCTCTGATTTACGGCTCGATGCCACTAAGCCTCCACTTTCGAACCCTCGAGCGGCGGAAATTTAGTTAGGCCATTCTGTGCGCTCTCTCGGCAGTTAATTTTCACAGTCGTACGAAAAACTCGAGAGACATTCGCTGTTTCGCAGTCGAAAATTACATCCAAAATTCTCAGGAGACTAACTTCTGTGAAGGTATTCATGCAATATCTTTTTCTACAAAGCACTTAATTTTCAAGTAACGGTAGTTTCGCAACTCATTTTTCCGCAAGAGATGACGGAATTAATATCATAGTATTAATACAAAATGAGAACATTAAAGTGCCGATTTTTAATATTAATTATACAAGAAGGCCAATGAGAGTAGTGCAGTTCTAAAGGTACTTTAAAACTGACGTGCACAATACAGAAATCATATGTGTACGTTGCCGCTGGCAGTGGTAACATGATCTCGATGTTTCCACATCACTCTAGTTCTGACATTACATTTCCTTCTAAGTTCTGCAGTTCTTATAATACGTTAACACTGAAAACTGTAGTTCTACAGAGCAGGGATTATTTTGACATGCCATAACGTTTCATGAAATCGCTTAGTAGTCCCCTTCGTGTTTAAAATGATCACTCTCGGTAACATTTTCCCACGGAGTAGCGACTGTACCAGAACTCCAGGTTCAATGATGTTGTTAGCAGTGGAAATAAAAACAACATAGTTAAAAGGTATGTACATCACTTAGTTTATGATGTTGGCATTTAATTCACTTTTCTGCAGGAGAAACTGTATGGTCACTTTCTACCGTTACCACAAAAATGGAAGAAAGTTTATTATAATTTTATTTTATTTATTTTGAACCCGATGTTACCCGGGTATTTATTTACTTATTTATTCCTACCTTAGTACTTCTCCTATCCCTTCTCTCTCCGTCAATCTCCTTTTTTCTAAAATCATGTTATATTGTTTATAAAACTCTTCTGGGTGTTGGACCGCAACGTCAATATATCAAATACTTCACCGACGTTTCGGCCACTATTGCAAGTGGCCATCTTCTGGGTGTTATGTTTACTGCTGGGTGACGGAAAGCTGGTGTCTTAAATATTAAATGTTGCTAGTTGTTATTGGTGGTTTCAGCTCTCTTTCATTGGTGTTTACTTTATTTCTTCCTATTGGTGGAAAAGGAAGTCCAGGATTGGTGTTTATATTAATGTTTGTCATTGGTTGAACCTGGCGAATGAGGAGCGGTGGTAGCAGTGATGCCTAGCGCCGGCTAGAGCGTGCTGTTTGTTGTGTACGCGCGGCCGCTGTTGTCTCCGGGCTATGTGGGCCCCTATGGACTGCACTGCGCGTGGTGTCATCGCGAAGCGCTGCTACTGCTGGCAACCAAGACGCGGGAAGTCTGTACCCGTCTTCTCTGTTCATATTTCCGGGTCGCTTAGCTATTTCTATTGCTTCCCTGATTTTCCTCTTCAAAGTATAGGGTTGTTTTGCCAGTACTGTGACTTTCTGAAAATCTATATGTTTGCCGCACTCTTCTTGGTGTTCAGCTACTGCCGACTTTGTATGCTGCCCCAGCCGAATGTACCTCTCGTGCTCGGCTATCCTTGTTTTAATCGGCCGCCCAGTTTCTCCAATGTACACCTGGCCGCACTCACAGTCGATTTCGTAGACTCCAGCTGTGTGCAACTTATCAGTTTTGTCCTTCATTGAGCCTAGGACATCTCTTATTTTATTGTTGCTGCGAAATATAGGTTTGATGCCTACTCGTTCGGTGACTCCTTTTACATATGGCAATAGGGCTCTTCCCTTTTATTTCCATCATTAGATGTTATAGTTTGCTCAATCATCCTCTTCCCATAACCGTTTGCTTCGAAGGTGGACCTGATGTTTTTTAATTCTGTTTTCAGGTGTTGTTCATCACTAATCCGATGGGCCCTCTTAGTTAGAGTGTGGAGCACTGATTTCTTTTGCGTAGGATGATGGTGGGAAGTTGCGTGAAGGTACCTGCTTGTGCTGGTAGCTTTTCTACATACCCGATGGCCCGGTTTGCCCTCTGGCTTCCGATAAACCTCTACATCGAGGAAAGGGAGCACCCCATTCTTCTCAATCTCCATGGTGAACTGGATCTTGTTGTGCTGTTGATTGAGGTGTTGATGGAAATTCTGCAGCTCCTCTTCTCCATGAGGCCACATGACAAACGTGTCGTCTACATATCGCAGCCAGCAGTCTGGACGTAGTGGTGCGGACTGGAGAGCTGTTTCCTCGAATGCCTCCATGAAAATATCGGCTGCAACGGGTGAGAGAGGTGAACCCATTGCAACTCCGTCCGTCTTTCCATAAAATTTCCCTTTCCACCTGAAATAGGTGGTGGTTAAACAATGTTGCACCACATCGCAACACTGGTACATTTGTAAATAAGGACTTCACGTCGAAGATGACCATCAAATCCGTGGTGGAGATTCGTTTTTCTTCTAAAAGTGCTACAAAATGGGTTGAGTCCTTGACGTAAGAGTCCGTGCAGCCCACGAGATGTTGGAGTTTCGGTACTAGTTCTTTTGCAAGTCGGTAAGTCGGTGAGTCTATACTGCAGACAATAGGCCTTAGCGGAAAGGACTCCCGGTGGATCTTCGGAACCCCATAAATCCTTGGTGCCTGTAGGACTTGCGGGTTGAGTCGTCTGGCCGTGTCGAAGTTCATTCTGGTTATCTTAAGCAGTGCTTGCGTCTGTTTTATTACCTTGGCCGTCGGATCCCCCTTGAGCTTCTTATAGATGGGTTCACTTAGAAGTTATCTATGATAGCACGATGTTCCTCATTGCTGATGTTCTGCTTTGGTGGCTTTGCATGCGCCAAGACTCGAACTCTTGTCGGATCTTCTCTGCTTCTGCTTGTGGAAGGTGACGTAGAGTTAAAGAACAACCCCGATCTATTAGTGGTACAGTCCGACAAGGGGAACGCCACAGTGGTGATGAATACTACAGATTACGACGACCGGATGGAAAAACATGGTGCATAATGGGGCGGTTTTCCATGAACGATACTGTTTATATATTGTTATCTCATGAACTACGTGTCGTACTGTGATACAATTTAGAATGTACATTCAGCTATATGTGTGTATACTGTCTGTAAAATTACCTTCCGCCACAATTTGTAGTGTAGAAATTATAAATTGTAATGTGATACCGAATGCCGTAGTTTTAGTCCATGAACAGCGGAAAATTAGTAACAGAAACATATCTTCCATAATTATGCAATGGTTGTCAGCGAAAAATAGTTCAATAAAGGTTTGAAATTACGTTTAAGGTTTGTTGCAAGTCGCTAAGTATTCTCGTCCTCATATACTGCATTCATAAAGTCTCGTCGCATTATGTGGCAGTTTCTTGCAACTCATATTGTTTATGACGTTATATCTCCTGAACCATGTGTCGTACGTAGTTCTTACCATTACAAAATTGGTACCTCACGGTAAGGTGTTCCAAATTTGGTGGAAATAGGTCCAGTGGTTTAGGAAGAAATGTGCAACATTTAAGCGTAATGCAGCAGATTTTCTCGCATCTCGTTGTTTATGACGTCATATCTCGTGTACTATGTGTTGTACGTCATCCTTACACCAGCGCCCGTCCTCAAGGATGGAAGATTACGTCTGCAAAATTTCATAAAGATTGGAACTAAACTGTAGTTTTGTATGCAATGCAATACATACACACAAACAAACACACTAACGTACAGACACTCTGCTTTATACACTGGGTGATCAAAAAGTCAGTATAAATTTGAAAACTTAATAAATCACGGAATAATGTAGATGGAGAGGTAAAAATTAACACACATGCTTAAAAAATAATAATAAAACAAAATAAAATTAAATTAAAAAGTTACTTCATAAATAGTTTGTAAGTTTAGGGACTGATGACCCCTAGTTAAGTCCCTTAAGCTTTACAAACAATTGAACATATTGCTGAAAGGTATGAATGCTTTTTCTTTTTTTCTCCGCTTTACATAATACATTACTTATAGAGATAATGTTATGCATGAAGTAAATGGATTGCGTTCTGGTTGAATTATTTATTGTCAAGTCGTCATTGCAGAAAAGAATCATTTTCATCGCGGTACTATTTTAAAACTCATTACAGACCAAGAAAAAATCTTATCTTAATCATTAGCTTGACACTCTTGCACTAAGTTGTTCTTAATAACCATGTTTTCCTTGGAATTATTTATAATTATATCGGTATTGTTGTTGTAATAACTTACTATGTTTTGGTACGAGTGTTAGAACTTAAGACTGCCTTCGGAGCTTGCCGTCGGCCGCCATACACTGCACAGAACGTTCAGCACTTCTTCGCCAGCCATCGGATTGCATTAGTGCCTTGGCATCCTCTCGATCCCTCGCCTATCGAAAGCGTTCGATCAAGTATTGTGAAATAGACTTGCGCATAATAGTTCACGATCGGGAGCCGCGAACTAGTTCGTTCCTTTAATTCGTCCGCTCCCAGTGACGACTGAGCACCGTGGTCTGTGCACGCAGATGGAGGGATAAGTTCCCCCACCTGGCTGCTTCATGCGCTTGCCGCTTGAGCCGCTAACGATATCATGCAAACCAAAAGAAACAGTTTGTGGATAATTTCTCGTGTTTAAGAGTTATCTCTATAACTTGGCATTGTTGTTGTGGTCTTCAGTCCGGTGACTGGTTTGATGCAGCTCTCCACAACACCCTATCCTGAGCAAGCCTCTTCATCTCCACATATGAACGGCAACCCACATCTGTCTAAATCTGCTTACTGTATCCATCTCTTGGTCTTCCTCTGCGGTTTTTACTCCACACACTTCCCTCCAACGCTAAATTCACAATTCCTTGATGTCTAAGAATGTGTCCTACCTTCTTTTAGTCAAGGTATGCCAGAAATTTCTTTTCTCCCCAATTCTGTTCAGTACCTCCTCATTAGTTACGCGATCCACCCACCTAATCTTCAGCATTCTTCTGTAGCACCACATTTCAAAAGCCTCAATGCTCTTCCTGTCCGCACTGTTTATCGTCTATGTTTCACTCCCATACAAGGCAACACTCTATACAAATGCCTTCAGAAAGGACTTCCTTAGGCTTAAATCAATATTCTATGTTAACAAATTTCTCTTTTCTACCCATTGACATTCTGCATTTAATATCCTCTGTACTGCGACCATCATTTGTTATTTTACTGCCCAAGTAAGAAAACGCATCTACCTCCTTTATTGCTTCGTTACCTAATCTAATTCCTTCAGCATCACCTGATTTTCTTAGACTGCACTCCTTTACCCTAGTTTTGCTCTTGTTGATGTTCATCTTATATGCACCTTTCAGCACACTGTCCATTCTCTTCCAGGTATTTTGCTGCATCTGACAGAATTACTATGTCGTCGGCAAAACTCCATGTTTTTAATTCTTCCCCCTGAACTTTAATTCATTCTCCAAATTTCTCTTTGCTTTCCTTTATAGCTTGCTCAATGTACAAATTGAATAACATTGAAGAAAGGCTACAACCCTGTCTTACTCCCTTTCCAACCACTGCATCCCTTTCATGCCCTTCAACTCTGACAACCGCTGTCTGGTTTTTGTACAAGTTGTAAATAACCTTACGCTCCGTATATCTTACTCTTGCTTGCTTCAGAACTTGAAAGATTTTATTCCAATCAACATTCTCAAAAGCCTTCTCCAAACCTACAAAAGCTAGAAATGTAGGTTTGCCTTTTCTTTTGGCATTATGGAATTTATTAGTCAGATATTGCAGAGTGCAGAATACTTCAAAACTATGAACTATGTAATGAACTACGTAATCTAGCAGGCAGATGGCTCTCATCAGCAGAAGGCAAACACCTGAATTTCTGCTGCGCGCTCTCTCGCTATTGCCCCATCGGTCTTCGGAAAAGAATCCAGCGAACTAAGAAGCTAGATACGTTTGGCATAATAGTTCGCGACCGGTAACGCATTTTTAGTTCGTGACCAGTAGCTCTCCTTTAGGTTCGCAGTTCGCCTGCGAAGTAGGTTCTCATTTTAGTTCCTCCGCTCTTTTTGTCATTTGCTACCTCTACTAAAAGAGCTCTTTCTTTTGTTATGACAGTATTTTTTATAAAATGATGTATGCGTCCTCTCGCTGTTCCCCATCAGTCTTCGGAAAATGAGCGGACGAACTAAGTGGCGAGGGATCTGCGAACTAGATGCGTAGTTAGCCTGTGGGAGCGCTCTTCCGAACTAGTTGGTTCGCGAACTACACAAGACTATTGTGAAATAACTTGTCCGTCGTACACCAAGGCCTGCTACACGAAAAGTGACCGACGACCTTCGCAGTTTACTTTTAAACTCAAGCCAATCAACCAGCCTTCCTGCTACACCGTATCAATACTGGCTATACGTGGAGCAGCACTTACTGTTGTATGCCAACAATACTCCCGCAACCTCTTTGATTCAATGCCTAAGTGAGTAGTTGTTGTCACAGCTAAATTGACTAGACGTTCAGATTTTACCCATAAAATTGGGGGTTTTGGAGTGTAGTACTCTCCTTCCAATCGCGTGCTGTCAGGACACTGAAGCGTTCAGAGTTTTAAAAATCAAATCGAAATCTTAGTCATGTGACCTATCAATATTTAACTCTTTAATTTCTTATATCGTTAAACTCTTCTGTCTTTAAATATCATATCACAAAACCAACTTGTCTGAAAAAGAATTACACTCCTGGCCATTACAAATGCTACACCACGAAGATGACGTACTACAGACGCGAAATGTAACCGACAGGAAGAAGATGCTGTGATATGCAAATGATTAGCTTTTCGGAGCATTCACACAAGGTTGGCGCCGGTGGCGACACCTACAACGTGCTGACAAGAGGAAAGTTTCCAACCGATTTCTGAGACACAAAGAGCAGTTGACCGGCGTTGCCTGGTGAAACGTTGTTGTGTTACCTCGTGTAAGGAGAAGAAATGCATACCATCACGTTTCCGACTTTGATAAAGGTCTGATTGTAGCCTATCGCGATTGCAGTTTATCGTATCGCGACATTCAAAAAATGTTCAAATGTTTTTATAGTCTATGGGACTTAACTACGGGTTCATCAGTCCCTAAACTTACAAACTGCTTATGAACTAACTAAGACTAAGGACGGCACAAATATCCATGCCCGAGGGGGGATTCGAACCCCCGACCGTAGTGACCGTGCAGACCGTGACTGAAGCGCCTCAGTCCCCTCGGCCACCGCGGCCGGCTATCGCGACATTGCTGCCAGCGTTGGTCGCGATCCAATGATAGAATTGGTAGGTTCAGGAGGGCAATACGGAACGCTGTATCACTAGCAGTAGAGATGACAGGCCTTTTATCCGCATGGCTGTAACGGATCGTGCAGCCACGTCTCGATCCCCGAGTCAACAGATGGGTACGTTTGCACGACAACAACCATCTGCACGAACTGTTCGACGACGTCTGCAGCAGCGTGGACTATCAGCTCGGAGACCATGGCTGCGGTGACTCTTGATGGTGCATCACAGACAGAAGCGCCTGCGATGGTGTACGCAACGACGAACCTGGGTGCAGTAATGGCAAAACGTCATTTTTTCGGATGAATCCAGGTTCTGTTTACAGTATCATGATGGTCGCAGCCGTGTTTGGGGACATCGCGGTGAACGCACATTGGAAGAGTGTATTCGTCACAGCCATATTGGTGTATCACCCGGCATGACGGTACGGGGTGCCATTCGTTACATGTCTCAGTCACCTCTTGTTTGCATCAACGGCACTTTGAACAGTGGCCTTTACCTTTCAAATGTATTACGACCCGTGGCTCTATCCTTCATTCCATCCCTGTGAAACCCTTCATTTCATGATGCACGGCCTCATGTTGCAGGTTCTGTACGGGCCATTCTGGAGCTGCCCTGGCTATCACATTCTCCAGAACTCTCACCAATTGAAAACGTCTGGTCAGTGGCTCGTCAGAATACGCCAGTCACGACTCTTGATGAACTGTGGCTGCATGGGCATCTGCACCTGTACACGCCATCCAAGCTCGGTTTTACTCAATGCCCAGGCGTATCAAGGCTATAAGTGGTTTTTCTGAGTACTGATTTCTCTGGATCTATGCACCCAAATTGCGTGAAAATATAAACACATGTCAGTTCTAGTATATTTGTCCAATGAATACCCGTTTATCATCTGCATATTTATCATCTGCATATTAATCATCTGCATTTCTTCTTGGTGTAGATCTGCATTTCTTCTTGGTGTAGTAATTTTAATGTCCAGTAGTGTATTTGATGACGCGATCAAGTTAGAGCGCTTCAGTAATACTTTTGGTGAACTTGAAGTTACTGATTGCTTAACCGTAGCTCTAATGCATTCGTGACTGTAGTAAGTACAGCACACTATATTAATTTTCTTCTCGGTGATCAAACGACACTTCATATTCATTACCGAACTTCAGGAGAGGTGAGTAACGAATTCAAATCATTGTAATAAAATGTAATGTAATACTGCTTTTAATTACTCTAGTACTATGGACTGTCTTTCAGAACGCTACAATTTTTTTTTTCTTGCGATGTATGACACACGCCTGTAAATTGGAATGTACTCTTCCTATTGTAAGTCAATCATGAATGATTAATTCTATGACTTAATTACTATTCCCTGACATATACAGAAGATTTAAGTGTGCATATATGTATCGGTAACGTTCATCTAGACGCAGCCAAAAGGATCGATATGAAGAGATTTTTCATTTAATAGCTTGTTTAAATAGAATTGTTCTTCGCTATGTTTTATTAAAGTATGTACAGCAATTTAAATTTTCTTAAGCAAACATAAACGTAATTATATTTTTTACGCCAGCTTGCTTTCATCATATACGTTACGTAATACATAAGAGGTTCATCAAATTACAAATTATACCTCGCTCATTCGCTAATGCAACGTCATATCTTGAAATGCAAGATTTTTCAGGGGACGCGTTAGAAATTCGATAACACTTGTACTTTTTTCTAAAATCACACGAAAAATTTATATAATTTAATCAAGTATAACCTCGTTACGTTGTGGACATGAATTAGAATCTGAAATATATACTACACAATTTCCCATGATTCTACAAATTTATTCTCTTTTTCCTGCGACGTTCTCGTTTGTGAGTCCCGTTTCACACAGAGAACTCTCATGGTGATTATTTTCACTTTTGACGTATTCGAAGGCCCCATTTCACATCCTGAAGCTTTAATATGAAGAAAGACTTCAAAGCACAGTTACGTAACACTGCACGAGTTTCCAATTGTATAGCGTGCCTCGGCTGCACTGTGGTAGAGTGCGAGACTATTAATCCAAGGGTCGCGGGTTCGATCCCCGCCAGGTCCTGGGATTTTTATCTGTCACTCTCCACTTCTTTCACCTCTGCCAGTATTGCTCATATGAAAAATACCGAGTAGCATTGTGGTTCGGACCCCACATTAAAGTGTAGGTCCCTCTATAACTGGCTGGTTAAGTCAGTTCGAAGGTCGGAGGAAGGCAACGGCATACCACCTCGTAGGATCATTCGTAGTAAAGAACTGTGGTGTTCAAACGAATCTTCGGATTGTTGACTACTTTACCTTTTTTGTCCCACCGATAGCAGCCATGAAAGATTTGCGTGTACACTAGGCCGCCCTTCAGCAGTCGTTTCACCTAGCGCCAGTTACGACACGAGCTTATGGAATAGGTACCCAAATATGTGCGTGGTTTGAAGACTATATAAGTAATAAAACCCAGTACGTTGTCCTCGTGGCGAGTGTTCATCAGAGACTAGGGTATCGCCAGGGGTGCCTCAGGGAAGTGTGATAGGACCGCTATTACTTTCCATCTACTTAAATGATCTATGAGTTGCAATCTGCAGCTGTTTGTTGATCACGCTGTGGTGTACTAGAGGGTGTCGTCATTAAATGACTGTAGTAGGATGAGGATGACTGGATCAAATTTCAGGGTGGTGTGAGGAATGACAACTAGCGCTAAATGTAGAAAAATGTAAGGAGAAGCAGATAAGTAGGAGAAACAATCTCGTAAAGTTCGAATACAGCATTAGTAGTGTGCTGCTTGACAGTCGCGTCATTTAAATACCTAGGCGTAACGCTGCACAGCGATATGAAATGGAACGAGCAAATAAGAACAGTCGTGGGGACAGCGAATGGTCGACTTGTGTTTATTGGGAGAATTTTGGGAAGGTGTGATTCGTCTGTTTTTAGTACTGCCCAAGTGTTTGGGATCCCCACCACATAAGTTAAAAAGAGGACCCAGAGGCAATTCAGAGACTGGGGCTATGTTGGTAACGTAGATTCGATCAATGTGCGAGTGTTACTGAAATGTTTCGAGAACTCAAATGGGAGTCGCTGAAGGGAAGCAATCTTGAAAAAATTTAGAGGTTTGGAATTTAAGGCGAACTGCAGAACGATTCTACTGCCGCCAACCCATATTTCGCGTAAAGTCCACAAAGATAAGATTAGAGAGATTAGGGCTCGTACAGATGCATACAAGCATTCGTTTTTTCCCTCGTTTTATTTGCGAGAGGAACAGGGAAACAAGTAACTAGTAGTGGTACTGAGTACCCTTCGCCATAAGCTTTGGGTGGATTGCGGACTATGTATATAGATAAATCGAGTGCGAATAATCTCTCTCGTTTTGGGCGCGGCCTTTGTATGACATCTTTATGGATTACACTTTTTTATGTTGAGATATAGCGTAGAGGTACAAAACAACCACTAACTTATTTCTTTGCGTGGGCCACATAATTATCGGAGTATCACCTGCAGCAGTTCTTTCATACGTAAGCAGAAGAACGCTGGTATCCAGTCCCAAATAAGTCATTCACATTCGTTACTCTTGGGATCATAAAGTGGAAAATGGTAGATGTTTTAGTTGCACGACAATGTTCGCCCACACATAGCCAATGTAATCAAACAGCTCCTGGCAAAAAAGGGGTGGTGCAGCTTGGAAATCCACCATACTAACTACATCTCAATCCTCCAGACTTCTTCCTGTTCGTTCGACTTAAACTCGCTTTAAGAGGAAAGAGATTTGACGATATACCTGGCATCCAAAGAAACGGACGAGACTTTTGCACACCATTGCAAAGGTAGACTTCGTGCAAAGTTTCCAGGACATGTATGCAGAGCCCAGAGGTGCATAGTTATGGGAAGTGACGATTTCAAACGACAGTATGATAACTGTATTTCATACTGTGGCCGGGATTCGAACCTAGGACCTCCTACTTACTAGGTAGGCGCATTAGACCATTCAGCTAACACAGCGTTGCAGCCAAAGCGACTACACCGACTGTCTTAAAGCACGTCTCCTTCCACCACATTAATTCTGCCTCATGTTCCTGTGAAATGCGTATCAAATTGCCAGGGCTCTCCTATAGTTGAATAGCACACCAGCATAGAACGCCTTGTTCCTCAGGCCGAGGGATTAAATATAAGGAGAGACACTGATTTAAAATTTGCACTGTGGCCGGAATTCGAACCCAGGACTTCCTAGGTAGGCGCTTAAGACCACTTTTTTTTAAATTTTAATTGAATTTTTTTTAATTTGTTAGATCTATGATTCGCGGTCGTTCGTTCAGTTCGTTCGTGGTTGTTCGTTGAATGGTTGGCACAGATTTTTTTATTACAGAGGGCATTTAGCCCCTGACCGGGCGCGCTGAGCCACGGCGCCCGGCTACCACTCAGCTAACACATCGTTGCAGCCAAAGCGACTACACGGACTGTATTAAAGCCCTGGAAATTTGATACGCATTTCACAGCAAAAAATGTTCAAATGTTTGTAGAACTTATGGGGACCTAACTACGGGGTCATCAGCCCCTAAGCTTACAAACTACTTATGAACTAGCTAAGACGGCACAAATATCCATGCCCGAGGGCGGATTCGAACCCCCGACCGTAGTGGCCGTGCAGACCGTGACTGAAGCGCCTCAGTCCCCTCGGCCACCGCGGCCGGCTATCGCGACATTGCTGACAGCGTTAGTCGCGATCCAATGATAGAATTGGTAGGTTCAGGAGGGCAATACGGAACGCTGTATCACTAGCAGTAGAGATGACAGGCCTTTTATCCGCATGGCTGTAACGGATCGTGCAGCCACGTCTCGATCCCTGATTCAACAGATGGGTACGTTTGCACGACAACAACCATCTGCACGAACAGTTCGACGACGTTTGCAGCAGCGTGGACTATCAGCTCGGAGACCATGGCTGCGGTGACTCTTGATGGTGCATCACAGACAGAAGCGCCTGCGATGGTGTACGCAACGACGAACCTGGGTGCAGTAATGGCAAAACGTCATTTTTTCGGATGAATCCAGGTTCTGTTTACAGCATCATGATGGTCGCAGCCGTGTTTGGGGACATTGCGGTGAACGCACATTGGAAGAGTGTATTCGTCACAGCCATATTGGTGTATCACCCGGCATGGTGGTACGGGGTGCCATTCGTTACTTGTCTCAGTCACCTCTTGTTTGCATCGACGGCGCTTTGAACAGTGGCCTTTACCTTTCAGATGTATTACGACCCGTGGCTCTATCCTTCATTCCATCCCTGTGAAACCCTTCATTTCATGATGCACGGCCTCATGTTGCAGGTTCTGTACGGGCCATTCTGGAGCTGTCCTGGCTATCACATTCTCCAGAACTCTCACCAATTGAAAACGTCTGGTCAATGGCTCGTCAGAATACGTCAGTCACGACTCTTGATGAACTGTGGCTGCATGGGCATCTGTACCTGTACACGCCATCCAAGCTCGGTTTGACTCAATGCCCAGGCGTATCAAGGCTATAAGTGGTTTTTCTGATTGCTGATTTCTCTGGATCTATGAACCCAAATTGCGTGAAAATATAAACACATGTCAGTTCTAGTATATTTGTCCAATGAATACCCGTTTATCATCTGCATATTACTCATCTGCAATTCTTCTTGGTGTAGTAATTTTAATGTCCAGTAGTGTATTTGATGACGCGATCAAGTTCGAGCGCTTCAGTAATACTTTTGGTGAACTTGAAGTTACTGATTGCTTAACCGTAGCTCTAATGCATTCGTGATTGTAGTAAGTACAGCACACTATATTAATTTTCTTCTCGGTGACCAAACGACACTTCATATTCATTACCGAACTTCAGGAGAGGTGAGTAACGAATTCAAATCATTGTAATAAAATGTAATGTAACACGGCTTTTAATTACTCTAGTACTATGGACTGTCTTTCAGAACGCTACAATTTTTTTTCTTGCGATGTATGACACACGCCTGTAAATTGGAATGTACTCTTCCTATTGTAAGTCAATCATGAATTATTAATTCTATGACTTAATTACTATTCCCTGACATAAACAGAAGATTTAAGTGTGCATATATGTATCGGTAACGTTCATCTAGACCCAGCCAAAAGGATCGATATGAAGAGATTTTTCATTTAATAGCTTGTTTAAATAGAATTGTTCTTCGCTATGTTTTATTAAAGTATGTACAGCAATTTAAATTTTCTTAAGCAAACATAAACGTAATTATATTTTTTACGCCAGCTTGCTTTCATCATATACGTTACGTAATACATAAGAGGTTCATCAAATTACAAATTATACCTCGGTCATTCGCTAATGCAACGTCATATCTTGAAATGCAAGATTTTTCAGGGGACGCGTTAGAAATTCGATAACGCTTGTACTTTTTTCTAAAATCACACGAAAAATTTACATAATTTGATCAAGTATAACCTCGTTACGTTGTGGACATGAATTAGAATCTGAAATATATACTACACAATTTCCCATGATTCTACAAATTTATTCTCTTTTTCCTGCGACGTTCTCGTTTGTGAGTCCCGTTTCACACAGAGAACTCTCACGGTGATTATTTTCACTTTTGACGTATTCGAAGGCCCCATTTCACATCCTGAAGCTTTAATATGAAGAAAGACTTCAAAGCACAGATACGTAACACTGCACGAGTTTGCAATTATATAGCGTGCCTCGGCTGCACAGTGGTAGAGTGCGAGACTATTAATCCAAGGGTCGCGGGTTCAGTCCCCGCCAGGTCCTGTGATTTTTATCTGTCACTCTCCACTTCTTTCACCTCTGCCAGTATTGCTCATATGAAAAATACCGAGTAGCATTGTGGTTCGGACCCCACATTAAACTGTAGGTCCCTCTATAACTGGCTGGTTAAGTCAGTTCGAAGGTCGGAGGAAGGCAACGGCATACCACCTCGTAGGATCATTCGTAGTAAAGAACTGTGGTGTTCAAACGAATCTTCGGATTGTTGACTACTTTACCTTTTTTGTCCCACCGATAGCAGCCATGAAAGACTTGCGTGTACACTAGGCCGCCCTTCAGCAGTCGTTTCACCTAGCGCCAGTTACGACACGAGCTTATGGAATAGGTACCCAAATATGTGCGTGGTTTGAAGACTATATAAGTAATAGAACCCAGTACTTTGTCCTCGTGGCGAGTGTTCATCAGAGACTAGGGTATCGCCAGGGGTGCCTCAGGGAAGTGTGATAGGACCGCTATTACTTTCCATCTACTTAAATGATCTATGAGTTGCAATCTGCAGCTGTTTGTTGATCACGCTGTGGTGTACTAGAGGGTGTCGTCATTAAATGACTGTAGTAGGATGAGGATGACTGGATCAAATTTCAGGGTGGTGTGAGGAATGACAACTAGCGCTAAATGTAGAAAAATGTAAGGAGAAGCAGATAAGTAGGAGAAACAATCTCGTAAAGTTCGAATACAGCATTAGTAGTGTGCTGCTTGACAGTCGCGTCATTTAAATACCTAGGCGTAACGCTGCACAGCGATATGAAATGGAACGAGCAAATAAGAACAGTCGTGGGGACAGCGAATGGTCGACTTGTGTTTATTGGGAGAATTTTGGGAAGGTGTGATTCGTCTGTTTTTAGTACTGCCCAAGTGTTTGGGATCCCCACCACATAAGTTAAAAAGAGGACCCAGAGGCAATTCAGAGACTGGGGCTATGTTGGTAACGTAGATTCGATCAATGTGCGAGTGTTACTGAAATGTTTCGAGAACTCAAATGGGAGTCGCTGAAGGGAAGCAATCTTGAAAAAATTTAGAGGTTTGGAATTTAAGGCGAACTGCAGAACGATTCTACTGCCGCCAACCCATATTTCGCGTAAAGTCCACAAAGATAAGATTAGAGAGATTAGGGCTCGTACAGATGCATACAAGCATTCGTTTTTTCCCTCGTTTTATTTGCGAGAGGAACAGGGAAACAAGTAACTAGTAGTGGTACTGAGTACCCTTCGCCATAAGCTTTGGGTGGATTGCGGACTATGTATATAGATAAATCGAGTGCGAATAATCTCTCTCGTTTTGGGCGCGGCCTTTGTATGACATCTTTATGGATTACACTTTTTTATGTTGAGATATAGCGTAGAGGTACAAAACAACCACTAACTTATTTCTTTGCGTGGGCCACATAATTATCGGAGTATCACCTGCAGCAGTTCTTTCATACGTAAGCAGAAGAACGCTGGTATCCAGTCCCAAATAAGTCATTCACATTCGTTACTCTTGGGATCATAAAGTGGAAAATGGTAGATGTTTTAGTTGCACGACAATGTTCGCCCACACATAGCCAATGTAATCAAACAGCTCCTGGCAAAAAAGGGGTGGTGCAGCTTGGAAATCCACCATACTAACTACATCTCAATCCTCCAGACTTCTTCCTGTTCGTTCGACTTAAACTCGCTTTAAGAGGAAAGAGATTTGACGATATACCTGGCATCCAAAGAAACGGACGAGACTTTTGCACACCATTGCAAAGGTAGACTTCGTGCAAAGTTTCCAGGACATGTATGCAGAGCCCAGAGGTGCATAGTTATGGGAAGTGACGATTTCAAACGACAGTATGATAACTGTATTTCATACTGTGGCCGGGATTCGAACCTAGGACCTCCTACTTACTAGGTAGGCGCATTAGACCATTCAGCTAACACAGCGTTGCAGCCAAAGCGACTACACCGACTGTCTTAAAGCACGTCTCCTTCCACCACATTAATTCTGCCTCATGTTCCTGTGAAATGCGTATCAAATTGCCAGGGCTCTCCTATAGTTGAATAGCACACCAGCATAGAACGCCTTGTTCCTCAGGCCGAGGGATTAAATATAAGGAGAGACACTGATTTAAAATTTGCACTGTGGCCGGAATTCGAACCCAGGACTTCCTAGGTAGGCGCTTAAGACCACTTTTTTTTAAATTTTAATTGAATTTTTTTTAATTTGTTAGATCTATGATTCGCGGTCGTTCGTTCAGTTCGTTCGTGGTTGTTCGTTGAATGGTTGGCACAGATTTTTTTATTACAGAGGGCATTTAGCCCCCTGACCGGGCGCGCTGAGCCACGGCGCTCGGCTACCACTCAGCTAACACATCGTTGCAGCCAAAGCGACTACACGGACTGTATTAAAGCCCTGGAAATTTGATACGCATTTCACAGCAAAAAATGTTCAAATGTTTGTAGAACTTATGGGGACCTAACTACGGGGTCATCAGCCCCTAAGCTTACAAACTACTTATGAACTAGCTAAGACGGCACAAATATCCATGCCCGAGGGCGGATTCGAACCCCCGCCGTAGTGGCCGTGCAGACCGTGACTGGAGCGCCTCAGTCTCCTCGACCACATTTCACAGCAACATGAGGCAGAATTAAAGTATGTGGTGAGGAGGGAGACGTGTTTTAAGACAGTCTGTATTTCATAGTTCATATACGTTAATGCTACAGGACTATTCACTGAACTTTATTATTAGAGGTTGTATTTACATTTTTTTCCAAATTTCACCGAACGTCGTTTTTCAGTTCCCTCTTTTTTCTTGGCAGCACTTGGGGGAAAATTACGGGATGAGACGGAAAAGCACCCGTCTGCGCTAGGGCAACGGAAGTTATTCGTGTGATGAGCCGTAATAGGTGGCAAGTACGTAAACCAGCATAAAACGTATACCGCCTTTACATTTACAGCAACTCTAAGGAAATGTTTGTAGCTTTTAAACAGGAGTTTCGTAGACCTCTGGAGAGAGGGTTGCTGTTTCCGCCCCCAGAACGGCCATGTTTTGATAAGCCGAGAGCAAACATAATAGAGTCCCCTCCTGTGGGACTCTGCCGCACACGGAATTGAACGTTATCGCTTCCGCCGTGTTGTTGCCTTTCCATTCTGAGGCCACTGTCTCGCTGTTTCCGATAACTGGACTTTATGGGAAAACAGTGCGGGCTGTGTGATATCTGTACTCACTCTGAGATACTCTGTTCCAACTACAGCTGCAAAGTAGGCGAAAACAACTTTTATGGTGCACCTCTTCCACGATATTGCATCTTCTTTAGTACTTAGGTTGCATTTATCCCCAATATTTGATCCTACACAAAGTTCCAAGCGACTAAATAAAGGCGAAGGTAACTCCCGCATATAAGTTAAAATGTTCAAATGTTTGTAGAGCTTACAAATTACTTATCAACTAGCTAATACTAAGGACGGCACAAATATCCATGCCCGAGGGGGGATTCGAACCCCCGACCTTAGTGACCATGCAGAACGTGACTGGCGCGCCGCTGACCGCTTGGCCACCGCTGCCGGCCCGCACATAAGCAAGGCAAAAGAAGACATGCACATAATTACACCCGAATATCAATAACATCACTTTGGTGTAGAATTTTTGTGCAATTCTCAGTTCTAATATAGTAAATTTCCTGAAGACGCTAAAGCTTCCGTCGATGCTTGAGCACGGCTTTAGGACGCATCGATCGTGCGAAACTGAGCTCACCCTGTTCCTTCATGGCAGCTTACAAGTATGGATGAAGGACAACAGGCAGACGGCATATTTCTCGATTTCTTAAAGGCTTTTGACACAGCACCGCACGTGAATGGGGGGAAGACTATCTAAATAACATAACTTAGTACGTTGTCCCCGATGACGAGTGTTCATCAGAGACTAGGGTATCATCAGGAGCGCCCCAGGAAAGTGTTATTGGACCGCTCTCTCTCTCTCTCTCCCTCCCTTTCTTTTTTTTTTTTTTTAATCTATCGGACCAAACTGCGTGGTCATCAGTCCGTAGCTTACAAACTACTTAAACCTAGGTAAACTAACCTAAGGACAACAAACACACCCATGCCCCAGGGAGGACTCGAACCTCCACGGCGAGCAACCGCGAGCTCCGCAGCGAGACGCTTTAGACCGCTCGGCTACTCCACCGCTACTCGGCTACTCCCTGGGGCATGAGTGTGTGTGTTTGTCCTTAGGTTAGTTTACCTAGGTTTAAGTAGTTCGTAAGCTACGGACTGATGACCATGCAGTTTGGTGCGACAGATTTACAAACATTTGAACATTTATGCATCGGAACTTTTTTTTTTTTTTTTTTTTTTTTTTTTTTTTTTTTTTTTTTTTCATGGGACTTAACTACGGGGTCATCAGTCCCTAAACTTACAAACTACTTATGAACTACTTACGAACTAGGACGGCACAAATATCCATGCCCTAGGGGGGATTCGAACCCCCGACCGTAGTGGCCGTGCTGACCGTGACTGGAGCGCCTCAGTCACCTCGGCCACCGCGGCCGGCTGCATCGGAACTATGCAGTTAGAAACGAAAATAAAACTCTTCGTATTAGTACAGAAATAATTATAGTTATTATCTTCATCCACGGCTGTAGGCTACCTGAAAAATTAACCATAAACAGAATGGGTTCGATAATTATTATAACTTTTTAATTCTTTCCGCTGAGTAGTATATCTTACAGATTTCACATTGGTAATATGTTTAATTTACATTCTCATTTTAAATGATGTTTTGACAGGAAACTGAGAATACAGCTTAATTTTCTGCTAGTGAAGAGAGTAATAATGGTATATACATTATTTGTGGCTGCCTTTACGAATATGACACGATTGTAATAGATGCCTTTACGTAGGAACACAAGAGTATTCCTTACACTGCGGTAGCGTACATTTCTGCCGTTAACGACTTGCGTGCTCTCTCGGCACTCTCGCTGCTAAACTACAGGATCGTGTATTTTGGTAACAATCGTTATCGTCCGGAGCGAATCCACCAGACATCTACCTTCCTGTAGCTGGAGTTTAAGCTAAACTGAGCTGGGCCAAAAAAACTTAGGTACCTACATACAATGCTGTTCTATGTGGCGCGCTTGTCGGAAATTATTATTCAGTTCTTTATGTAACCCGTAGTTTGCATCTTCCCGTTCAGTATGTTTTTAGTAACGTAAATGAGCGTAATATTTGGTCTTTCTTCTCGAAATTTTGAAAATAGTTTTGTGAGAAATCTGCAAGATGTTGTGTAGATTTTGAACGATATCGAGCGATCGTAAGGTAGCCAAAAGGTTCTTACAGTAAATGAATACATTCATGAAACAGTATTCGATCCTTTTATTTGAGACTTTGAAATAGTCTTCTGAAATGTCTGATAGTAAAAATAGTGATCGATAGTAATACAGCGAAAATTCTGTTTACGAACATGATTGGGCACTGCGCTACAGACTACATTTGTGGAACTTTTAACTTGCAATTGTCACGATGGTAATGTGTCCGGCATTTCATGTACATATTTATCAACTAATCAAATGTTTGTAAATCTATGGGACTTAAATAAAAGTGTTCAAATGTTTGCAGAGCTTATGGGACTTAACTACGGGGTCATCAGTCCTTAAACTTAAAAACTACTTATGAACTAGCTAAGACTAAGGACGGCACAAATATCCATGTCCGAGGGGGGATTCGAAAGCCAGGTCGTAGTGCCCTTGCAGAACGTGACTGGCGGGCCGCAGACCACTCGGCCACCGCGGCCCGCTGGGACTTAACTGCTTCGTTATTAGTCCCTAGGTTACAAACTACTTAAACTAATATAAACTAACCTAAGTACAAAACACACACACACACACACAAACACAAACACACGCGTGCCAGATGGAGGAGTCTAACCTCCAACGGCGAACGGCTGCGCGCACCGCAGTACGGCGTCTCAGTGCGGACGGCTATTCTGCCGCGGCAGAAATTTATCGGCGACCTAACAATTTTGAAGTTGCCGAATGACTCATCACGAACAGTAATTGATGTCTCACTAGATGTAAAAATTAGAAAAATACCTGTATCAGACACTTCGAATTATTCGGTCTCTTTTAATGTATTCAAATGCCTCATTACGGCTCATTACGTGAGTGAATGGTTGCTATACTATAGGTCGTGATTAAAATGAGATTAATGTTTTAATAGACCCACTCGTAAATAACACTTACGAAACATTTCACGAAATTCGGTCACATAGGTCTTTTCTCTATCAGCATATAAAAGAATAAGACACTGCATATTACTCTCGAACATTATTCTGATATTTAAAAGAATTAGTACTTAACACAAAGTATTTAAAACTTATTATGCAACAGTTATCGAAACAACCCTGCTTCTGATTAATTAGGTGTTACTATCTCATGTAGAAAAGAACTTCACTTAAAGCCGTAGGTGTAGGTAACTGCCAATAATTATGTCTATAATCAATTTTATTTTATCTATTTATTACCTAGAGCCGAAAAGTCCGTTTCTCACTTTTATTTGACCATATACAGTGTGAAACACCTAATACGTGCATCGCAAATATTGCGGAAACGGAAAGTGCGATTGATGTGCGGTTTTCACACGTCGGATATAAATTTGCCGCAGTCACCATTTAACATACAGAGAAAGGAATACAACGTTTTATTCACTATTTTCACCATCAGCAGTGGCCGTATTTGTGTTGCTGGTCGTAGAGAACTACAGAATAGCCGCGCGCACTGATACGCCCTGCTGTGGTGCGTGCGACCGTTCGCTCCCTCGGGCTTGAGTGATTGTGTTGTCTTTACCATAACTTACTGTAAGTTATTTTAAGTAGTTTGTAAGCCTAGGGACTGATGAGCAACGTAATTAAGTCCCTTCACAAACATGTAAACATTTGCAAATTATTGATAAAGGAGAGGAAGGAAGAAGGATGTAGAGTGGCTGCTTTAGTGCATTAAAATGAAACAATGGCGACAAGTGAAAATGGACTGTATATAATCAGCTTGTAAAATAATTAAGCAGCTTCTTTGTTATTAGCCATAGAGAAAGGTCTTTGCAGTTTAATTATGAGACTCTATGTGTAGAAATTGAACTGAAATAATACTATTGTTGTTCGTAGTTTTTGGCGGCCTTTATAAGATTCCACTCGGTGGCCCGGCTAACCTGCTAAGCAGCGGGTCGCCACATATGGCCAAACGCCTCGTAACTTCAGCATAGCAGTAACAATAGCAGCATACGTTCTCAGTAGCGGCATTATGTTGGCAACCCAAATGTTCAAATTTTTGTAAAGCTTATGGGACTTAACTGCGAGGTCATCAGTCCCTAAACATACAAACTACTTAAGAACTAACTTATACTAAACACAACAGAAACATTCATGCCCGAGGGAGGATTCGAACCTCTGACGCGAGAGGCCGCACGATCCGCAACGTGGCGCTCCAGACCGCTCGGCTACTGCCGCGTGGCGTTGGCAACCCATTTCACGTTCACTTTTACTTGGCAAATTATAGTTTCGTTGTGATTTATTATATGTGTACTATTTCAAATTTCAAAGAAATGAAAATAATGGAAACAAAACAAAATTTGGAAATATTCGCGAGATGCTGGGTGGGGGGGGGGGCTTCAGCCCCATTAGCCTCCTCCTCTCTGTGGATGTCTACATGGGATTCATTACTACTCGTCGCAAGTCCCATGTTCTGTACTCTGTTTACTATCACGTTCACGTTATGTTACAGCTTTCTAGATGTTATACAATGTCATAGTGATTCCATTGTTTCTTGTCGACTATTTGTCTTTACCACAAAAATTCCAAGAAAAACAAAACTCAAAAGCACGTGATAATACCGATTACGCCAAACGTTAACGACAAAATAATGTGTATAGGCAGCGTAGAATAACTAATAGTTAAATACATAAAGTTTACATTTCAAAGAGCGCCTATACATCTACCTTGTTTTAGGCAAACTGAATTCCAATTTTTTGCGGGTAAGAGCTATTAATATTATAGGACATTAAAATATATGACATTACAAAAAAGCAGAGTAATCATAAATTTAAATTTCACACTTACCATGTGCTATTGATTACTTCATAGGAGTATTATTTTGAATATTGAATATTGAAAGTGTGCATTTTGGACGCTGGTTTGAAAATATTTTGGAAAATAAAAGGTAGTTGTGATCGCTTTAGACAAAAGAATCGAATCATCATTTGTGCTGCACGTACATTATATCTTTACAGTAAGATGGGTGAATGTAGTTGGTTATAGTCGTAAATTAATTTTCCTCTTTCATATTTGCCAGATTTCTAATTTTTAGCTACCAGTCTGTCAACCCAGCTAACTGCTATGCTTCACTTACTTGGAGAATAATCAAAGACATCCTTAAGCTCCTCAAGAGACTTCCTCACATGTGTCTTGTAATAGGTAATATGTAGTTTTTGTCACTTCAATTCGTTCAATGGAAAGCTGAACACATTTAGGAATTTTCAATTTATGTTTTGGAAAAAAAAAAAAAAAAAAAAAAAAAAAAGTGTTTCGGCAAATAACAACACGTCGATTTACACACTGACAAATCATACGGTGGCTATGCTGGGATTCGACTGTCATTAATATGGCGGCCGAGTTTTACGTAGGTTCTACATCTACACTACATACATGTCCATAATTATTCAGTAATTCACATTTAAGTATATAGGAGAGGGTTCATCGAAGCTTTTTCATGTTGTTTCTGTATTGTTCCATTCTCTAGACTCTAGAATGATCGGGAAAAGTAAGCACTTAAATCTTTATGTTTTCGATTTGAGTTCTCTTATTTTATTATGACGATAACGTCTCTGTAAGAGATGGTTGCTAACGAAATACGTTCGCTTTCGGAGAAGAAAACAGACGAAAAAAATTTCAATGATATTCACACCAACTCGTGTATCATTTGCCTGATCCTCACTCCCATATATCGTGGTAGTACATAACGAGCTACCGTTCTCTGAACGTTCTCTGATAAAAGTAAGGAATACTCTTACTCATGTGTTAACTAGGATATGACTTTTAATATTGTTGCTTTAGTAACAACACTTGTCTTCTTGATTTCACACTATTATACAACATGTCTGTTCTCCAGACTGAAACTTTCACTCTGCAGCGGAGTGTGCGCTTATATGAAACTTCCTGGCAGATAAAAATTGTATGCGAGAACCGGGACTCGAACCTGGGACTTTTGCCTTTCGCGGGCAAGCACTCTACCGACTGAGCTATCCTGACATGACTCACGATGCTGCCTCACAACTTTACTTCCGCCAGTACCTCGCTTCCTACTTTCCAAACTTCATAGTTCTCCTGCAAATCTTGCAAGACTAGAACTCCTGGAAGAGAGGAGGTACTGGCGGAAGTAAGGTTGTAAGGCGGCATCGTGAGTAGTGTCGGGATAGCTCAGTCGGTAGAGCGCTTGCCCGGGAAAGGCAAAGGTACCAGGTTGGAGTCCCGCTTCCAGCAAACAATTTTAATCTGTCCATTGTGTTTCCTTTCTTGCCACTTCACCTCATATGAAACGGATAAAACGATAGAAAAGAAGGTTAAATTTTGCGTGTTCAATCAAAATACCCATCACAAACCTACCCACCCTAATCAATAAGACGAAGAAACAGCAGTGGGAAGTAAGGAAGAGGCAACACCGTGAGTACACTATACATGAATTTAAAAACAGATAACGTGCACAAAAGGTTAACCTGTTATTAATCAATATATATATGAAACATATATGTATGAAATACAGAAGATGCTTTACATATAACAAGCGAAGCGCGTCTGGTGTGAAATAATAGTCTTCACTGCAGTCAGTACAAGATGTAAAAACTGTAATAGTTAATTTTACAGCCTCTGCTCCTACTACCAAACATAGTATTCATGATACATCCTGGCACGGCTGGACGTGTGAAGCTGATTTCCTGCACCGTCGCCGAAATCTAAATTTGCGTCCGTCTGGTACCTACCATCACAAATTGTGAAGGGCTTGCATGTTAAAGCACTTACAAAACTACGTCTCAGCTGTAAGCTGAGATATGAGAAATGTGGTGCAATGAAAAATGCTCAATAGTTTTAGAATTGTAGAACAAGACACAAAACTGCCGGAGGCATCTGTCTCTAGACTTACAACCGACAAACGCACCCTTGCTCAAGGGTAACCTCCAACTGGAGCGGCCGCGAAGCCATTCTTACGCTGCGGTGCGAAACAGCGCATGCGGCGTCTGTGCCCTGCTATCGCTGAGTCAGTTTACGAACAGCGATCACCTACGCTGAAATCGTATATAATATTGTTATTACAGCATTGATACATAAATTAATTAATAACAACATGTTGTATTCCAGTTATCTTCCACCAAGCCTCTTTATCCAGCGCGTCTTCCTTGATTATTTTCAGACGTTCCGTGATATTATTTATGTAGCCCGTCCAAGAACTTCGTGGTGTCCCGCGCTTTCGTCTTCCTGGTGGCTTCCGGTCATATATTTTCTTTTGCCACCGATGATCTGGCAATCTAAACATATGCTCGTACCGTTTTAATGATATTCTTTCAATTCTATCTCTCACTGTTGCATCTGCATTCATTCTGGCTCTTACATTATTCTAGATATTCTGGCACCATTACGTAAATAGTCCACTTCCACAACTAGTAGTCTTCTTTTGAGATCAGAGATAAGATCCATAATTCTGATTCACAGCACAGCACTCGCCCTTTTCTTATGTCCTCTTGTAATATTCTTGTATCACCCAAGAAAATTCATACATCCCAATACTTTTCTGCCTGTATGACTCATTCAATTTCTATCAGTATATTCCCCGAGATATTTAAATTTTTCTAGCTGTCCTATGCTTTGTCGTTTATGTACTTCCAATTCAATCTCACTATTCTTCACCAGGTGGTTAGACTCATAAGTAGCCCCCCCCCCTCTGTCATATTCCTTATCTAGCCGTCGTATCATAAAGATCATAATCATCTTGTGCTAGAATGGCTTGGTCATCAGAAAAACTTAATGAAAGCTTCTGTACACTATTGACATTGATTCCCATTCCTCTGGAGTCGCTCTTCCAATTTCTACTTATAAACTGAACTCGATGGGTGACATATTGCAACCTTGTCTCAACCAGTTTGTGACATTAATAGCTCCTGATTCGTTTGACCATTTTTTAATCTGTATGGTATTGTCTTTGTACATTTCAATAATGACTTGTAAAAGATGATCAGTGGTACCTTTATCTTCCAGAGCTTCTCACAGATTAGTTCCAGGAACTGTGTCATAAGCTTCTGATAACTCTATAAAGGTAATTTGTAGCTTGTTAGGACATTGAGGATATGGCACTCAGGACTTCGGCTTTGCAACCAAACTGTTTTTGGAGATATGTTGATGACACTTTTTTTGTGTAGTCCAATGGACGGGATTCTCTGAATCGATTTCTTCACCTCTTCAACTGTCTCCATCCCAGTATCAAAGTCACCATGGAGGCTTCGGTTCTTGGATGTCATAATATATAAGAAACATGATTGTTCTCTGGTACGCAGTGTTCACCAGAAACCCACGCATACAGATCTGTACTTGAATGCAAGGAGCTACCATCCACCACACCAACGCAATGACGTCCTAGTACGCAAAGCTAATGCTACTTCCAATGCAGATAGCCTACCACAGAAACTTTCACACTTGGCTTCGGTGTTGAAGGAAAATTGATACTTCAAACTATGTAAGTTGGACCATCCAGGAAAGTTCATGAAGAGGAGGCATATCTCATAAGATTAGCAGAATCCTAAGGAAATTTAACATCCAGAGTGTGTTACGTCCACCACTCAAGATTAAGACACTATTACGATTCTATATAGGACAGTACTCTGCCCTCTGCATCTCCTTATCAAGCTCCAATTCTATCCGCCTCATTGGTTCCTTAGACACTTACTCACCTGCCGCCCCTCCTATGTCACTGTCTGCAATTCCAACTCCCATTTGTTCTACCCCTCCTTTGGGTGCCCCAAGGCTCCGTCCTCTCTCCTCTCCTTTATCTCATCTATTTCGCCGACATCCCCTCACCCAAGCCTCCTGTCTATCTCCTCCAATATGCTGACGACACCACCTTCCTAGCCCTCGCCCCCTCCCTTGCCCGTTCACAGTTTTTGCTCCAGTCCCATCACAACGAGTTCGCCTCCTGGTGTAACCGGTGGCTCTTCTCCGTCAATCCTGACAAAACTCAGGCAAACATTATAGGTAGTACCACTCCCTACTTCTACCTCCAGACTTCTACCTTACCCTTCACAACCGCCCTATCCGCCACACCCCCACCCTTAAGCAACCTCGACCGTTCCGTTTCCTGGACCCCACAACTCTGCACTGTTCCTTAGAAAGCCCTCTCCTGCCTTAATCTTCCTAAACTCCACACCGGCTGGACGTGGAGTCTCAGCCCCTCCACCATCCTCTACACCTACCGCTCCATCATGCGTCCTGTCCTTTGCAGCATCCATCCCGCCTGCATTTCCGTCCCTCCTTCCTATTACAAAAACCTTCAAGTCCTTGAGCGCCCCGCCTTCTGCCTCTCCTACCGCAACCGGCTCCTTTCCCCCACGCGGATCCTGTATGACCTTATCCCATTTCCCCATCTCCTTGAATACCTTGAACATATCCGTATCCTCTAAACCAACCACAAAATAGACTCCTGTAACCCCCTGGTTTACCCCATCCTCACGAACCCTAGGCCTCCCTACCACTGTATTGTCCCCTCCCTTCACCATCACACCCTCCTCACCCTTTCCTAGGGTAACTTCCGCCGCCTCCCCGTCCCTGATGACGTCCTCCATCACGACATATACCCGTCCTACCAACCCTGATTCCTCCCCTTACATGAAGTGCCCCCTCTCCCTCCCGCCTCCCCTCTTCCCCACTTGGCTTACCCCATCCCTACCCTGGAGTCCCTACGGTTCCTCCCCACCTCTTCTCCCCCTCCTCTTCCTTCGAGCTTCACGCCTTCCCCTACCCTGCGGGATCCTGCAACGACAGTTTTAATAGTGCTCCGTTCAGTGTTGCGTGTGCATGTCGCATCGTGTGTTTTAATATTGTGTCTCCGTGTACTCGCCATCCAGTGTTTGTTGTCATACTATATGGTTTTAATGTCACCGTGTCTCCTCGTTTTTAACAGACTACATGTATTTATGTATTCATGTATTTATCATCTGTCGAAATGTTTGTACTCTGATATTGTCACCATGTCTATGTCACTATTCTCCGTTATTTTATCTCCCGTTATATTATTTTAAACGTCACCATATCGATATGTTCTTATCCCTCGGCTGAAGAGCAGCCTATGGAGCTGCTGCCAGCATACTGGTTTGTATTGCTGGTGCGAAACACAATAATAAAAAAAATAAAAAAAATAATAGAAAAAAATGTCGGCGAGGTTAAGCAGCAGAAGTTTCTCTTGAATATGGCAGACAGGTGTACCGCCGAAATATTGAGTCAGCTTGACTTCAAAATCCGGCAGCAGACCTGAAGAAAATATGATGAGATATGTAGGTCCTTTCATACATAACTTTCACAACCATAACTTTCTTCATTAGTTGTTCTAAAATAAACAGGTTATCAGTACATATTCTGTTCTGCGTAAATCCACTTTAGTGTCCCCCCCAATACGACGTCCAACAATTTACCTTGTACCGTTCATACTAATGCCTCTACAGCAATTAGTGTCTCATCTATTCCGTTTCATGAAAATAGGAATCTTGTGTGACTTTTTCCATTCTGACGGAATTAGAGTTCTTTGGCAACATTATTTTGTTCATAATTTATGTTATTAGTTTTCTTAGATTGTGCTTCCAGCCTTCAATGATTCGACAGAAATATTTGCAGGAGCAGGTGATTGACCATTCTTCATTTTAGTAAATGTTCCATTCACTTTCTCTACTGACACTGAAAGTAACAAAAGGAAAACACTCATTGACACTAAAAATCTGAACGAAATATCTTCAGATCAGAAATGTTAAACAAAAAGTCCAACGTAACAGACGTTGATACTTCCCCGAAGACACTGAAGACAGTAACCAGTCACACGTTCAAACAATACAATTCACAACTGAAAACTAAGCGCCTCATAAAATTAAACACACATCTTCAACCTCATGGAAGAAAAATTCACACAGCCAGATTAAACGTCAATCCAGTGAATGGGCTGAAACGAATTGGATAAGGTTCAATTGGTAAGTTCAAAGCCGCCAGAGTCCACAGAAGAACTGCAGGAACGATAGAAATAGAAACATTATATTACTACCTGCATCTTTGTAGGTCTGTGTAGAATAATAAGAAATATCACGTAAACACAGTGCATTAAATAGAATGTTTTGCCTAACTGATTGCTACATTATGAATATGTTGACTGCCACGAAAGAGCATGGCACTGGACCTCTTTGGGGAGCGTCTCAATTCATTACAGTATCAGAAACATTAGTTACCGAAACAGAGCACGTTTCTTCCGTAGCGTACGACGACCGACATACGGCCTCAACGCCGAGCAGACCTACTCCGCAAAATTTCATCCAGCCAAAGAGGCACGCCTCAGAGGCCGTTGTAAATAAAACACTTGAGGCAATTCCCTTATGCAGACTCTTCAGACGGGCGTGCTGATGCTTAGAAACTGCGCTATATGCTCTTCCGTCCGTATTCCCCCCGTTTCCTCTTTCGCCATTTACATTTCTGATGTTTCAGTAGTATTTCGTGACTTGGATGCTACTTCTTTTTTAGAGATGTCGTCAAATTTAACTTTCACCAGAATAAAACTTCCCTCTGCAGCGGAGTGTGCGCGTAACTTCCAGTGTCTCTTTCATATGAAGGAAACTGAAAGTTATAAAATAGGGAGAGGAAAAATATCGTTTTATTTTATGGGCAAGCTCTGGGTTACTTTCTGCAAATCTGGTTGTATTTTTTATTTATTTCGGGGTAAATTTTCGTCAGTGTTGGCGCTTTTTTCCTAACTTCAGTGCTAATTTCCTGTCAAATACGTTTTTTCTCAGTTTTTCTTTTTTCACTGATTTTTCATATTCCGATGCAATTCTTTTCCAGTTTCGGTGCTATAGTTTTCAATCGAGGTCCACCGTCTATTAAACTCGTGCTATTTGGTTTTCAAATTCAGTGCTACCTATTTCCATTTTTTGTGCTATTTTTATCGGATTTCTTTACTTTTTAAAAGGGTATTTTTTCAGTCTCTTCAATTACAATAAGACGTGATCGTTTTTCATCACATGTGTCTCGTTTTATTAAATGTAAAACATGTTCAGTGATCTCTGTCAGATATCTAAAATGTTCAAATGCTTGCAAATATAAGGAACTTGACTGCTACGATTATCAGTCCCTAGGCTTACAAAGTTCTTAAACTAACTTTTGTTAAGGACAACACACACATACACACACTCACACACACACACACACACACACACACACACACACACACACACACACACATGCCCAAGGGAGGACTCGAACCTTAGACGGCGAGCAAGGCGCCTGAGAGCGCTCGGTCATTCTACCGCGGCTACAATAATTTGTTTTGCTATCTTACGTCGAATAACAGTTCGTTGACAGGATGTGTAAATTGTTTATCTGCTTTTTACTTATGATATTTTCAGATAAAAAAAATCACCTGACATCATGAAGCGCCGACGTGTTACATGTTGCATAGCGGTTTCCTCTCTTTTTACCATTGTTTTTCTTGTAACTTGCTCTATGCATTTTTTTCTTGGCTCATTATGGCATTACCATACGAATTTGTATAGTTCTGCGTTGTGATTGAGTCTATATTGTAATTTTTTTTTAGTTCTCCCAACACTTATTTTTCTTGTTTTAATTACTTCTTGCGAGCCACGGATGAAGGGCAACAGGATTGTTTTTTTGTCGATTTCAAAAAGGCGTTTGACTCGGTACCACATTACAGACTGCTAACGAAGATATGAGCTTATGGAATAGGTTCAAAGATTTGTGACTGGCTGGAAGACTTCGCAGTTTTGCTGATGATGCTGTGGTGTATAGGAGGATGTGATTGACTGTAATAGCATACAGAATAACTTAGACACAATTTCTAATTGGTGCATGGAATGGCAGCTAGGTCTCAATGTAGAAAAATGTAAGGTGATCGCATGAATAGGAAAAAAATCCCATAATATTCGAATACAGCATTAGTAGTGAGCCTCTTGAAGCAGTCGCGACCTTAAAATATCTATGCGTAACATTTCAGAACGATATGAAATGGAACGAACATGTAATGACAGCTGAGAGTAAGGCGGACAGCCGACTTCGGTTTATTGGGAGAATTTTGGGAAGATGTACTTCACCTGTAAAGAAGACGGCGTATAAAACGCTTGTACGACCACGTCTGATGCTCAAGTGTTTGGGACCAGCAGCATATCAGTTTAAAGGAAGAGATAAAACCAGTTCAGAGGCGAGCAGCTAGGTTCGTTACTGGTAGGTTCGACCAATGCACGAGTGTCATTGAAATGTTCCGGCAACTCAATTGGGGATCGCTGGAGGAAAGACGACGTTCTTTTCGTGAATTTCTGTTGAGGAAATTTAGAGGGTTGGAATTTGAAGCTGAGTGTAGTACGATCTTGCTGCCCCCTACTTACATTTCTCGTAGTGATCACAAAGACAAGGTAAGAGAAATTAGGGCTCGTACGGAGGCATATAGGCATTCTTGTTTTCTTCGTTCTATTTGGGAGTGGAATAGGTAAGGATATGCCGGTTTGTGGTAAAGTGTATCCTCCGCCACGCACATTACGATGGATTGCGGGTATGTATGTAGATGTACTTCAAATTTAGTTTCCTCCATTTCATTTTAATTATTCTACCGTGTAATTATTTTGTGATGTAATGAATTGAATGGTCGGGTCGACCCCACTGTGTAACAGCGTGGGGGATGGGGCGGCAAAATGATTGAACAGCAGAGGTAAAGTAGTAAGTAGTTGGTTGTCGAGTGAGGTGGAAGACGAGAGTGGAGAACAGGAGTTGGAGTGGAGATTTTTGGGAGAAATGAAGAGGGAATCTGAAAGATGAAGGTTTTTTTATTTCACTTTTTAAATTCATATTATTGTATATTCATTTTTGATATAACAGTAGCGAAGGAGTAATGTATATTTGGGGAGGGGCAGCGGGGCAAACATGACTGGACATAAGGTGTGATGTAGATGGAGAGCAAGAGTGAGGGACAAAGAGTTGGGATAGGGGAAGGTCAGAAACTTGGAATTCAGTAGGAGAGCGAGAGGGATAGATATGCAGCTGTTGTGTGATTTTCTTTCTGTTCGATTATATAATTGGATTATAAAATAACAGAAAACAGTTGCATTAAATTGGTTTTGTTGCCCTTCTTAAAACATATACTGGCACCTTTTATTCTGAAGATAGTTGAAGCATCTTCTAATGTGTAATACCGGGACTGCAATCCATAAGATTGCGCGCTGACATTTGTCTTCCAAATCATCGTAGGAAGATGCTGCCATACATGTATATGAAGGGGCTGAATATGGTAGCGTGCTCCGCCGAAACTGGTTGCAGTAAATATGAGGATCATATCCGCGGCAGCGCTGCGATCGCAGTTCCGAGCATGCGCGGCAGTTACTCTGACTCAAGGAGAAGACATTTACGCCATATTCAGATCGCTGCTGACGACGTGTGCTTTGTAGTGTTCCCTTTTAATGTCAGCCGTTATTTAAAAATCCCGCCACGTGTGAAATCAGATCTGTCATTCGTTTTCTAAAAGCAAAACAATGTTTAACCGAAGGGTATTATCGGCAAATCTGCAGCGTTTACAGACAGAATGCAACGAGGGTCTTCAATGGTTAGAAAATGGGTCAGACTATTCAATGAAGGACGTGATCAAGTACACGATGAAGAACAAAGTGGACACAAGTCTGTGGTTACTGGTGAAATGGTTCAGATAAGTAAGATTAAGCACAACCGTAAGTTTACACTTAGTCCTTGCTATGGAAGTTGCCATCACTAATTCATGATTGGGTACCAAAAATTCTTGCTGAAAAAAAAAAATACAGCGGATGGGCAGTGCACAGTTTTTGACATGCTACAATGAAGAAGGCGATGGTCTTCTTTCACGGATCGTACGACACCACTGAAACAAAACGGCAATCAATGGAATGGAGGCACACTTTATACTAACAAAGATTAAGCCTAAGCAAATCTTGACACCTCGAAAAATCATGTGCACTGTTTTTTTGGCACAGGAAAGGAATTTTGCTGATTAATTTCTTACAACGAGGCCAAACAATCATTTCACATGGTTACTGTTACTGGAGACTTTACACGGCGAATGTGTCCAAATAACTCTTAAAGGAATTTCACTGGGACGTGTTTGATCATGCTCCGTATATCCCGCAACTCGCTTCTAGCGACTTTCATCTCGTCTTACACGTAAAATCTGTCCTTGGTGGTCAACACTTCAACGATGATGAGGAGCTGAAAGAACATGTTACCACGTGATTCAATACACAGGCGCCAACCTTCTACGAAGAAGACATACAAAACTTGTTCCACGCTATGACAAGTTCCTACAAACTTTCGGAAGCTGTTTAGTAAAGTAGTTTAAAAGTTGTAGATTTTTGTAAAAGAAATTTTTATCTATTCTGTACGTGTTTGTATTAGATAACCAAACTTACTTCGCATGTAAACAGATGATCCCACAGTTGCCGACACTCGATTTACTGATATGTTGATACGTTGTACAGTTGTAGCTCCACGGTGATTGTAATTGAATTAGATAGCGTCGTCCTATGTAGCTATTGGATCATTCCGATCTTGTTTGGGTATGGCTGGGTTCTTTTTATAATAAGTACAAAATATAACCGAATGTTGTGACTGCTGTCTAGTCATATTGAAGCCATTTAGCGTAATTGCTCACTATGTCTTTCACGATGTACTTATTTTTCGACGATTAAGTACACTGAAGTGAAAAACATGTGGGATGGCAATATGCATACATACAGATGGCAGTGGCATCGAGTACACAATGTATAAAAAGTCGGTACATCAGCGGAGCTTTAATTTGTATTCCAAATATGAAATATGTGTATGGCCACAAGATGGGAAACAGACTTTCAGTGCGGAATGTTACTTATCGCTATGCATATGAGACATTCCATTTGAGAAATCGTTAGGGAATAAAATATTCCTAGATACACATTCAAGAATGCCGCGAACATCAACGTTCAGACATTACCATGGTTAAAGCCTGTTTTACACGATCGACTATGTGGTGAAACTTTACTACTAGAAGTGCGCGCACCTTTTGTGACTCCGAGTAAATCAGCAACCAACCCCATCGCGAGAGCGTCTATGACGTCAATGATCTATAGATTGTGTTGTATGCAGAGTTCTAAATTTTCGCGTGTGCTTCACAATGCGCATGCGCAGAAGTAAGTAGCGGTAGCGGTGTCTGCTACCATCGGAAGTTAACCTATTCTAGTCGAGCGCATTCATATTACAGAAATGCTTTCACATCTTCTTTAACTTTATCCTGTTGTTTGCTTTGTGTTTCCATCATACCGAAAAAGTTGTACCAGATACTAATATTGTTTTTCTGCTAGTTTTCTCCTATAAAAGACAGGGCGCACGGCCATTCGCCATTCGGGGGTTCGAGTCCCCCCCTAGGGCATGGGTGGTTGTGTTGTTCCCTTAGGATAGTTTACCTTAGTTTAAGTAGTTTGTAAGCTACGGACTAATAACCTGTAGGTTGGGTTCGATAGATTTACAAGCATTTGAATTTCCTATAAAAAAGATAAAGTATCTGCAAGCAGAAAAACATTTTCGCTTCACGGGGAAAAAGTCTGTGGTGTCGCACAAGTCCAAAGTGCGTGCCACCTACTTTCGCCGCGCGCCGCCATGCACGCACGGCGCGGCGTTCTTACGACGTCAGCCACGAGCGCCCTCTGCTGCTATCCCGCTCGTGGCCACCACTGAACGACATCGTTCTCTTGGGACTGAGATAGGAACCAGTTAACACTTCGGAATCAGATAGACACCAGTGAAGACTTGGCTATTGGACAGGCACTAGGCAGGCCTCTAGCTCAACTATGTATCAGCATTCTGCAGTACTGAGCTATGTAAAAGTTAAGTATTACTAAGTGTCTATGAAATATATACCTCGTTCTAATTTACTCTAGTGTCTCTAGTTTCTGCTGTCCCACTGGCTGCTGACCTTCGTACCTGCACAAGCGTGCATCCTTTATTCCTGTGTCGGTCTCTTTCTACTCGGCCTCCGACACCTACGACGGAAACGAGACACAAAAGCAGCGACGAGGCTGGGACAAAAAAAAGTCTACACTAAGTATATGTACGAGCGGAAATATATAAACGTTTATTACTAAAAATTATATTAAAAGGAGAGCAGAACTATTAGACGAGAAAATTATTTTCGATGTTATTTTGATCGTTAACAAGATAACAATGTATAAAAACTAAAGTAAATTATCGCTTTTTACTGAATTTTTGACATTGTTTCGTGTGTTCCCGACTATAAATTTTCTACAGCAAACAAGCCCATAAGTTTTAAAAATTTAATCCGTTCGGGAGTAGCCGAACGGTCTGGAGCGCCACGTTGCGGCTCGCGCGGCCTCCCGCATCGAAGGTTCGAATCCTCCCTCGGGTTAATTTAGTTTGTAAGTTTAGGGACTGATGACCCCACAGTTAAGTCCCATAAGCTTTACAAACATATGAACGTTTTTTTTTTTTTTTTTTTTTTTTTTTAAGTGTAATGTCACTTTTCTATAATTTGGGCTGTCAGCTGTGTACAAAATTTGGTACATGTCATTTAGGAGAACATCAACTATGAATTACCCTTTTGTCAGTAATAAATTCAATTATCCTTTTCCTACTCCTACGTAAAAAGTGCTCTCATTTAGCTGCGAAATTACATAGCAGACGGCTCTACAGCTTTGGTGTTTATGTGTACACGACGCACGCGAGACGCAGTACGGGAATAGCACGCCAGGGGCGCTGCAGTAGACACACTTGTCTCCCGTAGTCAACTGAGAAAAGAAACTTCGTCGTGTATCACGGACTTAACGCAGTGGCCGATGGCGCTTTCGTGTAGTTGTCAGCATTAAGAGAGAAAAAAAGCTACGTGAAATAATCGCAGAAATAAAAGTGGGATGTACACTCCTGGCCATTAAAAGTGCAACACCACGAAGATGACGTGCTACAGACGCAAAATTTAACCGACAGGAAGAAGATGCTGTGGTATGCAAATGATTAGCTTTTCAGAACATTCACACAAGGTTAGCGCCAGTGGCGACGCCTACAACGTGCTGATACGAGGAAAATTTCCAACCGATTTCTGATACACAAACATCAATTGACCGGTGTCGCCTGGTGAAACGTTGTTATGATGCCTCGCGTGAGGAGGAGAAATACGTACCATCGCGTATCCGACTTAGGTAAAGGTTGGATTGTAGCCCATCGCGATTGCGGTTTATCGTATCGTTACATTTCAGATGTGTTACGTCCCGTGGCTCTACCCATCATTCGATCCCTGCGAATCCCCACATTCAGCAGGATAATGCACGACCGCATGTTGCAGGTCCTGCACGGTCCTTTCTGGATACGGAAAATGTTCGACTGCTGCCCTGGCCAGCACATTCTCTCTCTAGATCTCTCTCCAATTGCAAACGTCTGTTCAATGCAGTGGCGGCTGGTGAGCTGTTTATTAGGAGGGGCGGCATGTCTCTTCAATCGTACATGACATTTTGTCCCTTCAGAACATTTCTTGAATGGGGAGAATATAGCATTAATTTTATTACCTAGTTACGTAATTTAACCCTTCATCTAACACGACTTTTTCTTCCTATACCAAAATACGAACAAATTTACACACAAATATGTCGTTTTTAATATTTTCTGCAGGCAATGAAAACCTTGTAACTCCATTTTATTAGATTTCACAACAGACCCAAACTGTACCTTAAAATAATATAAAGTAAGAAGTAAATTCGTTGTGTGTGTAACTATGTACGTAAGTGTTCAGAGAACACAAATGCTTCATCAGCGACAAACATATGTTACTGAAATTAGAAGACTGTCACCAACAAATGTAGTAATACCATTGGTATGCTTATATATTGGTGTGTTTATATAAAACAGGATTAAATTTCCTAGTGAAACTACTTTTGCTTTTGCACGCATTTTGTGTCTGTACACCGTTCAAATCAGGTCTCGGTGGTCCTAAACTTTTTAATTCCAACTTTCCTTCAAAAGTCAATTTTTCACTACGAAATGTTAAAATGTAGTTAACGCTATTTATATTATTGATTCTAAATAGGGAACTAGAAAAACAGGCAACAACACGCAGCTTCACAACAACGACACTAGTATCACACGCAGGGCACCTGTTGACCGGTGCCGATGCGCCTTTGTATAATTCGCGCCCTTGGCGCGGACGCCGTCCTAAGCGGCCCGAATCAGCACACTACCCCCACCCAACCCCCAGTACCCCCACTCACGCCAAGCGCCCGTAGCCAGCCTTTACACGGCGCGGACGGATCCGTAGAGTCCGACAGTCAGTCCATTCTGAAAACATTCGGTGAGCCTGGCTGGCAGACTACCTAGACTAAAAACATTGGACATTCACTTACATGGGCTGCTGCTACACGAAAATTATTCGAGTCGATTTGTGATTAACGATTGGTACGTATTCCGTGTTGGATATTTTTGGGAGGGCGCCGCCCCAGAGTCCTCAAGGAGTAGCCGACACTGGTTCAATGGTGGCCGAGCAACACAATACGCCAGTCACTACTCTTGATGAACTGTGGTATCATGTTGAAGCTGCATGGGCATCTGTACCTGAGCACGCCATCCAAGCTCTGTTTGACTCCATGCCAAGGCGTATCAAGCCTTGATTATTTTCGGTACTGATATCTCAGGATCTATGCACTCAAATTGCGTGAAAATGTAATCACATGTCAGTTGTAGTGTAACATATGTATACAATAAATACCTGTGTATTTCTTTTTAGTGTAGTAATTTTAATGGCCAGTAGTATATGAACGTGTTTGGACAGCATGGGAAAATGTGGCTTCTAATGTGTAGGGCAGCAACGACGGACTAGAGTGCTTCTGCTAACAGTTCGACATAGCCTTCTGCACCTTCTCCTGGACTCGTGATGGTATCGGTTGGACCATAGACAACAGGAAAATCGTGTTATGGTCAGTTGAGTGTCTACTTCAGTTGGAAAGAACTAACATTAGGCTTACAGCGTGCCCCACATCCCACAATGACATGGATCCACTAGTTCAGTGTACCCCTGAAATAAAGCTAAAGGTGAAAAAACGAAATAAATAAAATATGTAACAAATTGTTTTTAGACTTTGTTTTGCTCTCCTATCAGATCAGAAATGTTTGTTTGTTCAAATGTTCGTAAATCTATCGGACCAAACTGCGTGGTCATCAGTCCGTAGCTTACAAACTACTTAAACTAAGGTAAACTAACCTAAGGACAACACACACACACACACACACACACACACACACACACATGCCCTAGGGAGGACTCGAATCTCCGACGGCGAGCAACCACGCGCTCCGCAGCGAGGCGCCTTAAACCGCTCGACTACTCCACCGCGGCCCTATCAGATCATTTTATATGCACACTCAAAGTGTTTTCATCGCATGAGAAACGATTTACGTCGCGGAGTCAGCACATATACGACTGCGACCGCTTAGTACATGCGGCAGTGGCCGCAGCGATGCAATGCGCATGCGCGACTGAGGTTCAAATTCGCTCCTGAATCTCCTGTAGGTAGCATATGGTCGCTCCCGCGGCAGGGAGGAGCGAGGGGAAACGCCACTTTTAACATGGGCGTTGGAGCTGGTAGAGACGCCAGCTCCTGGTTACTCTAGCTCTGGCCGTTACGCACGAATGGTCCCAAAGCAACAGGAAGGAGTTCCGCGCTTCTCATCTTCCGCATGCGCAAATTCTCGATGAAAGCAACATCCGCCCTTCATATTTGATTTTGGTGCATTGAACATTACCAAAAACACGTCATATTTGGTAACATATAACTACAAATTAAAGACGCATCAACTGTAAAAGCCTTCAGAAGATTCTTTCATGACTGATAATGTAGTCATTAATCTCCAACTAGCAAAAATAGCGATGTGGTTAGCGACATCGCGCTGCGCTGTCGTTGGTAGTGTGCAAACCCAATCTTCTTCTTAACAATACGGGAACTACAATGCATTTTGTATTGATACTAGTCCCATATATTTAAAAGTTTTAGGAAATGTATCGTGATTTTGAGGGTAAACGACATTTTTTTCTCTTCGTTGTATTAAATTTTTAACTGTTTGAACAGATGAGGGGGAGAGCAGCCTTTGCCCACGCGTAAGGTTAGGTGGGGGTGCTGCTTACTGTGTCACGTGTTAATTATCAAACAAAAATGAACAACGTTCAGTGTATTTTAGAAACAAATTGCTCAGCTTTAAGCTTGGAACAAAAGCGTGAAAAGAAGCTTGTGTAGGCCGACGCTTGAGCTCGAAGTAAGGGGGAAGTCATTCAAAGAAGTAAACCCCCAGTCATCTGAAGCACTAGCCGCCACTTGTCTGGATACTTTCACATTGACTGGATTGAGTCCTACGTTCGCATTGGGTCCAAAATTAACGAGATGCTTATGTTCGGCTACTTTGAGACCATTAAGCGCCATTCATGGAATCCGTATTCCTAAACAACGATGGATTTTCTGTATGAATGACAATATATCAGCTCCGCTGACCGCAATATTTAGCGACTGGTTGTAAGAACACTCTTGAAAATTACAGGGAGTCATCGGGCCACTCGGATCACCCATTATGAAGCCTATCGAAAATTTATGGAACATAATCGAAAGATCAATAAGTTTACCAAATTCTGCACGGGTAAGGCTTTCGCAGATATGGAAGTCTGAAGAGGCAGGACGGTTCGGTATTCCTGCAGGACACTTTCAACGACTTGTTTCCATGCCACGCGCACTTCGCAGGACAAAAGAAGGTCTGGCACGACATTGGAGGTTATCGTTTGACTTACCTAAGTGTGAATTAAACACACAATATGCAGAAACAAATTGATTTCCTATTAATAAATGAATTAATATATAAATATAAAACATTGACGACACTCACAAACCACACGAAAAATAGGTTTACACACAGACACAACATAGTGACACGCTAGTGAAATAATAAACAAACGGAAAGGCATTCCACTAAAAAACGGGTAAAGTTCAAAATTCACGCAGTTTAGAAAAAGTGAATTGGTAAAAAATTAAAAGAAGAAAACGATACATAAATACGCGAAATTTACCCCGTACAATCAAAACACGTACGTTACAAACCAACCAACGCCACCTAACAAAACTGAAAAATAGCAATCTGATGCAAGGAAAAGACAATCACAACGTGAGTAGATTTTATTATACATCAATTTAAAAACACACAACTTGCACAAAAAATTAAAAACAGTTTATATATATATATATATATATATATATATATATATATATATATATATATATATATATATATATATATATTTAATTGATTTTTCCGCCGGTACTTGACAGAACATGATAATAATATCAAAAAGAAACAACTTCCTGATGTTCTGCAAACTTTTTTATTAGTCACAAACCGGCTTTCGGCTTCTTAGGCCATCATCAGGTGACAACTGAATGTAGTACACATGTTTTCAAAGATGTTAAGCTTTACAAAGATGTTATCTTTGTAAAGCTTAACATCTTTGAAAACATGTGTACTACATTCAGTTGTCACCTGATGATGGCCTAAGAAGCCGAAAGCCGGTTTGTGACTAATAAAAAAGTTTGCAGAACATCAGGAAGTTGTTTCTTTTATGTGTGTGTGTGTGTGTGTGTGTGTGTGTGTGTGTGTGTGTGTGTGTTTGTGTGATGAATTGTACAAACATATGTATCATTAATAGTGCCACAGAAGATGTCATAAATAAAATACGAAACGCGTCTGGTGTAAAATAATTGAATTCAGTAAAAGATGAAAACCTCTTTTACTTAATTTTAACAGCTGATACGGAAGATGGCCACACTATAAAATATGGTAAAACAGTAATTTTCAAAGACATCAGTGTGGATAATGAATAAGCTGTCTGTTTCGAGAAACTTCACAGCAAAATCTCGAAAATACGACATTCCAAATCCATCCATCGCGAAATTGTTTTCAATTAAGTGTATGTTTTCAAATATTATCAAAATCGTGCATTATTACCTAAATTTTATTCTTGCATATACCTCTTTTCGTAATTAAAATTGAAAGTTGTATACTGAATTTGAACTGTCGACAATTACTGTGAATCTTATTAAAATAATAAATGTAAGGTATCCGAATTGTATCACTTTATGTACTAAGATTTGAATTACCAGTTTCTAAATACTGACTCCGGAACTAAGTTGCAGCAACGCTCTCTGCCATCAACTGGGCTCAGATTCGTTTCCAGGCGGGGGATTGGGTGCTGTATGTTTGTCGTCACTTTCATCACCATCGACACGCAAGTCACTGGGTTGGCGTCACAAAAAAGAGTTGCTGTAGGCGGGCGAACGTCGATGTGGCTATCCTGACCACCAAAATTCAAACTATCATTTCATTTCACTGAAGTGCAGCAACCTCAAAATTAATCTATGATTGAACATAATATAATATTGACAAAATAGATTTCGGGTGAATGGCATGGTGTGTGTGTACATAATATTTATGCAGTCGACTATGTTGCCATAATCAGGTGTGCTGATGTACTGCAATGGGGGCGGCCAGGGTGATGTATATATGTCCCCCCCCCCTCCTTCTTCAGGCACTCCGTCTGAGCCCATCGCGGTCCGCGCCCGGTCCACGGTTCAGATCCCGCCACCTCTCGACCGTCGTCTGGGCGTTCCCTGCTAGGTCTCCAGGTCTACGCCCAGGGGAGGGGGGGTCTCCCCTCAAATTCAGTACACTAAGGAATGTTTTATTCTTTTTCTTAATCTGGGTAATTGCTGGTTCCCAAGCTTTGCTAAGAAAATAGGCATTGTCTCGATTCAGTTTTGGTTTCCTTTTTCTGATCACAATACCCTCTGTGATGATGCAGTCCAAGTATTTCGAAGTTTGTGCTAGAACCTTGGTCTGATCATAAAACATATCATGCAGGTTCGACAGGCAATGCTCGGCGATTGCCGACTTATTTGGCTGTTGTAATTTCGTGTGCCTTTGGTGTTCGCGGCATCTTTCTTCAATGGTGCGGGCAGTCTGACCTATATATTCCTCACCACATTGGCGACGTATCTTGTAAACCCTTGATTTACGAAGACTAAGGTCGTCCTTAACACTGCCAAGAAGTGCTCTGGTTTTTACCGGAGGGCAGAAGATGGTTTTAACTTGGTATCTGCGTAAAACGTGTCCAGTATTTCCCGGATAAGGCCCCACAAAACGGAATGAAAGCCATTGCCGTATTTTCCTCAGATTTATCATCAGTTTCCGATCGTAGTGCTGTGGGACGTACGGCTTTCCGTATTTGTCCTTCCGTGTAACCGTTCTTCAAAAACACAGATTTCAGATGGTCCAATTCTTGGCTGTGCTTATCAGATCGCGTGCGAGCTCTATGTACAAGAGTTTTTAGCTCGCCATTCCTCTGTGCAAGGTGATGGCAGCTGTCCTCATGTAGGTACAAATCGGTATGTGTCTTTTTCCTATACACGCTATGTCCCAGCGTGCCGTCATCTCGTCTTATAACAAAAACATCAAAGAAGGGGAGTATCCGATCCGTTTCGACCTCCATGGTAAACTTAATATTCTCGTGCCTGGAGTTGAGATGTGCAAGAAATTCCGTCAGCTTATCTCTTCCATGTGGCCATATAACAAAAGTATCGCCTACATATCTGAAGAAACAAGTGGGTTTTAGATTTGCTGACTCCAAAGCTTCCTCCTCGAAATGTTCCATGTACAGGTTAGCGACAACGGCAGAGACTCCCCATAGCAACTCCTTCAGTCTCCTACTAGTAACCGCAGTCAAATAGAAACTATCTTGAGAACATGTCTAGAGAGGTTGGTGGCCTCCTCATCAAATTTCTGGCCGATGAGATCCAAAGATTCGGGTTACGGCACCCTGGTAAATGACGAGAGACCACGTGAAAACTCACGATTATGTCGGATTCCTTGAGCGTCAGGTTGTTGATACGTCCCAGGAAATCCGTGGAGTTGCAGGTATGGTGTAGAAATTTCCTCACGTAGGGGAAGAGCAACTCCTTGAGGTACTTGACGAGAGGATACGTCGGGGCACCAATGTTGCTGACAATCGGACGACATGGCACAGATTCCTTATGAACCTTCGGCAATACGTACAGCCTCGGAGGAACAGAGGCCCTATGGCGTAGCTTCTTTGTAACCTCTTCAGGGAGGACGGAATCATTGAGAAGAGTCGAGTCTTCCTCTCGACCCCTTGGTAGGATCGGTGTCAATCTTCTGGTATGTACCGTCATCTAGCAGGTCTTGAATCTTCTTAGTGTTATCCTGGCGAGATAGGATTACTGTAGCGTTACACTTGTGCTTTGGTAAGACCACTATCCCTGGATCTTCTATTAGTTTCTGAATAGCTGCCCTCTCTCTGTTGGAAATATTCGGTTTCATAGGACTGCCCCAGGAGGGAGACGAACAGCCGTTTGTTCCACTGTGCTGATGATGTCAGCAATGGGCATTACTTTAGGAGACGGAGCAAAATTCAAGCATTTTCTAAGAACCAAGATAGCATCATTATCCAGTTCGTTGTTGGTAAGGTTGATGATGTTTCTTTTTGATATTATTATCATGTTCTGTCAAGTACCGGCGGAAAAATCAATTAAATATATATATATATATATATATATATATATATATATATATATATATATATATATATATTTAATTGATTTTTCCGCCGGTACTTGACAGAACATGATAATAATATCAAAAAGAAACAACTTCCTGATGTTCTGCAAACTTTTTTATTAGTCACAAACCGGCTTTCGGCTTCTTAGGCCATCATCAGGTGACAACTGAATGTAGTACACATGTTTTCAAAGATGTTAAGCTTTACAAAGATGTTATCTTTGTAAAGCTTAACATCTTTGAAAACATGTGTACTACATTCAGTTGTCACCTGATGATGGCCTAAGAAGCCGAAAGCCGGTTTGTGACTAATAAAAAAGTTTGCAGAACATCAGGAAGTTGTTTCTTTTATGTGTGTGTGTGTGTGTGTGTGTGTGTGTGTGTGTGTGTGTGTGTGTGTTTGTGTGATGAATTGTACAAACATATGTATCATTAATAGTGCCACAGAAGATGTCATAAATAAAATACGAAACGCGTCTGGTGTAAAATAATTGAATTCAGTAAAAGATGAAAACCTCTTTTACTTAATTTTAACAGCTGATACGGAAGATGGCCACACTATAAAATATGGTAAAACAGTAATTTTCAAAGACATCAGTGTGGATAATGAATAAGCTGTCTGTTTCGAGAAACTTCACAGCAAAATCTCGAAAATACGACATTCCAAATCCATCCATCGCGAAATTGTTTTCAATTAAGTGTATGTTTTCAAATATTATCAAAATCGTGCATTATTACCTAAATTTTATTCTTGCATATACCTCTTTTCGTAATTAAAATTGAAAGTTGTATACTGAATTTGAACTGTCGACAATTACTGTGAATCTTATTAAAATAATAAATGTAAGGTATCCGAATTGTATCACTTTATGTACTAAGATTTGAATTACCAGTTTCTAAATACTGACTCCGGAACTAAGTTGCAGCAACGCTCTCTGCCATCAACTGGGCTCAGATTCGTTTCCAGGCGGGGGATTGGGTGCTGTATGTTTGTCGTCACTTTCATCACCATCGACACGCAAGTCACTGGGTTGGCGTCACAAAAAAGAGTTGCTGTAGGCGGGCGAACGTCGATGTGGCTATCCTGACCACCAAAATTCAAACTATCATTTCATTTCACTGAAGTGCAGCAACCTCAAAATTAATCTATGATTGAACATAATATAATATTGACAAAATAGATTTCGGGTGAATGGCATGGTGTGTGTGTACATAATATTTATGCAGTCGACTATGTTGCCATAATCAGGTGTGCTGATGTACTGCAATGGGGGCGGCCAGGGTGATGTATATATGTCCCCCCCCCCTCCTTCTTCAGGCACTCCGTCTGAGCCCATCGCGGTCCGCGCCCGGTCCACGGTTCAGATCCCGCCACCTCTCGACCGTCGTCTGGGCGTTCCCTGCTAGGTCTCCAGGTCTACGCCCAGGGGAGGGGGGGTCTCCCCTCAAATTCAGTACACTAAGGAATGTTTTATTCTTTTTCTTAATCTGGGTAATTGCTGGTTCCCAAGCTTTGCTAAGAAAATAGGCATTGTCTCGATTCAGTTTTGGTTTCCTTTTTCTGATCACAATACCCTCTGTGATGATGCAGTCCAAGTATTTCGAAGTTTGTGCTAGAACCTTGGTCTGATCATAAAACATATCATGCAGGTTCGACAGGCAATGCTCGGCGATTGCCGACTTATTTGGCTGTTGTAATTTCGTGTGCCTTTGGTGTTCGCGGCATCTTTCTTCAATGGTGCGGGCAGTCTGACCTATATATTCCTCACCACATTGGCGACGTATCTTGTAAACCCTTGATTTACGAAGACTAAGGTCGTCCTTAACACTGCCAAGAAGTGCTCTGGTTTTTACCGGAGGGCAGAAGATGGTTTTAACTTGGTATCTGCGTAAAACGTGTCCAGTATTTCCCGGATAAGGCCCCACAAAACGGAATGAAAGCCATTGCCGTATTTTCCTCAGATTTATCATCAGTTTCCGATCGTAGTGCTGTGGGACGTACGGCTTTCCGTATTTGTCCTTCCGTGTAACCGTTCTTCAAAAACACAGATTTCAGATGGTCCAATTCTTGGCTGTGCTTATCAGATCGCGTGCGAGCTCTATGTACAAGAGTTTTTAGCTCGCCATTCCTCTGTGCAAGGTGATGGCAGCTGTCCTCATGTAGGTACAAATCGGTATGTGTCTTTTTCCTATACACGCTATGTCCCAGCGTGCCGTCATCTCGTCTTATAACAAAAACATCAAAGAAGGGGAGTATCCGATCCGTTTCGACCTCCATGGTAAACTTAATATTCTCGTGCCTGGAGTTGAGATGTGCAAGAAATTCCGTCAGCTTATCTCTTCCATGTGGCCATATAACAAAAGTATCGCCTACATATCTGAAGAAACAAGTGGGTTTTAGATTTGCTGACTCCAAAGCTTCCTCCTCGAAATGTTCCATGTACAGGTTAGCGACAACGGCAGAGACTCCCCATAGCAACTCCTTCAGTCTCCTACTAGTAACCGCAGTCAAATAGAAACTATCTTGAGAACATGTCTAGAGAGGTTGGTGGCCTCCTCATCAAATTTCTGGCCGATGAGATCCAAAGATTCGGGTTACGGCACCCTGGTAAATGACGAGAGACCACGTGAAAACTCACGATTATGTCGGATTCCTTGAGCGTCAGGTTGTTGATACGTCCCAGGAAATCCGTGGAGTTGCAGGTATGGTGTAGAAATTTCCTCACGTAGGGGAAGAGCAACTCCTTGAGGTACTTGACGAGAGGATACGTCGGGGCACCAATGTTGCTGACAATCGGACGACATGGCACAGATTCCTTATGAACCTTCGGCAATACGTACAGCCTCGGAGGAACAGAGGCCCTATGGCGTAGCTTCTTTGTAACCTCTTCAGGGAGGACGGAATCATTGAGAAGAGTCGAGTCTTCCTCTCGACCCCTTGGTAGGATCGGTGTCAATCTTCTGGTATGTACCGTCATCTAGCAGGTCTTGAATCTTCTTAGTGTTATCCTGGCGAGATAGGATTACTGTAGCGTTACACTTGTGCTTTGGTAAGACCACTATCCCTGGATCTTCTATTAGTTTCTGAATAGCTGCCCTCTCTCTGTTGGAAATATTCGGTTTCATAGGACTGCCCCAGGAGGGAGACGAACAGCCGTTTGTTCCACTGTGCTGATGATGTCAGCAATGGGCATTACTTTAGGAGACGGAGCAAAATTCAAGCATTTTCTAAGAACCAAGATAGCATCATTATCCAGTTCGTTGTTGGTAAGGTTGATGATGTTCTTTCCGCCGCTTTCGGAAGGTTGTTTCTCCGATATACGTTCGGACTTGGAAGTCTGTCATTCGGTGGACGCTTTGGCCCATGTGACCCCATCACCCTAATCCCATGTGCTGTTCACCCGAGATCTATTTCGTCATGAAATACGCCTGGAGAAATTGAAGAACCACATGACATATAATATTGCTACAACAAGTAAAACAGTAATAAGGATAATTCTTATAATTTCTGCCATCAGCCTCTCAAGTATGGTAAGGGACACATAGTGATTTCCTGCTGAAAGAGTTACTGACTTTTAGCTGATTAGTGACCATTTCGGAAGAGTATTTTCATCCAGGTTCATATACAAGATCTGAGTAGTAATTAGCTAGTTAACGCAGTAGTTTCGGGTTTATGCAAATCGTCCCCGGAAAGTATTTTCCAGGAAATAACACCGTACGAATTTCTTGTAGCCAAATTTTTGGCACTTACCAATGTCTATATGCACACATTATTAAAAAGATGCGAGGAATTGCTTTTTAAATTAGTAGAAGAGCTGTTGTTTTTGTGAATTCATCCACTAAGAACATACGACATATTTTGTAGCAATAATTAAGTTACTCGCAGACTGTCACTGTTTCTAGATGAGATCATCATTATTAATTTGGATAACATTGTCCCAAGAGTAAACAGCGATCAACCTTGACGATATCTGTATTGTAATAAGAGTCTTGATCGCATAGGTAAAAAACTATTTCACCAGTTTCAACCCTATATAGACCTATAGTAGGGTGAAGCATAATATACACCTATATTAGGTTGAAACCGGTAAAATAAAAAAATAAAATAAAAAATTTACCTCTGCGAACAAGACTGATATTACAATACAAATGAGGACTTCATTGATACATAATAGTAGAAAAAGAATTATTTGCCGCTCTGATACTGGTGAAACAATAGATCAATAGATCGGCTATGAAAATCAGTGCCGTACCAGGACCCAAACTCTATTTTGATATGTAGCCAAAAGATTTTTCCGTCAGTGTATCTACATCAAATGACAGCTGATGTTAGAAAACAACTGTCTCATAATATTTACAATTGTGGGTCACGAAAATGAATTGACACAATAATATGGTACTCCAACATTAACTCTTGTACTGGTTCATCTTCTTGTATATAATATTAGATCCCCTCTCAGCAACTTCAAACTGTCCTCCCTTTGATCACCCGGGACTCGATATCTATTGTGTCTATAGATGTAACTAGAGCGATTTTATACGAACCAAAAATAAATCAATACGTTGTTATAAAATGTTTGCCAAGACATTTGATTCTGTTGTTTAGCACTTTTATATACAAGTCCTACGAAATATATTTGTCTACAAGTATACTTTCTTTACAAGTAAGAAAATAACAATGGAATACAAAATCGGTCGTTATTGTACCACATTGGGCGACGTTAGGTCGACCCTATGAATTAGGATTTATCGAAAACTAGTAATTATGACAGATAATTAAATGTTAATTGGGGTATACCGCAGCCTGATAGGCACTGCTTTTCGACGATATTCTCATACATTAAATTACTGTCAGTATTTCTCAGAAACACTTACGTAGGTAATCTGTTCCGATAATCTGGCACTCCACTGACATACTGAAAGGAAAGGCCGCTTTGCGTATCTGTATTAATTAGCGCACCGCATAATGAAGATAATTCTACGAATTTTCTCTGCAGGTCAAATCAGCCTACCTCTAATGTGGCCATCATCTAGTCAGTTAATTAGGATAATAACAGTGCATCCACTTATCGTCATTTTTAACAGCCTGCCACTCATACCACGCATTTATCCGGTTTAAGGATACAATTCTGTCATCAGAAACACCATGTTACAGTCAACAGATTATAGTAAAATTTATCATTTTTTGATCAGTGTTACGGAATTAGCATTATTACCTAGAGTCAATCCCGTGTGTTCGAATCTCGATCTCTGCACTTTGAATTCGTTGATCCCACAACATCTTCCGAGAAATGAAGTGTTACGTGTCAACGAAATATTCAAAGATACTGAACATGTTTTAAACATGAAAACTTTGAGAGATGAAGAAATTTACTTCTGTTGTGAAAGGAACTTTAAAACCACCAGGCAATGAATGTATGATATTTTCAGCCTCAGAAAGTTTATTGTTTTCACTGAAGGCGCGTATTGATTGTCAAGTGTGCAGTTAATATAACGGTTATTGTATTGGTATACGGAAATTATTAACTGTTGGGGATAAAAAATGTATCTGAATTGGGCATCTTACTCTTGGAGAGTTTCCATTTCACAATAATTAGCAACCTAATGATTCTATTTTAAGAATTTCTTTTCTTCGATATTACCACGAAGGAAAGCCACTACAACAACCAGCCATGAAAACATACTCCGTCGTAGACTGTCATAGACATGAATATCAAAAGCTGAAGCCGTTGAAATATCGGTTGACAACAACTTTCTGATTCATCACTTATGAGTTTGTCACAGTAAAATTTGTACTACAACAACACAGAGAGATTGTTCGTTTCCATTGTGCAGTTTTTGCCGAAGAGTAAAATATTGACACCCACACTTAGTATTTTTAAATAAGTCGGTAACTTTCAATTCACATACCTTCCACCACCTTCTCATTATCAAATTTGGTGACTGATACGTACTACCACATATAAACACTATTCGTTTGCATTGAGTAGTTCTGGCTGCAGAGTGAAATATAGGCATCTTATATATATATATATATATATATATATATATATATATATATATATATATATATATATATATATATATGGCCTTTCTAGCTAAGTATCATCTATAACTAGACTTATCTAAGGAAATAAAATTTCAGAATAGAGTTAATTGGTCAGGTAATCATAATAAGTAATTAAGAGCGGTCATGTTGTTATCTACAGTAAGAAGGTTGTACAAGCTTCTAAAATACATAAAACTGTTACTCACATCGTCCGGAGATTTATGAGTCCTTCGAAAACTCCTTCCTCGATAGTTTGCAAGTGTCTCACATTCGACAGCGTTCTGCAAAAGAAGAATGATAAACAAAGTTGGAGAGTTGCTTTTTAATAATGTTTATTCCTTACAGTTGCAATTCTAATATCTATTATCTTTTTACTTATGATTTTAAAATTGCTGCATCTCGAATGACTTTTTAAGTTAACATGCCATTGTGTGGAAATGACTCCCTACCCATAAAATTAAGTAATAGACCACTGCTTCGGAGCAGTGTGGGCGAAATATTTATGTAAAGAATGTTTATGAAATTAATTTAAAACACACAATGTATGCAATTTAATATGTACAGTTGATATCTGTAAAATAATATTTTCAATTGATATATATTTATGTTTCCTTATTTCCACTTTATTATAATTACTTTCTTTTTAATTTTTATTTTTTGCTATCGACGTGGTTTACAAAATGATTTTATTCTGTCTCTGCAGACAAAACTACATATTGTGCTAACAGAATTCAATAACCAATATTTTAGCAAGACATATCTAGTTTGATTATGGAGTGTAAGACGTCTCTAAGTTCTTGAAATTATGTTTAATCATACGTGATCCTCTTAAAAAGCAGGTATAGCATAACTCATTATCACTATCTATCATCTCATGGAAAATACACACAATCCATTGTGTGAAACAGAAAAAAATCTGATAACAACCTAATGAGCAGATGAAAAGCATTTTAATCACAGAATAAGCTTCCACAAGATGGGAAAAGGAAGAGGACTTCTCAAGAACCACTCAAAATTCTGTTCCCTTCATAAAGTAGCTCTACTGAAACAAATGCTAGTGACATGACAACCTTTACGGCAAAATAACACGAAAGACATTTTGTTTGTTGCTACTTCGTAAACGATGTGAATGAAAATAGATTTTTTCCATGAATGAAGTCACACTTGTGAACAGTTATAAATCCGGCAGATACGGGTTGTGAATACTTTCTTATTCTGTTTACTGCGGGGAACTAAAATGATAACCCTACTCTGGATGAAAGTGACTTGAAAAAATTGATGCACTTTTTGAAACTAAGTATGACAATACATTTTATGCCCGAGCTTATTACGAATATTCTGCTAAAAGGACCGCCAACAAATAATTTGAATCCTGCTGTGAAATGTGCCAAAATAAACGTTAAAAATGCTGAAGTTAAAGGATTTAGTAATGAACTTATCTATACATGCAACTGTGACAATTTGTTATATTTCGGTACCTCAAAAAGTGTTTTAGAAATAAAGAAGAAGAAAACACATAGGGAGACAAATTACGCGAAACAGCTCTGTAGTATGACTTGCGAAAGTAACAAAGAAGGTAGTGACACTAAAGAAATTACACACAATAACAGTAAAGAGCAAACTCTAAAAAAACGTATGTGCTATGAAAAAGTAATGGAAAATAAATTGATCTTGCACAAATCAATATCTGTTGGTCGGGTTGTTGAATGTCACCGTAATTACAAATTTTATTTATAACAGAAACTGAGCGCCCCATGTGATTGATTTACAAGGCCTGTAAAAATTATTTGCGCCACGCAATGTATTGTATTTCGCAAACACAGGGTGTGATACGCTTTCGAACTGACTATAAACTATTTTGAACTTAACAAGTGCAATCCAGTAAGTTAATTTTTTGACATAAATAAAATATAAAGTTTCCAGTGTGTAAATCCGATATGGAGGTAAGTTAATACTACCTTCCACAGACGACTATATGAGTCAGATTCTGTAACAATGCAATTCAAGCACTAAAGAAAATTAACAAAGTTTGGTACCAAAATTGAATTTCTAAGCTCCTAAGGTGTAAGCTGCGAGCTCACTTCAATTAGCAGAAACTTCTGTTTGTTACTTACGAGATATTGTAATTAAATTTTGTGCTTATTTATCTGACTGTTCCAGACAATAATGCGGGTGATCAAAAAGTCAGTATAAAACTGAAAACTTAATAAATCACGGAATAATGTAGATAGAGAGGTAAAAATTGACACACATGTTTAGGGTAACATGTGGTTTTATTAGAGAAAAAAATCAAAAAAATGTTCGACAGATGGCGCTGGACAGCAAAAAGGCAGTGACTCCGCATGAATATCGTGTATAAAAGGAGCTGTAATGTGAGAGAGAGAATCAGATGCACCAGCAGTCGCAGCATGTTGACGTTACCTGATAAGGCGCTTTTAGTGAAGTTGTATTATCAGAATGGGGAATGTGCTAGTTCAGAGTTACGATCCTATCGCGAAAGGAAGGGGATTCGAACGGGTAAAGGTCCGTTGACAAATGCAGCTGTGGCTAGAATGATTTCAAAGTTCGAAGCCACGGGTTGTTTAGACGATAGACCCTGTAGTGTCCGATCGAGCACAAGGCGTAATGCTGCTGAGACACTGCAAGAAGAAATGGAGACTGTAGTGGGTTCATCTATGCACGGGGAAGACAGCGCTCGTGCAGTCGCACGTCGCACCGGCATTCCATACACTACTGTTTGGTTGGCACTTAGGCGTACCGTCCGACGCTATCCTAACAAAATCCATGGACATCATGAACTGTTACCTGGCGATTTAGTGTAGCGGAGGGCATTTGCAGTGTAGGCGTTTCAAAAGATGGCGGAATATGAGTAATGTGTTGATGACCGACGAAGCTCATTTCACGCTCCGAGGGTCTGCAACGCCCACAACTGCAGTAATTGGGCTACCGAAAATCCTAGAACTGTCATTGAAACTCCATTTCACGACAAGAAATTCACGGTATGTGTTGGATTTAACACATCTACCGTTATTGGGCCATTTTTCTTCGAGGAACTGCGTCATTATTGTTTTGTAACTACTACCGTGACGGGTGAGAGGTACGTCGATATGTTACAGAATCGCATCATCCCCAGCCTGGATGATAAACACCCACTGGAACGTACGATTTTTATGCAGCATGGCGCTCTACCCCATATTGCTAAACGAGTGAAAGATCTCTTTGGTGATGATCGTGTGCTCAGTCGCCACTTTCGTCATGCTTGGCCTCCCAGGTCCCCAGTCCGTGCGATTACCTGAAGTTGCACGTGTTTCGTAATCGACCGACATCTCTAGGGATGCTGAAAGACAACATCCGACGCCAATGCCTCACCATAACTCCGGAAATGCTTTACAGTGCTGTTCACAACATTATTACTGGATTACAGCTATTTTTGAGGAATGATGGTGAACATATGAGCATTTCCTGTAAAGAACATGATCTTTGCTTTGTCTTAATTTTTTATGCTAATTATTGCTTTTGTGATCAGATGAAGCTCCATCTGGCGGACATTTTTTAACTTTTTTTTTGTTCTAATAAAACCCCATGTCATTCCAAGCATGTATGTCAATTTTTACCTATCTACATAGTGCCATGATTTATTAAGTTTTCGCCGCGGTGGATTAGCCGAGCGGTCTAAAGCGCCTCGCTGCGGAGCGCGCTGTTGCTCGCCGTCGGAGGTTCGAGTCCTCCCTGGTGCACGGGTGTACGTGTTGTCCTTAGGTTAGTTTACCTTAAGTTAAATAGTTTGTAAGCTACGGACTAATGACCACGTAGTTTGGTCCGATAGATTTACAAACATTTGAATTAACTTTTTGATCACCTGGTATATCTACTGAAAACGACCCACAGTAAGTGAAATTGATTTGTTGCAGGAAATAATGTTAATTCATTCGTTGTAGTAAATAATTTCAGTTGATTTGTTGTAGTAAGTGATTTCAAAACTATCAAAATGTTCAAATGTTTGTAAACTTCTTGGATCAAACTACCACAGTTATCATTCCCTAGACCTACAATCTATTTAAACCATCGTAAATTAAGGACAACACACACATCCATGCCCTAGGGAGGACCCGGACCTCCGGCGGGAGCGGCCACTCAATCCGTAGTCTGGCACCTTAGAGCACGCGCCTATATTCTTGCGGCTTCAAAACGTTTAGTACCAATGCGGCTACTTTACTTGTCATGGTACTAGTAGCGGTCGTTATACACACTCCATCGCTCACAGTTTTAAATTTTTTATTCTTTGACGAATAATGCAATATTATCTGAATTCACTATTTCAATCGCATAACCGAAATGATGTATTCTTCGTTTTCGTGGCCATAATGTCCGTAGTTGCTATCATAATTACGAATATCAATGTCTGTCCGTCTTTCCAACTACAATAAAAATGCGATTTTTTTCTCACCAGACGCGTTTCGTTTTAATGACAGTAAAACATCCTCAGTGGTCTGTAATAATAGAAATCTACAGTTTATTTTGTTTTTAGATCGAAAACAGTTCGTTAACGGAACCCGAAAAGTAGGCCTAATGTTTTGTTACTTACGGAAATTTTGTTTTGTTTTCGCTTCACTTCATGGAATGCCGGTCTGTTTCATACAATACCGCCGGTTCTTCATGCTGCGTCGTTTTTGCCACTATTTTCACTGTCACTTTTGCACTGGCCAAAATTGTTTATCACAGTGTGTGATTGGAGTGTTGCCAACATCACGAATGTAGGCCTTTTTCAATGTTTTATAGTAAATTATGTGTTGGCGTACTTAGTTTCGATGTAAGCGGCAACACTCCAATAACACACTGTGCAGGCTCAGTCAAAACAGAAAGAAACACGTCTAATCCGTGAAAAACAATTATGGGCAGTGCAAAAGTGACCGTGGAAGTAGTGGAAAAAACGACACAACATGAAGAAATGCATGAAACACACCGGCATTCCATGATGTGAAAGTAAAACAAGACAAAATTTCCGTAAGGAAGAAAACATTAGGCCTACTTTTTGGGTTCCGTTAACGAACTGTTTTCGATCTAAAAACAAAACAAACTGTAGATTTCTATTATTACAGATCACTGAAGATGTTTCACTGTCATTAAAACGAAACGCGTTTAGTGAGAAAAAATCGCATTTTTATTGTAGTTGCAAAGACGGACAAACAGTGCTATACTAAATTAAGAAATGATGTATACTCTATATTTCACTTACTTTTGTAATTTATAGCAGCAAATTTCAAGGCACTTCACATTAACACAGCTGCATTGTATTACAGATATGCGTATTGGGATTGCACTTTAATCCGTTGCATGGCACATGTTGAAAAACCTAGCCACTAAATTTTCTACATCATGACACATGCATGTGTCCCAGAGCAGACCAAAGATTGTCATATACACATCACAGCTGTACGAACTTTACAGTCTTTGCTCTAAATAACCAATGAAATCATATTTGTAATCTTTAGTTTGAAATGCTTATTTCTGCACGTTTACCAAAGTCTGCTTCAGTCCGTAATAAGCAATCGAGATACACGTCTAGCAAGTATAATGCGAAATATTTATTTTCAACTTTTTCATTTTCGAGATTGTGATATGTCATTTTGATTAACTGTTTAAGCTCTGACATTATCTCAACATATTATTTGTCACAACACTGCTTCAATCTTGTACATAATTGATTAAATGATGGACTTGGTAACTTTTTCCCGTGTCAGACTGGCGCTTGAAAATAGTGTAAAACCGAAGCCGGTACCATTGGGCCAATAAATAAACAGATATGGTCAACCATAATGACCTTCTACAAATACATCAACGCTGTTAAGGCCCACCTTTTCACTTTCATTACTTATGCATACTGTTGCCCATGGAACCCAACCTCGATGGTCATGAAATACGGTAACGAATGTTCTAGGTCTGATGGAGTATGCCTTAAGCTGATTTTAATTAAAAATTGTTCTGAACAAGTATAGTGTTCCTCGTAAATTGCACACTTATAACTTGATTCTAAAAATTTCTAATGACCTAATTGGTGTTGAATCCCCTGACAGATCGCAGTCAATTTGTACCTGTCTTACGAATTAAGAAACCGATCAATTAACGTTTAGCCCAGCAAGAATGAACTGATGACAATTATATTTCTTGGTCTTCTCTTCCACACCTATTTGTTAGAATCATATATTCAAATATTTGTAAATCGAAGGGATTTAAGTACTGCGGTTATCAGTACCTACACATACAAACTACATAACTGACTTATGCCAGAGGATCCTTTCTTTTTTTCGATCTCCTTTTCCTCTTTCCGACTATCTTCTCCTCCGCGTCGGTCCATCTCCTCCCACTATTAATGAAAAATTCTATATATCTACAAACGTCGCAATCACTGCAAAGAGTGTCAAGGTCTATTGCAAGGTACCTGTGTCGAAGACCATACGCTGCTTTCCGAACTTAATAATATGAAAACATAGTCTTACTACGCCTATCTTTCCGAGTCATCTTTCTACTAGTTTAGTGCTTATCAGCGTGCTGACGAAGTCACTATCCAAGGAATTTACGTTTTGACATGTAGGAACATTGTGATCAGGACTTTTTCTCAAATATAGACTCTCCACTGTAGTTAGCCTACCCGCCACTCACTGGTATGGCTATAAATAATGGAAAAGAAAGCAAACAGAAAGCAATTACCTTTTTGCCTTGATGAAGTGAGACTATTGCAGTAAAAGGAAAGCCTACACTGGTGTCCAAATTGAAAGTAACAAACAGCTGTTTCCCGATGACAAATCACGATATAATCGTGCTGTCGCAAAATGTCCGTACAATCGTGTTCCGCACGAATGATTCAGAACCATGCCACGAATAGCATAAGGGAACCCATCAGACAGACAAGTGTCTGGTCGGTAGCCCCACATCCACAGTCTCTTGAGTACACAGTCACAGAAGGAGCAGAAACCCCAGGAGGTCCATAACAATCATGGAAGCATGACAGTCTCAAACCGATGGGGCTCAACGCGAATCGTTAGTAGTCTCTCATATGTCACGTTTATATATACCGAATATGTATCCCTACGATTAGGGCACAGCCGATCTTGTGTGACATCAGAAAGAGAGGACTTTATTTGAATTTGGTAACGCGGGAACGCCCGCGTGGTATAAGGCGATATATCGCCGAATGCACGGCCGCTTCCGCTGGAGGTTCGAGTCCATCCTCTGGTATGGTGTGTATGTTGTCCATAGGGGGAAGTTAGTTTAAGGAGAGCTCTTTAGTGGTCAACGCCGTGTTACGTCAGTTTTCCTTGTACATATCACACATTTAGCACTTGTTATGTACCGCGGCCAAGAACTTTCTGGTCCTAGAGATGCCGTCTCTTTCCTGGTAAGCGGTTCATTGTAGGATTCCTATCACACGCTTTTTAATAGTTTGTTTTTACGCAGTTTATATTGACCACTTACAGTGAGATTGTTGACCGTGGGTAGTAATTTTGACCGTAATCTGTTCTCGATTTTAGACTCACATTTCTGGCTTCCACGTAATGGACAAATCGGGGATGTTTATCAAATGACGACCACACTCTATTGTGAGAGTATTTTAATAATGCCTCCTGAAAGCTGGGCGCTGTTTCTAAATATCATATAATCATTTTGCTAATAGGTACTTTCGACACTCCTTTTCAAAAATTTTAAACAGTTTAAAAATATGTTATCAAATATTTATATAATTCTTAATTATTGGTTCTTTTAGATGCTGTAGTTATTAGTTCGGGTTATTTCCTATTCACAGATGTCACCTGAAGATGCATCTATACCAATGTGAAACTGGTTGTGTCTAAATAAACAAGTCGTAACAGCTTTTTTCTACACATCTGCACCCGAGACTTTATATTATTGAAGTTAACTTTTAATTTTTAGATTTTCTCATGTTTGTGTATTGAATTTTATCAAATTGCATTTAAGATGTGTTTGTCCTTTTCAGAAAATTATTAGTTGAAGTAGTCTAGGGGGCGATGACTGCGAGAGTTTGGTCACTTAGGTTTACAAACATTTCAATCTTCGGCACATCGGCAACGCCGTGGTAGTACATGGGAACTGACATCTTCACCTCACAGCGTTGGAAGTGTTTGATTAAGGCAACCACTGAAGACTTCTTCGCCAGAGTGGATTTCACTGTCGGATACCTACTTTAACTAACGTCTTGAGTGGATTCGTCAACAAGGCACGCGGACGGTCCAACAGTGGCACAATGTTGTTTTTACAGATGTCCCGATCATGTTTGATTCTCGACCAATTCACACCTTGAGGCAACGTGTAGCACGATTCTGTGGAAGAGGACTGTTGTGGCGTAAGGTCAGCGCCACACGCCAGACGTAAGAGAACGATCGTGGAGAAGGCAGCGATCGACCGAAAGGCAATTGCAAGCAGGCGCCGCGCATCCTGGAGGGAGTGACCGAAGATGCGCGCCCTCTACACGCGGCTGTATCTAGGCCGACATACGTCTGGACAGCCCGTCAGTTAATGTTCGGGAATCTGTCAGTTACTAGTGAGAACTCTGACACTATTGAGAACTCAGGCAGTTACTAGGCAGCTACGACGACAGAACTAGGACAGTACTAAGTCAGAACACGGCTACGAATTTAGCAGTAACTAGGTCACAGCGCAGCTAGTATCATACGGAAGACCCCACGAGAAGCAAGAAGAGAGAAGAAACGGACTGATGTTCTGAAGTTGAGTGTTTTAAATGTCAGTCAAAAAATATCTTGTAATACTAACTATATCTATGTTTTAGATGTCAAAGAATCATGCAGCAGTACCTTTATTGATAACCAGACCAGGACGAGTTAACAACAAAAAGGCGATGAGAACAAGAACAACTGTGAAGAGGATCCCTAAAGATATTGGCAGGGGTAATGTTGATCACTGGAACACCCTATCATGACATTATGGGGTTGAATCGGCGATTTTTAACAATTGTCGGATATTTTGACGAACTCAATTGGAGTTGCAAGGTGCTTTGGAGCCAGACTTCGTACTGAAGTTCACTAATGCTCCATATCATAGAGCACCGCTGGTTGATGTGTTTTCGGAAGATACTGTAATAATGTTGTGGCCTCCTCACTCTCCTGACTCTAATCCCATATAACATGTTTCAGATACACTAGTGAGAACGGTTTTATGACGTCAGTATCCACCAACTACTCTCCAAGAGCTGCCTGCAGACATGGAATTTTGGTGTTGACTATCTCAACATAATTAGCAGAATGCGCCGTCATTTATCGTGCATGACTGTCAAAGGCGCTCTCGCCACATAATAAGTACTTTCCTACCTGTCAGAATTTTTGTCGAGCTTTGAGTGGCTAGCGCTTTGCATGATCCAAATTTTGATTAAATATAAAAGTTGTATATGTGAACTGGTGATCGCTTAAAGCCCTTAGGTGACGCCAGTTCGCGTGGTCTTTGAACAGGGAAGCTAAGACATAGAGAAGGATTTCTGGTGTGGGAGACCTGTGCTTCATAACTCTTGCGCTGGGGTCAGTCTTCAACAGCAGACGAGTCTTTGAAATAAGTCGCGTCTTTTGGGACTTACTAATATTCGGGTGAAATTTGGATTAAATATTATCGGACACTTTTGAACTTCGTCTCAGGCACAGTAGTGGGGACTTGGTTTCATTTTACTTCGGTAATTCATATCTGTGAACACAACGAAGTGCTTTACACCTAAATTATTTTGTTTGTGTAGTGACTTGTATTCATCATATTGGGGACTCGATCTATTAGAATGAGCGTCTGAAAAGTTCGGTGAATGGTCTTACGAAATATGGGAAACAACATATATACCTTCACTGGTCTTCAAAATGACCGCCACGGGCTTCAATACACTGCAGTCATCGGCTGTACAGCTGTTGGAAACGGTCAGCAAACGCTTCTTGTGGAGTGACTCGTAGCACTGGAACCACGCGTTATTCAAACACTACAATCGTTGCTGATCTTCAATTCGTCCGCTATCTTTCTCAAAGACAGCCGCCGATCATCCGAGAGCATCCCGCCGCCGCAGTCTTTCCAATTCCATGTCGTCTGGGACTGTGCTTAGGGTTGCCACGTTGAACTCGACGCTGGCTCGGAGAGCAGACCTGCCCCCCCCTCTCCCTTGGCCAATGATTCACTCCCCCCCCCCTCCCAACTGCGACCAACTCCCCCTCCCCAACCAGGACTACACGTGAATTCTAAAAGAAAAAAAAAAACTAATCATCTCCTCCCTCCCAGAAAGTATCTCCCTCCCTTCCCCCGTGGAACATTGCTAGGGGTGGCCTTCGGTTTCTCACATCTGTACCGAGTATGTTCCAACCAGTGGCGTAACTAGGACTTGGCTTTGGGGGGGGGGGGTGGATAGCTCTGCTTGACGAGCAAAATTTTAGTCAGTTTCCAGACAGACTACCATCTACCACTCCCGTTGAAGAAACTAATTCACTCCCATCCAATGAAAGCTTATGGTAAAACACCCCAAGTTTCCAATTTTTACCTTTACCAGATTGCTGTTATACGATTTCTTTCTTTTTCTTTTTTGGGGTCTGGGGGGGTGTTCTATCCCCCTCATCACCCCCCCCCCTTAGTTACACCAATGGTTCCAACTGTAATTCGTTGTCACCCGATCATTTGTACGGCGACAAGGAAATCCAAAAAAAAATCCAGTAAAATAGAAATACCGCAATAACAACTTAAGGTGTCACACCACGGAGAGCGCATTGTATGCTTTGTTTACCATATATACTGTCTTCTTAACACAAAATAAGCCCATGTACCATTATAACCGTTTGTAATTCCGCCTTGTAATTTTGTGTGAATTCTGTCACGCAGATAATCTGAAGATGCCCTGCTAAAAGGCGAAATGCGTCATTAACTATTAAAAAAATTTGCAATCAAGACGGTTTGAAGGAATACAAATAACAGACGTCGCCAATTGACACGTTCCCGCATCAGTGTTTGCTTAATAATACGCTAGCCAATTACTACCGACGCAACAATGAAATGTTTTCGAGGAAGAATAGAAAAGTAGCTTTTTGTTGCAATAAGAAACTGACATTTATATAACGTTATTCATAATTACTAGAGAGGAGCAAGCCGGGAATGGCCGAGCGCGTCTTGCCACGGTGCGAGAGGCTGCTCCCGCCAGAGGTTCGAATCCCCCCTAGGGCATTGATGTTATGTTCGTCCTTAGTTTAAGTTACGTTAAGTTCGATGTAGATCGTCGCTACATGAGCATAGTACTTAAAAAGCGTCGTAAAAATAGTTAAGATGAAGGTTACATTCAAGCCCGGAGATGAGAGTCATTGGCCCGTAGACCCGGAGAACTCATTCCAAACCCGGGGACTCCGGGCGGCGCCCGGAGATCTGGCAACCCTAACTGTGCTTGTGGACGGTCAACTGGAACGTGTCCCATACTCGATACCTTCCTTTCCGTCTCTAAAGCGTTTAAACCAATCAGACACACACTCGTTAGTCACTTCTTGAACACCATACACTTGCATTAACATCCTATGGGTCTCCGTCGCCTTTTTCCTAATCTGAAACTTAACTTTATGTTTACGCGCTGCTGTGTTTTGCGCTCCATGTTGCAATGACAAGAATTGTCATACTGCCTCTGTTAGTTGGGTCGTAGCGTGTACCGTCGTTGCACTGCAGTGCTTTGAACGATAGGGGACGCTTGTCGACACGTACTTCAGTGTGTATGAGCGGGCACTTCATCCACTTCGGCGCGGTTTATAAAATCTAGGACCATTTACCTAATGCATCTTAAGCACTCTCGTTTATCTCCATCGGAAGATTAACAAAGTGTATCATTTGAAATTATTAATCAACTTCAGTTAAATTCATGACTTATAGAAGCACATCCATCCAATCTAGCGTTCAATGCATTACTGTCAAATCTATATCTACATAAATATTCTGCAAGTCACATTGAAATACATGGCAGACAGTCCATCGTCCAACTTTTTTGATATTTCTCTACAGTTCCATTCTCTAATAGCTCTTGGGAAATAGGAACACCTATATCTTTCAGCTTTCGATCTGATGTCTGGTATTTTATTTTGATGATCATTTCTTGATATATAGGTAAGTGCTAACAAACTATGTTCGTATTAGAAAGAGAAAGTTTGTGAAAGAAATTTAGCAAATAGATGTCGTCGAAATGAATAACGCCTTTATTTTAATGATTTTGGTCAATCTCCCCCCCCCATATCATGATAGTACAAAGCTAGGGGCCCATCTCTGAACTTTCTCTAAATCGTGTGTCAGTCCCACTTGGTGGGGATCCCACAATGCGCAGCAGTACTTCAAAATAGGACAAGTGTGGTGTAGTCAGTTTCTTTACCAGAACCGTTCTCGATGGTTGTTATTTTTATCTTGTGTATTTATCATATTTACAGCAATGCCACCTCAAGAAGATTTTCCCTAGACGAATAAACCATGTTCTGTTGAGGGTGTAAGTAACCGTTGCTGTTTTGTTTCTACATTACCATCACTTGTTGATAAATTATTGTGGCAGAATAATCGTAACAATGCAAAATTTCCGCCTAATGCTTCAAATGTTGGCACCAGTAACATTAAGGAAAGGTTAGTGGTTGAGATACTCATTATTTATCAAATTTCAACTTAACAGCACATTCTGAAGAAAAGTAAAAGGTAGATGCCTTTCACCTAGTGTTAGCAACTCAAAATAATCAAAAGTAGGACATTGCTTCACAAAAATCCTGACAATTTATTTTAGAACCAAAAATGTTGTTTATATTTTAAACGTTTTGGTAATAAACATGCTCTACTCTCAATAGAAACAATAAGGATTATATTGAAAATATCCTATAGTATAAAACAACAGTATTTAATGCTTACAAATACAAAACAGTTACCTGGAAGTTATTATTCAGCATTTTAAATTTGTGTTTCCTATTAGAAAATGTACTTTTCAAAAGAATGTACTGCTGAGAGAAGAGGTAAATTATTGTCATTAAGAATATAGTTATAAAATTCCTCACATGTCCTTGAAGTTGTACTTCACAAGTAAAATTCCTTTTACTGAATACATATTCTAACGTATCCTCTTTTGTCCATTGAGCAGTTATGAGATAAAGAAAACACGTTCGGTAGAAGCATTGCTACCAGGAATAGCAAAGAAAAATTGGCAAATATTCAAAATTTCAGAAAGTGATTCGATATTTGGACACATTTAAACAAACAACATCACTATTGGTCTAGTTGAGAGTTTTCGTTCAGCACTGTAGATATGGCACATTTCTTGAAGTTGCAGAATTGATCAAACAGTTAAGCCATTTGAAGTACTTCAATTCTTTCATTGGTTGCATCCCCTTTTCAAGACAATATCTCGCATCGAAATACGGTATATGTTGACTATGAATGCAATATTTCTTCAATAGTTACATCATTGGTAGCGAACCTCGTGAAAAAATATATAGCCAACTGTGTGCAGCGTATACTTTGGTGCAATTACGCTGCACTGAAACTCGTCAGATGATGAAATTTCACCTTTATTACCAAAATGCCGGACATTTTCTGAAAAACAAACTTTCCGGCCTGACATAAATGAAAAGCCGACATGTCAGGAAAAAGCCGGACGGTTGGTAACCCTACTTTTAGCGCATCATAAGCGACGTTGGAGAAGTGAACTGTCTGTGCTAGAGCAGTGCGTGTGCCGGTGTTACGCGCTGCATATCGGATGCGTGACGAATACAACAGAGGGTCGTTAACGCTGGTCGAACACCCCGTGGCTGACGCACAGTGACGTGATTGGCTATTATGTCGATGTGGAGCCACGTGATGCAACTGTCCGAGGGCGACGAGTGAAGCGGCTTTCATTTGTCGTCTAACGAAGTCCACAAAGTAATACTGCACTAACTACACGCTTTATCGTAATTTTTTGCACGTTTCCATCTGTGACCTATTATTTTGTTTAGTCAACTACGATAAGATCAAAGTTCTTTGTAGCTCTACCAGGTTATGTAAAATTTGCATCCTGTTAGTTACATATTGGCGTTTTAGATACGGTGACCGCAATAATTATTTCTTGAACCTGTTTTGGTATCGAACAATGTAGTGTACTCCAGGAGATAGTGTAGCAGCCAATATGTTTCCGAGTGCTCAGTAAATTAAAAGTGTTACGCCAAGAAGAAATGCAGATGATTTACGGGTATGCATTGGACAAATATATCCTGCTAGAACTGACATGTGATTACATTTTAACGCAATTTGGGTGTATAGATCCTGAGAAATCAGTACTCGTAACAACCACCTCTGGCCTTAATAACACCCTTAAAACGCCTGGGCATTGTCAAGCAGACCTTGGTGGCGTGTACAGGTACACACGACCATGCAGCATTCAACATTATACCACAGTTCATCACGAGAGTGACTGGTGCACCCTGTGACGAGCCAGTTGCTCGGCCACCAATGACCTGAGATCTGAAGAATGTGCTGGCCAGGGCAGCAGTCGAACATTTTCCGTGTCCAGGTAGGCCCGTATAGGTCGTGCGTTATCCTGCTGAAATATATGGTTTCGCAGGGATCGAATGATTCGTGCACCCGGGTTCGTCATTGCTGGCGCTCCTGTCTGTGATGCAGCGTCAAGGGTAACCGCAACCATGGTTTCCGAGCTGATAGTCCATGCTGCTGCAAACGTCGTCGAACTGTTCGTGCAGATGGTTGCTGTCATCAAAACGTCTCCATCTATTAACTCAGGGATCGAGGCGTGGCTGCACGATCCGTTACAGCCATGCGGATAAGATGCCTGTCATCTCGACTGCTAATGATGTGAGGCCGTTGGGATCCAGCACGGCGTTCCGTATTGCCCTCCTGAAGCCACCGATTCAATATTCTGCTAACAGTCATTGGATCGCAACCAACGCTGGCAGCAATGTCACGATACGATAAACCGCAATCGCAATAGGCTACAATCCGACCTTTATCAAAGTCGGAAACGTGATGGTACGCATTTCTCCTCCTTGCACGAGGCATCACAACAACGTTTCACCAGGCAACGCCGGTCAATTGATGTTTGTGTATTAGCAATCGGTTGGAAACTTTCCTCATGTCACCACATTGTAGGAGTCACCACCGGCGCCAAACTTGTGCGATTGCTCTGAAAAGTTAATCATTTGCATATCATAGTATATTCTTCCTGTCGGCTAAATTATGCGTCTGTAGCATGTCATCGTCATGGTGTAGCAAAAGTTCAAATGTTTGTTAAGCTTATGGGACTTAACTACGGGGTCATCAGTCCCTAAACTTACAAACTACTTATGAGCTACTTACAAACTAGGACGGCACAAATATCCATGCCCGAGGGGGGATTCGAACCCCCGACCGTAGTGGCCGTGCTGACCGTGACTGGAGCGCCACAGACACCTCGGCCACCGCGACCGGCGGTGTAGCTATTTTAATGGTTAAGAGTATATTACGTTTCATCGAAATGGATCCGATTATCGTGTTTTGCACAACAAGGAGTAACTGTCGACTTAAATTTCAGTAAAGATGCGCACAGCACACCAGCGTTTCATCGTGAACTGTAAGAATCTTCAAAATCATCCCGAATTCCATTCCATTCTTTACAGTTTGCTTTGTAACCTTGTTTTTCTTACGGTCCATGATACGTAAACTAACGATGTGTTGCACCGTCAGAGGAACAACTAATCGTTTTTGAAGCTTTTGTGTACGTTCTATGTCAATACTGCTCCAGCATTTTCCAATGTCCAAGTATCAGTCATTCTCTAAAAATTTAGAAATCATCTCTTCCCTTTGTGATATTCGATGCTGCTGATTGTATGACATCCATCTTCTTTATCTTCTTCCTTAGCGTTTGTTCCGCCTGCTGCCAGGGTCCGCTGTGTTGGCTCGCTCTCGCCACCCTTTACAGTCTTGTGAGTAGTCAGGGTGGAGGCGTGAGATCTTGAGGGCTTCATGCATGGTGTGAAGCCATCGTCGCCTAGGTCGTCCTACTGGCTGTTTTTCATTTACTTTCGAACTAAAACCAGTATTTGCCACTGTTGTTTCGCTTGTTCTAAGGTCTTACCCGTACCAAGTAGATGGCTTTCTCTCGTCTGTTATTGGAGCTGCTTCTGATAATGTACTAACTTCATTGTTTGTGACATGGTCGTGCAGTATTATTCCCGCTATATCTGTTCCCGTAACCGCAAAACTTTGCCCCACTTCTTTATTAAAGGCCAGCATTCAGCCTCATGCCGTGAAACTGGACGGATTACTGATCGGTGTACTTTTGACTTTAGACTGTTCGGGATTTTCCAGTCGCAGAGTATACTAGTCACAGAACGCCATTTGAACCATGCTCAAGCGGTTGGAGACTTCTGCACCGGTACTTGAAAGTGCGTGCTGTTGACAGTCAGCACCATTGTTTCCGATAGTGACAGAGTTGTTTATGGGTTTTCAGTACGTTGAGCGCTAGTGCTACTTCTGTAAGGCAATCATTCAAAGCTTTGACTTTTTAGTATATCAGTCTTATCTTCAGAGGCCAGTAGCACGTCATCAGCATATAATAACGTCCCGAGTACAGGTTCCTGAAGGTGTCTCATGACCGTATCCATGACCGTGTTAAATGCAAGGGTGAGAGAGCAGTTCCTTCATTTAGTCCTGCAGTAATAGGAAAGTCACCTCATAGTCCAGCAGCTGATTTTACCCAGCTCTTCAGACCATGGTAGAGAAGTCTGACCCATTTGACAAGCTGTTCAGGTACTTCCTGCTCTCCCACAACAAAACAAATGAACTCGTGTGGCACTCGGTTCATGGCCTTTTCGATGTCATATCACACGAAACATAATATAATTTATTAGTCGTCAGAAAGACAGATCCCAAAGAGAGGTTCATTGGAAGAATCCTCGAGATGTGTACACCATCAACAAAGGTGGTAGCTTACAAGACACTCATTCGAACAGTATTTTGTTAATGCTCGCCATTGTAGGATCCTTGGCAGATAGGCTAGATGGCACGGATAATTTCCAATGGAGGGCACGACGAATCGTTACAGGTTCGTTTAGTAAGCTGAAACTGTCAGATCAATGTAGCCCAGTGGCAGACGCTTCGTCAGAGTCGTTCTGCATCTCTGGAGAGAGTACTATCAAAGTTTCAAAAGCGAACGTTTTCTCGAAACGTCTCTAACGATCACGCAGAGGAAAGGGCGTTAAACCTAAGCTTACTTCCTTTAGTTTTGTGGAGGAGCCTACTAATATACTACTGGCCATTAAATTTGCTACACCAAGAAGAAATGCAGATGATAAACGGGTATTCATTGGACAAATGTTCTAGAACTGACACGTGATTACGTTTTCACGCAATCTGGGTGCACAGATTCAGAGAAATCAGTACCCTGAAAAGCCACCTCTGGCCGTAATAACGGCCTTGATAAGCCTGGGCATCGAGCCAAACAGAGCTTGGATGGCGTGTACAGGTACAGATGTTCATACAGTTTCAACACGATACCACAGTTCAGCAAGAGTAGTGACTGGCGTATTGTGACAAGCCAGTTGCTCGGCCACCATTGACCAGATGTTTTCAACTGGTGAGAGATGTGGAGAATGTGGTGGCCAGGGCAGCAGTCGAATATTTTCCCTATCCAGAAAGGCTATTTTCCCTATCCAGAAAGGCTCGTACAGGACCTTCGACATGAAGTCGTGCATTATCCTGCTGAAATGTAGGGTTTAGCAGGGATCGAATGACGGTTTGAGCCACGGATCGTACACATATGAAATGTAACGGCCACTGTTCGAAGTGCCGTTGATGTGAACAAGAGGTGACTGTGACTTTTAATCCCTTATAGAGTTGTAGTACTCACCAGACCTTTACATCCTAGGCGACCAAGAAGCATGAAAAATTTATACGTTATATCAGCAATACAATTTGGTGTCAGCAACGAAGCCTTTATGCAAAAATATAATTTCTGGGCTTGTGAAATCTGCCAGGAAGTTTCATATCAGCGAACACTCAGCTGCAGAGTGAAAGTTTTATTCTGGAACGACCCTTAGGCTGTGGCTAAGCCATGTCTCCAACATATCCTTTCTTCCAGGAGTGCTAGTCTTGCAAGTTTCGCAGGAGAGCTTCTGTGAAGTTTGGAAAGTAGGAGGCAGGGTACTGGCGGAAGTAAAGTTGTGAGGCGGTATCGTGAGTCGTGTCGGGATAGTTCAGTCGGGAGAGCGCTTGGCCGCGAAAGGCAAAGGTCCTAGGTTCGAGTCCCGGTTCCGGCACACAATTTTAATCTGCCAGGAAGTTTCATATCAGCGCACGCTTCACTGCAGAGTGAAAGTTTAATTCTGGCAACGAAATAATATTTATTCACTTTCTGTGACCTAAGCAGACATGTTAGGAACTGAAAAACAACATATGCACTACATAATTACTAATAATTCCATATATTGACAATTTGAGCATACAAATGGAACAGCGGTCAGCTACAAAAGTAAACATACGGTTGTGATGTTCTTCACTTTCTGGACCTATTTAATATTTTGTATTACTTTTGATGTTGTCATTTTTGTCTTACGCTTTAGTTCTCCCCAAAGGTGTTCAATTGGTTTAATGTCTGATGACTGTGGAGGCGAATGCGGTTTGGTATATTGTAAAATAGCCATTCTTTTACGACAATATCCGTATGCTTAGGCTCATTGTCCTGCTGAAACACCCAGTCCAAAAAAATGTTCAAATGTTTGTTAAGCTTATGGGACTTAACTACGGGGTCATCAGTCCCTAAACTTACAAACTACTTATGAACTACTTACAAACTAGGACGGCACAAATATCCATGCCCGAGGGGGGATTCGAACCCCCGACCGTAGTGACCGTGCTGACCGTGACTGGAGCGCCTCAGCCACCTCGGCCACCGCGGCCGGCACACCCAGTCCGTTCCTAGTCCCAGTTTCTCCGCAGATTGCTTCAGATTCTCCTATAAGATGGTGAGATACTTCGATTTATCCATAATACCTTCAACAAATACCAAATTTCCAATTCCAGCTCCAGACATGCAACCCCACACAAGAATATTTCCCTCACCCTACTTCACTGATGGAACAAAATTTCTCTTCTTCCAACTTTCATTCCTTTTTCGCCACACCTTTTGCTGTCCACCATGCTGAAAGGAGTTAAACTTACTCTCATCCGTGAAAAGTACTGTATTCGCAAATGTGGACTCTCTATTTCGGTGCAGAGTTGCAAATTCTAGGCGTTTCTGTTCATTTACCCTGCTAATTAACGGTTTCTTCCTTGCTGTTCTACTTTCAAATCCATGATTGTGCAGCAGTATTCGTACTGTTATGGGGTGTACACTATTTCCACTAGTATTTGCGACATCTAATGCCAACTCCGTAGCTGTAATTCTGGGAACCGCATTCACTTTTCTAATGATGGCGCTCCCTGTTAGGTAATTTTGGTGATCGTGCACATCTAGCTTTGCTTTCGACACTTCCTCGATCCATGTAATTTCTTATTACGGTTTAGCATCGACTAAAACAGAAATGATATCGGGCGTTCCACAGGGTAGTGTTATTCGTCCTATGATGTTCCTTATTTACATATACGTTTTAGGGGAAAATCTAAGTAGCTCTTTTACGTTGTTTGCAGATGACGCAGTCATTTACCATCTAGTAAAATCGTCTGAAGATCAAACCCAACTGCAGAACGATCTGAATATCACTATGGTGTAAAACTTGGCAATTGACTATAAATATTGAGAAGTGTGAAGTCGTTCACATGAGTACGAAACGAAATCCATTAAACTTTGTTTACAACATAAATCAATCAAAAGTGAAGGCCGTAAACTCCACAACATACCTAGGAATTACTATTACTTCAGACCTAAAGTGGAAAGAACATGTAGATAACGTCGTGGTAAAGGCGAATCAGAGACTGCGTTTAATTGGCGCGTCCCTTAAAAGATGCAACGGAACTACTAAAGAGACTGCATACAGTACGCTTGTCCGTCCATTTTTGGAGTATTGCTGCCCAGTGTGGTATTCTTATCAGGTGGGTTTGACAGAGGACATCGAAAGAGTCCAGAGAAGGGTAGCTCGTTTCGTATTGTCACGATACAGGGGAGACAGCGTTACGGAAATGATACAGGATCTGGGATGGGAATCATTACAGCAACGGCGCTTATCGCTGCGGCATGGGCTACTTATGAAACTCCAATCGCCAACATTCTCCTCAGAAGGCACAAATATATTGTTGACTCCCACGTACATAGGTAGAAATGACCATCAGAATAAAATACGAGAAATCAGAGGTCGAAGGGTGAGATTCAGGTGTTCTTTCTTCCCGCTCGCTATTCGAGAATGGAATGAGTGGTAAATAGTATAATGGTGGTTCGATGAACCCTCTGCCAGGCACTTAAGTGTGATGTGCAGAGTATCCCACGTAGACCTAGATGTATAATACTTGCATGGCTCCTTCTAACAATTTCCTCAATTTTCCGCAGTTAAAATCCCTTATTACTGAGCTCAATAATATTCTTCCTCACCTCTACCGATATGTGTTTTTGTTTTTATTGCATCCATGTTACGCCATCGGCTTGTGTATTCCAATACACGTCTATTATATAAAATACCTTATTACTGAGCTCAATAATATTCTTCCTCACCTCTACCGATATTTGTTTTTGTTTTTATTGCATCCATGTTACACCATCGGCTTGTGTATTGCAATACACGTCTATTATATAAAATCCCTTATTACTGAGTTCCCACTCCCATGAACCACAGACATTGCCGAGGTGGGGTGGCTTGCGTGCCTCAACGATGCAGATAGCCGTACCGTAGGTGCAACCACAGCGGAGGGGTATCTGTGGAGAGGCCAGAGAAACGTGTGGTTCCTGAAGAGGGGCAGCAGCCTTTTCAGTAGTTACAGGATGATTGACTGAGCTGGCCTTGTAACATCAGCTAATGTGGCTTTGCCACACAGCTACTGCGAACGGCTGAAAGCAAGGGGAAACTACAGCCGTTCCTTTTCCCGAGGACATGCAGCTCTACTGTATGGAAATATGATGATGGCATCCTCTCGAGTAAAATATTCCGGAGGTAAAATAGTCCCCCATTCGGATCTCCGGGCGGGGACTACTCAAGAGGATGTTGTCATCAGGAAAGACAATACTGGCATTCTACGGATCGGAGCGTGGAATGTTAGATCCCTTAATCGGGTAGGAAAATTAGAAAATTTAAAAAGGGAAATGGATAGGTTGAAGCTAGATGTAGTGGGGATTAGTGAAGTTCGGTGGCAGGATGAACAGGATTTCTGGTCAGGTGAATACAGGATTATAAATACAAAGTCAGTTGGGGGTATCACAGGAGTAGGGCTGATAATGAATAAGAAAATAGGAATGCGGGTAAACTACTATGAGCAGCACAGTGATCGCATTATCATTGTCAAGATAGATACGAAGCCAACGCCGACAACAGTAGTACAGGTTTATATGCCAACTAGCATTGCCGATGATGAGGAGATCGAAGAAATATATGAGGAGCTAAAGGAAATAATTCAGACAGTTAAGGGAGAGGAAAACTTAATTGTGATGGGAGACTGGAATTCGGTAGTAGGAAAAGGAAGAGAAGGAAAAATAGTAGGTGAATATGGACTGGGCAGAAGGAATGAAAGAGGAAGTCGCCTGGTAGAATTTTGCACGGAACATGATTTAATCGTAACAAACACGTGGTTTAAGAATCACAAAAGAAGGTTGTATACATGGAAGAGACCAGGAGACACCGGAAGGTATCAGATTTTATAATGGTAAGACATAGATTCCGGAACCAGATTATAAACTGCAAGTCATACCCAGGGGCAGATATAGACTCTGACCATAACTTGTTAGTCATGAACTGTAGGCTGAAGCTGAAAAAACTGCAGAAAGGTAGGAAAATAAGGAGATGGGACTTAGATAAATTGAAGGAAAGTGAAGTTCTGGAGAATTTCAGAGGGAGATTTAGGCAACAATTGACAGATACAGGGGGAAATAAAACAGTAGAAGAGGAATGGGTAGCATTGAGAGATGAAATAGTGAAGGCAGCAGAGGACAAAATAGGTAGAAAGGCAAGACCTACAAAAATCCTTGGATATCACAGGAAATACTAAATTTAATTGACGAAAGGAGAAAATATAAAAAATGCAGTAAATGAAACAGACAAAATAGAGTACAGACGACTAAAAAATGAGATTGACAGGAAGTGCAAAATGGCTAAGCAGGAGTGGCTAGAAGCCAAATGCAAATCTGTAGAAGAATGTATAAGAAGGGGAAAAGTAGACACCGCCTACAGGAAAATAAAAGACACATTTGGGGACAAGAAAAGCAACTCTATGAATATCAAGAACTCAGATGGGAAACCAGTTCCCAGCAAAGTAGGGAAAGCTGAAAGGTGGAAAGAGTACATAGAGCATCTCTATAAAGGAAATGAACTTAGAGACGATGTTGTAGGAAGGGAAGAGGAAGTAGATCAAGATGAAATAGGAAATACTATACTGAGAGATGAATTTGACAGAGCCTTGAAAGACCTAGGTCGGAACAAGGCCCCAGGAGTAGATGACGTACCCTCAGAGCTACTAAAGACTCTGGGAGAGCCAGCCATGACAAGACTATTTGAACTGGTGTGTAGGATGTATGAGACAGGCGAAATGCCCTCAGACTTTAAGAAAAATGTAATAATCCCCATTCCAAAGAAATCAGGCGCAGACAGGTGTGAAAATTACAGAACCATCAATTTGATAAGTCATGGTTGCAAAATTTTAACACGAATTATCTACAGGAGAATGGAAAAGCTGGTAGAAGCTGACCTCGGGGAAGATCAGTTTGGATTCAGGAGGAACATAGGAACCCGGGAGGCAATACTCACTTTACGTCTTATCTTAGAAGATAGATTAAGGAAAGGCAAACCTACATTTTTAGCTTTTGTAGATTTGGAGAGAGCATTTGACAATGTTGACTGGAATACACTCTTTCAAATTCTGAAGTCAGCAGGGGTAAAATACAGGGAAAGGAGAGTTATTTACAACTTGTACAAAAGCCAGACCGCATTTATTAGACTTGAAGGGCATGAAAGAGAAGCATCAGTTGGGAAGGGAGTAAGACAGGGTTGTAGCCTTTCTCCGATGTTATTCAATTTGTACATCGAGCAGGCAGTGAAGGAAAGCAAGGAAAAATTTGGAATCGGAATTAAAGTTCAGGGTAACGAAATAAAAACATTGCGTTTTGCTGATGACATTGTAATTCTGTCAGAGACAGCAAAGGACCTGGAGGAGCAGTTGAATGGAATGGACAGTGTGTTGAAGAGAGTGTATAAAATGAACATTAACAAGAGCAAAACAAAAATAATGGAATACGGTCTTAGAAAATCAGGCGATGCTGAAGGAATTAGATTAGGTAACGAAACAATGAAGGTGGTAGATGAGTTTTGTTACTTGGGTAATAAAATAACATGCGATGGTCGCAGTACAGAGGATATAAAATGCAGAATGGCAATGGGAAGAAAAGCATTTTTGAAAAAGAGAAATTTGCTAACATCGAATATTAGTTTACAGGTAAGGAAGTCTTTTCTGAAAGCATTTGTGTAGAGTGTTGCCTTGTACGGGAGTGAAACATGGACGATAAGCAATGCGGACAGGAAGAGAATAGAGGCTTTTGAAATGTGGTGCTACAGAAGAATGCTGAAGATTAGATGGGTAGATCGCATAACTAATGAAGAGGTACTGAACAGAATTGGTGAGAAAAGGAATTTTTGGCATACCCTGACTAAAAGAAGGGATCGCTTGGTAGGACACATTCTTAGACATCGGGGAATCGTAAATTTAGCATTGGAGGGAAGTGTGTGGGGTAAAAATCGCAGAGGGAGACCAAGAGACGCGTATAGTAAGCAGATTCAAGTGGATGTGGGTTGCCGTTCTTATGAGGAGATGAAAAGGCTTGCTCAGGATAGAGTAGGGTGGAGAGCTGCATCAAACCAGTCTCTGGACTGAAGACCTTAACAACAACATTACTGAGTTCAATAATATTCTTCCTCACCTCTACCAATATTTGTTTTTGTTTTTATTGCATCCATGTTACGCGATCGGCTTGTGTATTCCAATGCACGTCTATTATATAAAATCCCTTATTACTGAGCTCAATAATATTCTTCCTCACCTCTACCGATATTTGTTTTTGTTTTTATTGCATCCATGTTAAGCCATCGGCTTGTGTATTGCAATACACGTCTATTATATAAAATCCCTTATTACTGAGCTCAATAATATTCTTCCTCACCTCTACCGATATTTGTTTTTGTTTTTATTGCATCCATGTTACGCCATCGGCTTGTGTATTGCAATACACGTCTATTATATAAAATCCCTTATTACTGAGTTCAATAATATTCTTCCTCACCTCTACCGATATGTGTTTTTGTTTTTATTGCATCCATGTTACGCTATCGGCTTGTGTATTGCGATACACGTCTATTATATAAAATCCCTTATTAATGAGCTCAATAATATTCCTCCTCACCTCTACCGATATTTGTTTTTGTTTTTAATGCATCCATGTTATGCCATCGGCTTGTGTAATGCAATACACGTCTATTATATAAAATCCCTTATTACTGAGTTCAATAATATTCTGCCTCACCTCTACCGATATTTGTTTTTGTTTTTATTGCATCCATGATACGCCATCGGCTCGTGTATTGCAATACACGTCTATTATATAAAATCCCTTATTACTGAGTTCAATAATATTCTGCCTCACCTCTACCGATATTTGTTTTTGTTTTTATTGCATCCATGATACGCCATCGGCTTGTGTATTGCAATACACGTCTATTATATAAAATCCCTTATTACTGTGTTCAATAATATACTTCCTCACCTCTACTGATATTTGTTTTTGTTTTTATTGCATCCATGTTACGCCATCGGCTTGTGTATTGCAATACACGTCTATTATATAAAATCCCTTATTACTGAGCTCAATAATATTCTTCCTCACCTCTACCGATATTTGTTTTTGTTTTTATTGCATTCATGTTAAGCCATCGGCTTGTGTATTGCAATACACGTCTATTATATAAAATCCCTTATTACTGAGTTCAATAATATTCTGCCTCACCTCTACCGATATTTGTTTTTGTTTTTATTGCATCCATGATACGCCATCGGCTTGTGTATTGCAATACACGTCTATTATATAAAATCCCTTATTACTGTGTTCAATAATATTCTTCCTCACCCCTACTGATATTTGTTTTTGTTTTTATTGCATCCATGTTACGCCATCGGCTTGTGTATTGCAATACACGTCTAATATATAAAATCCCTTATTACTGTGTTCAATAATATTCTTCCTCACCCCTACTGATATTTGTTTTTGTTTTTATTGCATCCATGTTACGCCATCGGCTTGTGTATTGCAATACACGTCTAATATATAAAATCCCTTATTACTGAGTTCAATAATATTCTTCCTCACCTCTACCGATATTTGTTTATATATATATATATATATATATATATATATATATATATATATATATATATATATTGCATCCATGTTACGCGATCGGCTTGTGTATTCCAATGCACGTCTATTATATAAAATCCCTTATTACTGAGCTCAATAATATTCTTCCTCACCTCTACCGATATTTGTTTTTGTTTTGATTGCATCCATGTTAAGCCATCGGCTTGTGTATTGCAATACACGTCTATTATATAAAATCCCTTATTACTGAGCTCAATAATATTCTTCCTCACCTCTACCGATATTTGTTTTTGTTTTTATTGCATCCATGTTACGTCATCGGCTTGTGTATTGCAATACACGTCTATTATATAAAATCCCTTATTACTGAGTTCAATAATATTCTTCCTCACCTCTACCGATATGTGTTTTTGTTTTTATTGCATCCATGTTACGCTATCGGCTTGTGTATTGCGATACACGTCTATTATATAAAATCCCTTATTAATGAGCTCAATAATATTCCTCCTCACCTCTACCGATATTTGTTTTTGTTTTTAATGCATCCATGTTATGCCATCGGCTTGTGTAATGCAATACACGTCTATTATATAAAATCCCTTATTACTGAGTTCAATAATATTCTGCCTCACCTCTACCGATATTTGTTTTTGTTTTTATTGCATCCATGATACGCCATCGGCTTGTGTATTGCAATACACGTCTATTATATAAAATCCCTTATTAATGAGATCAATAATATTCTGCCTCACCTCTACCGATATTTGTTTTTGTTTTTATTTCATCCATGATACGCCATCGGCTTGTGTATTGCAATACACGTCTATTATATAAAATCCCTTATTACTGTGTTCAATAATATTCTTCCTCACCCCTACTGATATTTGTTTTTGTTTTTATTGCATCCATGTTACGCCATCGGCTTGTGTATTGCAATACACGTCTAATATATAAAATCCCTTATTACTGTGTTCAATAATATTCTTCCTCACCCCTACTGATATTTGTTTTTGTTTTTATTGCATCCATGTTACGCCATCGGCTTGTGTATTGCAATACACGTCTAATATATAAAATCCCTTATTACTGAGTTCAATAATATTCTTCCTCACCTCTACCGATATTTGTTTATATATATATATATATATATATATATATATATATATATATATATATATATATATATATATATATATTGCATCCATGTTACGCGATCGGCTTGTGTATTCCAATGCACGTCTATTATATAAAATCCCTTATTACTGAGCTCAATAATATTCTTCCTCACCTCTACCGATATTTGTTTTTGTTTTTATTGCATCCATGTTAAGCCATCGGCTTGTGTATTGTAATACACGTCTATTATATAAAATCCCTTATTACTGAGCTCAATAATATTCTTCCTCACCTCTACCGATATTTGTTTTTGTTTTTATTGCATCCATGTTACGCCATCGGCTTGTGTATTGCAATACACGTCTATTATATAAAATCCCTTATTACTGAGTTCAATAATATTCTTCCTCACCTCTACCGATATGTGTTTTTGTTTTTATTGCATCCATGTTACGCTATCGGCTTGTGTATTGCGATACACGTCTATTATATAAAATCCCTTATTAATGAGCTCAATAATATTCGTCCTCACCTCTACCGATATTTGTTTTTGTTTTTAATGCATCCATGTTATGCCATCGGCTTGTGTATTGCAATACACGTCTATTATATAAAATCCCTTATTACTGAGTTCAATAATATTCTGCCTCACCTCTACCGATATTTGTTTTTGTTTTTATTGCATCCATGATACGCCATCGGCTCGTGTATTGCAATACACGTCTATTATATAAAATCCCTTATTACTGAGTTCAATAATATTCTGCCTCACCTCTACCGATATTTGTTTTTGTTTTTATTGCATCCATGATACGCCATCGGCTTGTGTATTGCAATACTCGTCTATTATATAAAACCCCTTATTACTGTGTTCAATAATATTCTTCCTCACCTCTACTGATATTTGTTTTTGTTTTTATTGCATCCATGTTACGCCATCGGCTTGTGTATTGCAATACACGTCTATTATATAAAATCCCTTATTACTGAGCTCAATAATATTCTTCCTCACCTCTACCGATATTTGTTTTTGTTTTTATTGCATCCATGTTAAGCCATCGGCTTGTGTATTGCAATACACGTCTATTATATAAAATCCCTTATTAATGAGTTCAATAATATTCTTCCTCACCTCTACCGATATGTGTTTTTGTTTTTATTGCATCCATGTTACGCTATCGGCTTGTGTATTGCGATACACGTCTATTATATAAAATCCCTTATTAATGAGCTCAATAATATTCCTCCTCACCTCTACCGATATTTGTTTTTGTTTTTAATGCATCCATGTTATGCCATCGGCTTGTGTATTGCAATACACGTCTATTATATAAAATCCCTTATTACTGAGTTCAATAATATTCTGCCTCACCTCTACCGATATTTGTTTTTGTTTTTATTGCATCCATGATACGCCATCGGCTCGTGTATTGCAATACACGTCTATTATATAAAATCCCTTATTACTGAGTTCAATAATATTCTGCCTCACCTCTACCGATATTTGTTTTTGTTTTTATTGCATCCATGATACGCCATCGGCTTGTGTATTGCAATACTCGTCTATTATATAAAACCCCTTATTACTGTGTTCAATAATATTCTTCCTCACCTCTACTGATATTTGTTTTTGTTTTTATTGCATCCATGTTACGCCATCGGCTTGTGTATTCCAATACACGTCTATTATATAAAATACCTTATTACTGAGCTCAATAATATTCTTCCTCACCTCTACCGATATTTTTTTTAATTGCATCCATGTTACGCGATCGACTTGTGTATTGCAATACACGTCTATTATATAAACAAACGACACCACTTGCACTGTGTTCACTGCAACGTCTTTCCTGCAACGAACGACAGACCCTAATAAACAAACACTGTCGCATCTATCACGCTTGCAGTGCACGATACCGGCCTGAAGACGTTGGTTTATCTTATTGTGTACGTGGACACAGGCACAGAATTGCACGTCTACCTCTTTGCATCCAGGCTGTACGCCACATGCCGCAAATTGAGGGTGTATGTAGACTTAAGTGTCCGACTGTATTTAAATTTCCGTTGATGATTCAACGTTACCACCTTACAGTGTTCTATTCACCGACTCAGTGATTGAGTCTTCACGTCCAAATAAATCTACACAGCATCGAAGTTCAGGACAGTTACCTTGATATCTCGTGAATGTAGAATCTTCTTAAAACACAGCATCTACATAACCTGCTTACAGGAATCTCTAGAATTCATTCAGAACACGTGCAGCTAGAGAAATGTTCTCTATTTTATGTGTGCGTCAAAATTAAGGCAAGAACTCGGAGCAAACACGAGGTATCTGAAAAGCTGTTTAATTTCACCACTTTTACCCTACAATGCTTTACAACAATATGTACATCGGTGCCCAAACTGGCATAGTGGTGGCTTGGAAAGCTGTTACAAGACTGCCTTTTTCGATCTTTATGTGGCGTCCTTTTATAGTCTGGCCTACAATACCATACAATGAAAAAACCAAATGTTTGTATAGCTTATGGGACTTAACTATGGGGTTATCAATCCCTAAACTTACAAACTACTTATGAACTAGCTAATACTAAGGACGGCACAAAAATCAATGCCCGACCGTAGTGGCCGTGCAGACCGTGACTGGAGCATCTCAGTCCCCTCGGCCACCGCGGCCGGCTACCATACTTTGTTACAACTATTAAAGATATGAAAAAAATTAGTTTGGCCATGTTATGCCAAGATAATTGCAGCTTTACATTCAAAATTAAGATAATTACCAATTTGCATCGATTCAAAATAATCCTGCTTTCGTATATTGGGTTGCAGATCTGAAATATGCTTAACTATAAAATACAACAATACATTGTTTGTTTATACTAATATCTAGAAAAACAGTGAAGGGCAAATGTTCCTACCATGTTCAAAAATGTTTGTAGCACTTATGGGACTTAACAACGGGGTCATCAATCCCTAAGCTTACCAACTATTTATGAACTAGCTAAGACTAAGGACGGCACAAATATCCATGCCCAAGGGGGGATTCGAACCCCCGACCGTACTGGCCGTGCAGACCGTGGCTGGAGTGCCTCAGTCCCCTCGGCCACCGCGGCCTGCTTTCCTACCATGTATAGAATAATCAAATAAAGTATTAGTTGTTTTGCTGTATACAAGAACACGGGAATATTTCATATAGGCTTAGTTAATCTACAATACTGCCCATGCTGGCAAGTTTATATTCCAAACATTTATTTTATATATATATATATATATATATATATATATATATATATATATATATATATATATATTTTTTTTTTTTTTTCCTGGCCAGTTCCTACTCAGATATACAGTACAATATATCTCTAAGCATACTATTTCACTTTATGTTTTCCTAAAGTGCATATTACCAGGTTTTAGTTTCATGGCCATGTGCTCTTGTTTATTTTGCTATTTTATGATGAAATGTTATTTGTTTGTCTTCCTAGCAATGTATGTATCTTCTCTTAACCATTACTTTATCTAGAAAACATGGTTCCTATATTACACACACTCTGAGATGACAAACTGACATTTAACAGTTGAGTTTCTAATAAAATAATTTGTTATTTGGGTGATGAAGTAGTAAACATTTAGCTCTGTAGCTTGCCTATTACATCTGAGTGTACTGATGACCAGTCTGTCGGAAGCAGCGCAGGAGGAAATCGCAGAGGAGAGCCCATCGCATTTCCCGCAGCGATGTGGTACAAGGGCCGCCGGTGAACGTAATTTCTCTGGGCAAACAACTGGCAGGCAGCTAAATGGGCGAGTATTTGCGCTGGCGTCGCTGCGGGCTGCGTTGTGTGGACGGACAGTCACAGCAAACATGGCGACGCGACGCTGCTGCTGCTACGTGTCCCGGAAATGACGTCAGCTGGCACACGCCAATGGCCAACCGCTCAGTTTCCGGTCACTGCCGAAAGTGGTCGGTCAGTTTGCCTTCCTTCCTGTTCTGGTCTACAAATTTCGGACTCAAGTTAGTCTATTAATTTGTTCAAATACCACATCATTTGCTGTTTATGACCATTTATGACTGACATAATCGGTTTGAGCCGTAAAGCCCTTTCTATACGAGACGTGCAACACGCACGCAGGAAGTCGTTGTCAGCTGTAGCGCCCCTTGCGATAGACCGCCGAACTACAAAGAAGCGTTCAAACGGTACGCATTTGTTGAGTCGTCTACTTCACGCGTCTACTTGGTTTGTTGTCAACTTACAGCAAATGAATCGCCGCGTTAACATCACTTTTAGGAACTGTATGACATATTGTGATGATTAAAACATTTGTGAAATTGCCACTGTGAAATTGTATTGTTTTCGTGCAGTTTATGCGTAGCTACGTCGCTCACATTAACGTCGTCATTATAAAATGCGATTACATACTTCCAGCCGCTGCGGTTTGAGGTACCTATGTATATGACGAACAAGCTCAGGTGTCTATACACAGACCTTTCACTTTGATAAAGCTGCTTCAAGTAATGCTCACCAAAAACAAATATTTCATCTGTTAACTACAGAATGTTTCAGGAAAAATAGCAAACATTTTAGAAGATGGTAATGAAGACGATTTCCAGTTAAGATTTCATGTAACGTGTGTAATCCATTTTTTAGTGGGTTCAGAGATGCAGCTTTTGGTATGTACAATAAACTGACTTGGATATTTTGACGGATTCTTTCGGCGGTTCTTGGTAGATCACCATATTGACATTTATTTAAATAACGGGTTTTCGTCGTAGTTTAAAGTCTGAATATGTCGTAGTAAGCCGAAAACCAGGTAACTAAGTGGAAATGAACGTGTAGAAGATACACAAAATTCTACTTTCAAGTAAGTATGATGATGTACTACCAAGAACCGACGAATAGAACAGTGAAATTTTCTCGATTTCCATTTTCTCTACGTATTCAATAAAAATTGTTCATAGGTTATATTAAATTTTTAATGTAATTCCTCTATAGTATCACCTCGTAAAATACTTACGACTGAATCGAAAACTTACGTTCCTGTGAGAAGGAGACAAGTACACTTTCTCAAATTCCCGACTTGGCTTCGTTTGTCAGCTGGGTTCCCCATTCGGTCGTCTGCGCATGCGCAAAGCACTTGCATACGCATGAGGATCCATCCTATTTTATCTACTAGCGATCGTATGCGTGCATCTTGTGCAAGTGGACGCGTCTACACAGTACGCGGACGGCGTGACCGGTGAATCATGGGTAATCTCGTACGCTCTCACTTCCCGTGTAGAAAGGGCTTAAGCCCATGTGTTATCTACATGTCCTTTACGGATATAAAAGCTACTGCTGGAAAATATAAACGAAAATTTTAGCTACAACTGACAAAATGTTCTTCTACTTTCGTTTGGCCATCTCCTTTGATCCTTCTTTTCTTTTCCAATATTCTTATATTCTTATACTTTGCACGTCTCTGCGCTCTTTTGTTCCGCTGCAAGGCGCTTTAGACCGCTCGGCCTCTCCATTGTGGTGGGAAGTGATTTCTCCGAAGGATAATACGCAGTCCCTGTGGACAACTATTTTTCCTCGGTCGAACTTCAAAATGTTCTAGAAATACGCTAGCTGTTTTATACGAGGTATACTGAAGATGTTTTTGTAAGCGGACTGTACGAAATAAAATTTCCATTACATCCTCACGGCCGTCTGTCCCTCCCCCCCCCCACACTTTAAACATTGCTTGTTAATCAATAACACTTTTCGTTGCCGCATGCGTATGTGGCAATTTTCACGTGATGTGGATGCTTTGGTTGCATTTGGAATTGGCATTAGTGTATTCACGTATTAAAGTACCATGTTACTTGCTGTTTTTTTAATGTCTAATTAACTTATAAACAGTTTGAGCGATATCTGCTGTCAACACGTCCATTTCGGATATAAAACGTACAGTATTGCTGCAAATTACAAAACTAAAATTTAAGCTAAGACTCCCATATTAATTTTTTGTCGATACAAAACATTCGTCAACGTCAGGCAAATCATGGAGCTATACTTGCTTCGGTAATTATTTAAACGCGTTAACTGACAACTGACAGGTGGCTTTGTTCCTGCACAGGGTTGACACAGCGCTTATTACAGGTGTCGCAATGTTTTCACATGTGTGTACGGAAATAACTCAGCGTTGACGTAAGTCACGACAGAAGGTCGCTGCAGAACGATCTTCTAGAGCACAATCAAAATGTCGCAACTCTGTTTCATCGCATCTATTACATAATTGTAAAAAGATATAAAAAAGCCAAGATCGCTGTCATCAATTTTTATTTACGACGACCGGTTTCGCTGAACTATGTCAGCATCATCTGGTCAAATAAGATATTTTACAAGGTCATAATCTTGTAATGTCAATCAGTTGTTATGTAACAATTTACAGTTGCAATTTACAATTGTTATATAACAACTGATTGACATTACAAGATTAGAAGATTATGGCCTTGTAAAATATTTTATTTGACCAGATGATGCTGACAGTTAAGCGAAACCGGTCGTCGTAAATAAAAATTGATGATCAGCGATCTTGGCTTTTTTATATCTTTTTACAATATTATTAGTGGATCGCCTCCTAGAACGTAAACCAATATTACATAATTATTGCTATACTCACTGTCATAAAGAGCCTTGGGAAACATTTACAATGAAATGTCTGCAGCTACAATTATATTGCTAAAAAGTCTGTTTCCGCCAGCGGTCGGTCGCCTTAACTTTTTTCCTTTCTTTTTCTCGCATAGTTCTGTCCGTCGCAGAAGTGTGTTCCTTGTATTTCGTTCAGTTCCCGGCTCTGGTTTTCTTTATTAGAGAGGTAAGTAGAAGTACTATAAGTGCAACAAGAATTGTTCCTATGTTCAATAGATCTAGAAAAGGCTTTACGACCGTGTTTCTAAGAGAAAGCTACTGTCGGTTCTACAAGTAAGTGTAGGGACTGATCACCATACAAACTTGGTCCAACACGTTTATAAACATTTGAATATTTCAGTTTTACAATATTATGGAGGAGGAGGAGGCAAACATATGCTGCGAATTAAAAATCTTTATATGTATTGTCAGGCAGCAATCAGAGTTGACGGTAAATGATTTCATGGTTCACAGTCAAATGTTTGTTAAACTTAAGGGGCTTAACTACGGGATCATCAGTCCCTAAACTTACAATCTACTTATGAACTACCTTATTCTGAAGACGGCACAAATATCCATGCCCGAGGGGGGATTCGAACTCCCTACCGTAGTGGCCGTGCAGACCGTGACTGAAGCGCCTCAGTCTCCTCGCCGCGGCCGGCTATTCGTACTGTTTATGGATAATATATTGAAAACTATATGCTGACTTCCACACTCCTCAAACACCACCCTCATGACCTAGGTAGTGCATTATGTTTCCCTTCCGTTCCCATCCTCTTTTATTCTCTTCTCTCCCACGTGAAGAAGGAACTGTGCTCCGAAAGCTTGTCCTTTTTCGTCCCTTTTTTACTTTTTCTTCATTTGTGTCACTATCGGCGGTACAGCATAAAGGTAATTACTGTCCAGCCAATCTATCTCTTTTTAAAAATAATTTATCATCTTTGATGCGAATTTCCATCATTAATCGACTATATACTGTCAGGGCGAGAGTAAACAAAGAAGAAAACAAATTAAGCAGTCTCATTCTTGGGAACCATTTCTTGTGTCGGTATATTCGATTGAAAAGTTGCAATCTAATATTTCACAGCTAGCTTCCGAAGATGATGACGCCGGCCGCGGTAGCCGAGGGGACTAAGGCGCTCCAGTCACGGTCTGCGCGGCCACTGCGGTCGGGGGTTCGAATCCCCCCTCGGGCATGGATATTTGTGCCGCCCTAGTTCGTAAGTAGTTCATAAGTAGTTTGTAAGTTTAGAGACTGATGACCCCGTAGTTAAGTACCATCGACTATACAAACATTTCTCCGAAGAAGGTGACAATGGTATACATCCTGGTGATTGAAGAAGGAGAGGGCGATCACATGTGAGATGGCTGGTGCTGAAGACCGAGGCGACTGGAAATCTTTGATTGAGGAGACCGAGGTCCTCACATGACCGTAGGGTCGTGGAGTAAGAAAGTAAGATCGGAGGTGTAAGTGTGATGGTACGAGGATCAGCATCTCCAAACAGAGAGTATTGTCTGTGGCAAATAGGAGGAACAAAAGACAGTTGGACAGTTTCAAGTAATTAGTATGTATTTGCTCACTGATGACAACAGAGTGAAATAACACTAATCAATGTGTAGCACAGCTAATGCAGTCAGTGCTCAGATATCATCTACTCTTCCTCCTAAAAGGTTGTCAGCTATAATGCTAATTTATGTATTCGATGTTCAAATGTTTGTAAATCTATCGGACTCAACTTCTAGGTTATTGGTATGTAGCGTAAAAACTACTTAAACTAAGGTAAACCAACCTAAGGACTATACAAACATCCATACCCTAGGGGGGTAGTCGAATCCCCGACGGCGGACGGCCGCGCGTACCGCAGCACGGCGCTCCAGTATGTATTCGAAATATTGAAACATTTCAGGAGTTTGTGACACTTGCGGGGAGTGACACTTGCGCGGAAAGGGAATGTATAGACACTTGCGCGGAGACCCGGACGCTGCAGGTAGTGAACAGGGTGTTCCACAAGTAGGGATACACCACCCCAACTCCACGCCCTCCCGCCGCTACCTGTGCCGTATTCAGGGAAAGGCCCACCGAGCGAGGTGGAGCAGTAGTAACGGGACGGTCGCTAAAAATAGGGTATATTACAAGATTCACGTCTCTCGCATTCCGCCCCAAAATTAGCATGGGCCTATATTTCGCATTCATTGAAAAATGCGAATTTTTCCGGTACCTACTGTTTACTTTGTACATATTTAAGGGCAGAAAATAAAGTTAACTCCCAATATTTCTGATTAAATAGTGTTTCACACCAAAATACCATTTATGACAATTTCGGATTTACTGCATTTTGAGTCAGAATTCGCATCTATATTCGAATTTATCGCAAATACGAATTTTTCCTGTCGCTAGAATTACCTCTAAAAATAAACAGCTGATCAAGGCACTAAAAGCAAGGGCAGATCTTTAGGTGTATTTCTACAAATAACTAAAACACAATTTGATCGTGGAATTATATACAATCTCATTATAAAGGTTTTTTTGTAGGTGGTTGTGAGCAGCCTTTAAATATGTTACAAATTGCATTATGAAATATAGACAGCTACACGTTATGTTTATTATGAGATATAGATTTCGGCTAATTTGAGGTCATCTTCAAGTCTCAAACAACAGGTGTTACTTATGCATTTTACCAGTGGCACTCATAACCTTTAACTGTTTACACACAAGGTCTAACGTTGTTAATCGCGTTAGCGATGAAAAGAGAACCCAGAATCTTTGCGTCTAAATGTTACATATATTGGTGTGATGTCTTATTTCGAAAGAACAGACATCACACCAATACATATATAGCTCTCGGTGAAATGGAACGGTATGATGTCGTTACGTACCACAGCATGGCCGACTAGAAACGCAGGAGAAGTGCAAACAACGTTCTCTCCTCAGAGGTATGATTATAATTGGGTTCGGCGTAGACTTCTGCAACATACAGACTACAAGGCGAAGATTACACAAAAAAATTTAACTTTTCGTCTACTTTGGCGATAGCAACCAAATTTTAGAATCGTGTCTACTATGTAAAGATTTAGCAACACAAAACGCTTCAAGTCCATAACTTCACTGGTTTTAGAGTTCTGAATTTTTAATATGTTTTAATGTTATTATAGAAAAAACAAATTTGGTACTCACACTAAAATTTTCATATGGCAGATTTTGTAGGTACATTCACAAGACATAATTCAACGGTTGTGTGCATTCATCTTATGAGAAATATCAATCATTTGTTTTCAGTGTTTATTTCAAATTTCTACATTTAAGTTTCTTTAATTATTAGTACTTAAATGTGGTTATGAAATAAATAAATTACGTGTATATGTGTAGTCTTATGCGGCCAAACTACTTAGGTCATTGGTCGCTAGAGTTACACACTACTTAATCTTACTTAAAATGACTTAGGCAAAGTACAAACAAACACACCCATGTCCGAGGAAGGACTCGAACCTCCGACCGGACCGGCCGCGCAATTTGTGACACAAATTACATGTTTGATAATATTAATGCATAGAAGTATGAAATCAGGTCAAAACTACTTCCTGCAAAAATTTTAACAAAAAAGGTTGGCACTGAGTTTAGAAAAACAAAATTCTGGTATATTGGATTTTAACATTTTATCAAAAAAGGAATGTTACTTTTTTTTTACTACAAAAGATACAGCCATTCAAATTTACTGCCAACAGAACGTTTTCCCTTCCTGAGTAAATGAGCTGCTTCTTGTAGTTTCAACACCTTTTTCTTGAATGTTCTGAATATAAATCTTCACACAGACTTCTTGAGGAGGAGAGTGATACGGATATCTGATTGTAAACCACTGCCTATTACCTTAGACCTTTTTGACTGTACTGAACAGTAATTCCGCGTATTCCGTAATTTATATTTATACAGTTAACAGGCAATGTAATTTATAACCAACTATTGGCTGCCAATTTCGCTTCATTTTTCCTGGCAGTCTTGCAACTTGTTTCTCCCTGTTGGTTTATGCCGAGTTCGGAGTAAAAATGGTTCTATATGACGGTGATAGAAAATAGAATTTATCTTCAGCATTTTTCGGTGTGTGACATTCCCTTACACATTCCGTATTTCATAAATTTCTTAGATGTATTTGTAATTCGAATACAGCCAAATCGTTTTGGGGTCTACGAATAAACGCTTCAAGTATGTAAATACGCATTGACTTACTATTAACGTTTTTTAATTGAAGGTTTAAGGTTGCGTCTCCTATTAAAAAGCATAATAGCTATTTTTAAAGAGATGGAAGTTGCGTGATAGTGGGGTTAACTACATAGCGGTCAATTACATCAACGTATCTGTGCAGGATACCTAATATATTTATTGCTTGCGCAGGTGTCTTGATATGCTTAGTGTTCTGAATAATATGCTTTTAGGAAGTATGATTGTGGAAAGTCATCGTCTTGTAGTAGCAGAGACTGTCTTAATAACTCTCCAAACATTATCACTATTAAAATACCTTTTTGTTTACAGGAGGAACACTCAACGGATTAATATGTAGTTAGAACAAGTTACTATACTGCTCTTCAGCTTTGAAAGGGTTGTGCAATTTCACTGATTTTCGTGTTATGTTGACAGTGTGGAAACTTGACCACAGCAGTGCTAGACTTGTTGGTGTGCCTGTACCCAGGAAAAGCCATCAACCGCCCCAAGGGCCCCGGGTTCCGCGCAAGTGTCACTCCGCGCAAGTGTCACTCCGCGCAAGTGTTCCAACCCCCATTTCAGCCGATTCGAGGCGTTGAAATAAATTCAAAGGTGAAGTTGAAACACTGGCTCGGGATTCGAACCCGGATATCCCGCTTCGGGCCAACGGTCACCTTACCCAATTAGGCTATCCAGGCACGCTTCTTCCCCCCCCCCTCACCGCCACCCCAAATTCTCAACTTGTACCACACTACGATGACAGTGCAACCTGTCAATAGGTTCTTCTTGCTTCTGCATTGAAATCGTCATTGCCGTTGGGGCATATATACAATTATTGATATGGCGTTTGTTCTTATCGAACTTGTCCGAATGAACAGACGGCATCAGCTGACAGTAACGGCCGCAGTATTACGAATTCGAGGTATTGAAACATTTCGTCCACTTCGAGGCGTTGAAATAAATTCAACGACGAAGTTGAAAATTTGTGCTGGGTCGAGATTCCAATCCATCTTCTCAAGTTCGGTCCAGCACAAATTTTCATTTTCGCCGTTGAATTTATTTCAACGCCCCGAAACGGTCTAACTAATATTTCGAATTCTTAAAATTACGGCCATTACTTACAACCAATGGTGTCTGTTCTCTCGGACGTGTCCTAAATGAACAGACACCATCTCTATGAATGCCAAGTTAGCAGTGCACCACCCTGGACCAACTTTGTTGTACAGAAGTGAAAGCTGGGTGGATACAGGTTTCGTTATTAACATGGTTGAGGCTACAGATGACTGCAGGTACGAACAGATGATAGCAATGTCAGAAAGGTGTCCATAATGAGGAAATCAAAGAAAAACTGGAAATCATAGATGAAGCAGTTAGAGCGAACAGGCTGAGATGGTAGGGTCATGTTACAAGCATGGGACAAGCAAGGTTACCTAAGAGAAGCATGGGTTCAACAGTAGATGGTAAGAGGTGTCGAGGTAGAGTAAGGAGAAAGTAGTTGGATTCAGACAAGAATGATTTTGAAGTAACAGATTTAACCTGAGACGAGGCATAAATGAACAGGAGATCATGGAGGAATTTTATTTGAGGGACTATGTTCCAGACTGAACGCTGAAAGATATGATTATTTATTTTATTTATTGATTTGTTTATTTAGCCTGATCGGATTAGGGCCATCAGGCCCTCTCTTACATCGGACCAGGGTTTTTCACATACAGTATGTCTTTACATTTGAGTTACCTATAACATAATGTGGAATTTTACAGATAAACAATTAATAACATAATTTATACAAGTTGATTACATGTAAAAGGATGTAGATAAAAGGTATTGACTTTACTCTAATAGGATTAATACTAGTAGTACCACTGAGACACCTTCTGCTGCTGTTAGTGTAATAATAGTAGAAACAACATTGATATTAGCAGATACAAGATGTACTTTTGAACATATCGAGACTGGTTGAGGCATGGCGAATTCTGACAGAAGGACGTTAAGAAAGCTGTACCTGGCGAGAGCAATGGCAGTAGGTGAATATCTAGGAGGAGGAATGGATGGACGTACCTGGACCGTAGGGTATTAAAGACTGACGTAATTATTACTTTGGTAGATAATCCATTAACTATCGTTTGAAGCTGGCAGTGTTATTCAGTTCTCTGAGGTAGATTGTTCCAGAGTCTGGTTCCTGCTACTGAAAAGTATTTTGAGAAACCGGCGGAGTGATGGATAGGGACAGAAAGGGTTTTGCTCTGACAGGAACGAGTAGTTCTGTTATGTTGATCAGATAAGAGTGTTAAGGTCGAGGAAAGATATGAGGGACAGTGTACGTTGATAAGAGAGTAGAGGAAACAGAATGCATGAAAATCTCTGCGCTTGTTAGCACGGAGCCAGGATAGTTGCTTATAAGATGGTGTAATGTGATCAAAGAGACGGATGTTACATATATATCGAATGCAGGCATTCATGATTAGTTCCAGACGTGGTGAGCTTTCCCAAGAAAGACCTTGCAAGATAACATCACTGTAATCAATAATTGGAATTACAAGTGTTTGTATAAGTTTCTTTTTAAGATCGAGAGGAAAAAACTTCTTATATCTCTGTAGGGCATGAAGAGATGCTGATGCCTTCCTACACACGGCGGCTGTGTGCTCAGCCCAATTTAGTTTGTCGTCTATTATCACTCCCAGACGTTTTGCCGAGGGCGAAAAATAGATAGGTGTGTCATTTAATATTAATGATGTTTGAGATTCGCGGTATTTGTGGTTAATGAGCCTAGGATGACCTACCAGAATCGCTTGTGTTTTACTTGGATTGAGCTTTAATCCTATATTCTCTGCCCACTTTGATAGTGCACATAGGTCAGAATTAAAATTTTCGATTGCTGTCTTCAGGTTTTTTGGTTTTGCACTTAAAATGCAACTGGAGGTCATCGGCAAACATGTGGTATTTACAAAAGGACAAGACCGATGATACGTCATTGACGTACAATGAAAAGAGAAATGGACCTAATACCGAGCCCTGTGGTACGCCTGATAGTATTTTTCTCCACTGTGACTTTTCGGTGCCGGGCATGACGCACTGGTCTCTAATGAGCAACCAGCGTCATTACCAAATGCGCTAAGCCACGACGGCGGTACACTCGGCCACACAAACATGCTCCCCATCCAGACCAAACTTCCATTTTTTTACACTTGCCTAAAGCCCTTGGTTCTTACAAATGTTTAGTGTGATTCCCGCGATGGAAGACTATAGTAAAAGTAAAATTTGATACTACATTTCCAAAGTATTATTAGTTTAACACAAAAAGAAAACCTTTCCTGTAGTGAATATAGTCATAACACCCCCATTCTCTCCACTGTAACTTTTATCTGTCGCATTAAATGTAGGTTATTTCTGACTATTTCTTTATTTTTCTACGAGGGTTTGAACTTAAGTAGTGGCAACACGAAGAGTTAGACATGATTTGACAGAAATGCAGAAATGGATGATTTGATTCCGAAGATGTAGGTACCTCCTCGTAGTATCATCAGCTTCAGAACTGTTCCAGTGATTCTACATTCGCACCATCAACAGAACAGACTCTGCTAACGGTATACTACGCCTTCCACATCGCTGTCAACGGTTTCTACACAATGCCGGTGTCTAATATGAGGGACAGTAACAGGTGCAAACTTGTATCGGTTGTGAATAAATAGTTGCAATTATTAAGTTCAAATGTTCAAATGTTTGTAGAGTCTATGGGACTTAACTACGGGGTCATCAGTCCCTAAACATACGAACTACTTATAAACTAGCTAATACTAAGGACGACACAAATATTCATGCCCGAAGGGGGATTCTAACCCCCGACCGTAGTGGCCGTGCAGAGCGTGACTGGAGCGCCTCAGTCCCCTCGGCCACCGCGGCCGGCCCATTATTAAGTTCCAACTCTCGTATGTATAAGACTAAGGTATAATGCACGACTTGTAGCTGCCAGATTAGAGACCGTAGCATCTTTCCGGTACTCGTGATTTCTGTTCACACGTATGGGCCTCATGTTACTGTACTGCTAAATTGTTGTGGGGAGTGGGGGGAAGGACTCGAGCCGTATCTCACCCAATCTCTCGGGGGGGGGGGGGGGGGAGAGGGGGTCATGTCTGAAAAATCATGTAATTTTTCCCGCAAGAAACAGTATGAAATTGTGAGAAAAGTGAGTTCAATCAAGTAAAACATGTTTATCCTCTAACATGAAACCTATGCTGTTGAGATTTTTATTCTACTCTTCCAACTATTTATAGTGTGCAATGGACTGATCAGACAATTTACTGTATCGGTGGCTCCTGCGAGGAAAACATTAACAGCATGTCATGTAGGTCAGAAAGATGCTCCTTGATACCTACAATCGGTGACACATTATCACTTATGTAAAGATAGACGTAGGTGACATCTCCTGTAAGAAATAAATATTAAAATTAACTCAGTGTAACCAGTAAGGATCAGTTTGGGTACTAAAGTGATGTCGCTAGTTATTGAAATAAAAAACTGATTATTTTTGTTTATTATTAAGAAAACTCAAATTAATAAAGAAACAAATTAAATGTTTTAATTTCCAAGTTCTGGATAGGTTATCAAGATAGATGAGTTGTATAAATTTCAAAATAAAATTAAGTTGGTAGAATGGCTGAATATCCATGCCTACTTGACTCTAAAATTAACTCAATTTCGTCAGTTTAAGTTCAAGGCTGTCAAAATGTCAAAAATATTACGCAACGGTAAAAAAATTAAAAAAGTGTTTGTTATTGCTGGTCTGGGATGGGTGGAGTTCGCCTAAAGCATTCGCAGACAGTACCGTTAACTGTGCCGACGGCTTCTAGCTGCATCTTTGCTGAAATCAAAACTAAATATTATCTGTCTTGATCGACTACTGCCGATCGCACTGTCCCTGTGTCTTTATGAAGTCAAGAATGATCTATAAATGCTACTCTGGCTATAAATTGACGTGGTATTTCAGTAGCAGACTAATCCACCATGTTGCCACTCAAAAATGCACTCGCAAGCATTAACTATTGCACTATGTCTATGTTCACACTGGATATGAAGTATATCGGTCAACACTATGAACATGCCACAATCCTTAGTACTCTCCACTGGTGATTCGTTACGATCCGCCCCATGAGAGAGGTGCTCCTTCAGTGCAGTACTGGAGTCTTTATCGCCTCTCCGCAAAAAAAAAAAAAAAAAAAAAATAAATAAATAAATAAATACATAAATAAATAAATATCTCTGTAAGAGTGTTTCACCGCCAGCGACAACACACCCAGCCGCTGTGGGTGAGAGAGCGAGTCTGCCTTAATTTTTCTCGTTCTGCTTGTGTAACTCTTCTGATGTCACTGGTGCTTCCCCGCCAGTGGCTTGCCTATCAGTCGGATAGTGCGCCTTAAAGCACCGTATGGTTTGGCAGCCAATAGTGAGTCAGCTAATGTCTCGTTAGGCACTCCCTCTCAGACTTGACAGTGCCAGTTGGAATTCGTGTTCCACCTGTGTCCTAAAAGCTTCAAGTACACACCTTTCGTTGAGAGCGGTACTGTGTCTTTTAAAGGATTTTTAAAGAGCCCGTATTTCCCCTCGCCCTGGGCGAGGAAGTGGGGTGAGGAGGCTTCCGCCCAATTGTGTATTGCCACGTGGGAGCCTTGCCGCACTTTAGAAAAACGAGTGTTTGTGCACTAGTACGCAACAGCCTTGATTTTCTTGTTACACTTACGACACGATCTCGTAATTGGCATATCAAACTGTAATTATTATCACTGAAAATGCCAGTAACCCATCGAGTTTATATTCAAAAGATTGTCTTCATGAGTGGAATGTGATTTTGATGTCGAAATATGGAGGAAATGACAGTGAGTAAAACTTGACTCCTTACACATATTAATAAATTCTACACAATAATATTTATGGTGGTTTTATGGACGACAATAGAAGAACAGTAGCCTTGAGTAAAAGTAATAAAGAAATAATTTTTTACAGTAAATGCAACTCAATCAAGCAGAGATTTTATACAAAAATAAGTACAAAACATTGCCAGGATGGAGAGGCAAATCTCACGACATCTCACCAAGGACTGATGGAGGGTGAGGGTGGAATAAAACGCCAAAATCGCCTAACGTAATAAATGAGTGCTCTGTTCTGTAAGGTAACTGGAGGGAATAAACAAAATAGTAGAGGGACATAACATGGACAAATAATATGTAAACATATACTGTGTGTGTAAAGCTCAGTGGCATTTCCGTTACATTAAACTGCATTCTTTTTTCACGTAACGATACTGTACTACTATGTGCTACGACAAGCACTATTGGACTGAGACTTGAAGTAAACAATTGCACCACTGGCAAATAACTGCTTCCTCGCTACTCTTTCGCGGTTCCTGGTTGTTTTATTTGGTTTAGCTGGAAACGGTTCAGAAAAGGGCATATGTTTATTACAAGTTTTGGTTCTCATTAGGTTACGGTAGTAACACTAAAAGTGGGCCTTTGTGATCGCTTTTTGAGAGTTCGAAATTTAAATGAAAATAACGGCTTAACCGTTCATCAGACGAAAACTGAATATAGAAATTTGTAGAGGAGAAAAGTCGCTGCAATTTTGAAGTCTTATTATTATTATTTTTTTTTTTCATTTGTCGCACCGTTTAAGAGATAATTGCAAAACCAACGGTGCTTTGTTTGGCATTATAACGTGATCCCACTTTTTAGGTCGTGCCGTTCAAGCGATCGGCACCAAATTTTACAGACATTGTTTTTGGTCGCCAGCGACCTTAACGTACCTTTCGGAAACGCTTTGGACAAAAAATAAGTTAGTAACACTAAAATAGACCGTTTGTGGAGGCCTTCTGACTGCATGGAATTCAACTACAAATAACGCATTAATCAGCCATCTGAGACGAAAATTGAATAAACAAGTTGGTAGAGCATTAAATACTCTACAAGTCTTTTTTTCCTCAAAGCTCAACCGTTTCATAGATATTTGCAGAAGTAGTAGTGATTCAACACTGTAATCTGGTTTTATGCAAACCATTATGTGGAAATATAGTAAACATTTAAAAAAAGGACAAACTACCATGACAAGACAGGTTATAACATTTTAAAAGAAAGGGTTAATTAAAATATTGAAGAGATATTAATATAAGAGTTTGAAGAGGTAAGAGTCAAAAAGAAAAAGAGATATGTTTGTCAAAGTTAAACTCTGAAATATATAATTTTGCTTTTGTGTTATTATACGGTCAGATAGAGTTTGATGTGTTGAGTGCATAGATATTTTCACGGTATAGAGTCGCACTCGTTGTTGTTGTTGTTGTTGTGGTCTTCATTCCGGAGACTGGTTTGATGCAGCTCTCGACAATACACTATCCTAAGCAAGCCTCTTCAACTCCACATAAGAACGGAAACCTATATTTGTCTGAATCTGCTTGCTGTAGCCATCTCTTGGTCTTCCTCTGCGGTTTTTACACCACACACTTCCCTACAACGTTAAATTCACAATTCCTTGATGTCTAAGAATGTGTCCTACCAATCGATCCCTTCTTTTAGTCAAGGTATGTCAGAAATTCCTTTTCTCCCCAATTCTGTTCAGTACCTCCTCATTAGTTACGCGATCCACCCACCTAATCTTCAGCATTCTTCTGTAGCACCACATTTCAAAAGCCACTATCCTCTTCTTGCCCGCACTGTTTAACGTACATGTTTCACTCCCATACAAGGCAACACACCACACAAATGCCTTTAGAAAGGACTTCCTTAGTCTTAAATCAATATTTGATGTTAACAAATTTCTCTTTTTCAAGAACGCTTTTCTACCCATTGCCATTCTGCATTTTATATCCTCTGTACTGCGACCATCATTTGTTATTTTACTGCCCAAGTAACAAAACTCATCTACCTCCTTTATTGTTTCGTTACCTAATCTAATTCCTTCAGCATCACCTGATTTTCTTAGACTGCACTCTATTACCCTAGTTTTGCTCTTGTTAATGTTAATCTTATATGCACCTTTCAGCACATTCTCTATTCCGTTCAACTGCTCTTCCAGGTCCTTTGCTGTCTCTGACAGAATTTACTATGTCGTCAGTAAAACGCAACGTTTTTATTCCTTCACTCTGAACTTTAATTCGTTCTCCAAATTTCTACTTGCTTTCCTTTATAGCTTGCTCAAAGTACAAATTAAATAACATTGTAGAAAGGTTACAACCCTGTCTTACTCCCTTCCCTACCACTGCATCCCTCTCATGCATTTCCACTATGAAGACCGCTGTCTCGTTTTAGTTCAAGTTGTAAATAACCTTACGCTCCCAATATTTTACTCCTGCTTGCTTCAGAACTTGAAAGACTTTACTCCAATCAACATTGTCAAACGCCTTTTTCAAATCTACAAAAGCTAGATATGTAGGTTTGCCTTTTCTTCATCTATCTTCTAGGATAAGCCGTAAAGTGAGTATTGTCTCCCGTCTTCCTTTTTTTCCTGAACCAAAACTGATCTTTCTTTGGAATGGGGATTATAACATTTTTCTTAAATTCTAAGGATACTTCGCCTGTCTGATACATCTTGCACACCGGATGAAACAGTTTTGTCATGGCTGTTTCTCCCAAAGACTTCAGTAACTCTGAGGGAATGTCATCTACTCCATGGGCCTTGTTTCGACTTAGGCCTTTCAGTGCTCTGTCAAATTCATCTCTCAGTATAGTATCACCGATTTCTTCCTCTTCTACTTCTTCTCCCCTTCCTACAATAGAGCCTATCTCTATACTCTTCCCACCTTTCAGCTTTACCTTCTTTGATGAGAACTGATTTTTTATCTGTGTTCTTGATATTCATAGAGCTGTTTTTCTTATCTCCAAATATCTCTTTTATTTTTCTGTAGGCTGTATCTATTTTCCACATCCTTGCATTTGTCTTCTAGCCAATCCTGCTGAGCCATTTTGCACTTCCTGTCAGTCTCAATTCTTAGTCGTCTGTACTCCATTTTGCCAGTTTCATTTACTGCATTTTTATATTTTCTCCTTTCATCTATTAAACTTAGTATGTCCTGTGATATCCACGGATTTTTGTAGGTCTTGCCTTCCTACCTATTTTAACCTCTGCTGCCTTCACAATTTCATTTTTGTCAATGCTAGCCATTCCTCCTCTACTGTTTTATATTCCCCCGTGTCTGTCAATTGTTGTCTAAAGCTATTCTGAAATTCTCAAGAACTTCAGGTTCCTTCAGTTTATCCAGGTCTCATCTCCTTACTTTCCTACCTTTCTGCGATTTTTTCAGTTTCAGCCTACAATTCATGACCAATAAGGTATGGTCAGAGATTATATCTGCCCCTGGGTATGTCTTACAGTTTAAAAACCTGGTTCAGAAATCTATGTCTTACCATTATAAAATCTATCTGATATCTCCCCGTGTCTCCTTGTCTCTTCCACGTATACAAACTTCTTTCTAGATTATTAAACGAAGTGTTTGTTATAACTAAATTATTTTCCGTGGATGTTTCATTCCTTTTGCCCAGATCATATTCACCTACTATCTGCCCTTCCCTTCCTTGTCCTACTACCGAATTCCATTTTCCCATAACAACTAAGTTTTCCTCTTCCTTAATTGTCTGAATAATTTCCTTTAGCTCCACATATATTTCTACAATCTCATCATCGGCAGAGCTAGTTCGCATATCGTCCATAAATGATTACAACTGGATTTGTTCTGAAGGTATTCATTGTGATTCAATAGCCATGCTAGGCACAGACTTTGATAAATGTCACTTTAAAGTTTTAACGGGTCTCGGACTTTTATTATACTCAGATCTTCACTCCATTTTTATTTACTTTTATATTATTCATATTTTTATTATTTTTTGTCATAAATATTTGCAAACAAATCGCAAAATTACAGGAAAATCTAAAGTGGGTCATAAAACGCGCATGTATAATTTTTCTTCTTCTGAGATGCACCAGTAATATCACCCCTCAAAGCATGTACCTTTCATGGTGACTCATCTAGTATACTCCTCCATGTCACCGTTTAAGCATATTTTAAATACAATTGTTGCATTGAAACGATACTGTCGTATCATTCCATTTGACTTCCTTCAATTGTTACGTGTTTCATGCAAGACACGATATTGTGTGCACATTACTTTCTGATTTTATTTTTGTGTTTGACCTTCCGTGCCATCTTAATCATCCATTTCGGGGCTACTGCTAGGAGCAGTGGAGACAATAATGCATGTTGATTACTATTGCTATTGTAATTACGGGCATAATGAGCTTTGCTCCACAGCACCCATTTCCCCTTACTAGGAAGTGTGTGTATGTGTGTGTGTGTGTGTGTGTGTGTATGTGTGAGGCTGCAGCCGGGAAGGCAGAGATGCTCATAGTTAGAAGGTTAGCTAACTTTTCTTCTGTACTGGTCAGAGAGGTCTCCTCGGTGAACGTGGTGGACAGGTATCTGTGATTTGCGATTCCTCCACGATTCGCAAGTTGGCAGGATGGTCTCTTTAGGTGACTGGCCAATTGCAGCACGTCTCCGGCCAAGTTGAGCGGGAAGGGCGGTTACGCGAGAGGGCAGCCATAATTCGGCAGAATGTTTCCTGGGCTGGCTGAGGACGGACGTGAGTATGTTGGTCTTCGAGGGTAATGTGTTTGGAAGTGTGTGCGATTTGTGACAATTTTGGAACAGATTAGCAGCGAAATGCTTCAGTAAATGCACAATGTTAGGAGAAGTCCAATTTCTATATTTTTGGGGAGTGTTTCCACGGAATTAGGACGAGTTCTGTTCTTTGCAGATTAGGCTTAGTTAATGTGGGGATCTCTTGCGTACCAAGTTGGCTTATTTCAATATAGTTAGGGTGGGAAGTGGAACGATTTTCGCTTTGTCGATATGAGATTCTACTATGTACGCGGAGGAAATTTGATAATGAAATGTCATGTGGCTTTGTTTATCGTTTTATCGTCCACTTAGATTCACGTGCTGGTACCCATGCGAGACGGTGGGCCAAGATACAGAAAGAGAGGTGGACGTAAAACTCTCATTATCGGATTTAAAGTAACTGCAACAGTTAGATAGTGAGTAGTAGGTATCCGTGACATTCTATGTGATGAATTATTTTGTGGCGAATTTCTTTGTGGCACTTTAAATTTACGTGTGTGTCGCCACGTGGGTAGTACATCATGGCACTACGATTGTGGAATCCAGCCAGTAAACAAAGAGGGTGAAAGCTTTCGGTCCCTTTCTTAATCCCTGCATCAGATATTAATTGTATACCAAATGTTTTAACAGAAATGCCCCATAATATTTCTTGCTTAATTGAGTAACAACAAGATCTGTAAATAAATGTATAATTGTTAAAAGGGAAACTGCTTTCTTTATACTAATTCCCCGCCCTTGTTTGTATGCATAATATTCAGATAGGAAATCATGTGAGGCACATCCATTGAGGTAAGCTACTGCCACCGCTATCCAATTAGTTGCCATAGGTTCCGCAAGGCGAATCCCGTTGCGCGTCATTTATTAAATCAGGGCACTAAGATCTGCTTTAACATCTTTTTATACCCGGAACAGGGTGGCAACGGATAGGAAAGCTTACAGAATCTCCATTTTATTTCCTAATGTCTGTTGGCTGAAAAGTGGATTGATTGTTACGCTGCCATGTGGTTAGCGGGGGGGGGGGGGGGGGTAAAGTAACATTTAAAAAATGTTCCTTCAAACCGTCTTGATTGCAAATTTTTTATTAGTTAATGACGCCTTTCACCCTTTAGCAGGGCATCTTCAGATTATCTGCGTGACAGAATTTACACAAAATTACAAACGGTTATAATGGTACATGGGCTTATTTTGTGTCAGGAAGACAGTATAAATGGTAAACAAAGATTACAATGCGCACTCCGTGGTGTGACACTGTAAGTTGTTACTGCGGTGTTTCTATTTTTCTGGAATGTTTTTTGGATTTTCTTGTGGCCCTACAAATGTTCGGGTTACAACGAATTACATACTCGGTAAAGATGTGAGAAACATAAAACCGATTTTTAAGATTATGTTCCTCACATCTTTACCGAGTATATTCCAACTGTAATTCGTTGTTACCCAAACATTTGTAGAGCCACAAGTATAGTGACCGAAGGTCGGACTGGGTCGGGAGCGATTAGCGACGACCGACCGATCAAGCGTCGCCGCTAACGAGAAACACTCCACGAAACCACAGAGACGACAAACAATGACAACAATCGAAATCAAAGATCAAAACGCAAGCCAATCGGAACCGTGACGGAGCAGAGTACGAAGCCTGATAACCACTGAATATCGGAAGTAAACTGAGCGCAGTCAACACAAGACTGAGGAGCGAGCTTTTTTTTTTTTTTTTTTTTTTTTTTTTTTTTTTTTTTTTTTCCTTTATTGTTAATTTCACTCCGACTTTCGTCGGCGGGCTGGCAGCAGCATCAGCGCTGCTCTTCAGCCGAGAGAACAGACACATGACAAGCGAGATAAAAGGAACAAAGACATGAAGTTAAAAACAATGAGTATAAAAACATGGTACGGAGGAAAAGTGGAAGACTTACAAACTGGACATCGGAGACAATACTGCAGACTTAAGACACATGAACAAGAGAGACTGACACACATGTGTGTGTGTGTGTGTGTGTGTGTGTATGTGTGAGGCTGCAGCCGGGAAGGCAGAGATGCTCATAGTTAGAAGGTTAGCTAACTTTTCTTCTGTACTGGTCAGAGAGGTCTCCTCGGTGAACGTGGTGGACAGGTATCTGTGATTTGCGATTCCTCCACGATTCGCAAGTTGGCAGGATGGTCTCTTTAGGTGACTGGCCAATTGCAGCACGTCTCCGGCCAAGTTGAGCGGGAAGGGCGGTTACGCGAGAGGGCAGCCATAATTCGGCAGAATGTTTCCTGGGCTGGCTGAGGACGGACGTGAGTATGTTGGTCTTCGAGGGTAATGTGTTTGGAAGTGTGTGCGATTTGTGACAATTTTGGAACAGATTAGCAGCGAAATGCTTCAGTAAATGCACAATGTTAGGAGAAGTCCAATTTCTATATTTTTGGGGAGTGTTTCCACGGAATTAGGACGAGTTCTGTTCTTTGCAGATTAGGCTTAGTTAATGTGGGGATCTCTTGCGTACCAAGTTGGCTTATTTCAATATAGTTAGGGTGGGAAGTGGAACGATTTTCGCTTTGTCGATATGAGATTCTACTATGTACGCGGAGGAAATTTGATAATGAAATGTCATGTGGCTTTGTTTATCGTTTTATCGTCCACTTAGATTCACGTGCTGGTACCCATGCGAGACGGTGGGCCAAGATACAGAAAGAGAGGTGGACGTAAAACTCTCATTATCGGATTTAAAGTAACTGCAACAGTTAGATAGTGAGTAGTAGGTATCCGTGACATTCTATGTGATGAATTATTTTGTGGCGAATTTCTTTGTGGCACTTTAAATTTACGTGTGTGTCGCCACGTGGGTAGTACATCATGGCACTACGATTGTGGAATCCAGCCAGTAAACAAAGAGGGTGAAAGCTTTCGGTCCCTTTCTTAATCCCTGCATCAGATATTAATTGTATACCAAATGTTTTAACAGAAATGCCCCATAATATTTCTTGCTTAATTGAGTAACAACAAGATCTGTAAATAAATGTATAATTGTTAAAAGGGAAACTGCTTTCTTTATACTAATTCCCCGCCCTTGTTTGTATGCATAATATTCAGATAGGAAATCATGTGAGGCACATCCATTGAGGTAAGCTACTGCCACCGCTATCCAATTAGTTGCCATAGGTTCCGCAAGGCGAATCCCGTTGCGCGTCATTTATTAAATCAGGGCACTAAGATCTGCTTTAACATCTTTTTATACCCGGAACAGGGTGGCAACGGATAGGAAAGCTTACAGAATCTCCATTTTATTTCCTAATGTCTGTTGGCTGAAAAGTGGATTGATTGTTACGCTGCCATGTGGTTAGCGGGGGGGGGGGGGGGGTAAAGTAACATTTAAAAAATGTTCCTTCAAACCGTCTTGATTGCAAATTTTTTATTAGTTAATGACGCCTTTCACCCTTTAGCAGGGCATCTTCAGATTATCTGCGTGACAGAATTTACACAAAATTACAAACGGTTATAATGGTACATGGGCTTATTTTGTGTCAGGAAGACAGTATAAATGGTAAACAAAGATTACAATGCGCACTCCGTGGTGTGACACTGTAAGTTGTTACTGCGGTGTTTCTATTTTTCTGGAATGTTTTTTGGATTTTCTTGTGGCCCTACAAATGTTCGGGTTACAACGAATTACATACTCGGTAAAGATGTGAGAAACATAAAACCGATTTTTAAGATTATGTTCCTCACATCTTTACCGAGTATATTCCAACTGTAATTCGTTGTTACCCAAACATTTGTAGAGCCACAAGTATAGTGACCGAAGGTCGGACTGGGTCGGGAGCGATTAGCGACGACCGACCGATCAAGCGTCGCCGCTAACGAGAAACACTCCACGAAACCACAGAGACGACAAACAATGACAACAATCGAAATCAAAGATCAAAACGCAAGCCAATCGGAACCGTGACGGAGCAGAGTACGAAGCCTGATAACCACTGAATATCGGAAGTAAACTGAGCGCAGTCAACACAAGACTGAGGAGCGAGCTTTTTTTTTTTTTTTTTTTTTTTTTTTTTTTTTTTTTTTTCCTTTATTGTTAATTTCACTCCGACTTTCGTCGGCGGGCTGGCAGCAGCATCAGCGCTGCTCTTCAGCCGAGAGAACAGACACATGACAAGCGAGATAAAAGGAACAAAGACATGAAGTTAAAAACAATGAGTATAAAAACATGGTACGGAGGAAAAGTGGAAGACTTACAAACTGGACATCGGAGACAATACTGCAGACTTAAGACACATGAACAAGAGAGACTGACACACATGTGTGTGTGTGTGTGTGTGTGTGTGTATGTGTGAGGCTGCAGCCGGGAAGGCAGAGATGCTCATAGTTAGAAGGTTAGCTAACTTTTCTTCTGTACTGGTCAGAGAGGTCTCCTCGGTGAACGTGGTGGACAGGTATCTGTGATTTGCGATTCCTCCACGATTCGCAAGTTGGCAGGATGGTCTCTTTAGGTGACTGGCCAATTGCAGCACGTCTCCGGCCAAGTTGAGCGGGAAGGGCGGTTACGCGAGAGGGCAGCCATAATTCGGCAGAATGTTTCCTGGGCTGGCTGAGGACGGACGTGAGTATGTTGGTCTTCGAGGGTAATGTGTTTGGAAGTGTGTGCGATTTGTGACAATTTTGGAACAGATTAGCAGCGAAATGCTTCAGTAAATGCACAATGTTAGGAGAAGTCCAATTTCTATATTTTTGGGGAGTGTTTCCACGGAATTAGGACGAGTTCTGTTCTTTGCAGATTAGGCTTAGTTAATGTGGGGATCTCTTGCGTACCAAGTTGGCTTATTTCAATATAGTTAGGGTGGGAAGTGGAACGATTTTCGCTTTGTCGATATGAGATTCTACTATGTACGCGGAGGAAATTTGATAATGAAATGTCATGTGGCTTTGTTTATCGTTTTATCGTCCACTTAGATTCACGTGCTGGTACCCATGCGAGACGGTGGGCCAAGATACAGAAAGAGAGGTGGACGTAAAACTCTCATTATCGGATTTAAAGTAACTGCAACAGTTAGATAGTGAGTAGTAGGTATCCGTGACATTCTATGTGATGAATTATTTTGTGGCGAATTTCTTTGTGGCACTTTAAATTTACGTGTGTGTCGCCACGTGGGTAGTACATCATGGCACTACGATTGTGGAATCCAGCCAGTAAACAAAGAGGGTGAAAGCTTTCGGTCCCTTTCTTAATCCCTGCATCAGATATTAATTGTATACCAAATGTTTTAACAGAAATGCCCCATAATATTTCTTGCTTAATTGAGTAACAACAAGATCTGTAAATAAATGTATAATTGTTAAAAGGGAAACTGCTTTCTTTATACTAATTCCCCGCCCTTGTTTGTATGCATAATATTCAGATAGGAAATCATGTGAGGCACATCCATTGAGGTAAGCTACTGCCACCGCTATCCAATTAGTTGCCATAGGTTCCGCAAGGCGAATCCCGTTGCGCGTCATTTATTAAATCAGGGCACTAAGATCTGCTTTAACATCTTTTTATACCCGGAACAGGGTGGCAACGGATAGGAAAGCTTACAGAATCTCCATTTTATTTCCTAATGTCTGTTGGCTGAAAAGTGGATTGATTGTTACGCTGCCATGTGGTTAGCGGGGGGGGGGGGGGGGTAAAGTAACATTTAAAAAATGTTCCTTCAAACCGTCTTGATTGCAAATTTTTTATTAGTTAATGACGCCTTTCACCCTTTAGCAGGGCATCTTCAGATTATCTGCGTGACAGAATTTACACAAAATTACAAACGGTTATAATGGTACATGGGCTTATTTTGTGTCAGGAAGACAGTATAAATGGTAAACAAAGATTACAATGCGCACTCCGTGGTGTGACACTGTAAGTTGTTACTGCGGTGTTTCTATTTTTCTGGAATGTTTTTTGGATTTTCTTGTGGCCCTACAAATGTTCGGGTTACAACGAATTACATACTCGGTAAAGATGTGAGAAACATAAAACCGATTTTTAAGATTATGTTCCTCACATCTTTACCGAGTATATTCCAACTGTAATTCGTTGTTACCCAAACATTTGTAGAGCCACAAGTATAGTGACCGAAGGTCGGACTGGGTCGGGAGCGATTAGCGACGACCGACCGATCAAGCGTCGCCGCTAACGAGAAACACTCCACGAAACCACAGAGACGACAAACAATGACAACAATCGAAATCAAAGATCAAAACGCAAGCCAATCGGAACCGTGACGGAGCAGAGTACGAAGCCTGATAACCACTGAATATCGGAAGTAAACTGAGCGCAGTCAACACAAGACTGAGGAACGAGCTTTTTTTTTTTTTTTTTTTTTTTTTTTCCTTTATTGTTAATTTCACTCCGACTTTCGTCGGCGGGCTGGCAGCAGCATCAGCGCTGCTCTTCAGCCGAGAGAACAGACACATGACAAGCGAGATAAAAGGAACAAAGACATGAAGTTAAAAACAATGAGTATAAAAACATGGTACGGAGGAAAAGTGGAAGACTTACAAACTGGACATCGGAGACAATACTGCAGACTTAAGACACATGAACAAGAGAGACTGACACACATGAGGAGCGAGCTGTGGCTCCGGGCCCTATATAGTGCGGCTCTCTGGGCAGATGACCGGCGCGGTAGGCGCGCCACGGCGTGCAGCGCTCTAGTGGCGATGGCAGCGCTAGTAGGTTGTGCGCGCCGCCTAACGGCTGCTGTCATAGTCCATGTGGTCTGGCGGGCTCTCAAACATATCGTTCCGGGATACCAGAACAAGGAAATCGAAGAAAACATTCCAGAAAAATAGAAACACCGCAATAACAACTTACGGTGTCACACCACGGAGAGCGCATTGTAAGCTTTGTTTACCATTTACACTGTCTTCTTAACACAAAATAAGCCCATGCACCATTATAACCGTTTGTAATTCTGCCTTGTAATTTTGTGTAAATTCTGTCACGCAGATAATCCGAATATGCCCTGCTAAAGGGCGAAACGCGTCATTAACTAATAAAAAATTTGCAATCAAGACGATTTGAAGTAATATTTGTTCTAACTGATTGCTGCTGGACACCATGGATTGGAAATCATTTTAAAAAAATATCTCTTCGTATGACGGTATTAGCAGTGAGTCAATGTCAGAGTCGAGGATTTTAAAGTTGCTCTTGACACTTAAGCCGGCGACAGCTATCGGCGATGCCGTGAGGCTCGTGCCCTGGCAAACAACGCAGCTTCTCCCCGGCCGGTCTGCCCACTGCGTCTGCAGGAAAGCCGAGACGACCAGCTGGAACGCTCCAGTAGAGCGCCGAGGGCATCCTTGTGATGAGCGACTGGAAGCGCTACGTGGTCAGCGTACCGAGACACCGCAGCGGGGTCGGACGAAGGACCGCCGGAGAGATTTTCTGGAGGCAGCAGGGAGCAGCCCGAAGCGAAAGAGAGAATAACTGATGGAACACGCCGCGAGGTCTGTCAGCGAGATCCAAAACATCTGCTATGGCTGCACTCCATTCAAGAATTGAAAATTATCTCAAACAGAATGATCTATTGGCCCATGAAATATCGTTCACGCGAAACACAACTAGCTCTTTACTCACTCGAAGTGATGGGTGCTATCGACAAGGGTTCGGAAATTTATTTCTTCATTTCCAGAAGGCTTTTGACACCGTGCCTCACAAACGGCTTTCAATCAAATTGCATAGTTATGGTTTATCGCCTCAAATTTGTGACTGGATAGGGGATTTCCTGTCAGAGAGGACGCAGTTCGTAGTAATCGATGGTAAGGCATCAACTGAAACAGAGGTGTTATCGGGCGTTCCACAGGGTAGTGTTATTGGTCCTCTGCTGTTCCTTATTTACATAAACGATTTAGGGGAAAATCTAAGTAGCTCTCTTAGGTTGTTTGCAAATGACGCCGTCATTTACCGTCTAGTAAAATCATCTGAAGATCAAAATCAACTGCAGAACGATCTGAATAAGATATCACCATGGTGTAAAAATTGGCAATTGACTCTAAATAATGAGAAGTGTGAATTTGTCCACATGAATACGAAAAGAAATCATTCAAAAGTGAAGGCAATAAACTCCACAAAACACCTAGGATATACTATTAGTACATAAGTAAATTGGAAAGAACATGTGAACCAGAGACTGCGTTTTATTGGCAGAACCCGTAAAACATGCAACGGAACTACAAAAGAAACTGCATACACTACGGTTGTCCGTTCTTTTTTGGAGTATTACTATCCAGTACGGAATCCTTATCAGGTGGGTTTGACGGAGGACATAGAAAGAGTCCAAAGAAATACAGCTCGTTTCGTATTGTCTCGATACAGGGGAGACAGCGTTACGGAAATGATACAGGATCTGGGATGGGAATCATTACAACAAGGAGCTTATCGCTGTGGCGTGAGCTACTTACGAAACTTAAATCGCCATCATTCTCCTCCGAATTTGAAAATATATTGCTGACTCCCACTTACATAGGTAGAAATGATCATCAGAATAAAATACGAGAAATCAGAGCTCGAACGGAGAGATTCAGGGCCGGCCTCGGTGGCCGAGGAGACTGAGGCGCTCCAGTCACAAACAAAGCGCCTGGAGTATATGATGTTCCGTCTAAGCTGCTAATATCGTCGGGGGAACCAGTTATGAAGAAATTGTTCCACCTGGTATGCAATATGTATGAGACAGGGAAATACCCTCAGACATCAAGATGAATATAGTGAATTCAATTCCGAAGAAAGCAAGTGCAAACAAAAGTGAAAATTACAGAACTATCAGTTTAACAAGGCATGGTTGCGAAATACTACCACAAATTATTTATAGACTAATGGAAAAACTGGCGGAATCCGACCTTGTTGAAGATCAGTTTGGGTTTAGAAGAAATGTAGGAACAGGCGAGCCAGTTCTCACATTACGACTTATATTAGAAGATAGGTTAAGGAAAGTAAACCTACGTTTTAGCATTTGTGGATCTGGAGAAAGCTTTTGACAATGTTCACTGAAATATTCTCTTTCAAATTCTGAAGGTAGCAGGGGTAAAAAATAGGGAGCGAAAGTTCAACTTGTACAAAAACCAGACAGCAATTAGTTTAATTGATGGACATGAACAGGTCACCGCGGTTAGGAAGGGAGTAAGACAGGGTTGTAGCCATTCCCCAATGTTGTTCAATGTGTACTTTGAGAAAAGTGTGAAGGAGTACATGGAGAAACTTGGAGACGGAATTAAAGTCCAGGGCGAGGGAATATAACTTCTGAAATTGAAGAATGTTGAAGATGGGTAGATCACGCAACTAATCAGGAGGTGCTCAACTGATTTTGGGGGAAAGGAATTTCTGACATATCTTGAGTAAGAGAAGTGATGGGTTGGTGGGACACATTCTGAGCCACCAGGAAATCGTCAGATTAGCATTCGAGGTAGTGTGTCGGATAAAAGTCGTAGAGGGAGAATGAGTGACGAGTAAAATTAGCAGATTCAAAAGGATGCCGGTTGCCGTTCGTATTCTCAGATGAAGAGGCTTATACAGGACAGGGCAGCATGGAGAGTTGCATCAAGCCAGTATGCGGAATGAAGGGCACACCAAATCGTTCTGTCGTAAGCTTGTCTGATTTGTAAGACGTTATTACAACGTTTTTTATAAATTTGCTCATTTTCTCTTACTGTCTTCTGAATTCGAGGGCCAAAATTGCTGGTTAGCTCTTGTAAACAAACAGACTAACAGCATATTCAGTGGTATTTGTAAGTTTATTCATGTCTTGTCTTCTGACGGAAGTCAATTTTGCTACTTTTGACAGACAGAGTCCTATTGTACACCGACTAATACTGATATCCTGCAGCGGTATAGTGGCCGAGCGCATTAAGACGCCTTGCCGCGGAGCGCCGGGTTGCTTGCCGTCGGAGGTTCGCGTTCTCCGACATAGGTGCTAGGGATGGGAAAAACCGACGGGTTAAAACCGATAACGGTATTTTAGTTTTGAATAACCGGTTTTTTTCGGTATTTATTTGGTGACGGTTGTAACCGGTTTTTTTAGTTGTTGCCAAGAACTGGGTAAAAAAACCGGCACGACGACTTCCTGTAGTAGCCGTTCAAAATATGGTTTTTGTAAATAATTTAAAAAAATTAAAACTAGTAGACTCCAATATTTAGGGTTACTGCCGTGAAATACTAGGTCATCGCAGAAATTAAGAAAAGAGATCAGTGATTAAGAAAAATCCCGGCAGTCAGAAACGCGCAACAAACGCGTGGCATAAGAACTTAAGAACTGGTGCTGCGTTTGAGGCATCGATGCACCTGTTGCCGTGTGGCGTGGCCTATTAGACGACGCGCGTGCACCGGCAGTGGACGAGACATGCCTCCGTCTGGTCATGCGGCAGTTCCATGCTGTGGTCGCCAGACATCGGTTGTGCCTTAAATGGCACAATCCCGAATGTGGAAGTTATTACTTTACTAAGTACGGTAGCAATCAGGTACAATGCTCCATTCGCTTTAAAATGGTGAAAACGGGTACTACAAATATGCTGTGTCATTTAAGGGGGAAGCATCCAAAATGTTTCTTGGAAGACAAGGTAAATTCGGTTCATATACCTATTATGTAAGCTTGGAGAAATAACTTTTAATGTATTATCATATTGTTATGCTAACAAGTTTTATTAATGTGATTCCTTGAAAGCGAGGGGCTTTTTAATAACCAATATGGGTTTAAGTAACATTGATCATGTGGTGCCTCGCGAGGTAGCCATGTGGTCTGAGGCTCCAAGTTACGGACTGCGCGGCTGCTCCAATCGGAGGTACGAGTCCTCCTTCCTCCCTCGGTCATGGACGTAGTATTGGGAGGCGATCTTTCAAAATATGGAAAGATAGTGATTTGTCGTATAACGTAAATTTACCAAAATTTTAACTAAATTTCGTAAGTTTCGGTTTCGGCCGAAACTAGAAGAACCGAAAATTCGATTACGGCTTCTGTTTCGGCCGCAAAATGTTTCGCTCGAACTCTACTGCAAATAATAACAATAAAAAACCGAAAACCGGTTGTTTAAAAAACCGGTTATCTTTAGCAATTTTTCAGTGCGGTTAAACTTGAGATTAAAAGAACCGGTATAACCGAAAACCGGTTATTTCAGCAATAATCGCCATCCCTAATAGGTGCGCGTGTTGTCTTTAAGTTGGTTTACGTTTAAGTAGTTTGTAAGCCTAGGGACTAATAACAGATTTACAAACATTTGGATATTTCGAACCGACACCCTGGGATGAATAAACAACTGAAATTGAGCGATTTTGTCAAAATTTGTGAAAAAAAAGATTTTCAAATACTTTGCAATAATTGGCTATCTTGTTAGTGTTGATAACAAAATGTTTGTTAAAATCATATCAATTTTAACGTCTGAATTCGAAAATTGTCTCCAGAAGCTAACGATTCTTAGATCGTCGCAGTTTTTCGCTGACGGATTCCCTGGTAATTTTTTTAATCTATGAACCCAGCTGTCAGGAGCTTTAAATTCAAGATCTGTTTACTGTTGTGCTGCTTCCAAAGCCCATTGCTGTAAATTCCATGTAGTCACTTGCTGATAATTCTCTCGCTCTTCAACATATCGATCATACGTCCAGGAACTCATTGCTACATATTTATCAAAGTGATTGCCTCCTTTTTATTGCTTCTTCCCACTGGGACAAATATTCCCTCTTCTTTTAATCGGCTGCATTCAGTTTTATAAACTTTGTAATTTCCACTTAGGGTGAGCCCTTGCGACATTAATCACTTTAATTTTGTATCGCAGAGGAAGATGGTCTACTTCTCTTGCCTTCTTTTCTTCTGGTCCGTACTCTTCTTATAGGCTCTAGCCTTACAATTTTTCAAAAGGTTCCTCTTCACAGTTTTTATATTTGTGTGCAAGCTCGTCATCAGTCACAATCATTTTTCTTTCAGCTAGAATGTCCGTAATAAGTTTGTAAATTTCTTCACCCATCAACATTAAGTTCGGGAGAAATTGTCGTCCAAGATTCCCATGTAATCAAATTATTTGCAGCAAGTAAGCTTGCGTAATAAACGACTGCATATTTTAACATCAGCTTCGACGCTTCACTGTATAACGAATCCGAGGCGTGTGATACTTTCGTGATTCCTTCATTTACAGATATTTCTAATGTACAGTATTGTAAAAATTCCGATAGTATTTCATACTCACAATACGGAATACTCCATTCTCTGCGAAAGTCAGGAATGAACTAGTAGTGCAGCAAGTAAGTTCCATATGTCAATTAGTTCAGTGCGGGTCTTCTGACAGGCTGCCTACAACAGGGCAACAGCTAGTCTATACTTTTCTTGAAGAAGTCGGTTCTTGGAATTTACAACAAATATTTATAACCTTTTCACAGCTTGCAATATTCCGAAGTTTGGAACTAACATTTAATGACAATAGTGCTTAACTCTGTGATTCACCTACATTAAAATACATTAAGCAATATTCGACTTTTTAAAATGAAAATATTGAAATTTAAAATTTAATTAAATGCATCTGTCATTTTATAAATAAAGATATTCATGATCAAGTTAATAATACTTTAGATCATTTTTATTTAAAAGATGTTATAATGTTAAAGCAATTAAAGTAAACTTGTAAGTGCGGGTAGGGTCGAACCTGTACAGTCATGATAGTCAATCACGCTACTGTCTGAGCTGTATTGCCTAGGTGATATAAGTGTGTCTCAGAATGCTATATAACATCCATATGAACTGAACTTATAGCTTTAAAGCCCTTTTTCTCGTTACGTTCTGGATATTACGCCTTAAGATTCCTATGAGTAGACACTCTTGAAGTATGTTACTTACCTAAAAAGTTTATTCCATAAACAATTTCCGAGATCTAAATCTAAATAAGTCCATCTTAAATTACATTGAATTTAAATACTAAAATTGTTGGTTAGTATGATTTAAATACTGTCGAGGTGAGTTATGTCATAAGCGAAATGTAAAACACAGAAAAACATTTGAATAAATTACATCACCTTAATTTAGGCATGTTAATTAAAAGACTGGGAATTTGTGAGAAAAAATTTGTCGTGTTGTATTGATGAAGTGGAAAATCTGTAGAAGAGTCCAAAAGGACAGGAGGTTGAGGATTGAGCGACAATGGCTGAAAGGAGAAAGGAGTTTATGGAATTTGGGTGTGGAACAGTTATTACAAAATTGTTAACACACGGTGAGACAAATATTAAGATGCCATTACTTGAGTGAGGCTGAAAAGGAAATTGAATTTGATTTAGAAGCAGGTCAGGATTCTTTGACAGATGTTTGCTAAGTTACAGAATTTCTAATAATGTAAATTTTCTGCTGTTAGTTCACTTACGGACTACGTCACATTTCTTATCATAAGAATGACATTCATTCAGAGTATGGTCAGCAAAGATAGCATGTGTCTTTTTCAGTTTGCTGTTCCTTTCATATTCAGTTAGTCTAGAAGTTATAGCCCTAACTGACTGCCCTACGTAAAATTTGCCACACAGATTACAGGTTATTCTATACACTCTACTCTCTTCTACAAGTGGAATTTTGTCTTCACTGTTGAACACAGTTATCTGACTATGTGTACTGTTGAACAACGTTACCGGTAAAAGGTCTGAACATTCGAAAACCGGTTCATAACTAACTTATAAATAAAAATAATGTGAACATACATACAACGTATTCAGGATTTAATATGTCTCTGTTCCTCCAAGTACGGACGGAATATTCTATAAATATTACGAAATGCTCTATAGTAGATCAGTTGTGCGTCATATACGGAAAGTTAATCAAACATTAGGCTCAAGCAACACAATATATTTTTCTTCTTAAAATCGCGAGTGCTCACAACTGAACATAAAACATAAATACGTGGTGTCGAGTTCACTACATAACACACAAGTGGACAAAACAATTAACTGTGGATCCCAGATGACGTGAGTGAATAAAGGAATGAAAACGTGGTATGTAGTGCATGATGACGTGTGTTTCCATTTGGAAGTTGCTCACATAACAGTGTCGTCAATATATCATGTGAATCCGACGAGTTTCACAATGTGATCCGAGAAGATTCGCTGGCTATAATAAACTTCACGTGCACAAAGTATTTATGTTACCAGTCATTATTCATCACTGGAAACAGAAATACCTTGTGTTTTAATAATTTTCATAAAACAGTTACTGTAAACCCTAAATAAAAAATGTTTTCATTTAAAGTAAACTTTATGTACCTCGGTCAGATAGCTGGAGTCGAAAACTTGTGTAAACTAAAATCAGTGTCAACTCCCACTAAACGTCGACAGTTTGCAAAACGAGTCATAAACATTTCAAATTTAAATTTGTTATCCATATATATAAAGTTTATAAATATTCCAAACAAAATATTTCTGAAAAAACAGCTAGAATGAATTGAAAGAAGATCTCCAACGAAAGACTAAATCGAAATACACTACTCGCTTTTGAAATTGCTACACCGAGAAGAAATGCAGTTGATAAACGGGTACTCAGTAGAGAAATGTATTGTACTAGAGCTGACATGTGATTACATTTTCACGCAATTTGGGTGCATATATCCTGAGAAATCAGTACCCAGTACACCCACCTCTGGCCGTAATAACGGCCTTGATACGCCTGGACATTGAGTCAAACAGAGCTTGGATGGCGTATACAGGTACAAATGCCCATGTAGCGTCAACAGGATATTACAGTTCATCAAGAGTAGTGACTGGCGTATTGTGACGAGCCAGTGGTATTGATGCGCACAAGATGTGACCGAGACGTGTAACCAATGGCAACCCATACCATCACACCGGGTAATACACCAATTTGGCGATGACAAATACACGCTTCCGATGTAGTTCATCGCGATGTCGCCAAACACGGATGCGACCATGCTGTAAACTGAACCTGGATTCATCCGAAAAAATGACGTTTTGCTATTCGTGCACCCAGGTTCGTCGTTGCGTAAACCATCGCAGGCACTCCTGTCTGTAATGCAGCGTCAAGGGCAACCGCAGCCATGGTCTCCTAGCTGATAGTCCATGCTGCTGCAAACGTCGTCTAACTGTTAGTGCAGATGGTTGTTGTCTCACAAACGTCCACATCTGTTGACACATGGATCGAGACGTGACTCCACGATCCGTTACAGCCATGCGGATAAGATGCCTGTCATCTCGACTATTAGTGATTAAAAGTCCGTTGGGATCCAGCACGGCCTCCTGAACCCATTGATTCCATATTCTCCTAACAGTCATTGGATCGAGACCAACGCGAGCAGCAATGTCGCGATACGATAAACCGCAATCGCGATAGGCTACAATCCTATCTTTATCAAAGTCGGAAACGTGATGGTACGCATTTCTCCTCCTTACACGAGGCATCACAACAGCGTTTCACCAGGCAACGCCGGTCAACTGCTGTTAGTGTATGACAAATCGGTTGGAATCTTTCCTCATGTCAGCACGTTGTAGGTGTCGCCACCGGCGTCAACTTTGTGTGAATGCTATGAAAAGCTAATCACTTGCATATCACAGCATCTTCTTCCTGTCGGTTAATTTTCGCTTCTGTAGCACGTCATGTTCGTGGTGTAGAAATTTTAATGGCCAGGAGTGTATGTTCAGTATAGTCGTAAAGACACGTGAGTGTTGCCCACATTGAGGAAAAAAAGTAGTTTCTCAAGTTGTTAATGCCAGCAAGGCAGACAAAAAAAAAAAAGTGATAAAAAGTGCATGTCTCACCCATGCTGAACTCTCTCTGTTACCTAACGATCGCACAAACAAAAACGTTATGGCACTGAAAAACCTCATAATTACCAATAGTGATTCCAAATACCTCACAAACATAAATCCAATAGCGCCCAGATTGTACAGATCACGTACATTCCATAAGCATCTAATTCCAGCAAGATCTGTAGTTTTCTCAGTTTCAGCACATTACAATTAATTAGCCCGAGGTTAAAACAGACAATGGTTTAAAATAATTCGCCAACTGATAACATAAAAACAAAATTTCACCCCAAATATGGAATACATAATCACATTAGTGAATAAAGTATAAAAGGTAAACCACTCCACGTAGTGCTAGGTTAATCTCATTTGATATGAGAAGCCTGTTCCCCAGTATATCAGCTAGGAAAGCTAAGACAATTTTTAACACAATGGTTTTACAGCACAGGAACAAATCCAGTTAAAACCCAATTAACTTTTGGGACCTTAATGTTATGATTTATTGAAGATATACAGGCGGGCAAGTAATGACGGTCAGTTCTCGCATCCTATAGTACTCAAACACGCGACTTTCCACAGCATGGTGCACAGTCTACTGTCTGTACCAGAATCGAAATTAGATTTTGAAAACGAACTAAAACCAAGTAAAGAAATAGCATACAGCAATGATTATTGGTCACCCATAATTGCCAACATACTCAGCAGAAAAGAGAGACAAAGGATAACAGTACCAATGTGTTCGCGTTATAAAGCACTAAGCCACACTAATACCTCTTGAGCTATGTGCCGTCAATTTTGCAGGTACATAAGGTGATATATGTAGATACTTTAGTGTGTTAGGATACAGTCGAGTAATGCCGAAGTGTAATCGCACGAGGAACGAAAATTAAACGGCAAACTTTAATCCTCTGAACGTTTTATGTGCGTTGTCACCGAGAAAACTTTCAGAAAAGTATGAAAATACATATTGTGTAGTTTGTTGTAAGTAGCTACGTGTTAATATTTCCAAGAAATGAAGGAAATAATTTGTACATTTTAGTAACTTCTGATATAAGAGCAACACACAGTTACTGCTGTACTACTTGTCTTGTCGTATGTTAAATAAAATTTTACCTGTTTTATATGTTGTAATATCGTTTTATATGTGGTCAATATACACGCGAAATGTTGAAAATGTCGTTTTTCATTCAAGCGCTCAACATTGTCCACAACGGGCCTTCAAAAATGGACTTTATTTAACAGGAAGGTGGTTTACGTTTGAAACGATCTATGTTTAGAATCTAGTCTCCTATTTTAGAAACCCAGAAGTGGGCGTCTCATTGAAATAGTAGCAGCAGTTGGCATATATTACGTACTCCGGTGAAAGTAACATTTAGTTGAACACAAACTGCACTTTAGCTATTTAATATGGAGTGAACAAATCAAAGAACGAAACTGAATCTTTTTTGTTCAGTTGAGCAAAGCAGTGATAAACTGAAAATTTGGGTAGTAGTCTACTTACAGGTCCTTCAGGGAAGCGCGGTATGGCTGAAGCGAAGCCTTCGTCAGCACGACGATACCAGCATCAGTCACCGTTCTGAAACAGACCAGTAAAACGAATAGAGATACACAGCACTTGTCACAGGCGACAAAGTATCTGCTGTTAGCTCATCGTTGTGTGTGTGTGTGTGTGTGTGTGTGTGTGTGTGTGTGTGTGTGTGAGAGAGAGAGAGAGAGAGAGAGAGACTGTGCGTGAAAAACACTGGTATAAATTTCTTCAAGCAAGTACAAATAAATATCTCCTGCCGTTGAGGGAAAAACAAAACGACACATCGACGCATTAACTGTTATTGAAACTTGAATACGTTGATTTGTGTTCTTCGAGGTCACAGACATACTTATAATCAAAAACTCGCTGTGCCTCTGTTTTGCCCGTCAACTTAAGAAATTATTTCACTTTTGAGAACAGAAGTAGCTAAAATTTTGTTACAAACAAGAGGGACACGATGGACACTGTCAATCCTTTACCGAGTATGACGTGCAATCAAACTTCCTATAGCGTCAGAAATTGTGTTCTGTGGAACAGTCAGCACCACTGACTTCTCCTAAGGCCGAAAACTGAGACGTACGAGATACTGAGTAGTACTTATTGTTCACGAACATTCACAAATGAAACGAAATTCTTCAATATATTAGCCACATGCTCTACGATTGATTTTCACATGTATTGTAATACCCTCTACAGGCTATTAAGGTAACTAATTTTGATAGATACCTACATATCAGAAGTGCAAGGATTACAAGATCAGAATCTCTAAAACAAAAGTAATGTCTATGGGAAAGAGATTTAAACAGATTGTCAAGTAGGAGGAATAAAGTTAGAACAGGTAGGCAAGTTTTAAGTACCTGGGATGTGAAACTTCCTGGCAGATTAAAATTGTGTGCCGGAACCGGGACTCGAAACTGGGACCTTTGCCTTTCGCGGGCAAGCGCACTACCGACTATGCTATCCCGACACGACTCACGACGCCGCCTCACAACTTTACTTCCGCCAGTACCTCGCCTCCTACTTTCCAAACTTGAAAGTTGTGAGGCGGCATCGTGAGTCGTGTCGGGATAGACAGTCGGTAGTGCGCTTGCCCGCGAAAGGCAAAGGTCCCAGGTTCAAGTCCCGGTTCCGGCACACAATTTTAATCTGCCAGGAAGTTTCATATCAGCGCCCACTCCGCTGCAGAGTGAAAGATTCATACCTGGAATGTATTTTCTCACAGGATGGCAACATAGTGAAAGAACTGGAACTGAGGCGCAGCAAAGCTAATGCAGTGAGTGCTCAGCTAAGATCTACTCTCTTCTGCAAGAAGGAAGTAAGTACCAAGGCTACGATAGCTCTATCTTTCGACAACTTTGTTGTGTGGGAGTGAATGTTGTGTTGATACAGGTTACCTTATTCACAAGGTAGAGATATGAAAGTAGCAAGATGATTGCAGGTACCAATAGATGGCAACAATGGCGGAGAGTGTCCATAATGAGGAAATCAAAGAAAAACTGGGAATGAACACCATAGATGAAACAGTTAGAACGAACAGACTGAAATGGTGGACACGCATGGGAGAAGCAAGGTTACCTAAGAGACTCATGAGCTCGGCAGTAGAGGGTAACAGGAGTTGAAGTAGACCAAGAAGAAAGTCTTAGATTCGGTGCAGAATGATTTTGAAGTAAAAGGCATAACATCAGACGAGGCATCAATGTTAGCATTGAGTAGGGGATACGGAGGACTTTTATTAGAGGTACTAGCTCCAGAGTGAACACTGAAAGGCATTATCAGTCTCTAATAATGATGATGATGACCTACATTTAATATTTTTTACGGATGGGTGAAAACAGTGTTAATAGTACTTTCAGAAAATAATGGTGTATAGAAAAGCAGAGGTTATCGAGGTGTTGGCTTATAGCCTGTAAAATTAGTTGTCTGACTTTCTACATAATGAGGTATACAACCAGTTTTTGAAAGGCGTAAATTCAATCCCTTTTGACTCATAAAATACTTTAAACAAAAATACTCAGCCTCATTTACCCAGAGCATGATGAAGTGATTGTTCTGTTCGAAGTGGGTAGATGAGATGCAAAATATTACACAAAGAATAATATTTTCTGTAATCACGGGATCAAAGTACGACGTTGATCCGTGTTATTTAAAGCCCATCCAGACTCCTAATTCGCTAATTACACCGCAAAAAAGTAATTGCCAATGTAATCTGGAAACAACCTTTAGTAGCCAGTTTTTGCCCCGTTTCTTTTATCTTGAATCTCTTGTGCAGCCCAATAATTCACTGGTACTCTTTGTTAGTAGGCTCAAAGACACCGACACGCCTTAGAACACTACGTATGAGCGAGGGAGGTATGGTGCACTTTTACATATAATTAGAAGTTCAATGTGTTACGCATGACATCATATCGTTCGCTGTTCTACGCAGTTTATAGGAGGATAACGAAAGCACTGATGAAATATGTTATCCTCATCAATTTTAATCACTTTACATAAAAGATGAAAGTATGAAAATATTTTAAATAAGTTCGACATTTTTAACGAACGACAGTTTCATAGTGAATGCACCTTACTAAAATTTCCGGAAATTTCCCCAGAGAATTTTTCTACGATTTCTTCTTCATGTGGTTCCTATCTGTCCCGGATGTCGGCAACCATCTTGGCTGTGTTGCTCCTCCCTTCCGCGGCGCGAAATAACTCAGTAGATTAAAATTGAAATTCTTCTGGGCTATTTGCCGCGTCATGATGATATATCTCCAAAGTTTCGGATCCGTTACCGTTAGGAATATATCATCATGACGCGGAAAATAGCTCAGAAGAATTTCAATTTTCACATTAAAGACCGCGAAAGGCTACGTTCTTACAACTCCGTAGACGTTTTTGAGGTTCATGCTCTGATATTATTTAGCCAGGATATTTTTCTTCGACCAGCACTTCTCTTTCCTGGTACATTTCTTTGAATTATTGACCGGAGAAGATGGTATCTGCTTTCATTTCTCATGATACGTTCCAGGTACTGTATCTTCCTTGTTTTCACGGTAGTCAGCACTTTTATTTCTTTCTCCATTCTCCGTATAATTTAGATGTTTGTGATAAGATCTATCCACGACACTTTCAGAATTCTTCTTCACAGCCACATTTCGAGGGCCTGCAACCGTTTACTTAATGATTCTGTCAGAGTCCATGTTTCAACACCCTAGAACACAAAGCGACGCCGAAGTCTTATCTTCGTGTTTATTGAAAATCAGTGGTTTTTGAACACTTTTCTTATTAACATTCTTCAACAGTGAAAACACCAAGATTGAGAAATAAATATTTCATTTAATAACGACCGGTTTTGGAGGACTGTATCACCATCATCTGGTCATATTACATGTTATAAGTTGGTCATCTTATTTAAAAAAATGGATATAAAATAATTATTGCAACATAGCTCTTAGATTACATGTATAACATATAATATATCGAATTTATATTTATATATTTTACAATTGGACTAAGTGCTATGTTGCACTCATTATTTTATCTCCAGTTTTAAAAAAGTCGACCAACTTATACCATGTAATATGACCAGATGATGGTGGTACAGTCCTCCGAAACCGGTCGTTATTAAATGAAATATGTATTTCTCAATCTTGGTGCTTTCACTGTTGAAGAATATTGAACTATCAGATTGCCTCCAAAGCCTGCAGTGGCAGGTAAAGTAAAGTTCACTTATTGTTCGTGGTCTATAAAACAGTCTTCTCCGAAATTGATACAGCTCTCCCAGTGTCGTTTCCACTTACGAAAACAATTTTGGTATGCCTCTCGCTGCGAATTTTTCTTGTATTTCGTGTCTCGTTGCAAAGCGGCGTCCTTTCAGTGACACAAACCGGATGGTCAACTGATTTTATTTCTGACGAACTGAGAGACGTGGCTAGCGGTCAGACCTGACCGTTAATCCCCGTTACTTCACCTACGAATTATATGAAAAACATTGTAAGTAATAACTAGCCTACTAGCTTACAAAAAATTCCCATTTAACTTTCTGATACGCAAATTGTTTGGATTTTTTCCTACATTAATACGTAACATTTGAATGTAAAGATTCATTTTACTGAAATAATATCATTTTTGTACAGTAATTGCACCTGAAGATGCAACTAGAAACCTGCGAAACTGGCTGTGCGGGGCTTCACGACTCTAATTAAAGAAACAGTTTAAGTGTACCAACGGCCTTTCACTCAGACGTCTCCAATTTTATTTTAACACCTTAATTTTAACTGTGTGAAAGTTTCGTAACTATGTATAAATATTTTATCTGTGGTTGCTCTTCATATAAAATTGTCTGAGCTATTTACAACTTCGGAAATAAATTCCGCAGGGAGCAGGTCTGGAGACTAACGTCGTTGAGGCCAAACGGTGATTTCTATTTTTACAATAGTCGCCCAGTAACAGAGATGAATCTGTGGGTGTGTCATCGTGATGAGAGTGACACATTTCAGACCGTTTCTGTCTGACGTTATTTTCAGGCGACGCAACACGTTCCAGCAGTACCATCGATTAGCAGTTTTCATTAATTCATGATGAAATAATCCTTATACTACCAACGTGGATTGGGCAATTGACCTAACCGAACTAGCTTTCTAGCACTTGGAGTTTTCCCGACCCATTTAAAGATTTAACCTTGGTCAGGATATCGTAACCGTAGACCCACGTCTCATCATCAGTAATGCTTCTCTCAAGGAACATCTCGTCCAAGAAGCTCTTCACAGATTGCACATTTCTGGTGTTGACTCTTGAGCGATGGGACAAACTTGGGGTGTTACTTCATGCATTTCATGACATGATCCAACTGAAAAGTTACTTTCCTGACATATGCATTGAGAGGAGTTCTGAACAATTGTCAATTTTAACTTCCGTCCGGACATTTCCAACCACGTGAATCACTCAACAGCGAGTACTGCCTGAGAACGCATAACAACACGTTTCCTGCATCTTAACATATTTCTGAAAACAAAAGTGCGACATATAGGCAGCAAAGGTAGGAATCTAAACCTGTTGGAAGCACTGGACATTCATAAACATTTAGCCAAAAATGCCAGTCAAGTTACAGCTGTACACGCCCCCATTATTAAGCTTCATAATGTAGTCAACCAGCCATTTACCAAAACCGATCCAACTTTCGCCTTCGTACATATAACTCTAACAGTTTCCTTTATTATCTTATAGACTTTATTACCAAGCAATAACTATAAGAAATTGTCATATGTTTTGTTATTTAAATAAGTAAACTGTATCAAAGTTATCCAATAAGTAATGTAAAGAAAGTGTAAAATAAGTGTTTAATGCACACCAAAGGTAATCTCAACATAAGTCACAACCACAATAATTGTCCCGTAGCATAAAATGGAGTAATATTAAGTACAGTACCTATGTAAAGGGTTTCATTTTGCTCATTTCTAAATTAGGTGATAAAATATTAAAGATGTCATTTATGTCAAAAGCACACTAAAAGTGACGATCATAACATACGTCACAAGTTCAATAATTTCGCCGTAACTTAGAATGATTTAATGTACGTAACGTGTTTCACTGTGTTCAATTATAAATTAGGAAGCATTTATCACACAATACAAACCTACGTGTCGAGAAATCAATTGATGTCATTAGAAATAACTAAAGTTCTGATGTGTTTCATCTTTATTTAACTTATGTTCAATATAAGCACTAGTGGTTTTGTCGACGCCTGTCAAATGTGTACCTGATGATGCCTCAATAAGCCGGAAACTAGTTCGTAAATAAACACACTAAATACCAGAACAAAAACAGATTATTCGTTTTCAACCTTAAAAATTGAATTGTTCCATCTAGAAGTGACGAAAGAACCCATTTATAACTTTCTGTAAAGGTTTTTATGTTTTATTACATAACGGGCGCCAACACTATTCCGTCCTTAAAGGCAATGTTTATTTCAGATGAAAGTATTGTCACTGTGACTATGATGAAATAAAATTGGTATTAGAACAATATGCAGACGTTTTATTATACGTTTAATAATTCTATGGCACTTCCAACTCGGAATAATGAATAAGCGAACTGTTATTCAAAATGTTTAAATGTTTGTAAAACTACTGGACCTAACTGCATCTGTCATTGTCCCTAAATTTACTAACTACTTAAACTGACTTATGCTAAGAAAAAAGACACACACACAGTAACACACACACATACACGTGTCCGAGGGAGAACTCCTACCTCCGATGGGAATCGACAGTGTGCACCGCACCAAGGCGCCTTAGATCTCACGACTTTTTCGCCGCGGCCGAACTACTACGAAAGAAAATTATTAAACATGTGTGAAAATCGATGGCATTTAAGTCAAGTATATAACATCTAAGTTTTAAATTAAACAGGTAATTGTATGCCATAAATTTATTGTAGATCGTTTTAACGCGATGTTTAGCCCCTTCGCCTTCTAGGGTTGATGTCAAGAATAGTACAGGACGAGGCAAAGTAAGTCTAATGGTGTCAGCAGTCATAATAGTGTCTGGTATGGGGTAGCCGCGTGTTCTAAGGCATTATGCTACGGACTGGGCGGCCGCTCCCGTCAGAGGTTCGAGTCCTCCCTGGGAAATTGTGGTGTTTGTTGCTCTTACTGAAAGTTAGTTGTTTGTAAGTCTAGGGACTAGTGACCATAGTAGTTTGGCCCATTAGGTTTACAAATATTTTTTGCTACAGCAGCGGGCATCTTGAAATCTACTATCTTTGACTTGAGTAACGTATTTAAGATGACCTCGGGGGAAAATAATGATAACCCTAATTTATAAAGTGTTGAGATATAACGACTTGTTTGTCTGAAACATAGTTTCTATTACATGTTTTAATATTTGTTTTAATATTTATATTTGCCACCTCTCTGCAGCTTCATGAACTACTTGAAGAAAATGAAACATTCTGTTGGATATGATTGTTTGCACCAAATACAATAATATTAAATATCATTATTTACCCCCGAGGTCCTCAGTTATCATTCTGAACGACACTCCATCAGAAATACACAAGTGAAATCTGTTTTAAACAATCTTTATTTGAGTACGTGTTATGACATCTTGTAAGGAAGTGACCAGCTATGTTTACTACTGCAACGGATTCAAATATGTGGAAATGTTTGTACACATATTGCACCACATTGATGTGGTCATCAGTCCCTAGACTTACAAACTACTTAGTCTAAAACAAGGCATCGTGAATCGTGTCGGGATAGCACAGTCGGTAGTGCGTTTGCCCGCGAAAGGCAAAGGTCCCACGTTCGAGTCCCGGTTCCGGCACACAATTTTAATCTGCCAGGAAGCTTCATATCAGCGCACACTCCGCTGCAGAGTGAAAGTTTCATTCTGGAAACATCCCTTAGGCTGTGGCTAAGCCATGTCTCCACCATATCCTTTCTTCCAGGAGTGCTAGTCTTGCATGGTTCGCAGGAGAGCTTCTGTGTAGTTTGGAAAGTAGGAGGCGAGGTACTGGCGGAATTAAAGTTGTGAGACGACATCGTGAGTCGTGTCGGGATAGCACAGTCGGTAGTGCGCTTGCCCGCGAAAGGCAAAGGTCCCAGGTTCGAGTCCCGGTTCCGGCACACAATGTTAATCTGCCAGGAAGTTTCATATCAGCGCACACTCCGCTGCAGAGTGAAAGTTTCATTCTACTTAATCTAACTTATGCCAAGGACAACACACACACACACACATGCCAGATGGAAGATTTGAAACTCCGACCAGAAGGGAAGGCTGCAGCAATGTGCATTAAAGCGCACAGCGACTCCCACGTCGCAACCAGACTGTGCTGGTTTCAATGACCGTCAGTCTGAGAGAAATGCTATATGCCATAGTGTCGAAGTTATTTGACAAATTTCATGCAACAGGTTCTGCAGTGGACAATCCACGCAATAGACGACCAAGAACAGCAACCGACGAGGAGGCTGCAACAGTAATTTTGGCATTGTTCCAACCTTCGGGTGTTGTGCACACATCAATGGCACCCGTACAGGTTACAGTTGCAACTCATCTCTTGGAGGATGCTCTTTTCGGCGAGTGCAGATTGCAGAACGGCTTTTGAATTAGTGTAACAGAAATACAAACTTCAAAAGACAGACGTAGTCAGTGACGAACTTTTATGTGCAAGGAAAAGTAAACAAACACAATCCAAACACAGGAATTCCTCCTTATGAAAGACACCTTTTTTGTTCCTATCATCCAGACATGTTTCGGCAGTTATTGTGCCATCTTCCGTAGGTTTTCGTTTTTAATTACTGAAATTATTATTAACATTTCAAATGTTCAATTGTTTGTAATCTTAAGGGACCAAATAGATAAGGTCATCGGTATCTAGACTTACAAAGTAAATAAACTAACTGATGCCAAGGACAACACACACACACACACACACACACACACACACACACACACACACACACACACACACACACGCGCGCGCGCGCGCGCGCTCGCGCGCGCGCCCTCGTGCGTTCTCCGCGATTCACCATATGGTGCGCGGTGGAGGGTGTCTGATACCGTTATTTTTGACCCATTTTTACCTGCCACAACATCCAGATGTTAAAGTTAAATGCAAATGCTAATTACTATTTTTACTGGAATAACACTTTTATTCACAGTGATATTCGAATTTCAGGCAGAACAGCGGTATAACGTAGTTGTCAAAGCAACGTCGCGTCGGTTCGGTGTGACATTGAATTTCCTCAGGAATGATAAACGATAAGCACCGCTGGCATCCCGACCTGCAGCCACATTTTGCGACAGGAGCGGGGTATGGTACGTATTTTACTGCTCTTTTACGACACACAACGATCGAACAGTTTGCCAATCGTTGTTCGCGCCACTCTCTGTAAGTCAGCTACAAGTTTTATCGCAGTCACCTTCGGTGCCAATAAAGTTTTCGGAAGTATCAGGACAAGTAAAGTATAACGCTCCATATTTTACGTTTCCGATGGGCTGCGAAAAACTTCGTGACACACTTGACACATAGAGGCAACAAAATGTTTGAGAGATTTAAGAGATTGTCTTCATGTAAATGATGACGTATCTCTTGTGTTCTGTGCATGCTTAAGTGAAATTTGATATTTTAAATATCAGGTTGGTCTGTTTTTCAGCTGAATTTACTGTTATAGTTCCATTTCACAGCATTACTTATGCCTGCTTCCAGATCTTTTATGGAAATAATTGTTTTTTTCTGATTGTTCTGCAACTCTATAACGGTACAGTAAAGAATCTGTCTTTTTATGTATTCGAAACAAGGTACACTGAGGATTAATTGTCACTCCATGCATGAAGCATCGATATGCTGCAGTTCCTTTTACGTTTCGGTACAATTTCATAGAGTTTGGGGCTTCTTTGTATACTTTACTTTCATCCGCGAAATCCTCATTCAATTTCCAATTTTAAATAGCAGATCATTGGTACACAGGATGAGGCATTTAAAACTATTTTTCGGAATCGGATTAAAAATAAGTCATTCACTTCGAAGAGGGCAATCGATTAAGATAATACTCGACACACTGCACCACCCCCGGAGACGGGATTGGAGGGGGGGGGGGGGGTTATTTTGAAATCTTCAACAGCAACAAATAACTTTTATTGCAGATTTGGGTTCTCCGTGATAAAACGTGTAACATTTCTATCAAATAATTGTTTTCATTTCATTAATTGCCACACTGCAAACGACAAAAATTAAAATGAGTTGAAAATCTTTGAAAACGTTAATACGTCGAACAAATAGACATCAGATTCTTTTTTCTAGGTTTGACACATCAAGTTTTAGTAAACAGTTGAAAAATACTGTAAAAAGTCGTTGCAGAAAGAACTTCCACATTTCTATGAGCCTAGAACGAATGATGTTTAGTCCCTCTGCGACCGTTAACACTGTGGAACAATTGAGCAGAGACATGTACAGTCCGAATCACTGGTGTACAATGAACAGTCTAAGCTTTAGGTGAGACCATGATCACAGTCTGTGCTTCCTTTCGATTGTAGGAACTATCACGTGATAGCGTTATCAAAAATATAATTAAGAATCTGTACTTTGAGTTTCCTAATTTGATTGTCCTCGTGTGTATTTGTTTTGGATATTACATGGTTGGAACTTAAAAAATGGCAACACAGCTGTGGAGACACTACACAATTAGTATTGTCACTGAGAGCACACATTGTTGACATACCAACCTTACCTCCGAGCAAATGGACGCGCTCCCCCCACGTACACAGCGTACGCACAATCGAGGGGTACACAGTCACTTGTGAGTGAGCGGTCTGACGTAATGGTATCACTATGGTTTCGAAATAGGAACAACGGAGTTGGATCAAGACTGAATGTGCCAGAGCTCGAACAGTGTCATCAAGCTCCTCAAGAGGCGTGCGGGGAATCTACATCATCTACATGGGATACTCTGCAAATCACATTTAAGTGCCCGGCTGAGGGTTCATCGAACCACCTTCATACTATTCATATATATTTCCCATCCCAGTCTCGAATAGTGCTCGGGAAGAAAGAACAGGTGAATTTCTCTGCTCGAGTTCTGATTTCTCGTATTTTATTCTGATGATCATTTCTATGTAAGTGGAAGTCAACAATATATTTTCGCATTCGAAGGAGAATTTTGACGATTGGAGTTTCGTAAGTAGCCAACGCCGCAGGGATAATTGCCATTATTGTATTGATTCCCATCCCAGATCCTGTATCATTGCTTGAACGCTGTCTCCCCTGTATCGTTACAATAAAAAACGAGTTGCTCGCCGGCTGCAGTGGCCGAGCGGTCTGCGGCGTGCCAGTCACGGTCTGCACGGCCGCTGCGGTTGGGGGTTCGAATCCCCCCTCGGGCATGGATGTTTGTACCGTCTTTAGTATAAGCTAGTTCATAGGTTTAGGGACTGATGACCCCGTAGTTAAGTCCAATAAGCTCTACAAACATTTGAACATTTGATTTGAACGAGCTGCCCTTCTTTGGATTCTTTCGATGTCCTCTGTCAAACACAATTGATAAGGATCTCACACTGTGTAGCAAGACTCCAAAAGAGGACGGACAAGCGTAGTGTATGCATCTTTTATGGGTTCTGACAACATAAACGCAGTCTCTAGTTCGCCTTTCTCACGACATTATCTACGTGTTCTTTCCAGACTAAGTTTGAAGTAATAGTAGTACCTAGGTATTTTGTGGAGTTTACGGCTTTCACTTTTGATTCATCTGTCTTGTAAACGGCATTGCCGTACAAAACACTGGCAGTTTGAGGAAAAAACTTCAACGAAGGTCGGCAAACGGTGGCAGACATGCATCGGGCAGGTCGTCCTAGCGTCTTTGAAGGAGAAGTGCATACTCTTGCCGCGTTTGTGGACAGTGATCGACGCCAAACGATTTGTGAGCTCGCCCACGAAACCGGATTAGCGCATAAGACTGTACTTCGCATCCTTAAGGAACGCCTGCACATGCGAAAAATTCCATGAAGATGGGTTCCTCACGAATTCACGGAAATGCAGAAATTGATGCGTTACGACGCTGTTCAGACGCACTTGGAGCGCTATGAGCGCGAAGGAAAGGCTTTCTTAGGCAGTATCATAACACTGGATGAGACGAGGGCAACATCGTACGAGCCAAAAAAGGTACGCCAATCCCAAGAACGGCGTCATTATGGGTCGCCGCGAAAGTGAAAAGTGCGTCATAGACCCGATATGGTGAAAGTTATGGTGATTCTCGTTTACGACTGTGATGCCGTTATGATAACGCATTACGTTCCTCCAAGGCTGACAGTTAGTGCACAGTATTGCTGTTCATTTTCGGAGCGTCACCTGCGACCAGCTTTGCGAATGAAGCGGAAACACTTCCTAAGCAACCTACTCGTCATTTTGCACGACAATGCTTGCAAGCGCATACAGCGCAATCTGTGACCTCTGTTCAGTAGATGGGACTGGGAAGTGTTTGCAACAACTTGTGTCGTCTCTCTCTGAGAGACAGTGTTCAGCCACCGCGGATTTTTCAGGCTGCATCAATCGCGTATGGCGGTGACGTTTAACTTAGTTTAAGTAGTTTGTAATACTATTGACTGATGAACAACGTAGATTGGTCCCATAGGATTACAAACATTTGAACATTTTTTTGAATTTAATCTAAGGTAAACTAACCTAAAGACAACACACACATCGATGCCCGAGGGAGGATTCGAACCTCCGACGCAGGAGGCCGCACGATCTGCAATAGGTGCTAACATGTAACACTTTTGTATCGGTTGTAAATAAATTGTTGCCACTATTTAAGTTCCAACCATCGTATATTCGGCGAAAAGTTCGAGCTTGTTCAGTTGATCGTTGCTTTCGAAATCAAAGTTTATTCCTACAGAGGAAATGTCAGGATACTGGACAATAAAATTGTGCAAAATCCTTTTTGCGTCAATCTTCTAGGAGTTATGGTACACCTCTACTGGAGGACGGCAAGTTCGTAGACATAATGCGTACAGAATCGCTTGGGTACTCGTGGTGTCCAGTGGCTTTACTTGTTTGGAGCACACACATTTGCTTTTCTATACCTTGGTCACTTATTTCGGTATCTGACATTATGTCGCTATCCCGACTGTTAGAGGAGAAACTACAATGTCACCTTCTTCCGTAAAACGTCTTTGGTAAAAGACGTTTAATATTTTAGCTTCTTTCGTGTGTCATTATTGGAGATTACGTAGCCATTCTTAATCATTTCCATTCTAACTTGTAACGCTAATGAGCGTTCCTCAGGATGTCAATTTCATTTAGATATTCTATAAGCTCTAAATGCTATTAACCCTTTACTGTTACATTTAGGTGGGTTCTATATCTACTGAGAAGCGGTATTACAGATACTGATTTCGGAATCGTCATTATGAAAGCATTTAATTATTGAAGGTAACGGCAATCGGTATAATCAAACGATTTCCTTCTTCTTTCTTTCGAAGGCGCAGTGATACTTGGCCAACTACTTTTCAGTGTTTTGTACCAAGGCAGGTTGTAAGACCTCTGCGACAGTAAACGTCCTTTCCCTGTTTACGGACACGTTGTCCCTGTCTACTAATCTCCCAAAAGTTGGTGCTGCGTGTATATTTTCACGTCGGAGACTCATTGGAGAGTGTGCACTCTACGGTCAAACACTGAGGAGCCAAAACAACTGGTTCAGGCATGCATATGTAAACACAGAGATCTGTGCACTGCAGTAGGCAAAGCTTATATCAGAAAACAGGTGTTGGGGTCAGGCAGGTTATCAAAGTGTTGTAGCGTTGCCAGCCTATATTCACGAAGATGCTAATCTAGTTTTTTTGCTGACGATACAGCTATATCTATCACGCCTGACAAATAAGAATTAACTGATGAAATTGTAAATGATGTCTTTCAGAAAATTATTAATCGGTTCTCTACAAATGGACTCTCATTAAACTTTGATAAACACAGTATATACAGTTCCATAGAGTAAATGGCATGACATCATTAATAAATATAAACGTTGAACATCATTGAATCTGTATCTATGGTAGAATATTAAAAAAATTAGGTGTTTTCATTGACGATGGATTGAATTGGAAGAAACACATTGAAGATCTACTGAAACGTTTGAGTCCAGCTACTTATGCTAGCAGGGTCATCGCAAAATTTGGTGATATACATCTCATTTTCATTCACCGCTTTCATAAGGGATCATATTCTGGGGCAATTCAACATTGAGTAATAATGTATTCGTTGCACAAAAGCGTGTAATCAGAATAATTGCTGGAGACCACCCAAGATCATCCTGCAGACATTAATTTAACGATCTAGGGATCTTCACTGTACCTTCATAATATATATATTCACTCATGAAATTTGCTATCAACAATACGACCCAATGCAAAAGTAATAGCAGTGTGCATAGCTAGAAGCAGAAATCGTGATATTCACAAATCAAGGTTAAATGTAACTTTGGCACTGAAAGGGATGAATTATGCTGCCACAAAACTCTTCGGTCACTTACCAAATAGCATAAAAATCTGACAGATAGCCAAATGGTATTTAAAATGATAGGAACTTCTGAATGGCAACTCCTTGTACACTTTCAATGAATTTTTAGGTAAAACGTTAAAAAAATTGAAAAACTAAAAAATTAAAAATAAAAAAATCCTTAAAATATTGTCATGTATAGATACCATTTATTAAACTGACATGTTCCACATCATTATGAAACGTTGTATATATGGAGCAGGTATTAATCTAATCTATTCGCCACGCTGCCGGCAGTCTACAGACGTCGCCGCGCCAGCTTCAAGAAGATTCGATAAGTCACTCCATGATAATTTGGCCGCCAGGAGCGCCCGCAGTCTCGTTACCTGCTTGCCTGCCCCGCGCGCCGGCCAATAGGAAGACAGGGGCTCGCCTAAATATGCCGCGCACCACAGCCACGACAGTCAGTACAGCAGAGAACGCAAGTTCTAGTCAGTTCAAGGAGAAAACAGAAGAGTACCATCCTATGTGATACTTTGCAGAACTATGAAGAGCCTGTACCGCCACAAGCACATAAGAGTATTTATTGCATTGTCTTAAGAAATCCTGTGAGGAGTAATCACTTCTCTTACTTACAGGCCTTGTCCACATACTTGCTACTCAAAGGCCACCTGCTGAACCTACCGCTAACAGTACAGCACCCTGACGACACAAACACAAGGTTTAACAGAGTCTGAACGTCGTGTTATAGTCGGTGCCAGGAAGGTGGTACACAGTATCTCCGAGGTAGTGACGAGCAGGGGATTTTCCCGTTGGACCATTTCAGAATTACACTTTGAATTTCGGAAATTGTGTTAAAACATCAAATCTTCGTCATCGCTGGGGCTGGAGGAAAGATTTTGTATGAACGGGACCAAGAACGACTGAACACAATCGTTAACGTTACAGTAGTGGAACCCATTGGCAAATTTGGTAATTGTTTTGTCATCAAGACGTATATTAGAGATTGGTGTGGAGTCAGTTATTTAGCACATGTCGAAAAGAACAGACACCACACCAATGTCTAATATTTACACGGGAAGATGGCGTTTGGTTTATTTACTTCACCGCAGATGCGGTATTAAGTTCGACCTCACACAGGAATCCATAATGGCGAGTGTAAGAGGGCATGGAAGATGGAGGCGCTACAACCGAAATGTGCGCCTTGTGGGAGTTTGAGAGGGACGGGAGGCGAGCACGGATAGTCATCTGGCGGGAATCGGAAGATCTGGGTGTAATTCATAGCCCGTCCCACATTTTCAATTGTCGACATCGTATAATTTCAATGCCCCAATCCCTTCCTTCCTATTCCTTCTTCACCTTTATAAATCATCAGGGAGTGCCATCAGCCTGCGAACCATTCAACTAAACTTCATCTATTATGGGTTTTCGGAGCCGAATACCTCTGCTGACTGCACGACACAAAGCTTTACGCTTCGACTGAGCCCGTCAACACCGACATTGGACTGTTGATGAGAGGAAACATGTTGCCTGGTCTGACGAGTCTCGTTTCCAGTTGTATTGATGCACGTGTTCGTGTATGGAGTAAACGGCATGCTAGCAGGGGACTGTTCAAGCTGGTGGAGGGTCTGTAATCGTCTGGGGCGTGTGCGGCTGGAGCGATATGGGACCCCTGATACGTCTAGATATGACTCTGACACGTGTCACGTGTGTACGCAGCCTGGCTGATCACCTCATTCATTCTTGACCATTATGTATTCCGACGGACTTGGGCAATTCCGGCAGCAGAATGCGGCACTCCGCACATCCAGACTTGCTACAGAGTGGCTCCAGGATCACTGTTCTGAGTATGAACAGCTCCGCTGACTACCAGTCCCCAAGACATGCACGTTATTGAAGTCATCTGGGATGCTGTACAACGTAGTGTTCAGAAGACACCCCCACGCCATCGTACTGTCACGGATTTATGGTCAGCCCTGAAGGATGTACGGTGTTAATTTATTCCAATGCTACCTTACACATTAGTAGAGTCCGTGCCACGATAATAAGCTTTAATCTTCTCTTACTTACCGTATGACGATGCAGTAGAACCCCTCTAACCCGACCTTGGAGGGTCCGTCACTCCGGTTAGTCCGACCATGCTCAGGCTCGCGAGCCTGTGCCGATTTGTCACTGACTGGACGCCTTAGTGATGAGCAAACCGAGTACTGAGAACGTAAACTTCTCGATTCCAAAGAGTTCTCGTTGTTCTCGAGAACCTGAGTCGGTTCTCGGTTTTCAGTATTCGCTTTTTTAGTGTTTGGAAATTGTCGACAAACTTTTATATTCCTACCGTTGACAAATTTAGAAGTAATGTAACATTCAGTTATGTTTTGTAGCATAAGCCGCACAGGTTGTTCTCTGTGTACATGATCGTGTGGTGTAGTGGGTTAATCATTATAATGCTATGCTTTAGGCTAAGGGTTCGAATCCTGACATTGCAAATAAGATTTTTATTTTTAAATTATTATCAGCACTACCTTAAAATCTTTTTTGAAACATAATCATTAGTTTTATTGAAATGATTAGTTTAACGTAACTTTTAAATTATAATTCTTCGCTACATTTCAATCAGCATAGTAACTTTTCATTTCCGCTCATTTATGCTTCTTATCGTTCTTTATTTATCTGGAATATTCATATATGGGATTTTAATTATTGTTATGCAGTAACTTCAAAATAATATATGGTGCTTTATCATGTTATATTTGTGTTAGTCGCAATCAATATTTATATTCCTCATTTCACTTTAATTGTAACACTGTACCCGATCTCCGTTATTATACTCGTAATGAAAAAAGAATTAAAGTTTAACATGTTTGTATGACGATTACCAAACAAGAATTCTCAGTTCTCGCTTCTCAGAACTCGCTTCTTAGCTCTCGTTTCTTAGTTCTCGCTTTTCAGTAATCGATTCTTAGTTCTCGCTTCAGATCTCACTTCTCAGTTCTCGCTTCTAAGGTCTCGGTTTTCGGGTCTCGCTTCAGATCTCGCTTCTTGGCTCTCGCTTCTAAGGTCTTCGTTTTCGGGTCTTGCTTCAGCTCTCGCTTCTCAGTACTCGCTTCTCAGTTCTCGCTTTTAAGGTCTCGGTTTTCGGCTCTCGCTTTTCAATTTTCGCTTTTCAGTTCTCGCTTCATGGTTCTCGTTTATGGGTTCTCGGTTATGGTATTTGTTTCTGTTGAGCAAAGTGAAACGAAAATTTTCGGTTTTATTTTTTTTTATTTTTTTTTCAGTGTTGCGGCTGCTATCTTTTATTATATCCAGGCATTGTCACTAATATCCTCATTTGTCAAACAAATGTCTGAGTATCTATTAAGTCACCCAAATGTTTCTTATCTCTGTATGTGTAAAAGCGAATGATTACTCACTGACTCACTCACTCACTGAACACGGATTCACGAAAACTACTTCACCTATGAAGCTGAAATTAGGCAGGTACGTTGTTTACACGTAGACTACATCAGCCAGAAAAGGATCTTGCGTTAGGGTCGAATTAAGGCATATGGCGGAGGATACTTTAGCTACAGACATCGACAAAATCTACAGGTTTTTTGATTTTCATAAAATTTTATATGGTTGATTATCAGAACAATTGGAAGGTCCCTTCTACGTAAAATTTTGTATGGTGCATGGCGGAGGGTACTTTACCAACGGAGTTTCACAAAATCTATAGTTTCTTTCTGATCTATATGAAATTTTGCACACTTGATTTCCAAACCATGTTTTTCAAGTAAATGTTGAGAACGCTTATTTCAGAATCAGAACTCGTTCAGAGCGTTAATTCTGGCATCTAGTATATTTGCCTAGGCACCTAATTTTTCTTAGTTCTCGGTTTGGTATTCGATTCCTTTTGGTTCTCGAGGACAGAGTTCTCGATTCCTGAAAGTTCTCGGTTTTGCCCATTTCTAGGACGCCTATCGAGGCATTGTTACGGTGTCTATCGCTGTGCCAATTGTTATAATGTACGTTACTGTGCACTTTTATCCTTTGTTGGCGTTTAAAAGCGTTGTTTGCTTTATTCCGTGATTTGATTTGATTTGATTTTCTCAGGGAAGCCAAAACAGTCTTCGTCCAACCCGCCGCTGCCCGCACCGAAACTAAGTTTATTGTGCGGTATCGCTCCCTGTATATCTAGTAAAGCCAACCTATGCCCTTGAACAGTGCAAGGAGTCCCTTTATTGGACACAATTTCTTCGGGTCTGGTTGTCCCAAATGTTCTGTGCCTTTTACTCTCCAGTGCAATACATTCATTGTGTGTACAGTTTCAGATTCAAACGTAAACACGTATCTCTTTCACTAAATGAAAAATTAGAAGTGCTACAAAGACTGGATAAAGGAGAATCGCTCCGAAAAAATTGCAAAGGAACTGAATTAAGGATTGGAGGAAGAATCGGAAAGACATTGAATCCTATGTAGTTACGATTGAAGTGGAAACACTCTGAAGAATCGCAAAACATTAAAAAAGCCTAAACTTGAACTGCTTGATAACGCACTATGGATGTGGTTTTGTCAAGAAAGAAGGAAAATAAGTCCAACATCTGGGCCAATTCTGAAAGAAAAAGCTATAGTTTTGCACGAAAAACTGGAAGCCGAAATTAAATTTCTTGCTAGTGAAGGCTGGATTGATCGTTGGAAACTCGTCATGGCGTCTGATTTCTTTCTACAGACAGTACAGTACAGTACTGTAATTTTTTTGTCGTTTTTCCTTTTAAAACAATACATATTATAGTGTGAGTAGTCGTTTTCTAGTTAATTTATTGTTTAACACTGTTTATATTACTGTAGACGTCTTTTAGTTCTTAAATCGTTTTTTTTTTTTTTTTTTTTTTTTTTTTTTTTTTTTTTTTTTTTTTTTTACTAAATGTATTTTTATATATTTCCGATAAGTATTCGATATTAAGGATCATCCGACATTTTATTTTTTCGTTCCGACCATGGTCCCGGTCCCAAAGGTGACGGATTAGAGGGTTTGTACTGTAGTTTTAATTTTTTTTATGATTCTAAAATTGGTTATAGGTTACTGGATAATATCTTAGTTGTTGAAGGAAGATTATTTATTTTAAATACAACAACTAAGAGATTATTCCAGCAACCTATAAGCAGTTTTAGAATCATTAAAAATTTTTGATAATGACTGTTGCATAACTCTCACTCAAAAATAAGGGTAGTTTTAGGTCAGAGAATCTTTGTATTGTGCCCAAAAGCTAAAGCCCCTTCATTTTTTTCTGATTTGTTCTTAAAAATGTTGAAAATGTTAACCTACAACACGACAAAAATCGTATGCAGCATTATTCTTTTTTTTTTCTTAATATTTGAGGCAAAAAGTCAAACACTCATAGTATAATAGCCATTATGGATATCTTCCTTCTAATGACAAACTATTTTGTAAAAATTCATTTACCTTGCACCTAATATTAGGAAATGGGATTTAAGTGAGGAGGGATACTTTGAGAAATGTTTTGCGCGAAGTTGAAACGCTCTCGGCTTTTTTATATTGTGTACAGACGAAGGATGTAATTTGTAGACGGAAATTATATAATTTCCCCAACAATTTCAGAATGCTTTAGTGTTCGTCGCGCATCGAGAAGGGAACAAGACTAGTAAAAGCAATGAGCAAGGAAATGAAATGTTTATGTGAGCAGAGAACTGAAAATTAGACGCAAACCAGCGCCACTTCATGCAAAACAAGTGTTTAAGCTCTGTAATATCTGAAACACTTGGAAATTATAAGGGAAACATGCTAATATTTGAAATGCGTAAAGATTTCTAAGAGGGAGTTTCCGACATTTGTGAAACCATATTAATTAAATTTAAAACTGTGGTGGTTTGTTATCATATACAGGCCACTCGTGTCGGAAGTTCAAGTCCTCCCTTGGGCATGAGTGTGCGTTGTCCTTAGTATAAGTTGGTTCAAGTAATTTGTAAGTCTACAGACAAATGACCTCAGAAGATTGGTTCCTTAGAATTAAGAACATTTCTCCTTCAATGTAGTATTACAGATAGTAAACAAAACTTTTTTTTTTCTAAAAGTAAGGTAAGTAATTGAATGCTACTCTAAGAACTGTACTAAAAAGCAATTCACATCAGTACTGGTTTATCCTAAGATATTCGCTGTTTCTTTAATCAATGTTCAAAGCCTATAGTAAGACATTTCGCATAGTAAAAGTCCTGTGCGGCAACCAACATGTAAATCAAACTTTTCAGGATCTGACATTTAGTTTTAGGCCTCTCCCAAGAATGAAGGTTGCCACTGCATAATACCCACCAAACTGTAGTATAATAAACCAACAAACACTATTTTTGGGAGTCGATGCAATATCACACTATTCAAGCAGCAGTTGGGGTTCTGCCTTTTTTTCGTGAAGACATTTCATCAGAAGACTTCTGTCAGCCAGACTCTGAAAATGGTCTTTATTTTTGCCCTGATGGCTAATGGTAGACTGTAGTCGTGAATGTATTTCTCTCCTGTTGTTGGTCCCCTATTGTATTTACACCACCTCTTTTCACCTTCCGGGCACAAACCGAGTTCTGGATGCTCATCTGTGTATGCAGTGTGGAAATGCAAAGCCCACATACCTTTCCTCATTTCTTCAAGATTGCCTGTATTTTGTGTGTTTCCAAGGCCGTAGCAATTCTGAATATGGTCTATCATGGAATCAGTCTATCTTCCTTTGTCATCCAAGGTTTTCCCATCATCTAGTTTTTTTTTTTTTTCCTTTCTTATGGCACACTATTCACAAACAATACCAAGTCGCAAAGACAAAGAGTAACTCTTTGAAACAAGAGAGAAACATTTCCGGACAAATATTGTATAAAGAGCCGCTGGAGAGCTGATATTTTAATTCACATCATAAATGTACTGCCAAAAAGTTTTGGTGCAGAAGAGAAAACTTGGCGGAATATAATAAGCCACTAAAACGAAAACCGATTTTGTAATCCTGCTATTAACATGGGTGGAAAGATCACACAGACGCCTTTTCGAGATTAACAATAAGCAACAATGAAGTGAAAACATCTAAAAATGTCGATTATACTCTCAAAAAAGCTCCTATTATTTTAATCAACGCGACCGCGTCAAGACGCTCACTGCCAATGCTATATTCGAAAAATATGGGATTGTTTTTGGCACTCATGTGCATCACGTTACATTTTTATACGTTTGTAGATATCCTTCATTACTCTAACCAGTAGTTTTGTCTTAGACTGTCATTCAATGCAGAGACTTTGCCGTATAATACGGTAAAATGAACAAACATCGGCAGATTGCTACTCACCCTCTCCGGCAGAACATTCATGTAGACAGAAAATTATTAGGGTCCTGTCACACTCCCACGGGTCACTACGAATGTTATCTTTGTCTCCGATGAACACTGGCCTTTGTTGGCCAGGTATTGCATTCCATTACTTAACAAGTCTATGAGCTGGGGCCGTATCTGCTGGCCTATTCCATATTCTTCTACATTTCCCAACAGACTGCAGAGTGGCCCTTCGGAGATCCAAAAAATATTCAGTCGGTGTTACCTTTAATCAATGGCTCTGAAGATGTCATCTTACATGAGAGAAAGCTACGTTCCACATGAGAGGAGCTTTCTAAAGCCCGGTGCTTGAACAGGAACTTTTGCATGTCAATAAATGGTATTATACTCGAACAGAGAATATGTTCAAGAAGTCTGCAGCACACTGTTGTTGATTACTTTAGATTGTAAATATTCTGGTCGGTCTTTTTAACCTTACTTGTGAAACGCAGTCGCCTGCGCTTTTTTACAGTCGTTTGGGACGTTGGACACGAACAAAGAATTACGAAAAATGCAAGCTAAGTAAGGAGATAACGCCATACTCTTTTTTTAAAACAACAATTCTATCCCTACCTTCTATATGTTTGTGACATGGCTAAACGTATGTTTTTATGATCCTCCACCGTGAACGATTTCTTAAAAATGCTGTCACAACCCACAAATGATCATCCAGTGACTGGAAGAGTCATCCTAGCCGCTTATCGATTTTACATTGGAACAGATTTTTTTTCGGATTCTGAGCAAGAGTCTTTGCTATGGAGTGGTAGTTATTGTATACTTCTCGCAACAACTGTTATTACTGTAATTTTTTATACGCCCGAAGATGTACTAATTATTCCGGTATTCATTTTCTTTTCTGTTTTTGAATTGGAATGCCATTGCCTTTGCTTTCTTACATATATACTGCATTTAAAATTGGCTTACAATTCCTCTACGTCCATTGAACCCGAACGAAATGATGACCATTCGTTTTCTAAGTGGACGACTGTTTAGCAGCTGTTTCCAAGAATAACACAATCCCAGTCCTCTTAACTAATTTCTTGATTAACTTTGGTAACGACTGTCGTTATGACGACATAGTGATCATTTGCTTGTGTGGTATTATCTTCCTGAAAACGCTTGGGGAAAAGGAAATAATGAATCAAATATAATGATGGTTTGCCTATTCTAATATGCGAAGATCGAAATTTAAATGGGAATAAAACTTGATTTGCTCAAATTTGACAGCAAGAGTGAATAAAAAACCGTGAGTAACAAGATCGTATGTCAAGGCAAGTGCAGCGGCGGAATAGCCGTGCGCACTGGGCCGCCGTGCTGCGGTGCGCGGTCGTTCGCCGTCGGGGGTTAGAGTCCGCCTTCGGGCATGGGAGTTTGTGTTGTCCTGGGGTTAGTTTACCTTATTTAAGTAGTTTGTAAGCTACGGACTAATGACGAAACAGTTGAGTCCGATATATTTACAAACATTTGAACGTTTTTATTTTTTAATTTGCAAGGCACTATAAGTCGGCGAAATATATACGCACTGTGAGCTGTTTCAAATAAATATCAGCCACACGTTGTAGATGTCGGCTCCGATCCTTAAGAAACAGTAAAGTAATCACAAATTACACCGCAATTTGTGATTTGCGACCGAAATTAGGAAAGACAAAGAGCATGATTTTTATGCCTGTAACCGTGAATATCGTAGTGCGGAATTTCGAGCTCGTCACGAGAGGTTTCGTAAACACGCAAATACGTACGAAAGGTTTCGTAAACACGCAAATAATCTGGCATAACGAAGTAATGACAACAAGATTGCAGGTTCTAAGAAGCAGATAACGACTAAAGAAAAAGAAATACGTTTTGTCGTTAATGGCGGCATTGCACCAGACTATCTAAATGGCTTCCAAGTCACAACTACTGCTTAAAAATTCCCGGGGATCGGGGATTAATTCTGATATAACAAATCCTAACCTCTATCTAAATAAAAGCCGAAGGACACTCATTCACTCACTCACTCACTAACTAAACACGAAATATCGAAAACTACTTCACCTATTAAATTTGGCAGGAATATAGTTTATAGGTAGAAGACGTCTTTTAAGATAGGATTTTGCGATTGGGCAGAGAGGTCAGGAGATATGACGTCATAAACAATGAAAACTCCCCGTCTTGACTAGACGTGAACCGTGTGACTTTATCAGTCCACTGTTTGAGAAGGACAACACTTAGCGACTTAGACGGGAGAGAACGAGATGGATACAGAGAGAGGAGGGAAAGGGAGGGGGGACTACTGATGACCACGCAGTTTGGTCCGATAGATTTACAAACATTTCAACATTTTGAATTGTTGCAACTGGAAACACAGCGCTTGTCTTTGTTGTGGTCATTGAGCTTCTGTACTAGCTCCAATTTGCATGGTTTGATTGTGAGCTCCTGTCGCAGGACTTTCCACACTGTCGTTGGAGCCATTCCGAGTTCACGGGATGCACGACGGACCGATTTCATTGTACTCCTTAAGTCTCTCTTACTCGCTCCATGTTCACTTTACTCATTGTGGGACGTCCGTTTCTTTTTGTCGGGCACAAGCAATCAGTCGTACTCAGTTTGTTGTACCAGTGGTAAATTGCCTCCTTGTTGGTGGCTTCTTACTGTACTTGGTTCTAAACATCCGTTGAACATCTGCAGCACACTTCTTTTCGTCCAACTTAAAAACACGGAAAGCTCTCTCCGCACCTCAACTCGCCATGTTTGCCACAGACGCTGACTGTCAGCAAATTACCAAACTACGCTGTGACAGTAAATACGAAAAAAAAAATAACTTTCAGAGTTTCTCCTCAAAGACTGTACAATGTTTGTTTATTGCACAATATATAATTGAAAGTGTTCCCTGTATTACCTTTGTGTATGGACTGTCAATTTAGCTATTCAAGACGGCGCAGAAAACTTGTTCAATAGTATATATGTTGCTTGTAGTGGCCATTAGAGCAGCAGCTGAATACTATGTATTTTAGTTGAGTACTATGAATTTCACTGTACTGTTTTTAAGGAATACACCTTTTGCTACTGAAAATGAAGGGTTTTTATTTTTATAATTCACCCATAAGCGTTTCGCCTTTGTCACAAGGCATCATCAGTGGGTGTCCTGAAAGTTTCTCATGTTTCTGTTTACATATAAAGGTTAGGTTTTTTACATCTGTACAAACATTTCGTTTCTGATACAAAACAGTTCGTTGTTTGCTATAAAGTGGTGTACTTGCAACACTTGCTACTCCATATCAGTCTCTTTCTGGCAACCAGGTCGAAAGGTTCCCCTGTTTTCTGAGAAACTTCGCATTTTTTTCTGGTTCTACTGTCATCTGCTGCCATGCTGTGTCCACTATAGTTTGTTTTGTAGTGTTGCCAACTTTCTCAGCTTATTTGAAATTCAACTATTTCACTGAAAGTATGTTGAAGGTATCTTTGTGTGTGTGTGTGTGTGTGGGGGGGGGGGGGAGGGGGTTGTGATTATGTGTTGGGATTTGTTTCTTTCATATGGTCAATCAGTGAGAACAGCGATTCATTAGTCAGGTTTATTTGGTCATTTAGTAGCATCTTTTTATCAGCTTTTGTTTTATAAAAAAATGTTCAAAAGTTTGTAGAGCTTATGGGACTTAACTACGGGGTCATCAGTCCCTAAACTTACGAACTAGCTAATACTAAGGACGGCACAAATATCCACGCCCGAGGGGGGATACGAACCCCCGACCGTAGTGGCCGTGCAGAACGTGATTGGCGCGCCGCAGTCTGCTCGGCCACCGCGGCCGGCTTTGTTTTATATACGTGATAATTTATGTTAGGAGATGTTTTTCAGAAAACAGTGGCACGTTTCGACCTGGTTGCCAGAAAGAGACTGATATGGAGTACCATGTGCTGTAAAAAACCGTTTTCCTTTAAAAAAAAAAAAAAAAAAAAAAAAAAAAAAAAAAAAAAAAAAAAAAAAAAAAAAAAGGTCCGGTGAATTACATACTTGTTCAATTATAGTTTAAAAGAGTGGTTCTCTGACCTATCTGCAGTGAAATCAGTGTATACTAATTAAGTTAAAATTGCCCCATACTAATGTTGCATAGCCCGGGTACCTTCGCCGTACTGGCCGTAGACTGAGCGCCTTGGCCAACGACCAAGTCACCCACTTTCCAAGCACGTCTGGGTCGCCTCGCCACTGCCGGAGGATAGGCCCCGTGAATGTTGGAATACCGGTATACTTTCAATTTGAATACAGAAATCAGAAGACTGAAGACTGAATACAATTTGGGCTTTGTTTCTAACATTATGAATGCCTCCAGAATGATATTTTTCACTCTTCAGCGGAGGATGCCATGGTAACATCCCCTAAGCCATGTCTCCGCCATCTCCGTTCTTCCAGAAGTGCTAGTACTGCAAGGTTCGCAGATATAGGAGGCGAGCCTCTGCCGGATGTAAAACTATAACGACGGTCGTTATAGCATCACAGGGTGGTACAGTTCGTATATCGCGTGCCCGTGAAAGGTTCGAATCTCGGCCAAGTACAAAGTTTTAATCTGCCAGGAAGTTTCACTGTAAATGGTTACACAACAAAGAAGTTGAAACGTTTATGGCCATACAAAAGTGTAAAATTTGAACAGTCCGGGTAGACGATTCAGTCACGGTCACATTTGCGCTGTTGCTTGTCATGCACGGTATCAATGGCACTGTTTCTTGTAATTTCGATAGTCTGAGTAGGTACAATGGTGACATAACAGAAAACTTGTTGTATACTGCAGTTAGAAGTACCTCAATTACTTAATTGGACTTTAAAGTGCTTCTTCATGGGTTCAGTGAAATCAGCCTCGGCATAAACAGGGACCAATGGCACATGAAATGTAGCAGTATATGCAAAGGATAAATCCTGGGGCGTACACGGAATGAAGGTATCGAGCAAATTCGATATATGAGTGCGAGGAGCCCAAAATGAAAAGGAAGAGAAAAAATCAGTTACATGAGCAGACAACATACTTAACATCCTTGATCCAGCGGTATAGTGACTTTTTGATTTCTATAACCATCTGCTCCGTTAGTGCTTTGATACTGAATATATAAAAATATTACTTTTCCTCTTTCCAGGAACGTTGGAATTGTATTTCTATCTTCTGTAGTTTGGAATTGTAAACAAACAGCATATTTTCGAGACTATTATGGACCGTTGTAAGCATTTAGTTGATTGTTCCTTCATAGATTGCAGCGCAGTCATGAACAGAAGAAATATGCAACAAAGATCCTTCCAGTGGATTTTACTCACTGTTGAGCATTAAACTGTAATTACAAACTGATACGACTTCTGTCAAGTAAAAAATTATATCACTTTACAGAGATCTCATGGGAGTCAAAAATATGTTAGATACCAATATTTTCCTTGAGAGAAAGTTTCTGTGCATGATTTTGCCAAATGGCAACAGGTAATAAATAATGACTTTCCCATTGTTAAATGAGTTATATAATTTTTTTTCAATATTTATCCCTGCATTGATGAACACACACACACACACACACACACACACATATATATATATATATATATATATATATATATATATATATGCGCTAAAATAAAAATTCATGCAGTGCAGGGTTAAGGGTATATCCCTACCACCTGAGCCACACCGATAAATGCTACGACTGTTTTAATTATTGGTACTGACGTGCACTTGCAAAATTCAAACTCGATTTTCTCAAAAATTCTTGAGACTTGCGTCGAATGGCTTTGACTGATTGTTATTTCTACATCTACATGGAATACTCTGCAAATCACATTAAAGTGCCTGACAGAGGGTTCATCGAACCACCTTTATACTGTTTATCTCCAATTCTATTCTCGAATAGCGCGCGGGAAGAAAGAACACCTGAATCTCTCCGTCGTTCGAGCTCTGATTACACGTATTTTATTCTGATGATCATTTAATCCTATGTAAGTGGGAGTCAACAACATACTTTCGCAGTCGAAGGAGAATCTTGGCGATTGGAGTTTCGTAAGTAGCCCGCGCCGCAGCGATAAGCGCCGTTGTTCTAATGATTCCTATCCCAAATCCTGTACCATTTCAGTATCGCTGTCTCCCCTGTATCGTGACAGTACAAAACGACAAAACGAGCTGCCCTTCTCTGGACTCTTTCGATGTCCTCCGTCAAACCCACCTGATAAGGATCCCACACTGGGCTGCAATACTACAAAAAAGGACGGACAAGCGGAGTGTATGGAGTCTCTTTAGTAGTTCTGTTGCATCTTTTAAGGGTTCTACCAATGAAACGCAGTCTTTGGTTCCCCTTTCCCACGACATTATCTACGTGTTCTTTTCAGTTTAAGTCTGAAGTAATAGTAATTCCTAGGTATTTTGTGGAGTTTTCGGTCTTCACTTTTGATTGATTCATCTTGTATTTATTTAGAGTCAATTGCCAAATTTTACACCAAAGTGATATCTTATTCAGATCGTTCTGCAGTTGGTTTCGATCTTCAGATGATTTTACTAGACGGTAAATGACGGCGTCATCTGCAAACAATCTGTGTTCTGAACTCCACGTATCATTATTACCAAAACATTCCATAATCCGATACCCACATTATTGTGTTTGTATATGTACTGAATATGAATTTTCAACTTTAGAAGCGAATGTCACGTAAAACTTCATACAAAGTCAGAGATGACTCTCGCGTCTGGGGTCCATACCCCTTATGAGCCGTGACAATGGTGTGGCCTCTTATTTGAGGCGGACGGCTCGTATATTTTTTCAAGGCAAACCTGATGAAGGAGCGCTGAGTCGTCGCCCGCGGCCGGGTCGTTTGCGAGGAACGCGAGAAATGAAATTCCGCGCGGCACGTGAGCTGCAGGCGCAGACTGCGTCACGTCCGCGCCTCATCGCCGGCGTCGCTCCACTGGCGTCGTTGCCGCCACCTGCTGCCTGTCGCTGACACCCGACACCCGCCCCAACACCCGTGGCGGCGGCACCACGCTCCGCCATTACCGTTTAATGTCGCCGGCTACAAACTGTTGGAGAGTTATACCACTCTCAAATGGAAACTGCACAGACTTTCTCTAGTGGGCGCAGGAGCGTCGCCGGGGAAGGACAGCTGTTGTGTCCGGAACAGTCAATGGCTGTTATTGTTATGAAAGCAGTCAACAGTAAGCCACACAAGTTTTTCATGACTTTGAAATGCGGTACGAAGAAAAGTTTCTCGTCCCAAATTTCCAACACTGTGTAAGGTCTCTAAGGTCCCGACATAAGTCGGTTTTCTGTAATATTTTGCACATACAGGGTGTTTCACTAAGTGTGTTTGCCTCTGTAACGTATAAAATAATAGGTGACGGGAAATTTTAATGCGGTAGATCAACACAAGAAATGTTACACTTTCTGCGGAGATATGAACATAGTTTATTGTATCATTTTCCAGAGTTACAGCACAAAGATATAATTTTTTTTTAAATGGAACATTTCTTGTCCCTGCCTCGTCGCCACTTTTGTGTCTTGTTTCCGCCGGTTGTTGTAGATGTCGGTGGCCGAGTAAAGAGAGTGACCGACACAGGAATGAAGGATGCACGCTTGTGCAGTACGGACGTGACCAGTCAGTGGGACAGCAGAAACTAGAAACACTAAATTAGAACGAGATATATTTCATAGAGAGTAATACTTAACTTTTACATAGTTTTTGACTGCAGAATGCTGATACATAGATTAGATAGAGGCCTGCCTTCTGATGATTCCTAGTGCCTATCCGATAGCCAAGTCTTAAATGGTGCCTATCTGATTCCCAAGTGGTCGATGCAGCAGTCGTGGCCACGGCGGGAGTTGTAGCAGAGGGCGCTCGTGGCTGACGTCGTAAGAACGCCGCGCGCGCCGTCCGTGCATGGCGGAGCGCGGCGTAAGTACGTGGCGCGCACTTTAGATTTGTGCGACACCACAGAAAAATAGTTTTATTTGCCACGCATTGGATTCGTTGAAACCAACTGCGTCCAAATCAATTTAAACTACATTCCTATCACTGTTAGTTTGGAAGCTACAACCCTTCAAAGTTTAGGGGCTACGACAGCCTAGCTGACTGGCTGGTGGTCATGAGACAGTGGGCCGTGTCCCAGAGGCTAGCCACTCGGCCAGTGAGCTACGCTACCGCAACCTCCGCCCCCGGCACTTTGAATGGTTGTAGCTCCCAAACTAACAGTGATAGGAATGTAGTTTAAATTGATTCGGACGCATCTGGTTTAAGCGAATCCAATACACGATAGAAAAAAAAAACTATTGTTACATTTAAAAAATTATATCTTTGTGGTGTAACTCTTTGGAAAATGATACAATAAACTATGTTCATAGCTCCGCAGTTACAGAGGCAAACACACACAGTGAAACACCCTGTATGTAAACTGGCCACAGATTTATATTGTGAATAGCACAGAATTCTTTGGAAGTTCGATTGTAGAGTAAGCGCTCTGGCTGCGAGAGAGAGCATGTAGTGGGACACAGAAATAAAGAACCACTACTGCTCTGTGTCAGATCCGTTTTTGCAGGATATCCTTTATTAAAAAAAAAATAAGTTTTTGTGTCAAATAATTTAATGTTTTGTACTTAAAATGTGTTTGTTGTTTGTTTATCTGTTCCATGAACAATCAAGGTGATCAGAACGAAACTTTCACTCTGCAGCGGAGTGTGCGCTGATATGAAACTTCCTGGCAGATTAAAATTGCGTGCCGGAACCGGGACTCGAACCTGGGACCTTTGCCTTTCGCAGGCAAGCGCACTACTGACTGTGCTATCCCGACACGACTCTCGATACCGTCTCACAACTTTACTTCGGCCAGTACCTCGCCTCCTAGTTTCCCCCTTAGGCTGTGGCTAAGCCATGTCTCCACCATATCCTTTCTTTCAGGAGTGCTAGTCTTGCGTGTTTGCAAGAGAGCTTCAGTGAAGTTTGGAAAGTAGGAGGCGGAAGTAAAATTGTGAGGCGGCATCGTGAGTCGTGTCGGGATAGAACAGTCGGTAGTGCGCTTGCCCGCGAAAGGCAAAGGTCCCAGGTTCGAGTCCCGCTTCCGGCCCACAATTTTAATCTGCCAGGAAGTTTCAATCAAGGTGATGCAATTCCCGGGAGCAGCGTCTTCGCTGCCGCTACCGGAGCTGAATTGCTGGCCGCTATTCGTTCCGCGCCGAAGGCTTCGAGGCGACGAGGATTGCTGCGCCTTGTTGATTGCAAAGCTTCATCGTCCCAAAAAAAAAAAAAAAAAAAAAAAAAAAAAAAAAAAAAAAAAAAAAAAAAAAAAAAAAAAAAAAAAAAAAAAGAAATCTTGTGTACATTATTGCATTGTAAAAAGTTTCATATATACATGTGGCGTCTGTTGTGAGAGAACAGACGTCACTTCTGATCCTGCAGTTGTTATTATTTAATATTCATTGAATATATGACATCAACTGCGATTGGGCAAAGCTGAAAATGTGTACCCAGCCGGGATTCGAACCCGGCTCTCCTGCTTTCTAGGCAGTTGCGCTGACCCCTACACAACTTTTTTTTTTTTTTTTTTTTTTTTTTTTTCAATCGTGTCTCCTTCTTCCCTTTCAACCCGTCCTTGCACTCGCCAAATGTGGCCTTCTCGGCCTGGCTTCTCCGCCATTTTTATTGATTGGTACCTTCTGTGTGGACTTGTGGCCACTGTAGCGTATAAAATGAATGGTTCTTCTGTGTTGTTGTTGTTTGTGAACGGTATATGAGAGTATAAAATCAAATACGTAGAAATAAACTTCTTCCTGAGGAGAAATACTAGCTGATGACTACAAAATGTAAAAGGAAAGTCCCTTCTCCTGGGTATAATATTAACGTAAATAATAAAAATTAGAGAAAAACAAACATCCTGGTTGAGACAAATTTGAAATCTGAGTCATGATTCAACTTCTGCGGACACAATTCTATTTATCTGTATATCTTTCCTCGTCACGCAGTGCATGCCTTTTCAGGGTTCTGTTTAGGCCTTCACGGCTGCCGTAGCGGCCACGGGGCCCACGAAGTCCCCACCGTACTTCACCCTCAACAGCAGCCCCTATTTCAGCATGCGACTGCGGTTCATTCTTCCTTTAACACATAATTACCCTACTCCTTGTTTTTCAAACAGAATTTGTAATATATTCCCAAAATTCCTTTTATTATCCTTTTTTTCGTAAATCTTGTAATACTCGTGATGTATATATTCTTTGTAATTCTGTACGTTGTCACTTCCTTTGTTAGCGATTACATAGTGACAAAAATTGCCAATAATCCAGTGGATGGTGTTGTTCTTTTGTCGAGGAAAAAACATTTTTTCTGGAAAAAATATGTAATCCAAATTTATTTCTCTACCATCACTTCTCTTTAGAAAAGATATCTGTTTAATAAGTTCCTTCCATATTTCAGTATTCCCCATGCAAAGGAACCGATGGTCCAATGTGTCCGTTTTGTGACATTTTAAACATTGGTTTGTGTCACTGTGGCCAATGGCGTATAATTTTTCATTCGTACTTACTATGTCGTTAATTACTCTATACCAAGCCACTTGTGTGTCTGAGGAGAGTACTTTGTTATTTATATTTTTACAAATAGTTTTTCCAGTTTCTGTTTGGAAACCTGGCCTCCATCTTATTTTTATGGTCCTGTGATCTTAGTCTGTGCATCATATATTGATAGTTCCTCTTGGTCTTGTCCAGTAAAATGCAACTCATATAACTGAGCTCCAAGTAATAACTACTAATATGTTTTAATTTGTAATTAATTGCATTTATATTAATTGGTGGCTGCAGACTGTCAGGTTTAAATAGGTTGAATAACTGTGCTGTAATACCTTTAGGCTGGCTTTCAATTAGCTATAGGGATCTCTTAACAAGTAAAACTGTCGATTTTTTCTGAATATCAGTAAGTCCTAGTCCTCCGTCTTCCGGTTTTAACATTGCTGTCCATACTGAAACCCTAAAAATCGCTCCATGCCAAAGATATTGACAAACTGTCGACGTAATAGCTTTTGTTATTTCCTTTGGCAAGGGTAAAATTTGCCCTACATATATTGCTTTCGAAAGGACTACGCAGTTGATGAGTCTAACTTTTTGCTTGATGTTCAGCTCCCTCATATGATGTAGTATGACTGTGCCCCGAATCCTATCTAAAATCTTCTTCCAGTTGGACGCTATCATTCGCAGAGGGCAGCTGCAGAGAGTAAGCCCCAGGGCTGTGTGCTGTTCTACCCGCTGCGCCCAATTAATCTGGGGGTTTGCGAGACCATTAAGATTGAGGAATTCACTCTTGGCGCCATTTATTTCTGCTCCCGACGCGTTGCAATACAGCTGTAAGATGTCTGTTAATTTCTCTAAGTCAGTCTGGTTCCTGACGATCACACCAACGTCATCAGTATAAGCGTTGGTTACATATTTCACGCCTGATAGTGAAATACCTTCCAGACCATCCGTCAACCTTCTCAATAGTGGTTCCAGTGCTGCTACGTACTGGATCATCACTGTGATGGATCATCACTTTAGTGAAGTTTACACCGAATGCCCCTTCCTGAGTCTAAAAAACTGACATCTTTTACTTCAGTTCCCTTCCTGACTAGGATAGCCGTCCCACAATGAGCTATGTTTAAAATTTCTCTAAAGCCAGCCACATAGATGTTCGGTATTTGCACTTTTTGCAATAAGGCGATATCAGTGTCTGATTGGTACAGAAATTCTTTAAGTGCAGCTACCTTAACATCACTTTGAATTTTATTTATGTTTAAAGTAGTGACATTATACGTTTGCTCCATTAGGAGACGTGCCTAATTCGACTGTCAAAGTTGTTGAAAGGGTAATATAATTCTGTCTTTGCTATTCTTTCTATCATTTCTCTTCAAATTATAAAATCGTGAATTTTCCCCACTCTGACTAATAATGAGAATAAAAGAATAATGAATAACAGGTATGTATGGATCGGTTCATTGTCAGTATCATCTTTAGAAAGTGCAGCTAGCTTAGTAGAAGACTTCGTCTTCATCTTGCGGCAGTTCGTCTACCATATCGACATCCTTGACATCCTCGTTGCCTTCAGACCAGTCCACTTCTGCCTGTGAAGTGCTCCGTCTATGCTGGCACATATTTTTTCCTTTAAAATAGGTGCAACCTTTTCAGCATTTTCATGAGCCACCCGACGTTTCTTGTTTCTCTTCCTTTTCGGGGAGCCCTCTGGAGACAAATTCGGCGATATGTCGTTGGAATCAGCGGAAGATTTCTCAGAAGGTTTACAGTCTTGCTTCCTCTCTGTGTGTCTGTTCTGAACCTCCTGTTGAGTTCCAATGTTCGTTCCTTCCCCTTGTAAAAGTCTAGCGTCTAGACTTTTCCTTTTGTCATTTTTATGTCCACTAAGTTGTGTGTCCCCAGGAGAAACTTCATCCTCTGCTGTTCGCGTTTTGTTCAAAGTTAGATCGTCATTGACACTGGTGGGACAGTCCGGGTGCGCTTCAGTTTCCATAGGTATTGGAACGGAAATCTGATCCCCTTCCTGTTGTGAAACTAGGGAGACCGATGCAATTTCGGATCGTTTGGTAGCCTGCGTTTTCGCCTGTACGGTGGGTGGATTGTCGGGCTCATCAGATGTTACTGTCGGCGATTCAATTGCGAGGCTCTCGTTTGCTGCCCTGACGTCATCGGTGCCTCGCTGCTCCGCGTTGTTTCCGGGTGCCGGCATGGCTTCGGCGAGTTGCGACTGCTCAGTTGTTGTCGCCTCGGCGGGGCCGCTGGGGTAGACGGCGGCCGCATACGTCAGCCTGAGGCTGACCGCCTGGCCCGGGGCCGCAGGCTCCGCGCGCGGCAGCTGCGCCGGCCGCCTCTTGCTGCACTCGCTCCTCATGTGGTCGGTGGAGTTACACAAGGCGCAACTCTTAGGCTGACCGTCATATATTACAATGCCACGGTATCCGCATACGTTTATATATGAAGGGATATGCCTCTGTAATTCGATCTTGATTTGTCGAACACCGGTAAGTACGGGAAACATATACTCCTCGGACCATTTCTCAGCTATATTAGATATAATTCTACCATATGGCCTCAGAACTTTGTTTATTTCTTCAGCCGGGACCTCAAAAGGAAGCTCAAAAACACGAACAGTTCGAATTCCTAGTCCGGCATGTGACACTAAAACTTCGCTAACTGAACCATCGGAATGGTTAAATTTAGCGACACCGCCACATTTATCAACAATTGAACAACATATTTCTGGGTTTATCATCTTCAAATATACAGAATTGTCACAAATGATAAATGCACACCCTCTACTTCGTTACCGGTCATCTGAAATTTCTCCATGAACCACCGCCTGATTTCAAAAGCCTTTGGTCTAACAAAATTTCTATCAGAAAGTAAATTTGATCGTGTCTTTCCTCAGAACATTTATCGTACTCATTCTGTCTTACTATAGTTCGAAACCATAGCTACTAATGAAAAGAGCAGTTCAAAACGAACCTTACTCGCAGCAACACAGCCGTTGTTTACGTCCGGACGCCTAGCAGCCGCCACACGTCCGTCCAGCACCGCAGCTGTCACTCGAATTATACTGGGGACACAGTGATCAACGCACCTGCAAGGACTACCTAAGCACGCCTCCCGTCAGATACAAATTCCCAGCTTCGCCCTGCCCACAGTACTCAAACTCGTAGTTTAACTAATTCCCGTAAGAGTAAAGGCACCAAACTTTGCCCACCCCTCCCCACTAACGATAGGATCATTGCCCGTCACCGGCATATTATATATATACATGTGGCGTCTGTTGTGAGAGAACAGACGTCACTTCTGATCCTGCAGTTGTTATTATTTAATATTCATATTTTTATCTGACGGGAGGCGTGCTTAGGTGGTCCTTGCATGTGCGGTGATCACTGCGTCCCCAGTGGTGTAGGGGTCAGCGCAACTGCCTAGAAAGCAGGAGACCCGGGGTCGAATCCCGGCTGGGTACACATTTTCAGCTTTGCCCATTCGCAGTTGATGTCATATATTCTATGAATATTAAAAAGTTTCAGTTTGTCGTTTGATGTCAGTTATGTAACAACCTATGCCAAGTCATGATATGTAACGGATGTTACAATAAATCGATGTCAAAGTGTTTAATTATATGTGACGGCTTCTTGTACGTATGAAACAGTATACGTGGAACTTTATTATTATTTAATGAAAGACAGATTTTTGAGTTTGGAAGCCTAAAGAAGAGTTCAAATGTTTATGGGACTTAACTACGGGGTCTTCAGTCCCTAAACTTACAAACTACTTACGAACTAGCTAATCTTAAGGACGGCACAAATATCCATGCCCGTGGGGGGATTCGAACCCCCGACCATAGTGACCGTGCAGACCGTGACTGGAGCGCCTCAGTCCCCTCGGCCACCGCGGACAGCCTAAAGAAGAGTAATTTTCGTTTATAAAGATACATTCTTAGTTCAAGATATAGTCTTCCAAACGGAGAAATCTAACAGGAAAGTCAACGGGAGATTTTACTTATGGTTTCCAATGTAATATTTATCGATCCTGTTGCTAACGATCGATAGGATTCTGAACTGAATTTAACTAGGTTTGGATACGAAGCACTACAACTAATGAGTAAGTCAGATGATTAATTCTGTGGTCTGTACAGGGACCTGAACTTATAATTTGTGGATTTTACTTAAAGTGTGGTCGTGTATGAAGCGGGTTTAGTGGAATTATTGTCTGATTACGGTCAATTCAAAAAGTTACGGACTGCACTTAAGAATATCTTTGGCCATTATTACTAGGCAACAAAAACAAGCTTTTAGGAACTGTCAAACTTATACCAGTTTAGAAAGTGGTTACTTTTGAGAATTTGTTATCAAATATAACATTTAATAATGAACTTTTATCGATAGCCCGTGTCCCACGACAAGCAGTCAGTAGCAACTCTGTTGCGAGCTGTGTTGGGAGTGAGTTGCGGAGAAGACGCTGTTGGGGAAGGCAGTTGCTAACTATCTGTTGCAGCAAGCTATTATTGTAATGCATGATGTTAATTTAATTTTCTGTAATATTTTTCTACTTCATTTTTTTTAAGAATACATAATTTCTAATATTCAATTTGCGTTCTGCGTCCTCATTTGGTAGTTAGTTTCCCTGTTCCTTTCATTTTCTTCATTTATAATTATTGTTGAACTTAATTAATACCTACCTTTCATTTCTGAAAATTTTAATACTGAAATACTACACGACGCGAGCTGCTTGCTGTTTGCTGTTTCCAGTGTTGTAATAAGAAGATACGAGGTAAGTCAGTATTTTATTGATCTGTGTCGCAGTCAGATTGTCCCCCCCCCCCTTTCATTATTCAAGTTCATCAGTTTCGTTGTACCCTTTAGTTGTACTTTACACAGGGCCATAAATTCTAGTGCCGCCCGCGGTAGCCGAGCAGTCTACGGCGTGCCAGTCACGGTCTGCACGGTCGCTGCGGTCGGGGGTTCGAATTCCCCCACGGTGTAAATGTTTGTGCCGTCTTTAGAATGAGCTAGTTCATAAGTAGTTTGTAAGTTTAGGGACTGATGACCCCGTAGTGTTTGAGTTTCCCCATTTCCCGGGCGTGTCCGTTGCGCATAATGTTTTCTGAGGCTTACCTCGGTAGTCGTAGTCAACACATTGTTCTGTTTTTAACAGTTTAATTTTTATTTCACGTACGTAATACGCACTATTGATCAATTACCATTAAACATTAATCTTCGGGATACCTTTAAAATTTCTAAAAAAATTATTTAATTAATTTATTCGGGATACCTTGCAACCTGACAAGTGTTTGCTGTGAAAAGCGACGAAGCAGATTAGGGAAATTTTCGGAGAAAATCACTTTCTATAAAGAATTATGGGAAATCAATGTTAAATGTTTGGCTTCTAACAGCTCTGCTATATAACAAAATACACAACGACCTTACACCTGAAACGGAGACACCGAAATTGAGGGAGCAACCCTGTTTCGTCCACCCCTAGACACGAGCGTCAGTGTGTTTACAGTATCGTTTCGGTGTACGGAGTATACAGAGGTGTGGAAGTGCAGCTCGGAGTTTACGTTCTAAGATCTTAAGTTGCAATATACATAATACATGTACATTGATTTTAAAAGAAAACTTTTGTCACAATTAACATTGAAATAAACATCACAAGATATAAAGTACAACATTTATCCCAAGAAAATAAATTGAACAATAGAAATTGGAAGAATAAATTATTTTAAGTTTAACAGGTCTAACATTTGGAACATAGAAGGATGAATGAAACATCTTTGAACATATAGGATAAAATATTAAATGGTTAAATTATAGTTACTGGCTTCGATATTATTATCAAAATAATAAATTACAATTGCTGTATGGCAAGTACCTAAACTTCCGTGATCATGCAATGTAATTATGCTATGGATCTGTAGTAGCCACTTGAGGCAACAGAGTTCGAGTGGGTATTTAATGTGGCCTGGTTAGGATCTGGAACAGAAATGGCGGGAACGGAAAATTGTGTCCGGTCATTTAGTACAAGTTGTGGGAAAGTTAACACACGTATCTTAATTTCCAGTACCTCAGAGTAGTTCATTTTCCTCTCTTTTTGGATACGGTATGGGACTTCATGTGTTACCTTGTAGCTGTAGCCTTTTAGCAGGTGGTCTGCAAATGTTGAGTTTTCTTTCCTAACTTTCCATTCTGACTGACTAGTGTAAAATTTGTCATTGTTGCAAGTAATGTTGCATATTCCACTCTTTTCCAAAGCAAGAAAATGTTAAAGTGTTTGTAAATCTATCGGACCAAACCGCGTGGTAATCAGGTCGTAGCTTACAAACTAAGGCAAACTAACCTAAGGACAACACACACACACACACACCCTTGCCCCAGGGAGGACTCGAACCTCCGACGGCGAGCAACCGCGCGCTCCGCGGCGAGGCGCCTTAGACCGCTCGGCTACTTCACCGCGGCTTCAAAGCAAGAATGTTGACTTTACCATCGGGAAGAAAATGATCAATCATATTGTGTACATAAAAGGATGTTCTGAAATTTCTGGATTTTCGTTTTCTGGCGACATGTAGATACGGTTCGGGGGGGGGGGGGGGTGTTCCTAAATACGGGATTGTGCACCATTTTGTCGGGTCTTGGAGCGCTGAGGTCTTAAAAACAAGGTAAATAAGAGAAATGATATATTTTTTCTGTTTCTTGTGTATTATGGAGTCTATCAAAGTAGGATGGCAGCTATTGTTTGATAGTATTTCATTTAATTTGGAAGTTTTTCTTTACTCATAGAAACTGTGGCAATTTTTGCATTGGTCAATCAAGCGGGGCAATATTTACCAGAGTGAAAAAAGACCACAGAAGTTGGAAACTTGTTGTTGTTGTTGTGATCTTCAGTCCGGAGACTGGTTTGATGCAGCTCTCCACAATACCCTATCCTGAGCAAGCCTCTTCATCTCCACATAAGAGCGACAACCTACATCTGTCTGAATCTGCTTACTGTATCCATCTCTTGGTCTTCCCCTGCGATTTTTTCCCCATACACTTCCCTCCAAAGCTAAATTCACAATTCCTTGATGTCTAAGAATGTGTCCTACCAATCTATCCCTTCTTTTAGTCAAGGTATGCCAGAAATTCCTTTTCTCCCCAATTCTGTTCAGTACCTCCTCATTAGTTACGCGATCCACCCACCTAATCTTCAGCATTCTTCTGTAGCACCATATTTCAAAAGCCTCTATCCTCTTCCTGTCCGCACTGTTTATCGTCCATGTCTCACTCCCATACAAGGCAACACTCCATACAAATGCCTTCAGAAAGGACTTCCTTAGGTTTAAATCAATATTCGATGTTAACAAATTTCTCTTTTTCAAGAACGCTTTTCTACCCATTGCCATTCTGCATTTTATATCCTCTGTACTGCGACCATCATTTGTTATTTTACTGCCCAAGTAACAAAACTCATCTATCTCCTTTATTGCTTCGTTTCCCAATCTAATTCCTTCAGCATCACCTGATTTTCTTATACTGCACTCCATTACCCTAGTTTTGCTCTTGTTAATGTTCATCTTATATGCACCTTTCAGCACACTGTCCATTCCGTTCAATTGCTCTTCCAGGTCCTTTGCTGTATCTGACAGAATTACTATGTCGTCGGCAAAACGTAATGTTTTTAATTCTTCTCCCTGAACTTTAATTCCTTCACCAAATTTCTCCTTGCTTTCCTTTATAGCTTGCTCAGTTTACAAATTGAACAACAGTGGAGAAAGACTACAACCCTGTCTTACTCCCTTTCCAACCACTGCATCCCTTTCATGCCCTTCAACTCTGACAACCGCTGTCTGGTTTTTGTACAAGTTGTAAATAACCTTACGTTCCTTATATTTTACTCCTGCTTGCTTCAGAACTTGAAAGAGTTTATTCCAATCAACATTGTCAAAAGCCTTCTCCAAATCTACAAAAGCTAGAAATGTAGGTTTGCCTTTTCTTAATCTATCTTCTAGGATAAGCCGTAAAGTGAGTATTGCCTCCCGTGTTCCTACATTTCTCCTGAACCCAAACTGGTCTTCCCCGAGGTCGGCTTCTACCAGCTTTTCCATCCTTCTATAAATAATTCGTGTTAATATTTTGCAACCATGACTTATTAAACTGATGGTTCTGTAGTTTTCACACCTGTCTGCGCCTGCTTTCTTTGGAATGGGGATTATAACATTTTTCTTAAAGTCTGAGGGTACTTCGCCTAGCTCATACATCTTACACACCAGGTGAAACAGGTTTGTTATGGCTGGTTCTCCCAGAGACTTCAGTAGCTCTGAGGGAATATCATCTACTCCAGGGGCCTTGTTTCGACTTAGGTCTTTCAGGGCTCTGTCAAATTCTTGTTGGAAACTTAGGAAAGAAAATTCAACATTTGCAGACCACCTGCTACGAGGAGTCAACAGATACAAGGTAACACTTGATGTCCTACACCATATCCAGTAAGGAAGGAAAATGAACTACTTTGAGATTCTGGAAATTAATAACTTCCCCGGAGCTTGCACTAAATGACCAAACAAAAATACCATTGTCGCCACTTCTGTCTGCAGAATCTAACCAGGCCACATGAACCACCCACTTCTGCTCAGTTCCCCCATATGCCTACCGCAGATCCATAGCCTAATTATTTTATCCTTTTTTGAATTAATTTGTGTGATCACAGAAGTTCAGTTACTTACCAGATATCAATTGTAATTTCTTATTTATGTACTAACATTCGACATTTAAGCCAGTAACTGTAGTTTAACCATTTAAAATTTTAACCTATCTATTCACAGATATCTCACTCACCCTTTCTATATTCCAAATGTTAGACCTGTTAAACTTAACCCTTTCATTCCCAGTGTTGTTCCTGAACAATGAAGTATTACAAGTTTATTTATACCGTATTTTGTGCATCAATCCTTAAAGTTGCATTTTTATTAATGAACAACATGCTTCTAGGACGACATTTTGCCGCGTGGTACGGCGTGTAGGCACTTCTGAGGCATTAATCTGTCCATCTTGGACGTTGTTTTGCATTGCCATCTGTGCGTGGCTGACAATGAGATTGTGAGCGTTAGTGTGGTTTCTATTATTTTATTCCAGCAGTGAACTATGATGTGGCGAAGATTATGCTAACATTATTGATCTGACTGTGTTAACTATGAACAAAATAACGTAATAAAATACCTCGATACAAATGTCTCTGTTGTGCATGAAATACATGACATACAAATTTTTTAACATGTTTTGATGTTTACTGCAGTCTATGAATACAGAAAACACTGAATTTTAATTTTTCCAAAACTGATTTCATAATGGGGGACTGAGAGCGTTAAAATAATTTATTCATCCAATTTCTATTCATCAATTTATTTTCTTAGGATAAATGTTCTACTTTATATCTTGTCACATTTTATCATTGTTAATTGTTACACTAGTCTTCTTTTATAATTAATGTATATGTTGCAACTTAAAGTATATTAAACTTTACCGCGGTGTCATTTGATATAAAACAATCTTCTTCAGAAGATACATGGGCATTACATTATTACTGTGGAAAGATTACACGCGTCTATCTTTGTACACATAATGTAGCCCTTTAGACAGAGGCACGTCAAACATATAAAATGATAACATATGCTGTGTAACATCTGATTGACATGCCTCTGTCTAAAGGGCAACATTATGTATACAAAGATTGATGCATGTAATCTTTCCACAGTAATAATGTAATGTCCACGTATCTTCTGAAGAAGATTGATTTATATCAATTTAAACCGTGGTAAAGTTTAATAAACTTTAATTTGCAACTGGTTGGCTGTTACTTTTACTGCTGTAAATTACCGTTGCTGTATGCAGCCATGTTTAAAATTTTTATGTATATGTATTATCTATATAGCAACTTAACATCTTTGAACGTAAACCCAGAGCTGCATTGCTATATTTCTGTAGTGTTTACCTGGTGATGGCGTAACAGCCGAAAACTGGTTAGCAAAGACAATAAATTTGTAGAATATTGCACATTTATTTCGTGTATTTGTTTCAAAATATTCTAGTGTAGCTCAAATAATAAGACCCGTTTTATTGATAGGTGCCCTTATGGCCGCTGAAGCGGTGAAAACACTCCCCAGAAAAACGTAGTTGTTACCTTTCTGAATAGATATCGTCGAAAAAGTAGGAGATAAAACAAAAGTTTTGAAACAAATTTTCCATGGTTACTACTATGTTAATATCGAAATCCACTAATAAACTACAATTTTTTGAAACGGATAAAATTTTATGAATGGACAATCTAATAATATAACTTATTACTAGCAGCACCCCGCACTGTAATCCACGACTGAAACGTACATACCTAATCATATGCGCAATCACAGAAGTGCTGGAGATAGAGCGGCGCGAGTCAATTACGTTCCTGAAAAATTAACCCCGGTTCCTTGAAACTTATTCGTTTAGTTAACATACTGAATAACAATGTTGGCTCATAGATGGGTTATGACGCCATATGAGGCATGTATGGCTAACGCACTCATTCTACGGTGAGCCGCATGGGCCATAGCTGGCTCACATGCAGAGGTTTGTTTACAGACCTCGTGAGACGCATGGGACTCACAGATAAACGTGTGGCTCCACTGAACACTCTGATGATCCTGGACTATAGGTTACAGAGTCATTTGATTCTTTTTTGTACAATGGGACGACACTGTTTTGTGACAACTGGCATAGTACATGCATATTGGCCACATGACTAATAATTACCCCACCCCCTTGTTCGCACTCTTATAACAGAAAAGGCAAACTTGAAAGTAGCTTGTTAAATTTTCTTTGGAAGATCTCGGGCAGTATGGAACCATAATTGCAAGATAAAACGGTCACTACTGCTCTAAATTTACTTTACAAGTGGCCAAAGTACTAGCGCAACGGAAATTTATCGAACTGCTGACTCTTTGAGGGAGCAGTCAACGTTTCAACAAACACAAAATTAATGTTAATAAAGGAGTAGATAATTAAAAATGGGACAGAGAGCATGAAATTATAAAGCTGAGGTTTGATAGTTTATATCATTATCTATTCAAGAAAATGAAATGAAAAAGCAAAGAAATTTGGGGGGACCATATTAAGCACAATAAAGCACACACCTTGTGCAAAAGTGAAATAAAATCATGACGTTACTGCCGGTAATACAATTGTTTCTGCCCTTCATGAATATGGAGCTAATGTGGGAGTAAATTTGGAAATACACAGTGGATAAAGAAAAGCACATTCAGTCACCCACAGACACGCGCATAATGCTTGCAACACATTACTCATGCAGCAACACTTGATAGCAGCGGCAAACGAAGCGACGGTAGCGTTTTGACGAGATCGCGAGTGCCTTGAAGCACATATAAAATTACACTATGCACCAAACGAACTCCTGTGTGGGAAGAGAGCGGCATACTATCCTTAAGTACCATGTGGTGTGCGACCATGGTAAATTACATAGAATTAACAAAAAGAAATTAATTTAGAATAAGGGAGTAAAACGCACGTGAGAATTCATATAGAAGAAAGCTAGTATCAGTAAAAGCATGGCTGATGGCCAAAGTAATGACCATTATGAAACCACGTTGTGCAATCGGTTATACCAAGACAGGAAAGACGGAATCAGTCCAGAAAATCTGAGAAATTTTTAGTATCCTTGCAGATACAGACACGATGGGAAAACATTAGTTAAAAAAGATTTTAAAAAACAGTAAGGAAATTCAGACATACTAAGTGTACGCAACGGCTGAAGGGTACACACATGAATTCTAACTTGAGAAAATCGGACACAAAATCTTCACTGGAAAAATAAACTAAATTTACACTGAATTACTCGAGTTCTGTAAGCTAAGAAACACTTAGCCTCGCATAGCGAAAGAATTACTCAAGAGAAACTAACACTGGTAAACCAAGACTGCCTGTTCATGAAGAAAGCAAAGTTCTAACAGTATGCCAGCCCCTCAGCATGATTCTACGATATTCTCAATTCGGCGATCGCAGCAAGTGTGGGCTCTCAGCAGGCCATGGGAGAAGCCTTCCCCTCCACACACCGGATGTAGGGCGCGCTCAAAACGATGCAGACCGTGTTCGGAGCATACTACCAACCCTCGCTACCTGGAGCTACTAGAGCTCCAGAGAGGTCTCTTTTGTCATCTCTTTCGACCATGATTATGTTGGTACTAAACTAAGAACAGGCCATCTTGCCAAGAAAGGTTGTCTCTGGCCACCCAGCAGGCGGCAACGCAGACGACATACGAAGCCATGCGTTCTTCACTAAAGAAAACGAGGCCTAAAGTGAGAAGCAGCGACTGTAAGCCATTGCGCTGCAGTCAGTCAATATTAAAGGAAACCTTTCACATCCCTATTAACAGACAAGTTCAATCTCACAGGTGGAAACATATATAAACTTAGGGCATTGATCATTAATAAAGGAATAAAATAATTGATTACAAATAATATTAATAGTGGAGAAACACTTTAGAATAATGAATAACTCAAAATGGAACACGATCACACATTCAGTGGACGTGTTTCAAAGTGTAGTTCCACACGTTCAAAACAAGACATATGATGCAAAAAAGTAAATTTCATTGCGTCACAGCAACACATGGTCCATATTTCATCATGACAGTCAATCTGTTAAGGAAAGAATTTGTATGTGATCGTGTATCAAAGCAGAAAAGTGCCAGGAAAGAGAGTAAATAGCTACATGACGTTTTCCCGACATGGATATCAAGGAATACATCATAATTACCGTGAAGCTTTTGGAAAGCGAAAAAGCTAATACAATACGTCCTTGTAATCAATGATCCGAGACTTCTTGCTGGTCAAGTACCTGGCTCATAACTATGGCATGCTGGCATTATCCCATAATCTTTTTCAAACGAGAAAGCAGAAAAACAGCTCCTCCCCAACAAAAACCATAAGACACAGCAGCAATTAATTTAATATAATACAGACATGCTCAACATAACCAAATATGTAATAAAAATTATCAGGGAGAAATTAAACTACTCAATCAGGGAAATGGGGAGAAATATCGAAAGAAATAAACAGGGCAGCGAATAATTATTTGGAACAACAAAAATGAAAAAGAATGTCTGGTGGAATGAAATCAATGAAGAACCAATTGCAGAAAGAACAACACAAAGGAAGAAATGGAAATGTTTTGGGGAGCCTGAATACAACTTGATGAATTTATAATGCAAAGGAAAGAAACAGGAAGAATAATAAAGACTGCTAATAGGTCATGAGAAATCAGAATTTCTTGATATACAAAACAACTTTATAAAAAATAACTCCCGGAATGTCTATCAGATTTTAAAAGTCACTGATGGGCTACCAAGCTTTAAGTATCTGCTTAATAGACAATGGTAAAGTAGGCCTAAGGAACAGCCAAAATCGTGAAAGTACTTTGAAAAATTATTGAACTGTGAAGAATCAACCTATAAGCTAGAATTTCCAGAGCTTCACGAACGTATAGAAGCAGATCCAGCACCTAAAGATCAAGAAATTAAGGAATCAATAAGCACCCTTAAAAACAACAAAGCCAGTGGAGAATAGTCTATTGAAGCCGGGCTTATGTTCTCAACCAAAAATTATAACCAACCTTCAGCTCATGTTTGAAGAAATATGGGAAATTGAAACAATACCAGAAGACTGGAAAGTGTTCCTGACTCACACCTTGTACAAGAAAAGTGACAAGCAAAATGTAAATAACTACAGAGGTATATCTTTGTTTCCAGTGGGTTATACAGTATTTTCAACACTACTCCTAAATGCATTTAGGAGAGTATCGGAGTGGATTTAGAAAGGGCACATCTTGTTCAGAACATATTTTCAACCTTAATAATTCATCACAGACTTACAAATTCCAAAGATATAGTTGTAACATTTATAGATTTCAAAAAGGCATATGACTCGATTGATAGGGAAACACTAGATAAAGTGATGAGAGGATTTGAGATAAAACCTAAATTAGCAAACCTGATTCGTGAAGAGCTCACAGACACCAAATCAAAAGAAAAATTTCGGGGTGAAATATCGAAGGCATTCAATATAAAAATAGGTGTAAGGCAAGGTGATGGTCTTTCTCCACTGCCCTTTAATTGTATAGTAGAGTTATTAGTAAGGGAATGAAGACAAAAACTAAAAGAACAGTGGCTATCGCCAATCAGACTAGGAACTAAAAACAAAGGTACTGAAATTACTATTTTGCATTTCCGTATGATCCTGCCATTCGTTCTGGAAACTTAATAAATGCGGAATACAAATCAATCTTTTAGAAGAAATAACAAACAAAGCAAGTTTAATAATATCTGTAGAAAAAACAAAAATTATGACAAAGATAAAAAATTCTCTGAAATCCCTAGCAACAAATATTGACCAGATAAAGATAGTAAAATAAGTAAATATTTGGGGTAAATTATCCAAGAAAATGCTTTAGAAAAATTCGCTGTAGAAGAAAGGAAGAAAGTACATAAAACGGAGAGAGAATATGGAATAACTAGGAATATCTACAACAAATGCTGTCTGTCTAAAAATTTGAAGATACAGCACGACGACACAATTATAAAACCAGAATGTCGTTATGCAAGTGAATGTTTGACACTGCACTAGTAGTCATAGAAAGAAAGACCAGTCGAAAAATACTTGGACCACCAAATAATACAGAGGTACGGAAATTAAGAAGTAATGTTCAAATGTTTGTAAATCTACCGGACCAAACTGCGTGGTCATCATTCCGTAACTTACAAACTACTTAAACCTAGTTAAACTAACCTAAGGACAAACACACACACACATACCCCAGGGAGGACTCGAACATCCACGGCGAGCAAACGCGCGCTCCGCAGCGAGACGCTTTAGACCACTCGGCTACTCCACCGTGGCAAGAAGTAATGAAGAAATTTATCGCAATACGGAAAACGTAACTTAAACACTAAGAAAGAGGCGACTGCTATTTTTTGGACACTTAAACACAATGAAAGGCAACAGGTAAATTAAACAATATTTTTAAGTGTACCTGGGACAAGAAGTGAACAATAGCCTGGATTCAAGAACTTAGGAAGTATTTGGAAAGTAACAACATAAGTAAAATAGATGCAACATAAAGAGAGATTTTCAAGACGAAAGTGTTAAACATGGAAAGATACCAAGGTATGAAGGAGAAGAAGACAGGATCAAAATGGTGTGAGGAGAGGAACAAGGTACACAGTGAAATGATGAAAGCTTACTGTTGGAAAAAGAAAGAACAACAAAGAAGGAAGGATTGACTTAGTGCGTGGTCCTTAGATGACCCAAACGAAGAAAGAAGAAGAAAAGAAACTTCTTTGTTAAAATTCTTAAATATGTACTTTTCTTTAATATGATACACTTTCATAATTATTCTCCTATATACAAGTATGCATTCCATAACTATTTGTAATGGTATTCACAACCAGTGATATTAATAGATACTTTAGCTGATTTCAGAGAACGTACGTACACTAGTTGAATTTAGTTGAATGAATTGCAGTGTCAATCGTCTGCATGTGTACAAAGTTGAATGGTCGCAGAACGTTTCTAACACATAATAAAAGTCTGTGCGAATAGTGTTTCCTGGTAGGTTGAGTCGGAATCGCGTGATTCAGTAAATATTGATGAACGGTATCGGGTGCTTCATTGTCGCTTAGCCGGTTATGGTCACGTTACACACTGACTGCATTAAATTTGTATTTACGTAACAATTTTTTCTTGATATTGAAGGGTGTGTTACTTCGTCCCATTAGTAGAAACAGTCTTCTGCAGTTGGTGTTTATTTCATTACTTGCCTGTGGTGATAAAAGGCGAAAGCGAAGCGGACGGCGGTTGTGGCGTGGCGCTGTTTACTTGTTTGCCTGCTGGGGACAGCGGCGGCCCGTACTGTGTGTCCGTGCGGCCACTGTGGTCTCCCGCACGCCTGCCTGGGCAGCTTTGAGCCATGTCGTCTCTGCTGGCAACCAGGACGCCTGAAGTCTGCACCCATCTTGTGTATTCACTTCTTGTGACGTTTCTGTTGCCCCTCTCGAATTCGTCCTGAATATAAATGGCTGTTTCGGCACTGCACGTGCGTTTGGCACACACAACCTCGTGATGTGCCGCCGCTGATTTGTGTTGAGTTTGTTATTCATTAACCAGAAAATTTACCATGAGTGAAAAGTCCTGGCTCTGCCGTCGCTTCGTGAGATCTGTACGAAGTATTTTTATTGGGGGGATTGCCCTGGGTAAGTCAGTGGGTATTCTAGGGAAATTCCTGATATGGTAGGGAGTCGACAGTGGAAGGCACGAGGCTATTCAAACTCAATTCAAGCTAAAATCTACCATTCACAATGACTTGATTAAGTAACGTAAAATTAAAACACCAGTAAATAGTGGCTTAATGCACAAGGCAAAACCTGCGCCAGAAGGGCGAAATTCAAAACAACATGAACAGGACTGAACAAACAAGAAAGCTACGCCGAAAGGGCGATATCTAAATAAACAAAATAATAGAATATGTGCCGGAAGGGCAAATTTAAAATAAAAACTTGAATACTTAATACACAGTTCAAGTAACAATCACTTTATTATGTACTGTAAAAGAAACACTAGTCAATACAGGCTGAATACATTCTGCTAGAAATAAACTGCGCCAGAAGGGCGATATTCACCAATGACATGAACAGGGCTGAATAAACTGGAAAGCTACGCCGGAAGGGCGATCTTTAGATTAACAATATTAGAATTTTGCCGGAAGGGCAAATTTAAATAAAGAGGAGTCCGTAAGGCAAGATACAACAATCACCAACTTTTGCTACTTATAGACAAGTTTTCACAACAACATAGGTGCACTCAACACGAATACCAATTACACCCCACCCAAGGTGGCAATACGAGGCACATGATGCTAGGTCAAATACTTAGTGTGACACACGCAACTTACACAGGCTGCCAAGAACAGATAAGACACAATAACAATTGGCGATATCAATTCACTGCACTGCCAGATTATGATGGCACCAAGATCAATATATCTCCTGACAGCAGATGAGAAGTCCAAAAGGAAGCAGGGCAAGAGGCACCGAAAGGGACAGGAAGGGAACGCCTAAACTACATTCGTAGGGAGGCACACCTACGAGCGGAAATGATTCTGCTCAAGATAAAAATAAATAAATAAATAAATAATAAAAATCAGCTGGCTCCTGGGCAGTTGACAGAAAGCGACTGGACACAATCCAGAATTCCCCAGTGGCACTCAGCGGTTCAATTGTTAAACCTTAAAGAGGAATGAGTTTCGTACTAGAAGAGTGCACAACCAACAGGTCGCACTCTCTAATACACTCGCACGACGAGAGCTCAGAATTTCATGGGTTAAACCCAACACAAAACAAAAGGATGCAGACATGAAGGGCAGGCACTCCTGGGGCCGAGTACAGGCCTTCAAATAAATCACGACACGTTTATCACACGGCAGGCGACCTCACCAGGTCTCTTCAAGAAGAAGAAGACAACGTATCACACCCGGACGAGGAAAGGCCGAAAGGAGGAGAAAGGCACACACAGATCTTCAGAAACCTCCAGGAATGAGAGCATATCCAGACGTTGCAGGCGCAGGCAGATATGTGAGCGTCCGATTCAGCACACCAGAGTGAATCGGTTTATCCACAACATCGGGTAGTGAAGGTTGCCATCGATGTAGTTAGCACAGTCGGCGGCGGCGGCAGGATATCACACAACAGTACTCAAGCAATCAACATGTCGGACGACGCGACATCTCATCCCGGGTGTAAGGGGACAACTCCAGCGTGGCCCAACGGTCCTCGAAGAACCACTAGCTACGTAAACAGGCCACGGTCATGCGGTCGCGCCGACAATGCTCACTCCCCTCGTCCAACCTTCAGGCTGCGGACGATGGAACCGGAAAACCGATTGACTGCTCGCCGCTCAGCGCGGCAGCTATAGGCCACTTCAAAGATAAAAATCCCTACTTCAAGGAGTCGCTCTAACAAGGAAACACATTTCGCCAAATGTTTCCAGGTAATGAAGTAGAATATTTCAACAAAATGTACAAGATATTAGATATCAAGGTAGTAAGATGCTTATAGACATTGAATCTGATGTTATTACTATTTCAGAGTATATAATTTCACAGTTCAGAAGCTTCCTTTACAAGAGTACAAGACAGTTGTCAGTTTTTCCAGTTCACTGCAGTGTTGTGGAGTGGCAAAAAAATGTTCAAATGTTTGTAAATCTATCGGACCAAACTGCGTGGTCTTCAGTCCTTAGCTTACAAACTACTTAAACCTAGGTAAACTAACCTAAGGACAACACACACACCCATGCCCCAGGGAGAACTCGAACCTCCATGGCGAGCAACCGCGCGCTCCGCAGCGAGATGCTTTAGACCGCTCGGCTACTCCACCGCGGCTGTGGAGTGGCCATGTACGTGAAGAACGGTCCACTGATATTTCGAAACACTGCATCGAAAATATAATTGAATGTTATGTAGGTGTGATTGAATGTAGAGATACTAAACTTTCAACTGTTGTTCATTGTAGATCTCATGACTCTGATTATGATACATTTTTGCTCAAACTAGAGCGTATTCTATGTTCAGGAGGTACAGGAGGTACAAAAAATTATCGTATATGGTGTTTCACCGTTATTGTGTGACTGCGAAAGGAAAATGATGCTTTTAGATCTCTATCTTATAACCTGTTGCAAACAGTGCTCTTTCCAAAGAAAGTGTTACTGCATGTAACACAAAAGCAACGAGCCGGGAATACTGTCTTTGGGGGCTCTCCGGTTTCTTCAGTTCGAGTTAACTGCTCGTCGTCTCTCAGTGTCAATAATACGAAAATGAGTACCTATAGTAGTACACTGTAACGTGGCATGTGGACTCTCTGGGTTTGTGGTCGGTAGCATTCAGCAGTTGTCGGTTGTAAGCACAATTTGAAGCATATATAAATATAACTCTTCATACGAAGTGGAAGGCTTGGGAAGAGATACAAACCATCTTTGTTATTTGATATTTGCCAAGTTCCGTTTTATTTCTAAAACACAATGCCATAGGATTAAAAGTCCTTAAATTCCAATATGTTCATAAACAAGTAGTTACTTGATTAATAGGATCAATAGTTTAAGGACATTAAAATACAATTATTTTAATGTACAACAGTGAAAGAGACGAGGCAAACATTCTCACAATACAAACGCCCGATTAAAATGTGTTGAATTACAATCGCCTCCGTAACAAGCATTTGACACGCTTTCATATCAGTCAGGTTTTTTTTTTTTTTTTTTTTTTTTTTTTTTTTTTTTTTTTTTTTTTTTGTAAAAATTATCTGATCATATGAACACCTCCAGCTTATTTGCGGGCATTCAATTTATTACAAGCAAGAAATTAAAATACAAAGAGCAACATGACAGACGACTAGCACCGGGAAGTCAATAAAGAATTCAAAGGTAGGTTAGAAATTTTTTCAGTTTACAAACATTGTGAAAATGTATGGTGTAATTTGTTTTATGAAAGTGATGAGCTATGACAAATAATTTTAAATTTGAAGGAAGGAATCTTTGGGTTTAACGTCCCATCGACAGCTTGGTCATTAAAGACGGAGCTAATGCTCGGAGTTTTGGGTAAAGACGGGAAAGGAATTCGGCCGTGCCCTTTGAAAGGAACCATCCCGGCATTTGCCTGGAGTGATTTAGGAAAATCACGGAAAATCTAAATCTGGATGGCCGGGGGTGGATTTGAACCACCACCCTCCCGAATACGAGTCCAGTGCCTTACCACTGTGCCATTTCGATCGGTTTAAATTTCAAAATTCTTGTTTATATGTACTTCAAAAACACAGTTTATTTAAAATAAGTATGTGACTTTTGTAAGTTAGACATGAGGTGCTATTTTGTAAAAATAGGACATCGAAAATAAAATATTCAACGAAGCGATCTTGTCGTATTTATCATAACAAATAAATTAGATCAGCGCATTGCTTGAAAAGTCAATCGTTTATAACTTATGCCCAAGGGAGGATTCGAACCTCCGACACCTCTGACGGGAGTGGTCGCGCTCTCGCGACATGGCTCCTCAGACCTTCCGGCCATTCCAGCCTTCGACCTTCACATCATCATCTTCAGGGTCATGACTGGAGGAGGAAACCTTAAATGGTGATGGTCAACAGATTACAATCGACATTAACCGTTACCTCCTCAAGCAAGGGGTCTGAAAATTACTTTCTAAAGATCAAAACTGGTCAAATTCAAATATTCATATATTTGTAAATCTAATGGACTTAATTGCTGCGGTTACAAATTTCTTAAACTAACTTAAGTGAACTTCTGATGAGAACAACGCACACACAGCCGTGCCCGAGGGAGGAGTCGAACCTCCGACGACAAGCAATCTCGCGCTCCGCATCAAGGCGCATTAGTGCGCTCGGCGTCTCCACCGCGGTGAAACGGGTCACATTTAGTAAATAAAGATAAGATCAATTTGACATATTTCGTACTGATCGATGACTTCTGTTCATTAAGTCAAGCGTTTTTTTTTTTTTTTTTTTTTTTTTTTTTTTGGCTTTCTCTGATTAAAATACTGGCAGAAATTCCCGATTATGAAATTTAGGTGTCACACTACGACGAAAATGTAGGTGACGCATAACACTCAAAGCCGGTAATCCCGTAAAGAAAATCGCTGTTGTGGCGTTAATAAACAGTCATTTATGTAAACAGCGTCTTATTACAAGCTGTTAAGAGCGTACACTCCATAATAGTCGTTAAAACAGGCTCTGACGCCAGGATGAGTAACCTCATCAGTGCTCTGCGTATGAGAGTGACGCCGTGGCTCAAGTAATTAGAGTGCACGCTTTAATGAAGACGGATGCCTGGCGTCTTCCAGGTACTGTTACCTCACACTGGCTGTCGGCTTCTTCCCTTGTCTAATAAATATTGTTGCAACGTCTCCAACCTGAAGTTACTACCGAGCTTTTGCCACTATTTCGCAATATCGTAACGAAAATTTCACATTTGATATCAGCAATTAGAATTCGATCTAAATTGTTAATAATGCGTTCAATAAATATTTGTGTAATCTGATCGAAATAAGATATTTTTCAACTTTAAAAATGTTCATCGGTGTCCGAGCGGGTGCGGGGGCTAGAATAGGCCCGAGCTATTCTTGCCTGACGATGTGTCGCAGACGCGTTATAATGGTTGTATGAAGTACATACATAAGTCATCGGCATACAAGGACGAAGGAACCGATGACCCCACTGCTGCAGAAAGACTGTTAATTGCAACAAGAAAGAGGGGAACACTTAGAACGGGGCTCTGTGGGATGTCGGTCTCCTGAACAGCTGACCCTCCTGAACAGTGACTTCAAGATCTTCACCACAATCTTTGCGCTACGGCTTAAGCGCATAATACGCCAGGTTATTTCACATGCACAAACGTCTTTGGGAGGAAATAGCAATATCCAGACGACCCTTAACGACTATCTCGATGTGATTGCCATTGCTTCGGACTGTCGGCTGCGTGGTGCACTGGTCTCCATAGACTTCATTTGTGCATTTGACAATGTGAGCCATTCTTTCTTGAAAGCTGTAATGGATCAAATGGCTTTCCCGGCTGCTTTCACCCAAGTGATCATGCATCTTGTCCATGATGCCAATTCTACGGTGATAGTTAACGGACGAGTTGAAGGGTAGATACCTATTTTACGTTCGGTACGACTAGACTGCCTCCCCCCCCCCCCCCCCCCCCCCTAAACGATCCTCTATACAATAGCGACGGAGCCACTCATCTGTGGGCTGAAACAACGACTCCCAGGAATCACGTTACGAGGAATTACCTTTCAATGCCGAGCTTAGGCGGATGATCTCGTTTTCATCGGTCGCTCAGAAGAAGAGTCCAATCGTCACTGAGATGGATCGAACGATATGGGGACGCAGCTGGTAGCAAAATGAACTTAGTAAAATCACGTGCAATGGAAATAGGCAGAGGGCTACGGGAGGGAACTGAAAGCCCTTTGCAGATGACGGATACATTGGCGCCAGTGGTGGTGGCACAGCGAATACAGGCGGCCTTTGGATGTTTTGTGAGTCATGGACTTCTCTTCAAGGTAAGGTATGCAACCCTCACCCTCCCGCCTTGTAGTGGAGGATTGGTTCTTATCAACGTTCGCGCGCGAGTAACGGTCCTCTATGTCAAGAAAATGCTCAAGATGTAGACCCATCGTCAACACAGTTTCACTGGTCTCTTTACTGAGGAACTTGCCCCTACGTCCTGCATGCCACCAGCTGCACTCGGGCACATCGCGCCTACGCTCTCCCACATACAAACATTTTTTTCTGGAATACAGCTATACACACACGGAACTTCCCAGCAACAAGACACCAACAGCACGAGATGCTTAAACCTGCTGATGAAGAATCATCATCAGAATAGCATAGAGAGGCGACCCCCAGTTTAATTGGTCACACGGCAGGATCAATACCGCTTTCATTGGAGCTCCACAGTCGCATTTCCGGTTGAGTTTCAGAGGCGAATAGAGAAGGAGTAATAGGCTACTAATCTTTTCATCTCATTCCCTGTTATCCTAGCCAAGCCCTAGCTGAATACTGTAAGCATCAATCACATGTTGCATTAACGGTGTAAACATTTCTCTGTCTTCACTAAATAAATCAAACTACTAAACCAGAGGGACTCTTCTGATTCATGTAGAACTCTTTCTGCTGATCTTCTACAGCTATATCTACATCATTATGGGATATTCTGCAAATCACATTTAAGTGCCTGGCAGAGGGTTCATCGAATCACCGTTATACTATTTATATCTCATTCCATTCTCGAATAGCGCGCGGGAAGAAAAAACACCTGAATATCTCTGTTCGAGCTCTGATTTCTCGTATTTTATTCTGATGACCATTTTTACCTATGTAAGTGGGATTCAACAATATATTTTCGCATTAGGGGGCGATTGGAGTTTCGTAAGTAGCCCACGACGCAGCGATAAGCGCCGTTGTTGTAATGATTCCCATCCCAGATCCTGTATCATTTCCGTAACGCTGTCTCCCCTGTATCGTGACAATACGAAACGAGCTGCCCTTCTTTGAACTCTTTCGATGTCCTCCGTCAAACCCACCTGATAATGGTTCCACACTGGACAGCAATACTCCAAAACAGGACGGACAAGCGTAGTGTATGCATTTTCTTTTGTAGTTATGTTGCATATTTTAAGGGTTCTGTCTTTCCCACGACATTATCTACGTGTTCTTTCCAATTTAAGTCTGAAGTAATAGTACTTCCTAGGTATTTAGTGGAGTTTACGGCCTTCACGTTTTACGGATTTCCTTTCGTACTCATGTCGACGACTTCACACTTCTCATTATTTAGAATCAATTGCCAATTTTTACATCATAGAGATATTCACATTGTTCTGCAGTTGGTTTTTATCGTCAGATGATTTTTACTAGACGGTTAATGACGGCGTCATCTGCAAACAACCTAAGAGAGCTACTTAGATTTTCCCCTAAATCGCTTATGTAAATAAGGAACTACAGAGGACCAATAACACTACCCTGTAGAACGCCCGATATCACCTCTTAGTCGATGCCTTACCATCGATAACTGTGACCTCTCTGAGAGGAAATCCCCTATCCAATCGCAAATTTGGTGTGATATACCATAACCACGCAATTTTGACATATTCATATTGGGGTAATCAAATAAATTTCAATTATATATGAACCATTCACCATTAGGTTCGGTATTAATAGATGTCTTGAGGACTGACTGGCGTCTATGTACAGAGTGGATCTGCAGTTCTTGTGTCTAAGAAAAAGGAATGTAATAATTAGCGTCACTAACATTTCCAAAGTCAACAGCATGGATACGTACCTCTAGGCCACCAACCTCCACAATGTAACTAGGAAGGCCCTTAGGATCAGCGGACGAACATATAAACGAGCAACTACAACATATCGGATAACAATGACCGCAAAGAAATTAGGTCATAGAGTGTGATGCACAAAACGTAGCCCAGTGACCATGCATACAAGGGTTTACTGAAAATTAGACCAATATGCTACATCAGGCAGACAACAAGCCAAAATACCATATATCAGCACAGCAATGAAAGATGTTCTTGACTTTACAAAGGATGCAGTTGATAAGCTAAATACTGCCAGTGTCTACGAAATCGGTTGCGAGTGGGGGGTCTAATGTACGTAGGTGAGACCGGGTGACAATCTGTACAACAATTTGAGACCATTGAAGATATATTCCTACCCGGCTGAAACAACACATTAAATTTATTTATTTACTTATATTCATCGTATTCCACATGATCGATCTCTGAATTCTTGTGGCAACTCAGTTGAAATGGATGCAACAGAGTACTGCACACTCTTCTACACAAAGGTGAAGGAGGTGTGGTCGAAATGCAGAATCGATTACTGTCTGATATTAACTGAGTTTAAGTTGCCAGTTGCCATCTCTAGGGAATAATCGAATATTATTAACATTACATTAATTACATTAAAGATAATATTTCAGATTTCTCAGCCTACCAATCAGGGGTCGATAAGAGGTACGCAAGCCTAACCCATATATTGCTCGAACCGCCCGTTTGTGTGCAATAATTGCACTGTTCGTACCAGATGAATTCTCCCAAAAACAGAGCACTATACGTCATAAGCGACCGAAAATAATCAAAGTAGACTACCTTTCGTGTTGAACTATCACCAATTTCAGAAACTGTCCGAACGATAGACATCTCAGCATTTAGTTTTTGAACAATATCCTGAACGTAGAGTGACGACTATAATAGTATGTATTTTCGTAAAGTTACTGGTGTTCGCTACTTCGACAGCGTCCATCCTAAATAGCTTGGTGACGTGAATACGGTTGTGGCAAACGAATTATTGGTTTTCTAACAGATATACAACTGTAGTAGTTGGTATCCGTTCCAATAAATAAGCCTTAAAAACAACTCACCAGTGATTAATGACACTGCTGGACGCTGTAACTTATCATATCTCCCCTCCCCGTCCCCCTTTCAATGGAAGCCTGTCTTGTGCACTTGCTCTTTGCCCCTCTGGAAGCGCAGACTTAGTCGCAACTCCTCTTTCTTGTTTCCTCTGCCAGGGCACGACGCCAAAACTGTCCAGTTCCTCGATTCTTCTTTGCAGCAATAAACTTTTATTCTGTGCACAGACGTAGACTCACAATGTTAGTTTTCTACAAAACTGTAAACGACCTTCATTTACCAATTCTCTCTCTGAACGGTGCTCCCTGATATGTGACGAATGTTTTTATCAAAACTAATTTGCTCTGACGCTGTTAATATAATAAACCCATCTTAATTTACAAACAGAAATATAAATACCAGGCTTGTCACAATTAATTTCAGTGTTCGCCATCTAAATACCGGATGATCAAAAAGTCTGTAAATTTTGAAAACTTAATAAATCACGGAATAAGGTAGATAGAGAGGTAAAAATTGACACACATGATTGGGATGACATGGGATTTTATTAGAACAAAAAAACGTATTGCTAGATGCGCGAAAGATCTTTTGCGCGCGTCGTGTTTGGTGATGATCGTGTACTCAGCCGCCACTTTCGTCATTCTTGGCCTCCCAGGTCCCCAGACCCCAGTCCGTGCGATTATTGGCTTTGGGCTTACCTGAAGCCGCAACTGTATTGTGATCGACCGACATCTCTAGAGATGCTGAAAGACAACATCCGACGCCAAAGCCTCACCATAACTCCGGACATGCTTTATAGTGCTGTTCACAACATTATTCCTCGATTACAGCGATTGTTGGGGAATGATGGTGAACATATTGAGCATTTCCTGTAAAGAACATCATATTTGCTTGTATTAATTTGTTATGCTAAATATTGCTTTTCTGATCAGATGAAGCGCCATCTGTCCGACATTTATTGAACTTTTATTTTGTTTTAGTAAAACCCCATGTCATTCCAAGCATGTGTGTCAATTTTTACCTATCTATATTATTCCGTGATTTATTAGGTTTTCAAAGTTATACTGACTTCTTGATCACCTGGTATTTAATTGCCGCTGAGGAGTGGCCGAGTGCTCTAAGCCGCATTGCTGCGAAGCTCGCGGTTTTTTTGCAGTCGAAGGTTCGACTCCTCCCTCGGAAATGGGTGTGAGTGTGTGTTGTCAGCATAAGTTAGTTTAGTGCATGTGGTTTGTAAGCCTAGGGACTAATAACCAAAGAAGTTAATATCAATAAAATTCTTCTGGGTATGAAACCGCGTCGTCATTTTATAAATTCCACCGACGTTTCGGCCGCCTGCAACAGCGGCCGAAACGTCGGTGGAATTTATAAAATGACGACACGGTTTCATACCCAGAAGAATTTTATTGATAGTGACAACAGCCGCGGAAGCCTACGTTTGCAAAGAAGTTAAGTCCCATAGGCTTACAAACATTTGATTTACTTTTGAATTCGACATTAATTTATTATTTTTAAATATTAATTTACATACAAAGAGACAAATGTGTGAATAAAAAATTTTGAAAATTAATTTATTTCCTTTTTTGTAGCGAACTACAAATGTACATTGTACACTTCTGACCATTAAAATTGCTACACCAAGAAGAAATATACTAGAACTGACATCTGATTACATTTTCACGCAATTTCGGTGCATAGATCCTAAGAAATCAGTACCCAGGACAACCACCTCTGGCCGTAATAGCGGCCTTGATACACCTGGGCATTGAGTCAAACAGAGCTTGAATGGCGTGTGCAGGTACAGATGCCCATGCAGCTTCAACACGATACCACAGTTCATCAAGAGTAGTGACTGGAGTGACTTGCTCGGCCCCCATTGACCAGACGTTTTCAGTTGGTGAGAGATCTGGAGAATGTGCTGGTCAGGACAGCAGTAGAACGTTTTGCGTATCCAGAAAGGCCCGTGCAGGACCTGTATCCTGCGGTCGTGCATTATCCCGCTTAAATGTAGGGATTCGCAGGGCTGGAATGAAGGGTAGAGACACGGGACGTAACACATGTGAAATGCAAGGGCCATTGTTCAAAGTGCCGACGATTCGACCAAGAGGCGACCGAGACGTGTAATCAAACGCATCCCATACCTTCACGCCGGAAGATACGCAAGTATGGCGATGACGAATACACGCTTCCAATGTGCGTTCACCGCAATGTCGCCAAACACGGATGGACCATCATAATGCTGTAAACAGAACCTGGACTCCTCCGAAAAAATGTCGTTTTGACATTCCTGCACCCAGGTTCGTCGTTGCGTACACCATCGCAAGCGCTCCTGTCTGTGATGCAGCGTCAATGGTAACCGCAGCCATGGTATCCGAGCTGATAGTCCATGCTGCTGCAAACGTCGTCGAACTGTTCGTGCAGATGCTTGGAATCTTGCAATCTGTTGACTCAGAGATCGAGACGTGGCTACACGATCCGTTACAGCCATGAAGATAAGATGCCTGTCATCTGGACTGCTAGTAATACGATGCGTTTTGTACTGCCCTCCTGAATCCACTGAGTCCAAATTCTGCTAATAGTCATTGGATCGCGACCAACGCGAGCAACAATGTCGGGATACGATAAACCGCAATCGCGATAGGCTACAATCTGACCTTTATCAAAGTCGGAAACGTGATGGTACGCATTTATCCTCTTTACACGAGGCATCAAAACAACGTTTCACCAGGCAACGCCGATCAACTGCTGTTTGTGTGTGAGAAATCGGTTAGAAACATTCCTTGTGTCAGCACGATGTAGGTGTCACCACGGTGCCTACCTTGTGCGAATCCTCTGAAAAACTAATCATTTGCATATCACAGCATCTTCTTCCTGTCGGTTAAATTTCGCGTCTATAGCACGGCATCTTCGTGGTGTAGCAATTTTAATGGCCAGGAGTGTATATTAAACGTCACACTCTATACTAATGTCACATCACCTACAACCTTTGGTCTGAAATGGTTTAACTATTTGGTGCTATCCATATACGTTAATTCGATATGAAGAAAGTATACGATACAATATTGCAGGCTAATTTGGTGGTAATGCGGTCTGCTAACTGACGACCGACTCAACAACCTTTGATAGCTGCACGGCATTACTTGCAGCGCCTTTCCTGGTCCCGTGTCCATACCGTTTGGATAAAAAAAAATGTTCAAATGTTTGTAGAACTTATGGGACTTAACTACGGGGTCATCAGTCCCTAAGCTTACAAACTACTTATGAACTAGCTAAGACTAAGGACGGCACAAATATCCATGCCCGAGGGGGGATTCGAACCTTCGACCGTAGTGACCGTGCAGACCGTGACTGAAGCGCCTCAGTCTACTGGGCCACCGCGGCCGGCCCGTTTGCATCCCAGACAAGTATAAATTCGTGGCAAGCTAGATGAGTCCGGATTTCAGATGGTAACATTGAAGGTATGGTTCTTCTGTGACACAGACCCATAGTAGCAATGCAGCCACTATTCAACAAGACACTGTGCAAGCTGATGATTGATCAGTTTTGGTGTGGATTGCTTTTGAACGGAATGGCCTCAGTTCTCCAGTCCATTTGGACCGATCACTGAATGCATAATGTTATATTAGGTTACTTATATACCATATCCATAAATTAATGGTGTTCATTTTACCAGAAGCAGTTCTCCAGGGAGGCACGGTGAAAACACGCTCGTTCGTTTCCTCGCATAGACACCTGGGCGTCGTTCAGTCGCTGTTCACAATGCTGGTACGCGCAGACAGGATGTGAGGTCTTCAATACATCAATCCTGAGACAAATCCACAGTCATGTGTTTAATGCAGTAAAGTTTATAAATAAATTAGTGAAATAAAATGAAATATTAAATGAAAGTTGAATAATACGTGAAGTGAAAATGGTAGCTTAGTTCAGTTCAGAAGGACAGGCGAGTAAAAACCTGCGACTGCGATCCGGCAGAGCGTCAACCAGCTAACGCTGAAGATGCAGCTATTCACGTGTGGCGGAACGCGACCAGGAGGTCATAGCTCTCTCTACAAGCGGAAGCCGTTGATTCAGCGATCAGGCCATCGACCGACCACCTCAAGTGACAGTGTCAAACGTGATCCCATCTCGTACTTCTAGAAGCAACATGGCCAGAAGCCAATAACATAGTGTTATTGACCTTCGGAACATCTTGACGATCGATCATTTTAGAAACTCTACAACGTGACAGAAGACAATGAAACGACTCTGAAGATCGTAAGATCGTTCACCTCCAGCCAGGTCCATCAAATAAATACAACGGCCAAGAAGATGACGCCAGAGAGTGATCGGGAGAGAGAGAGAGAGAGAGAGAGAGAGAGAGAGAGAGATTGGCAGTAGCGGCGTTAGTAGCAGCAGCAGAAATAATAGTAGGAGAAGTTGGAGTGTTAGTCATGATCAGCCACCGGCACTGACGGCGTTGAAGGTAGAAGATGGAAGAATCTGGTCGTCAGTATCAAGGTTCGGATTGAGATCAAGAACAACAGATGTACTCATCCAGGATGACTGGCCAGTACGATATGATGTGGTCTGGTCGTGACAGTCACCTGTGATCTCCGTCAAAGTTTCTGCCACTCGAAGACTTGCAGCCTGAAGACTATCGATTCGACCCCAGGGCAAGGACGCACAGCCAAAACTTCTGGTTGTAACACAACACTTTTTAGAAGATGGGTAAACCACACAGTACCGCCACGAGGTAATTCCGCAGAATTCACGGCCTGTTAACGCACACTACTGACTTCGACAGCAAGCGCTGTTCAAGTGACGAGCCAAGAAGCCGTTACACCACCAGCGTAATCAGAGACCCACGACCGACGCTGCAAAACGCCTCAGCCGCATGCCTTACGCTGCCACCAACACTCGTGGAGTCAACTAGTTCATAGTAAGAATGATGTATGGTTTAATTGTTTAATAAATGCATTTTGTGTAAATGCTATTTCAAATGTTTGTAAATCTATCGGACCAAACTGCGTGGTTATCAGTCCGTAGCTTACAAACTACTTAAACCTAGGTAAACTAACCTAAGGACAAACACACACATCCATGCCCCAGGGAGGACTCGAACCTCCACGGCGAGCAACCGCGCGCTCCGCAGCGAGACGCTTTAGACCGCTCGGCTACTCCACCGCGGCTAAATGCTATTTTATTTACGCCTCATACCCGAGCCAAGGAAACTATCGCACATCCCACATAAGATTCCTTGTCAAATGCTATCATGACAATAAAATGTAAATTTGTATTTGAGCTTGCCATCCTGACAATAGGGCATTGCATTTTCAGTTGTGTTCAAGGTTTAGCAAAGCGGTAGGTATATTTCATTAGATGACTAAAAGCCCACTCATTTGATTACAGAACGCCCTCTTCATCTGGTGTCTTTCTTTTTCTCTTGTTGTCACAAGTGTCGTCCTTCACTTAAGAATACTTCACAAGGTACAATTACCAGGTAAGACCAGGAGACTGACGCCACCACACTCGGCTCCTCTGAGTGTCTGTCTGCTCCGAGAACACGCCCTATCCAGGGCTCTGGCGGCGGCAACGACCAGCGGCTGTTAACTGTGAAGCCACCCAATTTACAACAAATTGCCCTGCACTGAAATCAGCGTCAATTGAACGAGATGAATAATCCTATATTTCTATACTTCTATTAACAAATGCTCTCCCAACATCGAAACAAGAAAACATCTTCAAAATATTTGGTTAATAAACTAGACAAAGTGAGGGGTGGCTTAACAAAAGTCAACCTCACTTTCCTATTCTCTGTACGCGATACAACCATCATCTTATCACCAAACTAGATGCTAAACCTAATATTCCCCGGGTATATGTGCATTTTTTTCAGTGTTATATTAGAAACGAAACTAAAAATCCGGAAAAGATTTCATCTTCATGGATTCATGAAACCAGCTTAGAAATTGTGCAATAGTAAAAAAAAAAAAAAAAAAATAAAAAAAAAAAAAAAAAAAAAAAAAAAAATATGAACAATGTACAGAATTAAATGTGCAGTATCCAAAGAAAGAATAATAATAATAAAATATAAGTTCTTGATTAAAAACATTATTTCTTGTTACTTGTCCGGGAACTAGTATAAATTAATTCTTTGGTGAGTACACCCTTGAACTGTCAACATAGGGATGTGCATGTGAGAAGCACGGAGATGTCAAATCCACTCCGCGATATTTAACATAATGTCCCTGTGATTTTCTTAATTGTAATAGGAAATGAAAGTGTCTCAGGAAAGTATAGACTCTTGAAATTAAAAGGTAGATTTGTCGGAATAAGGGGTATTCGTGGGAAAGTTTGTCTGATTCATTGTTCACGACATTGTATCTCCTGAACTATGTGTCGTAGGTCGTTTTTAACCACAGAGCGATTGGTTGTCTGATAGTAAGCAATCTGTGTACCAAGTTCAGTCGAAATCAGTCCATTATTTTAGGAGGAGACGTCGACAAATAGAGCATGATGTACAAGTTATTCGAAAATATCATTGTTTATGACATCATAGCTACTGAAATAAGTGTCGTACTATGATGTAAATTCTAAAGTACATTCAGTGGTATATGTGCCAAATGTCTTCAAAATATGTCTTGAACGATGTTAGCAGTAAAGACATAATAAATGGAAACCTCTTGCCGGTTTTTCCTCAACCAAATAGTTTGACTTTATACCTCATGCGCTATATGTCGAACTGTGATATATTATCAAAGGAACATTCAGTGGTATGTTTTTGTACTGACTGTGAATTGTGAATACAATTTACAGTGTAGAAGTAATAACTTGTAACATCATGCGAAATGTTTGAAATGTTAAAGCTTAAGCAACTCAACTGCAGGGTCATCAGTCCCTAAACTTACAAACTATTTATGAACTACCTTATACTATAGACGACACAATATCCATGCCCGAGGGGGGGATTCGAACCCCCCGACGGGGAACGGTCTGACGCATCGTAGTATAGCGCCTCAATGCGCCATGCCAAATGCCGTAGTTATACATCATGAACATCGGAAAAGTAGTAAGCTATAAACTGTTTTCCGTTTCATCGTTTTGTTGGGGTTGTCAGCGATAAAAGTTTCGTAAAGTTTTAAATATATGTTGAAACTTTATTGGAAGTCGTTAAGTGCTCTCATTCTCAAATGATTGAAGAATGACGTGATAACGTGTGAACTAGGTGGTTTTTGCAACCATATAAAATGACTCTTGACCTTAAAAAAATATCTGTGCCAAATTTGGTTTAAAATGGTCCATTAGTTTAGGAGCAGATGTAGAATATTATCGCATGATGCGGCCGTTTTTCACGACTATCTCCTTACGTACGTGTCGTTATTATTACCACGACAGCGATTGTTGCCTGATAGTAACGAACATACATACAAACATACCCACATACACACAGCCTATTTTACAAAATGTATAGATAACAAAATCGCATGATTTTTTCCTCCTGACAGCTTATTTCTTTTTTCCTTTTATTTTCTTTCTTGAATTACTTCAGTATCATTACCGACATACAACTTTCGAAAATCCTTACTCCGATATTTTATGAATACTGATGGTCATCAATCATCTCTATTCTGAAGTACAAACCACTTGTTGGTTGAGGCTGTAGGAGGGAGGGAGGCCAGGGTTGCTGAGACCAGACAATTTATCGCAGCGGTGAGCGAGACGCTGCAGATTAATGGCAGACCGCCACGGCCAGGCGATACCAGACGCTCCTCCAGCAGCCACGATTAATTAAGCCTTTCGGAAGGTCTCGCGAGACAGCAGAACGGCGATCTGGGGTGCCAGCCAACGGAGACCTCAGCCACGACAACGACTCTGCCAACATTTCGTGGTACAGGCCATCGATCACTCAAGGACAGGACTCTCTCCAAGATATTCGGTCCCCAGTAAGTGGATAGTAACATTTAGTTAAGAGTTCGAGCTGCTCCTGGAATCCATTGACTATAGAAATCGTGTGTCTGTGCTCCCGATTTGTTGTGTTCTATGAACACAACTTCTTACAGATGACTCGGTGGCCAGAGCAGCAGTAGTTATACCAATATTTGTCTCTTATTGTCATAGATAAATTGTCTTAAGTACACAAACAGAGATCACTGGTACCAATAAAACGTACATCACCACGATTCGACAGATTCATCACCCTTCAAGTAACAACAGAACCGATATATATTTCAAATGCGGGTTCATTTCTTGGTCCGATACAAATTTTCATTTGCCAACAATCAATTGATTATTCTAGGGGTTCTCAATAGTCTACTGGACAGAGTGGTATGTTACCACGCAAGGTGCCGGGGCCGGCCGCGGTGGCCGAAGGGACTGAGGCGCTTCAGTCACGGTCTGCACAGCCACTACGGTCGGGGGTGCGAATCCCCCCTCGGGCATGGATATTTGTGCCGTCCTAGTTCGTAAGTAGTTCATAAGTAGTTTGTAAGTTTAGGGACTGATGACCCCGTAGTTAAGTCCCATAAGCTGTACAAACATTTGAACATTTTTTGGTGCCGGGGTTCGATTCCCGGTCATGTTGGAGATTTTCTCCGCTTGGGAACGGGGTATTATTGTATCGTCTTCATTATCATTTCATCATCATTGACACGCAAGTCGCAGAAGTGGCGTCAGCAAAGAAGACTTGCATCAGGCAGGCCGAACACGACCCCAGTTGGGGTCTAACTGCCATATATGTCACACGAAATCATATAGCGGTTCATGACCCTTTACATAAAATTGAAAGAGAGTGATACAAAAATAACGTTTCAGTTCTGTTCCTTGATCTGTACAACAGAAATTCATAAGTTTTATCACAGTGTGTCCCAGCTTACAGCATACACCAGTACTCCTAATACAAGTTGATCTACTTACACCGATGTATCCTGTATTTGTCGTAGCATACTGTCTAACTGACCAGTAATACACTGTTGGTACAGATTGTCCCACTCCTTAACAGCGGTTCGGAGTAGATATCTTCAGAATGGTTGGTGGGTCATGTCGTCCAGACACAGATATTTCCAGTGTACCCCAGGCAATGATCGATACGGTTCATGTCTAGAGAGAATTCTAGACATTCTGATCTTGCGAGAATGTTCTCGCAAAGGAACGGATTCACAAGAAGTACACGATGAGCGCGAGAATCGTCATCCGTTAAGAGGAATCACTCACCAAAATGCTAACATCGGACGATGTCATCCGTGAACCGTATACTCGTTTGATTGCCACCAGTGGCTCTCGGTGGTCCCACATAAGACCACCCCAAAGCATCAGGGAACCAATACCGCACTCGCCTGGTGTGTCTAATAATGTTAAGCTTTAGTTACCAAAAAGGTCTCCGACGATCGTTCGGCTCAACGCAGATGCTAAACTAATCTGTGAAAATCACTCAGTGCCGATTCTGACGAGTCCTTTCAGCATGCTGTTGGTCCCATCTGTACCGCGCTGCATGGTGTCTATTTCGCTACGGCCGTCGCGATTGAAGTTGCATGTCTGAAGCCTCTTACGTACAGTGTACGTCGAAGCACTACGTCCTTTGGGTCCACAAAAATAATTATTCAACATGCTGGCGTTCCTTTCAGGTTTCCTCAGAGCTAAAATCTGTAGGTTGCGGTGATCAGCTTCCGTGGGAGTATTTCGCAGCCAGAGCGATTCAATCATAGACAGTTTCTGTAGCTCTGTACCTCCACCACAAGATCGCTTTTGTTTACTCCGAGCGGTCTAGAAACTTCCTTTGGTGACGGTCCCTTCTGACGAAATAGCAACAAGGCTACGATCAAACGTGACCTAGGCGTGACAGAACAGTAGTCAATCAGTCCATTTCCACTGGAACTTATCAGCCGTCTTACCCAATCCGTCACATTGGCACTGCTCACGCGTCGTTGTTTGCATCTTTGTACAGGTTCAGAAGCATGTATGGACAAGCTAAGGAACTGTGTTTTTTAAAACTATTTATTTTGTCCGTCGCAGTTGCACAATTTTGAAGTGAGTGACTAGTATCGGACTCTACCGTCCATTATTGAAGCGTTAGCCTGTTTCAAACCGTGATAATAAAATGCATATTACCAATGGCTAATAAAATCTTGTACATTATCCTCTGCCCGTTGATGTATCGCCTGTTTTAACTGCTATTTTAAATTTTATGTAACTAGTGACACGTATTAGCATAGGATGAGGTACAAGATTTTATCACCCATTGGTAACATGCATTGTATTATCACGGTTTGAAAAAGGCTAACGGTTTGATAATGGACGGTAGAGTCACTCACTTCAAAATTGTGCAACTACGACGGATAAAAGAAATTGTTTTACAAATTATTCCCAAGTTGCTGATCCTAAACCAACTTTACGATGTATTTTCATCACTCAGTTTTTGTTGCAATACACACAATCATCTTTACTGTTGAGGAGATCTTGGATCCAAACTAATGAAACACTTTTTTGATCTGTGTGGTTCAGTACTTCCCAACTGATTCCATCCGCAACGTGGAAGTAGGACACGTGACCACCGCTCTCCCCTCGCCTGTGTATACTTTTTGTAATTTTTGCCATTTTTGAACCAGATTGGACGCTACGCGCCCTCTTGTACTAAAACTAAAAATTTCTTTTGTGACCTATACCTAACGTTAAGGCAACACTGCCCTGCTTTTGGTTATGAAGTTATTTATAGTGTATTAAAAATAGTCTGAAGGAGAAGTGGAGACATCCTAACTTTCACTTAAAAATTGATCTGTATCGTAGCCTTAAGAGCATTAGGTGTAGCTAAAACAAGATTATTCTTTTAGCACGGGACGGCGCGTAGCGGCCGAATCTACGGTTCAGAAACACGCTACGTACAATTCAGCGAGTTAAAAAATGGCGGAAATTACAATAAGTAGCCGCGGCGAAGCGGCCTATCGCATTGTGGCGCTATGCTCCGATGCGAGAGGCCGTTCCCCGTCGGGGGTTCGAATCCCCCCCTCGGGCATGGACGTTTGTGTCGTCCTTAGTATAAGTTAGTTCATAAGTAGTTTGTAAGTTTAGGGACTTATGAACCTGCAGTTGAGTCCATTAAGCTTTACAAACACTTGAATTTTTTTTTACAACAAGTAAACACAGGCGGGGGAAGTGGGGTGATCACGTGACTGACTTCGCAGTGGGAGCCAAGTGTTCTGTTCTGTACATAGTCATCCGTGCTATAGAGTGCTTCGAGTAAAATATAAATTTCAAAATCATTTCCTTAACTCCTTGTTATATCATGAGTCAATCGCACTGTGTGTCCACGATAATTTTAAAACTTCATTGATGATGAAAGAAGTGAATAACATCAGTACCACTTGGAAATATTCATTTGTCTCCTGATGTTATGAACATTTTTGAATTCCAAAATGATAGAAACTGTGGGAATTCACTTAAATTCATCTCCTTCAGGAGTTTCAAAAGGTAAAAGTCACACAGTTACATTCTGGAAATCGTCTTCTTCTATCTTATAATTTTCTCCACGATCTATTTAGCTCAACAACGGTTTCAAATCCAGGAATAATTTGAAAGTAAGTGAGCTATGTATGAATCCTTGAACAACATTGGTAGCTCTAGGATTACCGATATAATGCGAAAAAAGCTCTAAAATCACACTGCTGAAAACATAATTTAATTTTCTACTAAAACTTTCTGTCACACATTTTTACACACATCTTCTTTAACCAATAAATTAAAAGTTTCCTTGGATCTAGTGGTCAATGCACAATACACTGAAATCAAGAGTGGTCCGTAGTCTAAAATAAAGTTCGGGAGCCGCATTATTATATCCTTGCATCGGCCAATTGTGCTCTATGGCGACGCCATCAGGAACACACAAAATAAAAGGTAACTGTAAGCACGTTAATCAGGTTTACATGCACGGCTTAAGGCGACGCTATCGGGAACGGTAAAGTAAGCCGGCTCAAGCTCTAACCCAACGGAGGAAATAACGACGGGCGATGTGCCGGCCAGCTGGGATGTGGTTTTTAAGTGGTTTTCCCAAATACCCCTAGCTAAATTCCGGGCTGGTTCCCAAGTTCCGCCTCAGTTACTCGATTCACAAACATTCAGAAAATATTTAGCAAACTTTCACATGTATAACACCATACAGATACAACTGGGGTACTCATATCTTCTGGCATCTGGCCATCCGTTAAATTAACCGTACCAAATCAATACTTTAACCAAATGACCCTATACCAGCTAGAAAAACGTTAGAAGAATAAGAAGCACCAAGCACTCTGCAAAGTAAATAACCTTCTTCAGGCTCGTAGGCCACATAACCAAGTCATAAGTTTTGAAAACTCCTCCTTACTTCACATGGCGCGCTTGAACAGCGCAGTGTTTACATTTTTGTTCTTTTCTGACATTTCATAACAATTTCTACCTGTTTCGATGCTCGATCTGTACTCATTTCTTGATGAGCCAACTTTCTACACAATCTGACGGGTAGCCATGGAGAGTTTCCCCTATCACATCAGCGGATAACTCGTCAAAATCTAAATACAGATAAGTTCCGAAAACAGGGAGAAATTTATGGAAGTATAAAAAGATCCAAAGAGAAACATTTAAAGGCACAAATGCCAGATATGCGAGATATCCCATGTGGCAGGTCGGTGTTCTAATCTCTTTCACTCTGTGTACCTTTTTTTGGTCTGCACAAAATTATGACCTGTCCGTCCAGTCATTTACATGTTTGTTCTCTTTTCGTGGCGTTGGTAATTATCATCATTGTTGGTGTTGCTCGAGACTAAAGAGAATGGTCATCATTCCCACATTTCAAATGTTGTTCAAATGTTTGTTAAGCTTATGGGACTTAACTACGGGGTCATCAGTCCCTAAACATACAAACTACGTATGAACTACTTACAAACTAGGACGGCACAAATATCCATGCCCGAGGGAGGGATTCGAACCCCCGACCGTGACTGGAGCGCCTCAGTCCCCTCGACCACCGCGGCCGGCATTCCCACATTTCCCACTGAGACAGCACAGCAGTAGACTGTAGTAATATTGTAACACTCCTCACCCAGAGGGTAATCCACCAAAGTGTAGATACCGACAACGAACGCTACATTGACGAGACAAAAAGAGGGATAGCACAAAAACAGTTGTTCAATTTGTCGGGGCTATTATGTCGTCGTCTTACGGATTTAATACTCGAACCCAACGTTTCGTCCCCAACTGCGGAGGACATTTTCAATAGGGATCGTGGCACTTCGAAACACACCCTTGCTCGCTGCTGACTGCAGCCAAACTCCGTTTACGAGGGATCGCGCGTAGAGGTGTGGCGTCAGATGTTTGACAGCGCGCTTAATTCGTCGTTGCCGATTGCCGTCATCTGTTGTTAATATAGTCCCATGGTGGAAGACTGTTACATTTCTTCTTCAACACCGGAATCTAGATTTCATTTAGTTTCACCCCCTCTGTGAGGACTTGTACAGAGCCAGATCGCACGGAAATTGTCTGGCTCATTCGAATCAGACCATTCTGCACTCCTAACCCCAAGGACGTTGTGGCTCGACTCCAATTTGAGACCAAGCTCCAGGTGGTGGCCTCCTTGGTCAGCCGTTCGACACGTTCGTTTCCTGGGATGACAAAGTGCTCCGGGGTCCAAACGAAGATCACTGAACAGCCAGACTTGAAGGTGAAGAAAAGAGTATTGACCGCACAAAAGGAAAGTGAGGTAAACATTGGACGAGTGCTTGCAAGCTACTAAGGGAGTCACTACAGGTTACAAGTGACCTTCCTGGGTTGGCTCTGAGAGTATGAGAAATAGCGATCAGCTCCACGGGAAAAACACCAAACGCTTTTCGAAATGCTCACCAGAGATATAGGCATATCCAACGTGGTCATCTACAAGGGAACCGCTGGTATACACGAGTCACGAACTTGCGACGGAGATGTGTTGGTGAAACTGAGGTTTTTGAGTCATGCGACAAATCCATACAAAGCTACAAGCGAGGAATGGAACAAGGATTATTGGATGAGAACTAAAAAGAGAGGAATGGGAAGGGACTACAGCGGTTATTGAGCGAACGAACCCGGACCACAATCAGGAGACCAGTTATGGACCGCTTAAGTTATATTAAAATAATCTACGTAAACTAAAGTCAGTCGACCAGACCAAACTACCCGGCCGATTTCCTTTATTTTTTTTTAATCTAAATGCTTTCATCTACAGATTTGTTAATAAGTAGCAGAATTTACATAACTCTCGTGTTACTTTTTCTATAGTCAAAAGCGATTTCCTTATGTATATTTCTTATGGTGATATCCTTGCTGTAAACTAATGTCAGTCGATCAGGCCGTTCTATCCCACCGATTTCCTTCAGTTTTGCTTTAACCGAAAGGTTTTCATTCACAGATTTGTCATCAAGTATTAAAATTAAGTCTCTCCATCATTTATTTTTATTCAAACGAGGTATCCTTCTGTCCTTGCATTCAATATTTTAATCGGTTTGTTTTACGATATCTTCGGTTCTAATTAAGGTACGCAGTTCTTTTTGACCTAACAACACTCAGCGGATCAAACTCTTCCGTTCGTGCTTTTAAAGTCTTGCATTTATTGAATAAAGCTATGCGTGAACATTGACCTTTACTTCAATTTTTCCCAACGTCTTTGACATTCTTTGACATTCCACTAACGGTGGGAAGTATTCGCACGGGTCCTCTATAGAATATGATTCGGGTTGTAACAATATATTTCCAGTGCAATTAGAGTGTAGATACTCATTACAAATACGACTTTTTGGAGAAATTTAAACAATAAATAAACTGTGATTCCTTAATTTCTCCTGGCGAATAACAACTTCGAAAAACTTACGGGTATGCTGCCAGGTACCAAAATCGACGACGGCCGATATTTCGGCAGGGGATCCCCCTGCCATTCTCAACTGCAGTGTGGAAGCAATGTGCACCGATCTATAGAACCGGTCAGAACATCGATAATAAACATCAGTTCTCGACGGATGAGGTCGGATTAGTTATGGATAAAACCAGGTGACAACCTTATGAATAGGGATGGAGGCTTCTGCTTAAATTCCGCTTGGGATCCTGCCCTCTCACTTGTCGAAACACAGAGGGACAAAACTAATCCGACCTCATCCGTCGAGAGCTGATGTTTATTATCGATATTCTGACCGGTTTCATCTTTGGTCGTGTCGGCACTGTCTGCTTGCTGGTCTTTTCTGTTTAGTAACTGAAAACTGAGGTTTTAAAGATCGTTGCACATTGCTTCCTCACTGTAGTTTCGCCTTGAGAATGGCAGGGTTGTCTCCTGCCGAAATATCGACCTTCGTCGATTTTGGTACCTGGCAGCATACCCGTAAGTTTTTCGAAAATAAATAAATTGGTGTAAATTAGGTTTGTGCAATTTCCACACATAATCAACTTCGACGTCTGAAATTCCTTGTTTTTAAATATGTTCAGAAGCTACAGTAAGTTAATGTCTCACTGAATATTCGTTTTGTTTATCGCGGTTTCCGGACCATCTTGTGGTGCTGCTTCGTCTATGAAAGAACTTGTGCTCATTAGTGTGCCTTGTTGAAACCATCTACGTCCTTCAGGCTATTAATCCGCGAAGTTCTATGCTCAGTGCTTTCGAATATGTGTAATGCGTTTTCGTTAGGTGATTTTTAGTAACTTGTCTGAACTCTTCATGTTCCACGTATGCATCAAGCAGCAAGTAGCATTCTGAAACCCATTCCATTAGCTAGCTGTTTTCCTTCTGTATTTGAGGAACATCTTGTGTGTGTAATGTTCCTGAAATTAGTTTTTTTCATACTTATGACGTTTTGCGACTCCACTCTGTAGCCGATGCTTTCTGAAACAGTTTCCGTTAACAAGTTCATTTACTTCTGGATTTAACGAACTTTTACATCAGCTATCTCGCGAGTATAGTTCTTTTGAAATTTGATTTTTTTATACTCAAGATGTTATACGACTGCAACCCGTATTGAGCCATAGCTTGCTGAAAACCTCTCCGTTCAATAGATCTCTGCATCCTGCGTCGAAAGAGCTCCTATTTGAACTACCTCGTGTTTTTTTTTTTCTTTTTTTTTTTTTTAATTGTTTCTAAGTAAGAAGAATTTTGTGTCTTCACGTCGTATCCCGTCATAGACCAGTGAGACTTTCGCGCCGAGCGATCTAAAGCGTCTCGCTGCGGAGCGCGCGGTTGCTCGTCGTGGAGGTTCAAGTCCTCCTTGGGACATGGGTGTGTGTGTTGTCCTTAGGTTAGTTTACCTAGGTTTAAGTGGTTTGTAAGCTACGGACTGATGACCACGCAGTTTGGTCCGACAGATTTACAGACATTTTTGAGACTTTCGCCTGTCTCCTTCTCGCGCTTAACGAACCGTTAAAGAGCCTACCAACTGTATTTGTTTCTCGTGTTTTACCATTTCTTCCGATTTCTTGGATTTCAACTATCCACCGGCGGTTTGAGGGTTCATTGTGTACAACACCACTGACTTGTTCTCTTCCTGCGCTTGGAAACGAATACCATCACTACCGCATTATCTAATCTGGTTTACGAATTATTTAATTTTGGAACCTCTCAGAACTTGTGCTCTACGCCTCCAATTTCCGTTACGGTAACTCCATTCTTACGCTAGCTCATTAAAGGAGTTTCACTTTCCATTCTGCAGTGGCCTACCGCTCAGGGAAGCCAGTTTTATTTAAATTTTGTGCGCCAAGTACTCGTCATTTGATCCACTGTTCTGTCCGTCGAATCAACCGTTGTTCGATTTTAAAATTGTCCCTGACTGGTGATTACTTGCATAGCTTCGCTGTCTTAAGTGTGATTGCAATCCAATCATCCCCTTGAATACTTTTATAATTAACTAATTACAGTTAACTTGGAAAGCGTAATATTATGGCAGGTGGACAGTACTTGGGCCATTTGTATAAAATTTTTATGTTAACTGCTGTACTCTGTAGGTGTGTGTGCTTTTTAATTGTGTATAATTAAATTGGGCTCCCCATTTGTTCCGTACGTAATGAATTCACGTCCGTTAAACTTTAATCCTCTCTTTTAATTATTTTTCCTTCATCAATTTATTACAATTTATTTTATGAGTACTTTTCTGTTGTGTTTCTGAGCTGTTGGCTTCTGAACAGAGCAGTACAGCATTTCCGTTGCCATTTTATTATTTAATTCTCCTCACTTAAAGCTTACTCGTTTGATTTAATGTACTTTTCATCTAATAGTGCCTCCGCTCCCCTCAGGAGCCATCAGATACAACTAGCATATTAGACACACGAGTAGCCAATACCTTTCAAGTTGTTGTACCGTCGGCGTTCAACGTTAATTTTCATAGTGCAAAATATTAACTATACAGTATAGCAAAACTTAAATATTGATGCTTTTTTCCTGGAAGTTAAGTTTCCTGGGTGTTTAGTGTTCTGCTTGACACGCTCTGCCCTACCTCCGTATCAAATGTACCAGTACGTCAACAGTTGATTGCGGCTAATAATTAACTTCTGTACAGGAAGCTTCCAAATGTACGCAGGTAAGTAATAATAATTTGTTTGTGAGCTTGAAATGTACTGTGAACTTTGTGTGGACACGGAAGTCGCGTCTGTGACTACTTCACAGTTTTTTAGCTACATCGAGGTCACCGTTGCTATATGAAACCAGCCGTATCTTTCATCAATATACGCGGAACTGTAATTGGTCACGTTGTTATAAAACAATTACATTGCAGCTGCTACATAAAAAAGGAGCAAGTCCTACCATGCCTGTGTTAAAACACAACATCATTCCATCAATCATTATTAACACTAGCATCGCCGCTGATTGATTTTGATGAGATATAAACTGTCATAAGTTAATAATAATTACGCATTATATGGAAGCATTAACGTTCTAAACGATTTGAAGTACAGATATGTTAATTAATTTTAGTTTGTAATTCAGAATTACCTTATTGTTCATTTATTTACTGCGCCCGGAATTTAAATTATTATTCTCTAACTTGAAGAGTCGTACATTAACAGAATAATACATTCTTCATCAAAGAAATTTCTTGTTTTGAAATAGTCTCCAATCGATTCACTAAAGTTCTGCACGAATCTACACACACACACACACACACACACACACACAAGAATCATGCTGATTGTATGTTCGTGATTAAGAGACTGAAAATCTATTTGAGTTATTGAAATGAAATCTGGCACACACTATAAGACAAAAAAGGAAAAAAAAACAAAAACTCTCAACGAAGGAATCATTCGAATGGAAGGGAAATCGTTTGATGGAATGTACAGGATGTCTGGGAAATGGGGACGAATATTAAAGTACTACAAAACGTAGGAAATTCATTTCAAATTATTTATTTACAAGTGCAGTAAGTAACTTCTCTCAAATATCACCCATAAGACCACACAGTTGCATGCATGAACGAGTTCTCGAAGCTTCGAATGACGCCATTACAAACATATTGTGCGACCCCATTAATAATTCATTTTATTCCATCCTTGAGTAGGTGTATTCTTTGTGGTTTGTTCACGTCCACTTTTAATTTCAGAAATCACCACAAAATTTGTCACATTCCTTGTTGCTATTCCAAAACAGAATTTTTTAGGAAACATTTCATTCTGCAGAGCAAAAGTTTCACGGGATGGGTGAAACGGCGCACCATCTAGTTGAAATCAAAACTTTCATTTTCATCATCAGTCAGCAAGTTTCGGTAATGATCGCCGTTCTCATTGCGGCAACTCCCTCACCATTTGCAAAAATGTGCGTGACGATCACTCCTCCGGCCGAAAAACCCAAACTACACAGTCGTGTGTTGTGGATGCTTTTCATCTCCCACATCCTTACCCCCAAATTCTGCATTTTTGCTTATTGACTGAGGTAGAAGTGCGCTTCATCTGGGAAAGATTCTTTTCTTCAAGTTATCGAACTCTGCTTGTCCAACCATCACCCACTGAGAAAATCGGTCTCATTCCATGATTTCTATGCTCCAACTCTTACGAAAGTTGAATTTTGTATGCAGCTTTATCAGATGCTTGGAGTTGGTGGTAAAATGAAAATTGCTGTAACGTTTGAGTTCAGCTAAAAATTCGGTGATATACAACTCAGTAAATTAGCTTACTTTGCCTATTTTCATTCACTGCTTTCATATGGGATCATGTTGGCTATTCAACATTGAGTTAAAACGTACTCATTTCACAGAAGCGTGTAATCAGAATAATTTGCTGAAGCACACCAAAAACCCTCCTGCAGACATTTAAGGATCTAGGAATCTTCACTGTAGCTTCACCATATATATATATATATATATATATATATATATATATATATATATATATATATACTTATGAAATTTGTTTTAACAATCCAATCCAATACAAACGTAATAGCAGTGTGCATATCTACAACGCTAGGAGAAGGGGTAGTATTCACTATTTGGCACAGAAATGGGTGAATTACGCTGCCACAAAAGTCTTCGGTCACTTACCAAGTAGCATCAAAAGTCTGGCACATGGCCAACTAGTATTTAAAAAGAAATTAAAAGAATTTTTGAATGGCAATTCCTTCTGCACTCTAGATGAATTTTTAAATAAAATTTAGAAATTTCGATAAAAAATAGATGAAATAATAATATGAAAAAATAGTACGTAAATTCTTAAACTACTGATTGTCATGGACAGACACCATTTATTAAACTGATACATTCCACATCATTGCGAAATTTCGTATTTATGATCTATGGAACAAGTATGAATCTAATCTAATCTTAAGTGTTTGAACTCGTCACCGAACTGATTTTCTGGAGCTTACAGTCACATTGTCACGCACTACTGCAATGTTTTCTTGTGTTTGAATAGAACGTGGTCGTCCTGTTTTATTAACGTTTGAAGTATAACTTCAAACAGCAGTCCTCACTACACCAAAGCTATGAGGTTACTAATGGAGAGCATAGCAGATGAGAAACATGAGAGAGACAGGCAGGCCATTTCAGTCACACTCCAAACACACAGAAGCACATACTGGTAGGGAACAAATGAAAAACCATCGTAGTAAACGTAACTGAAAGTGTGTTACCTGGGATGACAACATAACAACGGTACATGCACAGTAACACTCTACAATAATAACTCTATAAAGCACATCTTCACGAAGAAATGATATATTCTGAAAAGCAGATTGTGTAACACTCACTTTCACGTCTGAAGAGTTCTCTCCATTGAGCATGACATGCTACATTCTGTTAGCTAGTCACAAAGTCCGGTATTACAGATACCCACACTTTGTTCATCAGACAACGGCGCGAAACGTATCGAACAACTTGTGGAAGTAAAAAATCAGGAATTATACCCCGGAGCGATTATTTACTGCCCTCTGGATCTCTTCGATGAATAGCGCGAATTGTGATTTACATGACGGCAGCGACCACCAACCTACCAAAGCCTTATCGCTTCCATGGCATAAGGCATCGCCACTCTTCTACATCTACATACATACTCAGCAATTCACCGTAAGGTGCGTGGCGGAGGGTACACTGTACCACTACTAAGCATTTCCTTTCCTATTCCACTCCCAAATTGAACGAGGAAAAAAGGAATGCCTATATGCCTCCGTACGAGCCCTAATTTCTCTTATCTTGTCTTTGTGATCTTTACGCGAAATGTAAGTAGGCGGCAGCAACATCGTACTACACTCAGCTTCAAATACCGGCCCTCTAAATTTACTTGACAGAAATTCACGAAAAGAACGTCGTCTTTCCTCCAGCGATCCCCAATTAAGTTCCCGGAGCATTTCCGTGACACTCGCGCATTGGTCGAACCTACCAGTAACAAATCCAGCTGCTCGCCTCTGAACTGCCTCAATGTCTTCCTTTATACTGATCTGCTGCGGGTCCCAAACACTTGAGCAATACTCAAGACGTGGTCGTACAAGCGTTTTATACGCGGTCTCCTTTACGGGTGGGCTACATCTTCCCAAAATTCTCCCAATAATCCGAAGTCGGTTTTCCGCCTTACTCACACCTGTCCTTACATGTTCGTTCCATTTCATATAGCTCTGCAATGTTACGCCTACATATTTGAACGACGCGATAGCATCAAGCTCACTACTAATGCTGTATTCGAACATTATAGGATTGCTTTTTCTACTCATGCGCATCACCTTACATTTTTCTACATTGAGAGCTTGCTGCCATTCTTCGCCCAACTAGAAATTTTGTCTAAGTCGTCCTGTATGCTATTACAGTCAGTTACAGACGACACCCTCCCATACACCACAGCATCATCAGCAAACAGCCGCAAATTACAACTTACTCTGTCCATCAGATCATTTATATAGATAGAATATAATAGCGGTCCTATCACACTCCCCAGGGGCACGCCTGACGATACACTCGTCTCTGATGAACACACGCCGTCGAGAACAACGTACTGCGTTCTATTACTTAGGAAGTCTTCCAGCCAGTCGCAAATCTGTGAACCTATTCCATAAGCTCGTATCTTTGTTAGCAGTCTGCAGTGAGGCGCCGCGTCGAACGCCTTTTTGAAGTCGAGAAAAACACAATCCTCCTGTTGCCCTTCGTCCATGGCTCGCAAGATGTCATGTGAGAAAAGGGCAAGCTGAGTTTCACATGAACGATGTTTCCTAAACCCGTGCTGATTCATGGAAAGAAGCTTTTCCGTTTCAAGGAAATTTACTATATTCGAACTGAGAATATGCTCCAAAATTCTACATGAAACTGATGTCAACGATATTGGCCTGTAATTGTGTGGGTCAGTTCTCTTTCCTTTCTTATACACGGGAGTCACCTGCGCTTTTTTCCAATCACTAGGAACTTTGCGCTGAATTAAAGATTCGCTATAAATGCAAGCTAAGTAGGGGGCCAACGCCGCAGAATAGTCTTTGTAAAACCGAACTGGTATTCCATTCCGACCAGCAGACTTTTTCGTATTTTGCTCTCTCAGCTGCTTCTCTACACCGGAAATACCTATTGCTATGTCCCCCATTTCGGAATTAGTACGTTGATCAAATGATGGTATATTTGTGCGGTCCTCCTGCGTGAAAGATTTCTTAAAGGTTAAATTTAGAACTTCACTTTTCCGTTTGCTTTCTTCTATTACTGCCCCGGAATGATCAACTAGTGACTGGACAGTGGTGTTCTAAGCAGTCTTTCGATTGTTGAATAACAAATTAGCCGCATGTATGAAAACGCTTCACTTGAGAAGGACATCACCGACTCGGCTGATCGTTTCATTGTTCTGTTCGTAATTCTCAGGACGAGGTTTGTATGAAAGAAAATTTTTGGAAAATATACCTGAAAATATCAGAATTTGTGAAACAGTGAAAGTATACTTCCAGCTCGGATCATTTTCTTGATTCTCCAACAATCAGCTCATTCATTCGCTACTCGCCTAACGATCAAATAGTTATAATGGAGTGAACAAATACGCCAAGGAGGTTAAAGTAAAGGGAGATGGCGTTATGTATGCTGAGAACACGCATTGCTTGAAGCCAGGGAGAAATTTGAAAATCTATCGTAAAATATCGGGATTTGACAAAAACTGAAAGTACGGTTCCAGACGGGTGGAATTGCGTCGTAAAAATGACCCCTCGCCATTATAGTGCAAAATCCTTCCCAAAACTAGTGACAAGCCTATGCACACAAGGTTAAAGCGGCCAGACAGATTTAACATGAAACGTTGTTTCTTTACAAGACCCTCCACACCTTCCTGGTGTTATCGGTGATGATCACATCTTTGATGCGTTAGAATTGATCTCAGTTCGTGGTAATTTTGAGTGGTGCAAACAAATTGAGTACAGATCGTTGTTGATTTTTTTAATGCCTCTATTGCGGATTCCAAGAATACCACTGATTCCAACCGACTTGCCATTTCAGTTTAAGCATGCCCAGTTTCGCGTTCGCCATTCATTGGCAATGACGATTAATAAACCACAAGGCCAGTCGTTGGAAGTTTGTGGAATAATTATTGAATCGCAATGTTTTGCCATAGGCAGTTATACGTGGTGTGTTCGATACTTGGTAAACCACCTGCACTGTACGTTTTTTCTCCGGCGGAAAGACAAAAAACATCGTTCATCAACAACCGTTACAATGAGTGCAACACAAACACTTTCGAAAAGGATTTCCTTTCTACTTATTGTATTTCAATTACTTTTTTTCTTTTAGTATGGAATTCTTTCATTAAAATATGATCAGGCTTTAATTTTAATTTTCCAATTCGAAAACTCTGAAGAAAATAAAACCTTATTCTTTTCATACTCCACTCCGAGGAGTGGAGCGAGCTGTTTGAGATTCGGACCATAAAGAGTAGAGGTTCTATTCAGGCAATTATCAGACATGCTGATAGTGGGGCAAATGGGAGGGATCCCAATTGGGAATAAGTGGGAGGGGCTTATCAGTTCCGGCGTACGCCTTACAACCAAGGAAAACCTCCCGAAAACCTTGGTCGGAACCGGGGCATTGGGACCAATTTAATTTATTTCAGGAACGTTGCCCCAGAATGGATTATCGGGAGAGCACGAGTGCACTCACGACAATCAACGATCGGGCGCTCGGGTTACTCTCGTAAACTCGTAGAGATCAGCTCGGCCAGCAGTGGACAAGCATTCCCTTAAAGAAACCGCACCTTTGAGCACGGTATCTTCAGCGTCGTGTGTAACTCTGAAGAAGATGTGAACATGTTATAAAAAGCATTTCTATTCTGCTCGCTGCGAGAAAAACATACTAAGTTGTGCTGTAAAAATGTGCGGTCCTTTTCCCAGTGATTTTCAACATAAAAACGGAAAGTTGTTTTTATGCCTAAATTTATAATCATGCCTTTTCGTACAATAAAATCATTGAAGATACGGTCATTAAAGCTACTAACCTCACAGAGCTAATAACCCGTTTCCCACTTATTTATCCTGCTATTCTATTTCCAATTAGGCAGGGACGGCGAAGGCTGGCGCGAAAACATGGCCACACGGGGCGGCACCAGACAGAGACAGCGGCAGGTCTGGCAGTGCCCGATGAACGAGGCGAGGCAGAGGAGCCCAGGGGAATTCTGAGGCAACTCGTTCCTCTGTACCCATTGTGGTGTTTGTGAGGTCGCTGAGTATGAAAGTTATTTTTAAATCACTGCCGTTATTTTTGGAACGACCATTCCAGCCACTGTTGCTTTCTTCGTGAAGTGTGACGGGTGTGTGAGGTTTTTTTTTTCCCCCTAGCAGGGGACGCTAAATATATATGGTGAGGATATGAATTACATTAGAATGAGAGACAGGAGCGGCTGACCCTGAATTAATAACTGTGATAATAAATCACGATATTAAGAATTACTTGATTGATAGAATATGGCCCTGATTCAATACTAACTGACAATTTCTCTTCTACTCTCTTCCTCTTACAGGAAATAAAATATAAATTAATAATTTCTCCCCACAAAAATCTAATAACCTAGATAAGAGCGTATAACTATTAATGTTAGAAAAACATCCTTTCCTTTTTAACAATACGTTTATTATCACCGTTAAGAAAGTACAAAAAATAAATAAATAAATAAATGAAAAAGCCTCTCACATTGAAAATCCAACACAAACTAGATTGAACATCCAAGTTTACAATTACCATCAAATATGAAAGAACAATCTAGTTTATTATGACGTTACACTGATCATTATGAAACTAGAACACCGACTTACAAGTCTAAAAAAAAAAAAAAAAAAAAAAAAAAAAAAAAAAAAAAAAAAAAAAAAAAAAAAAAACCTATCATGAATTGATAAAATATTCGTAACGGCGTAATTGAACCGGTTTATCAGTGCAGGGTTGATTTTCCTAACTACACAATCCCACTAGTATGCAGAACCTGATCCAACGACTATTTGTTGCTGGCGAGCGCTTTGCCATACATTACCAAACTGACGACTTGCGTGTGAAGGCGCTGCGCTGCAGTGGCGTGGGCGCAGGGCGGCTGTAAGCTGAAAATGTCCGCGACCACGAAATAAAAAACACGCTCCGATACTCGGAAGTGTACTCCATCCTATCAGCATCTGTGTGTTCGTCAGTATCCAGTGCCTAAGATCTCAAGCGGTTCTGCCAAGTCAGGGCCACTTGTTACCGTAGACAAGTACGCAGAAGCACTGAAGTTGATTATATCGTAACTAGTGCCTCGGTGCACTAATACTGGCCAGCTGACCTTATCCATACCGAAAACAAGGACTTTCGCTGGCCGCAGGTAGAAAGTGACGTAACGGCCACCTCCACCGGAATTCCACTCTCCCCCGTCAGGACAGAGTCTGCTCTGTTTCGCACCGCAGCAAAATTCTTCCCTGCACTGCATTCCCAACAGTAATAGAAAAATGCATGTACTGGTAACTTTACATTATTATACGAACGATAAACACAGTTAATAAAGATGGGAATCTTCGCGAGTGAAAAATACAGAGAAGATAATGACATTTGGCCGATGGAGTCAAGACCGATCAGACGAAATTTGATTGCTTTTCCTAATCTTGTAGAAAGAATCGAGTGACAATTTGTTGTAAATCGCGATTATAGGCTACAATGGTGTAATAGGGAAGTGTTCAGTAATTCAGTTAGATTTGACAGATGGGAAGAGTAAAATATCTGTAAAAAGTTCAGAACGTCGGGGTTTTGGAATTATTGTAGTGATAAATAATTTTAATTAATTAAACTGTTACTTTTTACTTTGCATATCAACATCCTTCAGAAAAAGTTAACACAACTGGCAGATAATTAATATGCATTACTTTTTAGAAAAATATAGAGTGAGAAACCGTCTCGAACATGTCCTATACATTAAGGATCAACGTGAAGCAATGAATTATAATTAGTGGTGCGGCCGGGAATCTAACCTGGCCCTCCATGCTTAGTAGGCACGAATAAGGTGCTTCGGAATAGACTAAGCACGACTTTCCTCCACGTCACAAATGTGCCCAATGTGCACAATATGCCTAGTAATTGTGGAGGTCCGGTTTCGATTCCTGGCCGCACCACAAATTTTAATTCATTGCTTCACGTTTATCTTTAATTTGGATTAATTTCTACGTTCCCAATCGTACATGGTTGTGGATTTTACAGAGCCAGCCAATATGGATTCAGAGCAGTTTTAAATTTCAGATAATTTGCATAAAATTTCAACCTAATTATGAACTCAGACTTTATTGAAGCAAGACGCAAAGGAATTTTCGACTTTAGCTGCCATCCGGCTTTGATTTGAATAAATGGGGAAACATGAAGATTTGTCCTAGCCCGCGTTTCGAACCCAAGTTTCGTGTTTACTAGGCAGTCGCACTGCCCTCTATACCGTCTGTACACAGTGGCGACATCTGCACCGAGTGCTCTAGCACGTTCCTGCCAGACCAAATTTCTGGCTTACTCACACGCTATTGATGAGTAATACAAAAAATAATTTCTAATACCGAACTTTACCAAAATAATTTTATCACTACATTCTGTATTTTGTCTGGGGTCTGGACATTATAAGAAATGTCTGGAGAATCCAGACGAATCCCGACTATCTGCCAAGTCTACGAACAGTTAAAATAGTTCACACACGTTGCTCGTATACCCCCCTCAGAAGTGAATATAATCGACACTCTTCGCACTAAACGCACCACCGGCCTCGGTCACGACCGGCTGACCTACTGCCAACTCCGAGCCTGCCCCCCACTCCTTCCACGAAGCTCTTGCCACCTTATACAACGTCGTCCTTTTCACTGGCTTTTACCCCGACATGTGGAAGACCTCCTGTATTCTCATGTACCTAAAACCTGACAAGCCCAAATCCCTGACCTCATCTTACCGTCCCATCAGTCTTACCTCTGTGTTCAGCAAGGTCCTGGAAACCGTCCTCTCCCGTCGTATCCATCAGCACCTCTGCCGCCACCAGTTCCTCCCCCTTTCCCAATGTGGCTTCCGACCCTCCTCTGCCGACGATCAGCTCCTTCGCCTATCTCATCTCCTGTCCGTCCAACTCCATTCCTGCCGCTCCGCAATTTTTGTCTCCCTAGATATCCAAAACGCCTACGACCGTGTATGGCATTCTGGTCTCCTTTTCAAGCTCCAGTTCTACGCCCTTCCTATTAATTACGTCCGCCTTATTGCTTCCTTTCTCACCCACCGCCCCTCCTATGTCACTGTCTGCAACCCAAGCCTCCCATCTAACTCCTATGCTGATGACTCCTCCTTCCTAGCCCTCGCCCCCTCCCTTGTCCGTTCCTAGTTTTTGCTCCAGTCCCACTTCCTCGAGTTCGCCTCATGGTGTAACTGGTGGCTCCTCTCCGTCAATCCTGACAATTCCCAGGCAATTATCATAGGTTGTACCACCCCCTCCTTCCGTCTCCATGATTTCTACCTTACCCTCCACAACCGCCCTATCCACCACACCCCCACCCTGAAGTACCTTCGCCTAACCCTCGAGCATAACCTTTCCTGGACCCCCACCTCCGCACTGTCTGACAGAAAGCCCTCTCCCGCCTTAAGCTCCTAAAACTCCTCACCGGTCAGACGTGGCGTACAGCCCCTCCACCACCCTCTACACCTACCGCTCCCTCTTGCATCCTGTCCTTTGCAGCTTCCATCCCGCCTTGATTTCCGCTCCCAGATCCTATTACAAAACCCTTCAAGTCCTCGAGCGCCACGCCCTCCGCCTCGCCTACCGCATCCGGCTCCCTTCCCCCACGCGGATCCTGTATGACCTGATCCTGTTTCCCCACCTCCTTGAATACCTTCAGCATAACCGTACCCTCTATACCACCCATAAAATAGACTCCCACAACCCACTGGTCCACACCATCCTCACCAACCCTGTGCCTCTACCATGTTATACCCCCTTCCCTTCATCACCACACGCTCCATGTCCTCTCCCAGGGTAATTTCCGCCGCCTCCCCCTCCTAGCAGCTCTGATCCCCCCCTCCCCTTCCACTCACCAGCTTGGCTAGCCCCTCCCTGCCCTTGAGTTCCTACAGCACCTCCCTTCCGCCTCCTTCCCCGCCGTTCCCCCCCCCCCCCCCCCCCGCGCTTCACTCTCACCCTTCTCGGGGTCCTGGACCGACAGTTTTAACAGTGCTATGTCAAGTGTTGTGGGCTGTGCTCCAGTGAAGTGTATGTTTTTCAACTTTGAACTGCATTCACAGCAATCAGACAAGCACCGCACCGTGTGTTTTAACTAGTGTCTCCGTGTACTCGCCGTCCCGTGTTATTGTTGTCCTACATGGTTTTTTTAAATTATTTTTTTAGGTCACCGTGGCTTATCATTTTTAACTAACTACATGTGGTTTTAATCATCTGTCTATGCATGATAAGTATGATATTGGTCCGTTCGTTATAATTAGCGAGTGCGGTGCAGTGGGTTAATATTTTTCTATTTACCTTCCATTACGTACTTAATTTCAGCATTATAAAGTAAAAAGTTATGCAAATGGAAATGAATATCATCCCATTTTTTTTTCAGTCATGAGGAATCCTCTCTTTATAGCTGTAGATATTAATAGTCGTATAGTTTCTGCTACGCGCTACATCGGAACAGCAAGTTCAGGAGAACGTGATGAAAATTTACAGACTTGAGACTAACTGAGCGTAACGCTAGACCCTCTCATGAGGATGCACTTTCATGCAACGCTTACTTCGACGTTGTATGGGAAGATAAAAGTCACATCAGTGTGTAAGGTGCAAAAACGTGTATCCAGAAAGAGGGATTTAAGATAATTTTAATATAACAATATTTACATTTTGGATTGGGAATTTCATTTTGAAACACGTCCACATAGCGTGTTCCATTTTATTGACTCCCCATGAACAAATGTTGATGAGCTTCAGACATTTTTTTTGAGTGTAGCAAGAGACTCCACTTGCAATATACGAGATACCAGGCATTATATACTGGTTTAGTTTTATCTGTATGTAAAATTCTAAGTGTCTATGTTGTACATGAGGCCCCAAATATCTATTAGTGTGTACTGTGATGTGCTCCCACTGGCCCTGGCTTCCACAGAATGAATGAAACTTTGTATGTAAGAAAGTTTAGGAAGTGCTAGGCGTGCCTCGTCTGTTTTGTGTCATCGTTGCTGTCAAACTCTGGGTGCTGAATGTCTCTGGGCGAGAAGTGGGTTTGCCACCTGCTGAGCAGAACCCAGTCTTAGCAAACATTCCTAATGTAGCTTGCTCTTAACATCGTTGGCTGGGGGTTGGTCAGGTTATCTGCCTGACGAACGGTGACGCTCTCTGGGCTCCCCTCCACTACCCCTGCTCGGTAATGGCTAAGTAGTGGTCAAGAGAGCTATTCATTCGCTTCTTGGTTCCTGGCAGGGTAAGTACCTCTGGGTTTGGTTCTGCTGTGGCCTCGCGCCTCGACTTAGTTCAGGCTCCATAGTTGTACTTATGCCTTTTCGCGAGTTTAATTCTGGGAGTAGCAGCTACACTATGTGTAGTAGTGAGATTTTGCTTAATTTCCTGCAGGATTGATAACTTTATGTCGATTTTTGCTGGAATCTGATTCCGAGGCTCTGATGGTGTTTATTTAGCATAGTTCTTGCAGTTTATAACTTTTAAATCACTTCTTCGCCTGTTTAAATATGTTCAATGTCTTTCACTTTTTTATCGTAGTTGAATTCCAATATTTTTGGGATTTCGCGGTGCCTATACTGTTCGCACTTTGTCGATAGAACACGTGGACGATATCAGACTAAGTCTTCAGCTTTTCCATCATTCAGTGCACATGAGTGGTTAATAATTGTATAGCTAATTTGCTAAGGTATTTCCTAGTGAGTGTAGCGTGATAATTTCCCCGCAAATTGTCCATTCTAACTTGTAATCTGTGTACTTGTCGGACCACGTGTGCGCCGATTAGCGTGTTCCCTGTCGTGGTTATTACCATTAAATAGATCTTTTTCCTCTGTGTAGAAAGAACCGGTGAACAACGTATATCGTGTTTTTAACTTTCATGAAATAGAATTATTTCACTTCCCTGAATTTTTGTGAACGAAGTCTGTATTGTGCGGTAGCAATCTGTAACCCTGCTTATCTAATGGATACCATTCCTCTGATCAGAAAGAATGGTTACACGATATATTTTGCGACCTTATTCTTTTCGAAATTGTTTTTGTTAACTTTATGCATATTTTGTGTTCCGACTTAGTAGAGTGCTGTACTGATCTAACAACTTTAACCTTCTGTGGTTATTTTCTCCCTGTGCTAAACGAACGCCACAGCGACCGTTTTTAGATATTATTTAATGAAATCTTGGTTTAATGTATAGTTAGAAGTTCTAGGGAAGCTTTAACTTCCATCTGTACACCACACTTTGTGGTCTTAAGCCAAGTGTGTTTGTTTCTGATAGTTGATCATGAGCCTAAGTCACTAGCTGGACACGTTATGGTAGTGAAGTACTATTGAATCGGTCATTGCAAAAAGGTCATAAGTCAACTTTTTTACGAAAATGAGTTATCTATTGGAAATGGATGGAAAAATGAAGCCGGATTCATACGTACAAGAAGGGCAGAAATCAGCTTTCAAAAGGTGAATCTTCGTTCATTGCAAAAAGGTCATGAGTCATTGACTCTTGCCGTTTTTGCAATGACTGTGTGGAGGTGTATTTAATCGATCACAGAAGTTATTGGCGGCGTTGCGCTGATTTCCCTCTTATTTTGTCGTCCGAGGTTAGCATCACTGCAACAATTCATTGTTGTGTTTAGAGCATTGTAGGTTCAAATAACAAGCTATTACTGTCGGATTCAGAAGCCACTTATTTGTCGAGGTGTAATTATGTCTGTGTCTTCTTCGGACTCTGAATAAGTACAAAAGAAATATTATTCATGATTCAAAGTAAAGGGAGTGGAACACGTGAATTGGAAAGGTGAGAAAATTCAGCGTCGGAGTACAGGAGATAACTGCAAGTGAGTAAAATACGTGTAGTTGATTTCTGTATGGAAGTAAATGCATATACCCGCATAGTATGCAATTTAAGCATTATCGTAATTGATAACTTCGACTCTTTCAGGTGCAAAAAGGACTGTTTTTCTCTGTTTTATGATGACGCGAAGATAGATATCATCGCTCACTTGAACAGTTTCAGTGATAAGAATCAACAAAATATCTTCCTGCAAGGGCTAATCGAAGTTCAAGATGTGAGGAGCAGAAGGCCGCGGAAAGAGGATCCTAAATTAAGATTTTGGCATACGTAATATGAAAACCAAGCAGTCACACTTTTAATGTGTACCATGAAAGCGAAGCGAAGAAAAGCCCAAATGAGGTTTGCTCATTTCTGTATTATTACATCGAGAAGTATATCTCAAAATATGTGAATGAGCTTCATATCTTCTCTGACGGGTGTGCTGGTCAAAACAAAAATCACCCAATGATTCGCTTTTGTTTAACACTAGTATCAACTGCGAGATTTAGGAAGATGAAACATTACTTCCCTATACGCTGGCATAGTTTCCTTGCAAACGATAGAGATTTTGGGACTATAAAAAAATTGTAAGACAGTATGCCATAATGATCAAGCATGAGAATAATTCCCAAAGAACAAAAAGTTTCTTTTTTTCCTTCAAAATTGATGACTTTCAGGATGATGCACATTATCCTGGGCAAGTAAAAACAGAGCAATTAATCGATGGTCTCATCAGAGAGACATTCCAGCCCATCCAAAGCTTCAATAAGCATCCTGTACTTCCCATCGAGTTGGTGTATTCTGGAATACAAGTGCCGATCAATGTCAAAAAAATAAATAAAAAATAAATAAATAAATAAAAATAAATAAATAAATAAATAAAAATAAAAAATAAATAAAATACAAGATTTATTGAAAGTGAAGAGGTATATTCCAGCTGAATATGTGGAATTTTATGGCCAACTGCAAGAATGGCCAACGAAAGGGGAACAAATAATGAATATGATGATCAAGAAAATTGACTTGGTTTATTGTACTCTATTTTCATGTTTTTATAAAACACACAAATGTTGCGAAAAATGTTACTGCAGATAATAAAATTCAAATTTCATTTCACTGTGTTAAATATTAACTGATTTTTCAATAAAATAGGCAATTATTTGCAAGTAATGCTTTCATTTGTTGCAACACACGGTCGTTCATTGCAAAAAGGTCATAAGTCAGCAATTTTTAAATTAATATTGTGGGTAAACTATTAATTACAAAACAAAAATACACAGTGAAACACAGTGCTTGGCACCTCACTAAATATTGATATTAAAATAACAACAGATAAATAAATGGTTTGTGCTGTAGAACATTTTTTCCTTCTCCTGTAAAATTTTACTTTCATGACTATTGACTTTTTTGAAATGACCGATTCTATTTCATTATGCGCGAGTGAACCTTCGATCTGCATTCTCCACATTGCTTGTCTGTTGTCTAGGTGTATTGGTGTCAGGTGCTTCGTAAGTACCTGCATGGGTTGGCGTATGAATCTGTGTGTGAATGTGCTGCAATTCCTTCGTCCCCCCCCCCCCCCTATGAAACGGGTTCGTAATTAACCTGTACTCTACTTTGCAGGTGGGCAATTTTAGGGCCATGTAATTGTGGATATTTTGAATATTTTGTAAGGTGTGTTTTTTATTGTAATTGTAAAAAAATGGTCTTCCCCCTTGTTGTTCTTGTTTTGAACATTAAATTAATTTGTTAAACTATAATCCTTTTGTGCTAATTTAAATTCTCCCCTCATCATTTATTTTGGATTAATGTGGGGTAATTTGTTCATGTATCTTGTGTCTCTGCTCCCTTCTGGAGCAGAGAAAATTTGCGTTTCCGTTGCCAACATTGATGATTTCTGATTTGGATCCATAACTGTGGATCATTATTTAATTGTGTTCAGTTTCCTCTAAAGATTACAGTAAGGGTAGAACTGTTTAACTCATAGAATCAGTTTTGCTTAAGGGAACTGTATACTTCCGCCGCTGTGTGAATATCGCCGTAATTAGATTTTGTGAGCAAGCAGTCAATTATTAACTTCACAAACACGGCTAGTTAACAGTCAAAAAGAACAGCGGGCGATTTTCAATTTATAAGCTTGTTGAAGTGACGAGCTCCGTTCACCTTCTCTTCCCCTCACTTCTCGGTGTATCACCCCCTCCATCCTATTTCTGACTGAATTTTAGGTAGAATATCATGTAAAAATTCGAACTAAACCGATCGAGTACGTATCCAGATTTGTGGAAACTCTATTCCATTACATATAGGGTTTCAGCAATTCTCGTACAAACTTTGAGCACTTGTAGACGGGGGAATGAATACATCACAATGTTCACTGGAATACACTCTTTCAAATTCTAAATGTAGTAGGGATAAAATATAGGGAGCGAAGAGTTATATTCAACTTGTACAAAAACCAGAACGCAATTATTAGAGTCGACGGGCATGAATAGGTCGCAGTGGTTGGGAAGGGAGTAAGACAGGATTGTAGCCTTTCCCCAATGTTGTTCAATTAGTACTTTGCGCAAGCTGTAGAGGAAATCAATAACAAATTAGAAGAGGGAATAAAAACGTTGCGGTTTGCTGATCACATAGTACTTCTTGTAGCGGTACTGACTTGTAAGCCAGCAGCCATTTCTTTATAATTTCATTTACTTATAATGAAACAGACGTGGGATAGTAGGAGGCTGTGCCAGATAGTAGCCAGATGGTATTGTAAGTACGGCCCCGTGGTAAAACTCCGCCCCTTTCTCTAAGCGTGATCTGAATGGCTGTTGCTATATCTTTACGCGCCACAACCTCCCAGCTATTTTATTAATTATTTAATAAATAAAAATTCAGTTATCAATTTTTTTGCCATAATGTGTGTCAATTAATTGTTTGTGATTACACTATTGTTTTGTAAATTTATTAGATTAAGTATTTTAGGTAAAGAATGAGCGTGGCGTTCTAGAAGTGTCGGTTGGCGCCAAAGCTCTAGGCGGTAGCGTGGAGCCCAGCTCCACTGCTAGTCAGTTCACTGCGAGTCCCGACACGGTAAAGATCTAGCGGCACTTGCGATAACCAGTCTTGTATTAATAGGTCGATAATGGGGCCAAAAATATTTGTAAAGTGCGTGCAATGTATGTCAGAGAGTGTGATAAGACTGTAATGACGTTATATTTGTAACTAATATTGATGTCAACATACAGTTTGTGGCTTCTGTATTGTATGATTGGTAAAAAATAAAAGAGCTACTGGAATCTCTATAGGAATTCATCGACTTCGTTAATGCTAGTTAGACACCCACAGTATCTACTACTTTCAATTTCAGCCTCAACTCAGAAAACTTCGAGTTTACGACCTGTGTGCTGCTTCTGCGCTGGGGACATCTAAGAGAGAGAAGACACCAGGTTAGTCAAATATTAATTGATAACCGCTTACGGGCCTCACGTGCAACGTTCGGTCTTTTACAACTAGACGAGTTAGCGCGCTGCTCGCTGTAACGTGAGTGAGGTAAAGGGAAGATAGGAAAGTGGCAAGGAAACTGTCACAAGTAGACTTGTTAACATAAACTTTAACCATAACATTGAATTGGTTTAGAGTTTTAATTTTTTTCATGTTTCTACCCCCACCGTATTCTGTCAGAGACAGCAAAGGACCTGGAAGAGCAACTAATGGAAGATATAAGATGAACATTAGCAAGAGTAAAACGAGGGTAATGGAATGTAGTATCAGAAAATCAGACGATGCTGAAGGAATTAGATTAGGTAATGAGATAATAAAAGTAGTATATGAGTTTTGTTATTAGGGTAGCAAGATAACTTCTGATGACCGAAGTAAAATTCGGAATGGCTATGGGAAGAGAGGAGTTTCTGAAGAAGTGAAATTTTTTGACATACAACATTAGTTTCAATGTCATGGAGTCCTGAAAGCATTTGTCTGGAGTGTTTGTGAGTGAATCTCGAGCGATAAGGCGTTCAGACCAAAAGATGATAGCTTTCGAAATGTGGCGCTACAGACGAATGATAAAGATTAAATGGGTAGATCACGTAACTAATGAGGTCTAAGGGAAGGGATACGTTGGTGGGACACATTCTGAAACGTCAAGGAATCGTCAACTTAGCATTTGAAGGAAATGTGTGGGATAAAAATCGTTGAGGGAGGCCGAGGAACGGATACAGTAAGCAGATTCAAAAGGATGTATGTTGCCGTACGCAGTGGCGGCTGGTGATAATGTGCTAATGTGCTGCAGCAAATTGTAAATATATTACAAAAATTATGCCATTTCTCTTCGAATGCAAGCGAGAAATCGCTGTAAAATTACATCCTTTCTCTTGGAATGCGAGCCAGATATCACAATAAAATTATGCCAATTCCCTTCTAATGCGTGTTAGAATGCTAGTAATAAGTATGAAAACGCATTTTTGAGCGTTCTCGCCGCGATAGCTGAAAACCAGCTCCGTTTGCTGAAATGGGATTCAGCCGCGCTGGAACGTGCGCAGAGAGGCGGCGCAGTCGTCTGTTCGCTAGTGCGCATGCGCAGACGTGACGTCAGGCCTGGCGACTCATGTGTGCTGAGACCGACTGCAGCACCAGATCTCTTCGCGCTGCGAGTAACGGCTGCGGAAGAATAGTATACGACGAATATTGCGTCATACAGAGTCAAATAGCGCGCTGGCTCAGGACTCTTGCACGTTGTCTCTCAAACCTACCTGTGTGGGGCACGTATTCAAATACCTCTGAGTTTAAATTTTGAATTTCTGTAAATAAAATTAATATTTTTTAAACGTTATATTTACTACCTGTATTGAATACATGCATTTGGCAGCGCTGTTATAGATTTCCCTGAAGGTCTTACTGTCCATACAATATTAATTGATATTTAATTAAAGGCAATCATTCAAAGTGCTTTGGTGAGGCGAGTGTCAACAGCCGTAATATATTTCATAAAATGCATTTAAAAAAACCATCAGCTGTTTATTAAATCAAATGTTCAAATGTTTGTAAATCTTATGGGACTTAACTACGGGGTCATCAGTCCCTAAACTTACAAACTACTTATGAACTACTTACGAACTAGGACGGCACAAATATCCATGCCCGAGGGGGGATTCGAACCCCCGACCGTAGTGGCCGTGCAGAACGTGACTGAAGCGCCTCAGTCCCCTCGGCCACCGCGGCCGGCTGTTTATTAAAAACCTTGTAATCTACCAGTTTCGGTCATAGAGCATCTTCATGGATAAACTATACAAAAAATACAAAATAAACGTAATTGATGTGCACAAAGATAATATTTAAAGATAACATCAATTACGTTTATTTTGTATTTTTTGTATAGTTTATCCATGAAGATGGTCTATGACCGAAACTGGTAGATTATAAGGTTTTTAATAAACAGGTGATGGTTTAAAAAAAATGCATTTTATGGAATCATACAAAGATTGACTTTTTATTTTAGTATATTTTGTTTCCTATTATTCCATCATCTTTCGGGAGTGCACCCGGGACAGCGACAATTCTTCGTCCAATATTTCGGTTGCAAACCTTACAGCCATCTTCAAGGCGAGTCCAAGACTGAGTTCTCAGCGTCTGCGCGTCTTGGACTCGCCTTGAAGATGGCTGTAAGGTTTGCAGCCGAAATATTGGACGAAGTATTGTCGCTGTCCAGGGTGCAGTCCCGAAACATGATGGAATATTATGTCCGCCGGGAGAAATTCAAGAATAACATTTTGTTTCCTGTTTATTTTTGTAATATTGTAGTACACTGGTCAAATTTTGTACGAGCCGCTACTGGCCGTACGTATTCTCAGATGAAGAGGCTTGCACAGGACAGGGTAGCGTGGAGAGCTGCATCAAAACACTCTGCGGACTGAAGACCACAAAAACGACAATTAAAAGATAAAAGAATATATGCCCTCAATTATCATGTATTGTTTTATTAAACTGTCACATTCTACATCATTACGAAAAGTGGTAATCAAGATCTATGGAACACATACTAATGTAATTCCATCTACTGTCAGGTGAGCAGGCAGCAGCTGGCAGGCACAGTGCACAGTGGTGTACTCACAGCCTGACGAGGTCTTCGCCCAGAGTGTCGGGCACGGCCTCGGTGCGCGGCCCGTGGCAGCGGCACTCCCTGCCCGCCTCCGGGGCCGGCAGCGGCTCGCAGGCGCACGCCTCCGCCCCCGCCTCCACCTCCACCTCCGCCCCCGCCGCCCCCGCTGCAGACGGGCCGAAGCGCGCGCACCAGCACGCCGCCACTAGCGCGCACCTGCACACCATACGGACACAGTCACCACCAGGACCAGTAGCTACCGAAGCCGCTGAAGCTGCGCCAAGTCCAACATACTGGGTGTAGACCAGGGGTGGCCAACCTTTACAGCAGGCGGGCCAAATGTTTGAGAGTGGATTACACCGCGGGCCGTATTAGCGATTTTTCTATTATGAACCAAAAATTCAAGAAATATTAATTCATTTTTAAAGAATATAAAACAAAAGAACATTTAATGTACAAATTATTACACAATTTTATGAAATACAGCTTACTGTGATATCTGGCTTTGTTTCACCGAAGTAAATGAGTCATGTTGACGTCAGGTTAAGTTGTTGCTACACGAATGAGTTTTCCAGGTGAAAATCAGAAAGTCGTGTTCTCAAATATGACTTTATGTAATTCATCCGACTAAAACGCTATTCACTCACACGTAGGTGTTTCGAAATAATGATATCATTTTATAGCATGTTTGTAACACTCTACATATTTCTCGTCTAAATATGTTCTATAGAACGTTTCCAAAAGAACGTGATGAGATCTATCTTTTAATTGTGCATCGCATTGCATTTCTCAGCATTCCACTTGTAAATGTACAGGTAGGAACCCATGTGTACAGACAGGGGCGTAGCAAATACAGAAAAAGGCAGACTATGTTTCTTGCATGTTAAAATCAGGTTTCGAATTCTAATTTCAAGCCAGACGTTAAAGAAGCGTATTTAATCGTTGCCGTTGTGTGATGTTCGATTTCTTTGACAGTGTAGGAAACTGTGTGAAGCTTTTTGCTCGAAACTGTTGCTCCCAAAGCCAAAGTTTCGTTTCGAATGCGGAAGTAAGATCAAATAGCGTGACAATCAGCTGATCTTTTCCTTGGGGTTGAGCATTAAGATCATTTAGGTCGCTAATTATATCGGCGAAGAACGAAGTTGGATAGCCACTCCTTATCTTCTATCTCCGGGAGTATTTTTGACTTGCTTTCAAAGAATGGTTATATATTTTGCTACAAATCAAACACTATTCAACAATTTTTCGCAGTTTAACCACCTTATTTCTGTCCATTTTGACGGACATAAATTCTCTTAAGGGAATACGCAATGAAAGTTTAACTCCGATGTATTTCAAACTTTGCGGGTCTCGTTGTAACTGAATTAAACTAAATCGAAGTATTGCAATTTTTTAAAATATATGTTGTACGTGAAGTTCAGAATGAAATATTAGGTACGTAAAGTAGTTCCACGTAGCTCTCAAAAACTCCCTAGAAAATCTACTTTAAAGTTCCCCGAAGTTGTTTAACACCGCAAAACAATGGAGGCGCGTCCTAAGTGTTCACACGTTCAGTGAATCCCCGGAAAAGTAGCGGATCACGTAAAAAATATTGTCTCTGAATTATGAATGTCAATTTCATTTTAGTTCTAGATCATTTTATTTGCAATGCGCACGCGCAAAGCTTTCCTGAAGGCAACATACGCGCCTCGCGGTTGTTTATTTCGCATTGAAGATTTATCTAAACGCGGAAAATTGGGTAAATTTCAGCAGTCTTTCTGCATGCGTAAGGTAACCGACTGATTTGGAGGTTTTAAATGAAATTCAAGATAAATTTTTGTTTCATATGAAACAGCTCTGCGGGCCAAAACTTACCTGCCCGCGGGCCGCGGGTTGGCCACCCCTGGTGTAAACGCACGAATGGTAAATAATTTTGCGAGTAAAGTGAAAAGGTGGAGGTTAACAGTTTTTAAATACGAGGCGCGTCCAGAAAGTAAGTTCCGTTTGGTAATAAAATGAAATTGTACACACATACAGAATGATTTTTATTGCACAAAATTCTTCAACACTTAAACTACTTTTCCACATAACTGCCGAAATTTTGCAGGCATTGGCCATAGCGTGGCACCAAATTTTGTATACCTTCTTCATAGAAATCTGCCGCCTGTGTCTGCAACTAGTGGAAACAGTTTCTTTCAGCTCGTCATCATTGGTGAAGTGATGACCGCCAAGGAAAGCGAGAGCACTAATTGTAAACCTACGGTTTTGTCATCAATCGCGTGAACCAGTTCTTCTCTAACCAAAGGTGGACACCCACTTCGTTCTTCGTCGTGCACATCACTACGCCCACCATTGAACTGTCGGACCCATCTTCTCACCATCGAATCAATCATCGCACTTGGTCCGTAAACATCGCAAATTTGCCGAAAAAATTCACTTCGTTTCACTTTCCTCGCATTCAGAAACCGAATCACTGACCTGATTTCACAGGCGGCGGGATTTTCAATCAACGCCGACATTTCAAACAAGCACAACAAAGCGTACGTAACTGACAGCGATCTCTAAATGGCGCACGTTCTTATCCTTGATACACATCGTCTACAGCGCATGTTCGGAACTGCAATCGCAGCGCTGCAGCGGAGATAAATTGAAACAGAACTTACTTTTTGGACGCGCCTCGTATTTATATGATCTAAGATTATTTTTAAGCCATTATTCTGTCGAAGTTTAAAAGAATCTTCTTCTCTATAGAATGTAATTAATTACATGATAGATGTAATATAATTAACTTTTTTAATCCCTGTTGTAACTTTGTTATATTCACATCGAACCGCAGTTTACGTATCAATGTTATTACTATAGGCATGTACATCTGACTAATAGCACAAATACTATTACGTTACTCACAATTTCACATTTTTAATTTTTTGACGGATAATCCAATATGGTATGTAGTCATGATCTCCTTCACATTATTATCTAAAGTCATCTACATCTACATGGGATACTCTGCAAAACATGTTTAAGGGCCTGGCATAGGGTTCATCGAACCACCATTATACTATTTATCCCCCATTCCATTCTCGAATAGCGAGCGGGAAGAAAGAAAACCTGAATCTCTCAGTTCGAGCTCTGATTTCTCGTATTTTATTCTGATGGTCTTTTCTACCTATGTAAGTGGGAGTCAACAATGTATTTTTGTATTCGGAGGAGAATGTTGGTGATGGGAGTTTCGTAAGTAGCCCACGCCGCAGCGATAAGCGCTGTTGTTATAATGATTCCCATCCCAGATCCGATTCCCATCCCAGATCCTGTATCATTTCCATAACGCTGTCTCCCCTGTATCGTGACAATACGAAACAAGCTGCCCTTCTCTGGACTCTTTCGATGTCCTCCGTCAAACAAACCTGATAAGGATCCCACACTGCGCAGCAATACTCCAAGAATGGATCGACAAGCGTAGTGTATGCAGTTTCTTTTGTAGTTCTGTTGTATCTTTTAAGGGTTCTGCCAATAAAACGCAGTCTCTGGTTCTCCTTTCCCACGACATTATCTACGTGTTCATCCAGTTTAAGTCTGAAGTAATAGTAATTACTAGGTATTTTGTGGAGTTTACGGCCTTCACTTTTGATTGATTTATCTTGTAAACAAAGTTTAACGCATTTCTTTTCGTACTCATGTGGACGACTTCACACTTCTCATTATTTAGAGTCAATTGCCAATTTTTACACCATAGTGATATGTTATTCAGATCGTTCTGCAGTTTCTTTTGATATTCAGATGATTTTACTAGACGGTAAATGGCGTCATCTGCAAACAACCTAAGAGAGCTACTTAGATTTTCCTCTAAATCGTTTATGTAAATAAGGAACAGCAGAGGACCAATAACACTACCCTGTGGAACGCCCGATATCACTTCTATTTTAGTCGATGCCTTACCATCGATTACTAACAACTGTGTCCTCTCTGACAGGAAATCCCATATTCAATCTCAAATCTGGGGCGATATACCATAACCACGCAATATGATTAAAAGCTGTTTGTGAGGTACGGTACCGCGGTGGAGTAAATCTTTCGGACCAAACTGCGTGGTCATCAGTCCGTAGCTTACAAACTACTTAAACCTACGTAAACTAACCCGCAGACAAACACACACACCCATGCCCCAGGGAGCACTCGAATCTCCACGGCGAACAACCGCGCGCTCCGCAGCGAGGTGCTTTAGACCGCTCGGCTACTCCAACGCGGCGTTCTGGTCATCAGTCCGGAGACTGATGTGTTGCCCCTCTCCACCATACTCTACCCGGGGTCAACCTCTTCATCTCCTCACAAGAACGACAACCCTCACCCATTAGAATCTGATTACTGTATTCATCTCTTGGTCTCCCTTTGCGAGTTCTACCGCACACAGTTTCCTCCAACGCTAAATTCACGATTCATTGATGTTTGAGAATATGTCCTACCAATAGCCCATCTTTTAGTCAAGGTATGCCAGAAATTTCTTTCCTTCCCAATTCTCCTCAGTACGCTATTCATAATTACCATATTCCTGTCTGGACTATTTACCGTCTATGTTTCACTAGCGTACAAAGCAATACTCCACACAAATGCCTTCAGAGAAGACTTCCTAAAAACGTAAATTAATATTCAATGATTACAGATTTCTCTTTGCACAAGCGCTTTTCTTCCCACTTCCGTTGTTCATTTTATATCCTATCCACTGCGAGCATCATAAGTTATTTTTCTGCCCAAGTAACAAATACTGTCTACCACATTTATTGTTTCGTTACCTAATTTTATTTCTTAAGCACCGTCCATTTACAAGAACCAGACATATAACATTAACATACACAGTTACATTACTAATATGAATAAGATTTATACTATTCGTATGAATTCATAATACCAACTACATTCTATTACCTCGTTTTCCCCTTGTTAATGTTCATCTTATACGCTCCTTTTAAGACACTGTCCATTCCGTTCAAAAGCTCATACATGTCCTTTGCTGTCTCTGACAGGATTGAGAATGTCATCAGCAAAAAGCAAAGGTTTATTTCTTTACCCTGAACTTTATTTCTTCAAATTTCTCCTTGCTTTTCTTGACAGCTTGCTCAATGTACAAACCAATAACATTGGGGAAAGGCTACAAACCTGTCTTACGCCCTTCTCTTCCAATGCTTCGGTTACATGCCCTTCGAATCCAATAACTGCCTTCTGGTTTTTTACAAGTTATGAATTACCTTTCATTCCTTATATTTTATCTCTGTTGACTTCAGAATTTGGAATAGTGCATTCCAATTAGTATTTACAAAAGCTTTTCTTCCAATTTAGAAAATCTAGAAATGTAGATTTCTTTTTCCTTAATCGATGCTCTAAGGTAAGTCGAAAGGTGAGAGTATTGCCACGGTCGGGGGTTCGAATCCCCCCTCGGGCATGGATATTTTTGGCGTCTTTAGTATAAGGTAGTTCATAAGTAGTTTGTAAGTTTAGGGACTGATGACCCCTTAGTTAAGTCCCATAAGCTTAACAAACATTTGAACATTTGAGAGTATTGCCTCCCTTGAACCTACATTTCTCCTAACTTCAAACTGATCTTCCCCCTGGGCTGATTCTACTAGATTATCCATTCTTCTGTAATTAATTTATCTTAAAATTTGGCGACCATGACTTATTAAACTGATGGTTCTGTAATTTTCACGCCTGTCTTCACCTGCTTTCTTTCGAACTGGAATTATCACATTTTCCTTACATACTGAGAGTATTTCGACATGCTCATACATCTTGCACGTCATGTGAAAAGTTTTATCATGGCTGGCTCTTCCAGAGACTCCATGTGAAATAGTTTTATCAGGACTGGCTCTTCCAGACAATGCGTGAGAAATAGTTTTATCAGGGCTGGCTCTTCCAGAAACTTCAGAAGCTCTGAGGGATTGTCGTCTACTCCATGGGCTTTGTTAGTGCTTTGTCAAATTCAGTATAGTAACAGGTGTCACTATGTAACCGAATTAAAAAGTTAGTGCAAATCAGGACGTTCCAAGTTAATTTCTACGATTTTAACTACAAATTTCAATGCAATTTCATCTTCAAAAAATGTTGAAATGTTTATAAAGTTATGGGACCTAATCACAGTGGTCATCGGTCACTAAAGTTACAAACTACTTAAACTAACTTATCCTAAGAATAAAACACACACACACACACACACACACACACACACACACACACACACGTACCCGAGGAAGAACTCAAACCCCCGAGGGCGAACAGCTATTCTACTGCGACAATTTCATCTCCTACTGATAACACCATGTGTAGCATTTCTGTGGTCATCTTCATTACGGCTGCAAAATACATTATCCGAACCATGACATCGGCTCTTGTCTTTAGTTTTGCTTTGCAGTCATCGCCTTTCATCTATCGACAAAAGCAAAATTCTAGACGGATAACTTTAGGCAAGCAACATACGTTCTCATATCAAGTGATCTATCTTCCTGGAAATGTAAGTTTACATGCGATATCACCTGACGACTGTGCAGGAGCCCAATCATGCTGGGACGCTTTTTTGCAGCCTTATCAATCTGTTCCAGTCTCGCTGGAACCTCATTTTAATCAAGTGTCGGTACGGGGTCCTGTCAGCGCGATGCGCTAACAAACAGGCCCAATCAACTAATTGTCGATCAAACCACAACACATATTTATAGATAAGCGTTCTTTCAATGTCTCTCAATGGCATTTGTTTTTTTCGGACCATTGATGTTATTGATACAGTTATGAATGAATGTGCCTTCACCATCGAAGAGGAAACCTGGGATTACTTAGTGATTTTGAAGTATCCACTGACAAAATTCCAATCGTTCATGTTCATCTCCTGCTGCAGTAAGTTTAATACGGATGGAAGCCGTGTACTGGCGATGTTCACCACACTCGTGTGGAATGAGTAGAAATTTTACGTACGCCTGTTAAAGGAATACGTTCTAACGACTGAATAATATCTTCTACATCATGCACAATTTGTTACTTTAGGCATTCAGTTGCAATATGACTGGTCTGCACTCTCAAGCAGCGCACTGAATCTGGTCGCTTGCTGTTAGGAAACAGTATTCCGTAATCTGTACGAGCAGCAGTTGTGATTCGAATACAAACCCCATATACAAACACCATATCGGCATATTTAGCATATGTGAACACTTGACGCCCTATTTATGTTGCGGCGTCGCTATTCGCCACAACAACGGCGTTCCACGCAAGTCGCCAAGCCTGTACAAAACGGACGCTAAGTCGCTATACTGTACTTCGGTTGCCGGGTGCGCCCGCAGTCTCGGTACCTCTTTGCTTCCTTCGCGCGTCAGCCAATAGGAAGAAGGGGGCTCGCCTATATATTCCAGCCAACCACAGTAGCATGAAGGCAGTTCAAGGCAGTTCTACAGTTTGATTGAGGAATACAACAGAAGAGGTCAAACACAAGAGCAAGCTGTCTACCTTAGCACGAGACAGAACAGTATAGCCAGGACTCTTTGATTGCAGAACAGGGTATTAGTTAGGAAGAAATTTGTACCACTACAAGCACACCAAAAAGTTAAGTTTTCCTTTCACCTGTTAATAATAGTCTATATGGCCTAATCAGTGACATCCTTGATCGTCACGATCCACCTCTTTAACCTAAAGCGTTCCAGACACATAACACTTTACACGCTATAGTACAGTAGATTGGCTTACAAATAACAATTATAACTATAATTTAAACTGATGTTTGAGAAGTAATCCATAAATCGTCTGATAATTTCATTGTATAATTAATTTAGGTCAAAACTGAACAGATGATCCTCCCAGTGTGAGGTATTTAGACACACACATTCTTTCCCCTTATTACACATTGATATACATTTAAACAGAGCTGGCCTTCTGACACACCAGCACTATCAACAGCTGGTTTCAGGCTTGTGAAGCACAATGTTTACCCACTCCCAACACTGTACGCCCTCTCTCTCTCTTGCTTGTAGAAGCACCCACCTACTCCGGCCAGTTTCCGCTAATTAGTAGAACTAAGTAGTTAGTGTAACAGCTTTTAACTGACATTATGTATGAACAGTAGGCTCACGATGTATCGTTTTCTGCCTAATAGATGACGAGGCCTCTGTTAACGTGAAAATCTTCATGCTTCAAATTTCAGTTTTTCATCACGCCTCTGCTGAAACAGTAAAATATTGTCCTAATGGAGGAGTCGAAACTTCGACTATTGAAGAAAGAGTTTCAAGAGAAAAATCAACTGGTCTAGTTACCAAGTATATTTAAACTTATACCACAAGAGTTACGGAGATTTCTAGATTACTTGCTGGTCATTAGCTGATAATGTCCGCTATATGCAGTATGTGATTAACTACACAACAGTCCTTCCCGGCCGTACAATTTGTTATTACTTAATTAATTAAAAACGTATCAGTGTCTTTCTACCGATATGCCTATGGCGATACCTAATGGTTTTGCAGGCCCTCCGTATCATAATCGGATATTTCTGTGTCATAGTTCTCAACCTCCTGCACCTATGATATCTTTTTATCATTATTGTGACGATACTGGAAGTTTCACTTTTCTGGAACCGGTTATCAGGATCAAACTTAAGAAACCGATGTGAAAAATTGTATGGGCATACAAAAAGCACAAGAAGAACTGTACGGCAAATGGAATGATTTTCCTCCCTTCCCTTCGTTTTGTAGGGATCTATAAACAAAACCTCTTCTGTTACTTAAAAACACGCTGTTTCGTCTGTACTTGATGTTCGACTGCCTTCATTTCGCTTTTTCACCTTCAGTCGCACATTACGCAACTATTAGAAAATTTATTTTATGAGTCTCAATTCTTTCCCAGTTAAGCTTTCCTTCCGGTTGTGTACTACTTATAAAGTGACATCCCATTGTTGCTGTGTATTTTAGAACATATGGTAAACAGACGACCGAGTTTTATGATACATATTTACATATAACAAAAACAGAATATATTATTGAAACTGGTTGTTGAACACATTCTGTTCCTCCATTTGAATGACTAGTCCTCAGCTGAAAAGTACACACATAATGTTTCATCAGATCGGACGTACAATTAGTGCCTCGATATGTTATTTTTGCCTCTGTTATAACATAATGCGAAAATGCTTTATTACAGTTTTAGCCGGCACATAACGCCTGTGAGACTCAGTGTATCGCTTCTATGCACGATTTTTGAAAAGGAAATTTTAATAGTGGAAAAATACACTCCAGGAAATAAAAACCTAGTACACCCCCTCAAAAAAATTCAATTCACTCTGTAGTGATATGGAGTACATGAAACGATTACCAAATCAATAGCTCAATATGTACTGACGTACCAGTTATCGATCCATGTTTATACACCAATATCAGTGTGTGGTGTAGCATCAAAGGGCAGAAATAGAGATGCTGATTCGGGAATCGATTCGGTTATATAGATGGCGAATAGCGTCTTGAGATACATTACTTCACTCGTGGTTCTACTATTCATGTAATTCTACAAGAGATATTGTTGAGGCGTCACATGTGTCAGTTATCTTCCCATCATATCCAACACGTATATCGGTAACACAGATCGTACACAAGTGGAGGGGTAGTATTCATCGCTATGGACAAAGATTTTGTTTCTACCGAAGTTTCGGTTGACAGTAACTGTGAAGTCATCTGCGCACGTATAACAAGTCTAAGAGAAGTAACGTTGATAGTTGGGTAGTTTTACCAGCCTCCTAGAGCTGCTGAACCAGTTTTAGACGCATTCAAAGAAAGTATAAGCCAGATAGAGCCATACAATATTAGTCGAAGGAGATTTCAACCTTAAGAGTATAGACTGAGACCTCTGTAGTTTCATTTCAGAGGCGTTACAGGCAAGCAGCCTTGCAACCTACTATGGGCACGTTTTCCAAAACTGTTTCGAGCAGTTAAAGCGACAGCCTAGGTGCGATAGAAATATGTTAGACCTTATAGCTACATCAGGCCCGACCTTATTAACGACGTCTGTGTACAGGCAGGAGTTAGTGATCATGATATCTTCATAGTGACAATGATGACCAAAGTTAATAAACTAATCAAGAAGGCTAGGAGAGTGTTTATGTTAGAAAGAGTCGATAAGCAATTGTTACCATCACATATAGCAAATGAATGGACATCGTTTAGTTCCGGTGCAATGTACCGTGTGATCAAAAAAGTCAGTATAAATTTGAAAACTTAATAAGTCACGGAATAATGTAGACAGAGAGGTAAAAATTGACACACATGCTTGGAATGACATGGGGTTTTATTAGGGGGAAAAATTAAAAAAAAAAAAAATAAATAAAAAAAAAAGTGCTTCAGATGGCGCTGGACAGCGAAACATCAGTGGCTGCTACCGTGAGGGTGAGAGGTACGCCGATATGTTACAGAATCGTATCATCCCCTGCCTGGCTGAGAAACACCTGCTGGAACGAACGATTTTTATGCAGGATGACGCTCCACCTCATATTGCTAGACGCGTGAACGATCTCTTGCGCGTGTCGTTTGGTGATGATCGTGTGCTCAGCCTCCACTTTCGTCATGCTTGGCCTCCCAGATCCCCAGACCTCAGTCCGTGCGATTATTGGCTTTGGGTATCGCAAGTGTATCGTGATCGACCGACATCTCTAGGGATGCTGAAAGACAAGATCCGACGCCAGTGCCTCGCCATAACTCCGTACATGCTTTACAGTGCTGTTCACAACATTATTCCTCGACTACAGCTATTTTTGAGGAACGATGGTGAACATATTGAGCATTTCCTGAAAAGAACATCATCTTTGCTTTGTCTTAATTTGTTATGCTAATTATTGATTTTCTGATCAAATGAAGCGCCATCTTTCAGACATTTTTTGAACTTCTTCCTTCTAATAAAACCCTATGTCATTCTCGACTACGAGAAGGGATCGATTGGTGGGACACATTCTGGGACATCAAGAAGTCGTCAATTTAGCATTGGAGGGAAGTGTTTGGAGTAAAAATTGCAGAGGAAGCGGGCCGGTTCGAAAGTATGTAGGTTGTCGCTCTTATTCATACTGATGACTCTTGCACAGGATAGGACAGCGTGGATGCCGCGGGGGAGTGGCCGGGCGCACTAAGGCGCGTTGGTGAGGAGTGCGTCGGAGGGTCGAGTCCCCCCTCGAGCATGTGTGTTCAAATGTTACTTGATCCATGGGACCTAACTTCACTGGTCATCAGACCTGAGGATTACAAAGTACTTAAACTACGAGTACCTTAAAGTAATCTAAGGACAAGACACACAACCATGCTCGAGGGAGGAATCGACCCTCCGACGCACTTCGCACTAACGCGCCTTAGTGCGCTCGGCCACTCCCCCGCGGCATTTACGCTGTCCTGTCCCGTGCAAGAGTCACCATGTATGAATAAGAGCGACAACCTACATACTTTCGAACCGGCCCGCTATATTCGTCTCTCGGTCGTCCTCTGCAATTTTTACTCCAAACACTTGTTGAAGCGCCATAGTATGTGATAGAATCGCACAGCAAGTACCTAGTGACGCCGACGCTAGTGACGCTGTGTTAAGTTACATGTCGATCCTCCTTAACAGGTCGCAGCAATTACGGTCGGATAAAAATTTCAGCTCATCCGCTTCCACCGCCTGCTGCCTGCGAGCCTGAGATGCTGCCGTCAATGATCGTCTTTGTGGGTAAGGTGACGCACTTTCTTGAGGGTTATATGAATCAGACTTGGATTCTGTCCCTTATTTTATTCTATTGAGATCTGCTTATTTACTCTGGGGAGCTTAGGGCTAATGATAATTTCAAGCCCCTGTGTAGCCAATCTAATTTTAATTCTGTTTTGCAAAACCTCCGACCTTTGATTCAGCCAGTCATTTTTGTGTCTCAGTATTTTAACATTTGTAAAAGATTGTTTGAATACCATAATCTGTTTTACATGATAGGAAATGTCATCTGATTTATTAAATTTTTGTCAAGATAGGATTTTTCATGTTTAATAGTAATAAATTGATTTTGAGCAGATCGTCTTTCATTTAAGACAATTCCTTCTTCACTGTTTTGGAGGGGAAACAGAATAGTTAAATTCCACAATGTACCAATAATTTTTCAAGTACATTTTTTTCTGGTACAACTTATACATTGCAATAGAGTAGGAATACTTATCATATGTTTGAAAATATCTATGATCACATCATAGCTGATCAGTAACATTTAATTTTCCATGTTTTGGAGAAATATGGTGGCGACTCAAGACAAACGACATAGTTCACAATAAGAAAAGGCAAACCTACGTAGATTTGTAGAAATCGTTTGACAATGTTCACTGGAATACACTCTTTAAAATTCTGAGGTAGAAGGGGGAAAATATAGTGAACGATAAATTTATATCGAAGTTGCACAAAAACCAGACTGCGGTTATAATAGACGTAGGACTTGAAAGGGATGCAAAGGCTGGCAAGAGAAAAAGGACGATTTCTAGCCTTTTGCCAGTATTACTCAATGTGGACAATGAGCAAGCTGTGAATGAAACCAAAGAAAAATTTGGAGAATGAATTTAAGTTCAGGGTGAAGAAATAAAAACTATGTGGTTCGTCGGTCACATTGTAATTTTGCAGCGACGGCGAAGGACCAGGAAGAGGATTCGACGCAATGTACATAACATAGAGTACAAAAGTAACAATGGTAATGTAATGTAGTGTAAGAAAATCAGGTAATGCTGAAAGAATCAGATTAGGAAATCAGACGGTAAAAGTAGTGAATTACTTCTGTTACTTTTGATAGCCGAAGAAAATATAAAATGCAGGATGGCTATGGAAAGAAAAGCACTTTTGATGAATTGAAATTTATTGACATCTAAAATTATTTAAATATTACTGAGTTCTTTATGAAAGTGTTTGTGGGGTATGTAAAGGAGTGAAAGGTGGGTAAAAAGCTCAGACAAAAAGATGGTGGAAGCTTTTGAAAAGTGGTGCTACAGATGAATGCTCAAGATTAGATTGGTAGATCGTGTAACTAATGAGGAAGTGCTGAAGAGAGTCGGGGAGAAAAGTAATTTCTGACATATCTTGACTTAGAGATTGATTGGTGGGATACATCCTGAGGACCGAAAGAATCATCAATTGGCAGTGGAGGTAAGCACGTCAGTTATAAATCGCAGAAGAAGGCCGTGAGACGGATACAGTAAGCAGGTTCAAAACGATGTACAATCCAGTCCTAAATCAGAGATGACGTTGTTGCCAGGATAATATTTAATGAAAATTCCCTGTTACCAACCCTTTTGGTCCCACGTGAGAGTTATATGTGCTAGAACTCTGCCAATCAGCGTAATGTTAAATATTTTTCATATTCTGATGTTCTTGTTGTGGTCTGATGCAGCTCTCCACGCTACCCTGTCCTGCGAAAGTCTTTTCATCTGACAATACGTACGGTAACATACATCCTTTTGAATCTACTCACTGTATTCGTCCCTCGGTGTCCCTCTCTGATTTTCATCACACACATTTCCTTGTAATCTAAGCTGACAATTCCTTGATGTCTAAGAATGTGTCTCACCAACCTCCCCTTCTCTTAGTAATGATATGCCAGAATCTTCTTTTATCCCCAATTCTGTTGAGCACCTCCTCATTAGTTACGTCATCTAATCTTCATCATTCGTCTGTAGCACCACATTTCTAAATCATCGATCTTTTTATCTGAACTCCTTATTGTCCACGATTAACTTCCATACAATGTTACACTCCAGACAAATGCTTTCAGGAAGGATTTCCTAACATTTCAACTAATATTGGATATCAACAAATTTCGCTTCTTTAGAATCGCTTCCCATAGCCATTCTGCATTTTATATCTTCTTTACTTCGGACATCAGAACTAACCTTGCTACCTAAATAACAAAAGTCATCTACTACTTTTATTGTGTCACTACCTAACCTAATTCCTTCAGCATCGCCTGATTTTCTGACACTACATTCCATTACCTTTGTTTCACTTTTCTTAATGTTCATCTTATACCTTCCTTTCGAGACACTGTCCATTCCGTTTTATTGCTCTTCCAGGTCTTTTGCTATCTCCGACAGAGTTACTGTGTCGTCAGGAAACAGCAAGGTTTTTATTCCCTGTCCCTGAACTTTAACTCCCTCTTCAAATTTCTCCTTGCATTCGTTGACAGCTTTCTCAAGGTACTGATTGATCAAATTAGGGAAAGGCTACAACCCTGTCTTACTCCCTTCCCAACCACTGCGATCCTTTCAGGCCCTTCGACTCTAATAACTGATATCTGGTTTTTTTACAAGTTCAATATAACTCTATGCTCCCTATATTTTACCCCTGATACTTTCAGAATCTGAAGAAATGTATTCCAATCAACATTGGTAAAAGATTTCTCCAGATCCACAAATCAATCTATTTTCTAAGATAAGTTCCCTAAAAACAAATTGATCTTCCCTGAGGTAGGATTCGTCTGTAAATAATTCCTTTTAGTATTTTGCAACCATGACATTAATTTCAGAGTTCTGTAATTTTCACATTTGTCTGCACTTGTTTCCTTAGGAAGTGGAATCATATATTCTTCTTGAAGACTGAGGGTACTTCCCCTGACTCATACATCTTGCATACCAGGTAAAGTAATTTCTTCAAGATTGACTCTCCTAACGATATCAGCAGTTCAGACAGAAAATCATCTACGCCCGGGGTCCTGTTTCTACTCAATTCTTGTAGTGCTCTAATTCTTCTGGCAGTATAATATCTCCTACCTCATCTTCCTTTACTTCGTCTTCTATTTCTAGAATACTGCCTTCCAGATTATTTCATTTGTACAAGCCTTATATATGTTACTTCCATCTTCCCCTTCTTTGCTTATTACTGGTTTTCCATCTGAGTTCTTGATATTCATACCGCTGCTTTTCTTGTCTTTAAATATCTCTTTTACTTTCCAATAGGCGGTATCAAATATGGATACAATTAATCCGGTATTGAACCAATTTATACGACTCCCGAAGCTTTCACTGGTCTAATACTGCATTCGAGTAGGATTACCATAATCAAGCAGTAAGTTACCACTGCAATGAGCCACAGCGACTGCAGTATAATTTGCGGCCTCGGGTAATCCCGGCATTCATGCGCTTCTATTCCATCTATCTATGCAGAGTGGAGTCAAATGACACGCCACGTGTAGTCCACGCGATAGCTGTGTCCCGTTAAATTGAATCGAGACAAGCGCAGCGAAACGACCGCTGAGGCGGAACGACTGCACGAGATTGACTTCTGAATGGATTGACAATGAGACATCAGAGAATTAACTTGCTGTTATGTTTCCAGGTACGCTCGCACAGTGTACGCTACACCACAAAACTGCTGTACTAAATGCGTACAGAAAACTTCAATTTTTTCCAACTTCATAAAGTAAAAGTATTTTTCGAAAACAAAATATTTATGACAGGCACTAGATGCGCTCCAGTGCGCATACAAATGATTCAATTATTTACATTTTGGCCCGCTTTAGTTACGGTAGTAACATTTAAGTTGGGACTTTGCGATTGCCTTTTGAAGGCTCGAAATTTAAATGTAGGTAACAACTTAACCGTAAATAAGAAACGAAAATTCAATACACGGAAATGCATAGGAGAAAATTCCCTACAACTTTGCTTTCGTATATTTTTTCTACTAGCTTAATCCCCGCTGCTTCGCATGCGTAGGCTGGTTAGTCTGCACCAGTTGTTTCTCCCTCCTAATATAAATTTTCATAGATATCGCCTAAGTACTATCATAACGAAATGTTGTGATACTACTTGTAGCCGCGGCAGAATGGCCGTGCGTATTGAGGCGCCATGCTGCGGTGCGCGCTGCTCTTCGCCGTCGGGGGTTCGATTCACGCATCGGGGATGGGTGTTTGTGTTGTCCTTGGCATAAGTTAGTCTAAGTTAGTAAGCCTTTGGAACTGATGACCCAGTAGTTAAGTGTCTTAAGATTTACGAAAACTTGATTTTACTACTTGTAACCCCCAACGGAAGCCATTAATAGTTGAATTTCGGAAAATACCCCAACATGTGTCTTTTAAATTCCAACCATGTATGCAAAGATCATTTTTTGTAATTGTGGGTTGAAAATTGGCTTCCTGAAAATACCGAAACACGTATCTTCTAAATGCTGACCAAGAAAACATATATACCAATTTATGTGGTTGTAGCTTCAAAATTACCTTAATAGCAAAAGATTTTCTAAAAACATCCCCTCTCCAATTTAACCCCCTTTATGGTAGAATTTCCAAAAATACCGAAACACGTATTTTTTAAATTCTAACGAACAACACAAATACCAATTTTTGCAGCTCTAGCTTCAAAATTGTCTTGACAACAATGTGTTTTCGAAAAGAATTTTTGATTTCCTATTTTAACCCATTAATAACTGAATTTTCAAAAATACCGGAACTTGAGTCTTTTTAATCGTGATCAAGAGTCCATATCCTAAGTTTCGCAGTTATAGCTTGAAATTTGAGTTAACAGCAACATACCTTTGAAAATCAATTTTTGCATCTCGTATTTCACTCCCATATTGGCCGTGTCTTTTAAAATCGAACCCCGAATCCATATCCGAAAATTTGTAGTTGGAACTTCAAAATTACCTAAATAGCAACTGATTTTCGAAAACCATCCCCTCTCCAATTCAACCGCCTTTATTGTTGAATTTCCAAAAATACCGAAAAAACAATTTTTTAAATTCTAACCAATAATACAAATATCAATATTTGCAGCTCTAGTTTCAAAATTGTCTTAATAGGAACGAGTTTTGAAAAAGAATTTTTCATTCCGTATTTTACTCTCTTACTTGATGAATTTCCTAAAATACTAAAACTCGTGTTTTATTAATTCTGACGAAGATTCCATATGGGACTTAACTTCGGGGTCATCAGTCCCTAAACTTACAAACCACTTATGAACTAACTAATACTAAGGACGGCACAAATATCCATGCCCGCGGGGGAGATTCGAACCCCCGACCGTAGTGGCCGTGCAGACCGTGACTGGCGCGCCGTAGTCCCCTCGGCCACCGCGGCCGGCTAAACGTATTCCTACAGGAGAAACATCCGACAGCTTTTCTCACTTATGTTTTTTTAATGTAATTTGCACAGTTTCAGCGATATTTGCAGAACTAACGGCGATTGATTCCGATACTTGATTTTACGTAAACCAGTACAGGCAAATATAATAAACTTGAAGAGAAGGTCAACTACCACGGCAAGACAGGTGATGATATTTTAACGGAAAAAGATAATTAAATTATTTAAAATAGATTAAAACAATATTTAAAGTGTAAAAGTCCAATTAGGGAATGTTTGTCAACTAATTTTTGATGTTTTAAAATATCATCAGACAGAATATCAAGTGTTGAGTTTTGTGTCCCAGCCTCGTCGCCGCTTTTGTGTCTCGTTCCGTCGTAGGTGTCGGTGGCCGAGTGGAATGAGACCGACACAGGAATAAAGATAGCACGCTGGTGCAGGTACGGAGGGGAGCAGCCAGAAACTAGAAACACTAGAGAACAATTAGAATGAGATATATATTGCACAGAATTTATACAATACTTAACTTTTACATAGCTCAGTACTGCAGAATGCTGATACATAGTTGAGCTAGAGGCCTGCCTAGTGCCTGTCCGATAGTCAAGTCTTCACTGGTGCCTATCTGATTCCGAAGTGCTAACTGGTTCCTATCTCAGTCCCAAGTGAACGATGTCGTTCAGTGGTGGCCACGAGCGGAGTTGTAACAGAGGGCGCTCGTGGCTGACGTAAGAACGCCGCGCCGTGCGTGCATGGCGGCGCGCGGCGAAAGTAGGTGGCGCGCACTTTGGACTTGTGCGACACCACATTAGGGACTGATGACCCCCTAGTTAAGTCTCTTAAGATTTACAAATATTTGAACTTATATTTTACTACTTTTAACACCCTATGGCACCAGCCGATTTCTCATACACAAACAGCAGTTGACCGGCGTTGCCTGGTGAAACGTTGTTGTGATGCCTCGTGTAAGGAGGAGAAATGCATACCATCACGTTTCCGACTGTCATAATGGTCGGATTGTAGCCTATCGGGATTGCGGTTTATCGATCCAAATGTTCAAATGTTTGTTAAGCTTATGGGACTTAACTACGGGGTCATCAGTCCCTAAACTTACAAACTACTTATGAACTACTTACAAACTAGGACGTCACAAATATCCATGCCCGAGGGGGGATTCGAACCCCCGACCGTAGTGGCCTTGCTGACCGTGACTGGAGCGCCTCAGTCACCTCGGCCACCGCGGCCGGCTTTATCGATCCCTGAGTCAACAGATGGCGACGTTTGCAAGACCACAACCATCTGCAAGAACAGTTCGACGACGTTTGCAGTAGCATGGACTATCATCTCGGAGACCATGGCTGCGGTCATCATAATGGTCGCATCCGTGTTTGGCGACATCGCGGTGAACGCACATTGAATACACGTCTCGGTTACACGTCTCGGTCACCTCTTGTTCGCATCGACGACACTTTGAACAGTTGACGTTACATGTAAGATGTGTTACGAACCGTGGCTCTAGCCTTCATTCGATCCCTGCGAAACCTTACAGTTCAGCAGGATAATGCACGACTGTATGTTGCAGGTCCTGTTCGGGCCTTTCTGAATACGGAAAATGTTCGACTGCTGCCCTCGCCAGCACATTATCCAGATCTCTCACCCACCAATTGAAAACGTCTGGTCAATGGTGGCTCGTCACATTACGTCAGTCTCTACTCTTGATGATCTGTGGTATCGTGTTGAAGCTGCATGGGCATCTGTACCTGTACATGCCATCCAAGCTCTGTTTGACTCAGTGCCCAGGCGTATCAATGCCGTTAGTACGACCAGAGGTGGTTGTTCTGGTTACTGATTTCTCAGTATCTATGCACCCAAAATGCGTGAAAATGTAATCACATGTCATTTCTAGTATATTTGTCCAGTGAATACCCGTTTATCATCAGCATTTCTTCTTGGTGTAGCAATGTTAATGGCCAGTAGTGTACATCTGAATAGCAAGAAAGTACCTGCACAAGCGTGCATCCTATTTCCCTGTGTCGGTCTTTCTCTACTCGGCCACCGACGCCAAGGACAACCGGCGGAAACGAGACACAAAAGTGGTGACGAGGATGGGATACAAAAATTTCGTTATTAGTATGACGAACAATATTCCCTATCATTTCGTCGGTGATGAAAAGTGAAAATAATGTTTTTGCATCTGTAATCCCCCGCGCATTCCCTTTAGGTCCAGGCAGTTGAGTAATCACATTTGAAGAAGGGGTTAGTGAATATTTCGAACGTGAAGGTTTGTCGGTCGAGATTGTTTTCTCATGGCTACCCAACTGGAAATTTCTATCGTGTGTTCCTTCTTCTTTACTTCTGTACCTCTCATTTGTATCATCACAGTCGAAAACATCTTCTATATCACCGTCTCTAAGACTTCCATCGTCGTATTCTGAGACAGACTCTTCCAGGTCAGGGTCACCGTCCTCTGGGTCTGAAGCATCCTCCTGGTGGCGTAGCACAGCTAGAACTGTCTCTCGTGCATGAATCAGTTCTTTCCAAGCCATTTTAGTATTATAACTGTGAAATAGATGCTCAGTGAAATGAGTAACAGTACTGGTATGATCGGATCGGATACGACCTGGAATACACGTAGCAATGCAAGGTCACTTACGCGGTAACTAGAATCACTCCAATAGCCACAGCACGACTGGCCAGTAGGGTTCGTGGCCGCTTCGACTTCCAGCAATGAGCAGGTAGAGCCAACACCGTCTAGATACAAGGCCTCACAACAAGTACGTGTCACGTCACACCGATAGGCTGCCGTCACTAGCTGAGTGGCTGGCCGCTGGGGCACAGTCCACTGCGTCGTAGCGCCATCCAGTGAGTTTGCGATGGCGGCCTATCGGTGTGACGTGACACGGACTTGTTGTGAGGCCTTGTATCTAGACGGTGATGGTAGAGCAGTGTAACGGAAAATGGAACTGTTGGGTCGGATCTGACCCGCACCGTACTGTTTGAGGGTTAACATCCTAAACAATAAGAAGGTCACATTCTACATGGAGGCGCGCGTGAGGGCGTGATTGGAGATGTAGGATGGCTGGCTCATGGCCATAGGTAAAGAGTTTATAATTCATAGCTAGTAGATCACGTCATATGTGTAATGTTTGGGAAAAGATTATGTATGGCGAAACATAACGCACTCCCATGATAAATTGCGCCAGTACTACCCAGACGTATTCTAATTAGCTGCCCCCCATCGATGTGTAAGATTCCCTCTATGATTCTTTAATTATCAATATTAGATATATTATTGTATAGAACTTAACGTGATTTTGTGTAATTAATGTGCATACATGAATCTTTATTGTAGCATGTTTTGTTTGTGTAATTATGCTCCAGTTTGTTTGTGTAATTATGCTTCAGTTTTAAGTAACAGAGAAGTGAAATGTTGGGGGTTAACAGCATTTAAATATTTGTAGAATGTCATGTTGACCATAGATGATTGGGCCAGCTGTGGTCAACATGACATTCTACAAATTTTAAGGAACAATTGAGTGTACATGTTATAGAAAGTTGATGGCGCGAGGGACCAGCACTGCTCAGTTGCGGGCTCTTGCGTCAACAACTATGCGAGTCGCGCTCTTAAAATAGCCTGTTACGCATTTCAAACTTGATGTTACTGACTGTGCGGCTCGGTAGCACCATGGTAGCGTGCCAGCTTCTGAATCCGAAGGTCACGTGTTCGATTCACGCGAGGACCTCGGATTTTTATCTGTCACTTTCCACTTCTTTCCCCTCTGGCAGTGTTGCTGATGTGAAACATAACGAGTAGCGCCGTGGTTCGGAACCCACGTTAAACTGTAGGTACCCTTTAACTGGCTGGGTAAGACAGTTCGAAGGTCGGGGGAAGGCAACGACATACCACCTCCAAACAGGATCATGCCTAGTAAAGCACTATGGTGTTCTAAGCAATCTTCGGATTGTTGACTGTTTTACCTAATTATTGACTACTGTAATTAGGATTCAAGTGTACCAAAAACATGGTGAGTGTTACACATGTCTCTTGTTATTTCACGACATACATATAAACATAATGAAACAACTGGCATCCCTTCCTATTTGAAAAATTTGTATGAGCCTAGACACCAGTTTTAAAAGTTCCACAGCACTTCAAGAGAGGAGGATCGAATATCTGTGCGCTGCTCCTTCGTGAGGACATCAGCGGAAAAGAATAAGCCAGGCTAGTGTTCAGAAACTTTAACTGCATGCACTAGCGATGCATCTAGTTCTACGGTCGTCACGTACAGTGCTAACTAAATATTACATTGGCACACATGCAGTGGTAACACATCTGTGGGAAAATGTTAGAGAAAGTGTCAGAGAGACAGATAAGTGAAAAAAAAAAAAAAAACTTTCCAATCACTTCTATCAAACGCTTTAACATTGTATCCCCAACCTCGCCATACACAGAAAAGTAAATCTGGGGATGGGCAGAGAGAGAGGTAGGGGCAGATGAACAGAGGGAGGGGAGATGAAGAAATGGACAAAGAAGGGGTGACGAGTAGGAAATGTGTAGTAAGCACAAAAAAAAAAAAGAAGATCATCGTGAAAACTAAAAATGTGTGTTTTTAAACTATCATTCTTGGTTTCGTTCTTCTATCAGGTCATTTTATATGCACATTGAAAATACTTTTATCGCATGAAAAACGTTTTACGTTGTGGAAACAACACTTACACGAGTCGCAGTGCGGCCGTTCAATATAGGCGGCAGTGGCCACAGCGTAGCAATGCGGATGCGCGGTGAGGTGCAAATTCTCTTCTGAACCCCCTGGAGGCAGCATATGGTGGCTCTCGCGGCGCGGAGGGGCGAGGGGAAACGTCGCTTTTTAACATTGCGCTGGAGCTGGTAGAGACGCCAGCTCCTGCCTACTCGAGGTCTGGCGGTTACGTAGCAAAACAATGGAGCTACTGTGCACCTCACCTTGCGCATGTGCAAATCCTCCATGAAGGCAACATCCGCCCTTCGCATTTCTTTTTTGGCGCAGTGAAGATTCATCAAAACACTTCATATTTGGTAAAATATAATATAAATTAAGGGCGCATAACTGTAAAAACCTTTAGAAGATACGAGCATGAATAATAATAAAGTCACTGCTTTCCAGCTATCAAGAATAACAATGTCGTTAGCGACATCGCACTGCACTGTTGAAGGTAGCTGGTTCGAGACTGGCTACAAGCAAGGTTTTTTTCAACCGAATCTTCTTGTTAACAGATGGGAAACGACAATGACTTTTGTATCGCTACTTGCCACCTATCTTTGGGCGTTAATGTGAATATGTCGGAATTTTGAGGATAAATCACATTTATACTCTTAGTTACAACAAATATTTAACTATTAGAAAAGATGTGGGGGAGAGCAGCCCTTGCACATGCGTAAGTTTAGGAGAGCGTGCTGATTTCAGTGTCACGTGACCCAAAGGTAAGTTGTCTCTTCATCGTGACAGATTCATTTTGTTACACTGACTTGAAAGTATAGTCAGTTAGTGTGTTTTAGTGTTCATGCGCATACTGATATCTTCATGGTGTCAATTATCAATGAAAAATGATCATATTTGTTTTATAAACAAATTTCTCAGCTTTAAGCTTGGAAGAAAAGTGTGAAATAAAGAAGCTTGGTAGGCCAAAGCCTCAGCACGAGTTGAAGTAAGCACAAACAAGCCGAGGTAAAACATTCTGCACTTCTTGTAACGAGGGGGTAGCGTCACTATCAGATCCAGTCAACTGAAGCACCAGCCGCCACTGGATGACTTACAAAAACTTTGCATTCAATTTTATCAAACTTTTTATCCTCCTTTTATCTCCAACCCCTACTGGTCAGAGAGAGAGGTAGGGAGATATGAACAGAGGGAGGGGTGGTGAAGAAACGGACAATAAGAGAGAAGGGATGGACGAGTGGGAGGTGGGTAATGAGAGAAGGAAGAACTGATTTTGGCTAAGAATCGGCTAGGAAGTCGCCCTTTCCCTTCGAAACGAACCACCTCGGAATTCACCTGCAGTAAGAAATAGAGCTCGAAAGGGCTTGTCATAATTTTTTGAATGGTGTGACTTTGTTTTTGGCTGTATGCAAATTGGAACCAGATGTAACAGATGTGAATAGACGAACCCTGGCAGTTACTACTGCAATTTCAAATTTTATACTGTGGTTTCACAGTGGTAGATCTTATACGTCTATATCTTACAAATATGTTGGGTACTGTTTTTATTCTTCAGTTTATCGTAATTTTAAATAACGAAATCTTTTCTTGGTTATAGGTAAATTAAAATTTTATGTTAATTGACGAAACCTCTGTTGGTACTCCTGCAATTTTAAATTTTATTAGCGACAAATGATAACAGTTGTAATGACTTCACAAACAATAGCTCACTCTAACGGCATGTTAAGGTAACATTATAGTGATCACAACGCCACCTGATAGTAGCTTGTTGTCAGTCACAACTGTTCAACATGGTGGTTCTTTATTTATATCTGACAACAAAACGTCATATTTTAATGTGTGATAACCCACCAATGCAATCCAACTGGCTACAATGTAGATTTGTGTAATAATGTTACTATTTAGTGCCGGTATACTTTGTTCGAATACTTTGTTCGAGTATTATGGACTACCTCGAAGAGAACGACCTATTAACTAAAAGTCAACACGGATTCAGAAAGTATCGCTCTTACGAAACACAGCTTGCCCTTTATTCACGTGAAGTGTTAAGTGCCACCGACAAGGGATCTCAAATCGATTCCGTTCTTCTGGATCTCCGGAAGGCTTTTGATACTGTACCCCACAAGCGGCTTCTAATGAAATTGCATGCTTATGGAATATCTCCCCAATTGTGCGATTGGATTCACGATTTCCTATCAGGAAGGACACAGTTCGTTGTAATTGACGGTAAGTCATCGAGTAAAACAGAAGTGATATCTGGCGTTCCACAGGGAAGCGTTATAGGTCCCCTACTCTTCCTCGTGTTTATAAACGATTTAGGAGATAACCTGAATAGCTCCCTTAGACTGTTCGCGGATGATGCTGTCGTTTATCGGTTAGTGAAGTCAACAGAGGATCAAAAGCAACTGCAAAGCGATTTAGATAAAATTTCTACATGGTGCGATAATTGGGAATTGACACTAAATAAAGAAAAGTGTGAAGTAATACATATGACCCTTAAAAGAAATCCACTGAACTTCAATTACGAAATAAATCAGTCAAACCTAGAGGTCGTAAATTCTACCAAATACCTAGGAGTTACAATTACGAACAACTTTGACTGGAGAGAACACATAGATAATATTGTGGGGAAGGCGAACCAAAGGTTACGTTTCATTGGCAGAACACCAGCAGATGCACCAGCTCCACCAAAGAGACGGCCTACATCATACTTGTGCGTCCTCTCCTGGAGTACTGTTGCCCATTGTGGGACCCTCACCAGGTGGGACTGACGGAAGATATTGAGAAGGTTCAGAGAAGGGCAGCTTGTTTTGTTTTATCACGTTACGGGGGGGGGGGGGGGGGAAATCGTCACGGAAATGTTGCACGAATTGGGGTGGAAATCATTAAAAGAAAGACGTTATTCATTGCGGCGTGATCTGTTTGCGAAGTTTCAATCACCGATTTTTAGTTCTGAATGCGAAAATATTTTGCTAGCACCCACCTACTTAGGGAGACATGGCCATTCCAATAAAATAAGAGAAATCAGATCGAAAACGGAACGATTTAGGTGTTCTTTCTTCTCGCGCCCTGTTAGAGAATGGAACGGCAGAGAAAAGTTATGAAAGTGATTAATGAACCCTCTGCCAGTCACTTGAAAGTGATTTGCAGAGTATCTGTGTAGATGTATGTGGAGAAAACTGTTGACATATGATTACCTATACATACTGTTATATGGCATGTTCCTTTGTTGGTATGTTTGTAAGTATACGTTTGATATTCGTCCTTAGAAACCAGAAGATGACGTCTGTGTACATCGAAACCGTTCGTCTGTCATAAATAAAGACGAAATACCTCGATCTTGGCATTTCAGTATTCAGAAAATACATTTATAAGATCGGCCCCTGCCATGAGCAAATTGTATAACAAAGATATAGAGATAGATAGATAGAGAGAGAGAGAGAGACAGAGCGAAAGGGAGTGGCACGGAGGGGAGAACGGAGGGTAGGAGAGGGAGAGATGAAGTGGTTGAAGCACATCCCGTCACGTGGTTTGTGACTCAGGAAAGCTCTTGGACACGGAGGTGCACTCCCCTGGCTGCAGGTTGTCTGCAATGAATGTGCGGGGCGGCAGGGCAGCCCTGCGAGCAGCGGAGCCGTCAGGGAGGGCAGCTGTGTAGTCGCGAGAGTGGGTTGGGTGGGGGGGAGGGGTGTCAGAGGGTGGACAGCTGACGTCAGCAGCACCGTGCACCGTCTGCCGGCGACGGCCGCTGCTGCGCTAGAGGCGGGCGGTACCGCAGCAAGTTGTGGCAGAGCCAGTGCGGGGCATGGCGCCACTCAGCACTGCGCTGTAGGATACAGCCGGCGAGGCGTGGCCGCAATAAAAATGGAGATGCCGCCGCCGTACCATCCTGATCCGCCTTAACTTCCCTGACACTGGAACAGGTTAACTCAAAGCTCAGAATTTCTTATCGACTTAGAAAAGGCAGGACCCAGATGCTCCCCTGAGTTTCATAAATATCTACATCTACATAGATATTCTGCAAATCACATTCAAGTGCCTGGCAGAGGGTTCATTAACCACTTTCATAACTTTTCTCTACCGTTCCATTCTCTAATAGCGTGCGGGAAGAAAGAACACCTAAATCGTTCCGATTTCGATCTGATTTCTCTCTCTCTCTCTCTCTCTTTCTCTCTCTCTCTCTCTTTCTCTCTCTCTCTCTCTCTCTCTCTCTCTCTCTCTCTTTTTTTTCGTCTTTCTTTTAATGATTTCCACCCCAATTCGTGCAACATTTCCGTGACGCTTTCCACCCCGTAACGTGATAAAACAAAACGAGCTGCCCTTCTCTGAACTTTCTCAATGTCTTCCGTCAGTCCCACAAGGATTACTCCAGAAGAGGACGCACAAGTGTTTTGTAGGCAGTCTCTTTGGTGGAGCTGGTGCATCTTCGAAGCGTTCTGCCGATGAAACGTAACCTTTGGTTCGCCTTCCCCACAATATTTTCTGTGTGTTCTCTCCAGTCAAAGTTGTTCGTAATTGTAACTCCTAGGTATTTGGTAGAATCTACGACCTTAAGGTTTGACTGATTTATCGCGTAATTGAAGTTCAGCGGATTTCTTTTAGTGGTCATGTGTATTACTTCACACTTTTCTTTATTTAGTGTCAATTGCGAACTATCGCACCATGTAGAAATTTTGTCTAAATCGCTTTGCAGTTGCTTTTGATCGTCTGTTGACTTCACTAACCGATAAACGACAGCATCATCCGCGAACAGTCTAAGGGAGCTATTCAGATTGTCTCCTAAATCGTTTATAAACACGATGAAGAGTAGGGGACCTATAACGCTTCCCTGTGGAACTGGGAAGCATTTACATCAGTGTTTCGCAAAGTGGTCTATAGAGACCCCCAGGGGTCTATTCCAACCTTCAAGTGGTCCACGTCAGTGGAAGTAAAATTTGGGGTTCCACGGTAGTGCTTCACATTTAGGAAGTTCGCAACCAAAATTGAGAATAATTTTCACAATGCTAAAGCCTTATTATGTTATCTAGAAGAATCCCATTGTGTAAATTATGGGATTCTTCTAGATAAGCTTAAGTACTGTGGTATGAGTGGGACAGTGCACAAATGGTTAAAATCATACTTAACTGGAAGAGTGCAGAAAGTTGAAATAAGCAGTTCACGTGATATAGATGAAACAATTAATTCTTCTAACTGGGGAGTTATCAAAAAGGAGGTCCCACAAGGTTCAGTCTTGGGTCGTTTGCTGTTCTTGATATATATTACTGACTTGCCATTCTACATTCACGAAGATGCTAAGCTAGTACTTTTTGCTGATGATACCAGTATAGCTATCACACCTGACAAACAGGAATTAACTGATGAAATTGTAAATGATATCTTCCAGAAAGTTATTAAGTGGTTCTCTCAAATGGACTGTCACTAAACTTTGATAAAACCCAGTATATGCAGTTTCATACAGTAAATGGCATGACACCATTAATAAATTGAGACTTTGAACTTAATTCTGTAGCTAAGGTAGAATATTCAAAATTTTTAGGTGTTTGCATTGACGAGGGACTGAATTGGAAGAAACACATTGAAGATCGTTTGAGTTTGAGTTCAGCTACTTATGCTATCAGAGTCATTGCAAAATTTGGTGATATACATCTCTGTACATTAGCTTACTACGCCTATTTTCATGTACAGCTTTCATATGCGATAATATTCTGGGGCAATTCAACATTGAGCAAAAAAGTATTCATTGCACAAAAGCGTGTAATCAGAATAATTGCTGGCACCCACCCAAGAGCATCCTGCAGACATTTATTTAGGGATCTAGGGATACTAACTGTAGCTTCACTATATTCTTATTCACTCATGAAATTTGTTATTAACAATCCGGCCCAATTCAAAAGTAATAACAGTGTGCATAGCCACAACAATAGGAGAAAGGATGATATTCACTATATAGGTTAAATCTAACTTTGTCACAGAAAGGGGCGAATTATGCTGCCACAAAAGTATTTGGTCACATACCAAGTAGCATCAAAAGTCTGACAGATAGCCAACTAGTATTTAAAAGAAATTAAAGGAATTTCTGAATGGCAACTCCTTCTACAATGTAGATGGATTTTAGATAAAATAAAATAAAAAAATAATAATAAAAGAATAAATAAAAAAATCCTTAAAATATTGATTGTCAAGTATAGACAACATTCACTAAACTGACATGTTCCACATCATTACGAAATGTCGTATATATGATCTATGGAACAAGTATTAATCTAATCTAATCGTCTTATTGGCTATGCGAGAGAGTGAAGGAATTCTGTATTATGGGTCTCTCGTTGTAGGCCTTTAGCCTATAGTCAAAGTCCAGGTTGAAATTAATAATATAGTAAGGACAGTTTACAACTCACCGCAAAGACGTGGCGACGAGCTGCGACAGGCACATACCAAAGACACAAACATCCAACTCTTTCAGCTATCGGCCATGGCCTTCTTCAGCAAATAGAATAATCACACAGGCACACAAGACAGTTGCGACAGCCGGAGGTGATGGTTGTATGACTGTGTTGTGCCTGTGTGATTGTTCTATTTTATGAAGGAGGCCATGGACGATAGCTGAAAGCGTTGAATGTTGTGTCTTTTGTATGTGCCTGTCGCAGCTCGTCGCCACGTCTTTGCGGCCAGTTGTAATCTGTCCATACTATATATATTTTTATAATTAGGAAATGCACACACGCCGTGCAAAGGAATACATTCACATTACATTAACTTTCCTTTCCTTTGCTATAAGCTACGATGGATTTCTGTATATTCCTGCATTTGATAATATGGTATCGATCTCAAAATTCTAAGCACAGTTCACACACACACATACACACACACACACACACACACACACACACACACACACACTCGTCATTCGGTTCGTGAAATATTTTGTTGTGTCACACCTTGAAGTGAAACCCATGGGATGCCACTTTCGTTGTCAGGTGTCGCACTTCATGGTTCGCGGCGACAGATATAGACAAACTACAAGTGGCTCTAAACAAACTAAGCGAATGGGCAGAGAGAAACGACATCAAGATAAACGAAGAGAAGACGGAGTTGCTAGTGTTCAGGAAAGGTGGTAGACTCACTGAAGCAGAGAACGTCAAATGCATTGGAAAACTACTCAAGCGGGTTAACAATTTCAAATATCTAGGCATCACAATCTAAACAATGGGAAAAAAGCTTCAGACTACATGTAAGATCTAGAGCAGTGGCGGCCACTAGAGCTATGAATGAAATCAGGAACGTCACGCAATTATCGATCAGCACAGCTATGGACTTGGTCAGGCTAAAGATACTACCTATTTTGACGTATGGTCTTGAATCAGTGGGAGAATACCTCACGTACAAACAGCTTGAACAACTGGATAGAGTAAAGGCTAGATACTTGAAGAGAGTGTTAGGAGTCCCACAGAACACAAGATCGAGGCTAGTGTATGAGCTCACCAGGGAGACCTTCCTAACAGAGGATGTAAGATACGAGCTCATACTCTCAGCTACTATTAGTTTGGAGGGGGTGCTATTATGACGTATATATTCTAACTTTTGAAGCATTACAGTTTAAGTTATCAAAGTTAACAGCACCATGTCAGGCGCGATAACACATTTGAAGTTAGTTAGGGGCCTACACAGGGTAGAAAAAGTTGGCAAGGGGTCTACGAGAATTCCTGATTTAGATAGAGGACACAAAGATATTAACGACCTTAGGTGCCTGTGCGTATTCAGTTACATCAATAGCTTATAAAGAGAATATCTTATTTTTTATAATTTGTATAAAGATGCAGACAGTGCGTTATTTGTAAGAAAAAAAAAACTGACTTCCACAAAATAAGTAAATAAAAAATAAAAATAAAAAAGGTCCAGAGCATTGTATGTAAAAACATTTCAAAAATAACAACTTGTTCTAATTTTTTTTAAAAGGTGGGTAATTTAGTACATCAACAAATGTATAATGGCAAGTTTTATTTAAACGGCTTTATTCGAAGAGTAGCCACATTATCACAGTACCTTAACTGCAAGGTTTTATTTTTAACCATAAGTTATATTTTATAAAGCACAAGGCTAAACAGGATTTTTAACTTATAGTTTTGTCATTTTTACTGTTTGCCTCCCATTCGGCATCCTAAATCTTAATGATTAGCGAACTCCAGTGGCATATGGTGCAAAAAAAAAAAGATGTATCGCGGTACAGGCTTCTGTCAGATTTCCGAGAGCATAAATTTCATAAAGAGTCAACCAATATATTGCTTCCCCCTACGTATATCTCTCGAAGCAACGACAAGGATAAAACCGACCGGAAAGATAAAATACAGACGGAGCGATACAGCCAATCATTATTCCTGCGAACCTTACGCAATGGAAAAATGAGCTAGTGACAGTGGTACACAAAATACCCTTCGCCACACACCTTAAGATAGTTTGCGCTATATGGACGTAGATGTGTATCAGACTCATATGTTCAACTTGACGTAGTGCCTTACTCATTACACATAGAATTTCACCGATTGCCGTGACAGAAAGAAAATAATGTAGACTGCACTGCAAGTCCTCCCTAGGAAATGGGTGTTTGTGATGTCCTTATCGTATGTTAGTTTAAGAAGTTTGTAAGCTTTGGGACTGATGGCCAACGTGGGTAAGTCCCTTAGATTTGCAAACATTGGAACATTTCAAATCGTAACATTTACAGGTCAATATCCCAAGCGGTACAGAGGTAACAGGTGTACCAGATCCAGGTGTTCCCAGATGGACTGTTTTCTTGGAATAAAACAGAGCTATCCTTAGGCATGGGTCTTAGAATAATATCTTCTTCAGTATATATGCTAATTATAGTGACTAACCAAAGGATTGACGTAATATATTATCTCGACTCTAACAACCATGGGTAATAAGAACTTTTAATTAACATGATAACATTTTCCAATTTCAAATTAGCATATTATACATTCATTTTCATTTCCATGCCGTCCCTGTACTGAAATATGTGCAATTTTGAAGAATGTTTATAACCAAATGTTGAAATATTTGCAAAGCTATGGGACCAAATTGCAGTGGTCATAGCCACTACACTTAAAAACTACTTAAATTAACTTATGCTAAGAACAACAGAAACACCTTAAAGCGTATGGCCACTCCCACGCGGATGTTTTTAATCGTAATTTTGTATAAATAAACTATTAAATTTGACTCGACTGTCGTAAGACTGAATACCTTCTTCAAGTGAACCAATATTGTGTAGTCAGAAAGTTCCAGTTCCTTTTGACTTTTTCATCATTGAGTCCACAGCACTATCTGCAGGCCTTTACCAAGATTGCAATTTACGTTGAGTGGTAGGCCCTGCAACTGGTTTAACTTCTTCATCTCTACACAAATTCCGTTGTCTTTTTTTAGATGATTAGCGTTCGCATTAATGAGCAATGCAGTAAGAAAATAATTACGAAGCAGTGATGGTAAAAGTTCATTGCTGATATGTCAGCACAGGAATTAATTGCGATAATTTGCAATAGCTAATGAAATTATGATATTTATGACCCTATCATAAAAGATATTTGATTTCAACTAATTTCAGACCATTATAAACAGAAACTCTGGGGTAAAGTAAATCCAGTCATGAGTGCTACACACGGATACTTGCTATGCTTATCACAACCAATATGGTACGAACGTTAATTCAGTTCAGAGATATTTCGAGAACAGTACTAATGTATGCGATTAGTATGGTTACTGAGTATATTCAGAAAAAACAAAAATTGTATCTTACAAACGAAGTGGTGGGAGAAATTAACGCGAAAGAGTTAATATATAGATATACATTACCTTCTCACAACTATTCCACTGTTTATATACAACTCATTGCAAACGTCATAATGTTACCTAATGGTTGCTTATAGATATTAGTTCTTAACTAGCTTCCAAATATTTTTAATTTTCTTGTATCATTTTTAATGCAGTAAGACTTTTGTAATTTCCAGTTATGTGGATTTCTTAGGAAATCAACCTGAGTTCGTAACCACACACGGATTCTTCTGTTAAGTTGAGTAGCCGGTCGTAGGAAAACCAGTCAGATGTACCATTTCGACGAGTTCACAGACTTTTTTGTGTGGACCCAAAATATATATTACACGAAAAACTTCTAGACGAAAAGTTACTGTTTCCAACACTTTTATTCAAACTTTTCTTCATTTTTTCAGAGACTCCTTGACATGAGTCCTACTTTTCTACGAAACGTTATTTAGGCCTGAAACTCATAAACTGATAAATGTTCGCGAATATGAGAACACAAACAAAGTTAGAGGAAAAGTATCACAGACTGCTTTCAGATCTGCAGCTGATAACCTGTAATATAATAAGAAAACGTAATTTACATCAAGACACTCTTGGTTACAGGATGTACGTTTTCTAATAGCAAAACTGGACAGGGGCTTCTTCAGTTATCTTTTAAGAAATTAGCTTTGAATCACAGAAAACATGAAAAGGTCTTTGCACTACAATGAAACAAATATTACAATGAACACTTAAAAACAGAGATCACTTTAAATGGAGCCAAGTCAGTTGTTCATAACACATTATGTCAGTATGCACAAACTTTTCCGCTGCAAACCTGTGGCAGAACCGTCTAGAGTGTGTGCAGCCGAGAAGTAATGTCTGCACATAATCTTCATGTGGTTGTCATGTCAGCCTCAGAGAATTGAAGATATTTTAAGTAAGCAAACATTTAAAATAATTCTCCAAAAAATATTGGACACTTTAAGATAGTTGGATGATAGTATGAACAATATATATATATATATCAAGAACTCAAATGGGAAGAGTACATAGAGCAGCTTTACAAAGGAAATGAACTTAGAGACGATGTTGTAGGAAGGGAAGAGGAAGTAGATCAAGATGAAATAGGAGATACTATACTGAGAGATGAATTTGACAGAGCCCTGAAAGACCTAGCAGTAGATGACATACCCTCAGAGCTACTAAAGTCTCTGGGAGAGCCAACCATGACAAAACTATTTGAACTGGTGTGTAGGATGTATGAGACAGGCGAAATACTCTCAGACTTTAAGAAAAGTATAATAATACCCATTCCAAAGAAAGCAGGCGCAGACAGGTGTGAAAATTACAGAACCATCAGTTTGATAAGTCATGGTTGCAAAATTTTAACACGAATTATCTACAGGAGAATGGAAAAGCTGGCAGAATCTGACCTCGGGGAAGATCAGTTTGGACTCAGAAGGAACGTAGGAACCCGGGAGGCAATACTCACTTTACGTCTTATCTTAGAAGATAGATTAAGGAAAGGCAAACCTATATTTTTAGCTTTTGTAGATTTGGAGAAAGCTTTTGACAATATTGACTGGAATACGCTCTTTCAAATTCTGAAGTCAGCAGGGGTAAAATACAGGGAAAGGAGAGTTATTTACAAATTGGACAAAACCCAGACCGCAGTTATTAGACTCGAAGGGCATGAAAGGGAAGCATCAGTTGGGAAGGGAGTAGGACAGGGTTGTAGCCTTTATGCAATGTTGTTCAATTTGTACATTGAGCAAGCTATAAAGGAAAGCAAGGAGAAATTTGGTGAAGGAATTAAAGTTCAGGGGGAAGAATTAAAAACATTGCATTTTGCCGACGACACAGTAATTCTGTCAGATACTGCAAAGGACCTGGAAGTGCAATTGAACGGAATGGACAGTGTGCTGAAAGGTGCTTATAAGATGAACATTAAAAAGAGCAAAACCAGGGTAATGGAGTGCAGTCTAAGAAAATCAGGTGATGCTGAAGAAATTAGATTAGGTAACGAAGCAATAAAGGAGGTAGATGAGTTTTGTTACTTGGGCAATAAAATAACAAATGATGGTCGCAGTACAGAGGATATAAAATGCAGAATGGCAATGGGAAAAAAAGTATTTTTGATAATGACAAATTTGCTAACATCGAATATTAATTTAACTGTAAGGAAGTCTTTTCTGAAGGCATTTGTGTGGAGTGTTGCCTTGTATGGAAGTGAAACATGGACGATAAGCTGGGCGGACAGGAAGAGGATAGAGGCTTTTGAAATGTGGTGCTACAGAAGAATGCTGAAGATTAGGTGGGTAGATCGCATAACTAATGAAGAGGTACTGAACAGAATTGGTGAGAAAAGGAATTTTTGGCATACCCTGACTAAAAGAAGGAATCGCTTGGTAGGACTCATTCTTAGACATCGAGGAATCGTAAATTTAGCATTGGAGGGAAGTGTGTGGGGTAAAAATCGCAGAGGGAGAACAAGAGACGCGTATAGTAAACAGATTCAAGTGGTTGTGGGTTGTTGTTCTTATGAGGAAATGAAAAGGCTTGCTCAGGATAGGGTATTGTGGAGAGCTGCATCAAACCAGACTCCGGACCGAAGACCATAACAACGGAATGTTGCTAAAGCTATGGGATCAAACTGGAGAGATCATCAGTCCCTAGACTTACAAACTAGTTAAACTAAATTATGCTAAGGTGAACACACACACACACACACACACACACACACACACACACACACATATGCGCGAAGGAGGACTAGAACCTCAGATGGAGAGAAGCCGCGCACTCCGCAGCATGGCGCCTTAGAGCGCACGGCCACTATCGCTCTGCAACATGAATGCGACACCATTCGTAAGCAGTCACTACACCACTCTAAACGGCAGCCAACAAACAGGACGGCATCTACGTAATCGGAATGCTTGCAATCTGCGACGAGTGCTGGTGCACGATGACACAAATATTGAACGAACAACGATGTGCATGGTGCACAATGTGACGATCTTCAGCGTGGTGGACAGGAACTTTGAGAAGTTGCTGGCCCTCACGCTCAGTTTCACTCCATGAGATGGTCACATATACGTCCGATTGCCTCATACACATGGACTTTTCACTGTTCGACCACCTATCGAAATGAACACCCCCCATGAAACTCTATGATAACGCAGTGTTACTTGACTTTCGATAATCCCAATGACCTTCATGGTGGTCACTCGACATCTTCTCATACACCTTATATTTCCTACCAGGCCTCTAAACACTTATGAATGCATGTTTGTTTGCTTATACAACAAATACTTCTAGACCACTGGATGTTTTTAACTAAACTTAGTACACATACCGTTTGCAACACTACAGTCATCAGTGTGGAGTTAATAATCTGAGAGCGGAGATGTAGCAACGTTTTTTAGAGCCACTGGCTTGCAGGCAGCCGTGTATGACATATAGGTTGTTTGATAATAGCATCGATATGTTCTATACCTTGAGGACTCCTTTCAAGGTTGAGGTATGATTCTTCAGTTCCTGAGACTAGGCTACCTTGTATGTATTGTGTTGAAGTAGTATTGGCACGCTTCTCCAACCTATTTTGCAGGGGAAACGAGGATGGGTGCCATCACTGGAGGCAGGTTGGGATATATGAGCGAATAAACAGAAGGGCGAGAAGAAGATGGCTATGAGGGACGCAGGAGGCCATGGCCTGAGAGGAAGGCGAGAGTAAGTCAGATGAGTAGTGAATGGAAAGTTGGGTAGGCAGAGAGTGTCGGTGGAGACTGATATGAAGAGGAAGCAGGAAATGTGAAAAGGTGGCAGATAAATGTGTAAGCAGCAGGAGGGGAACAGGAGGAGGACTGAAGCAGAGATGGCAGGGTGTAGTAAAGGGAGGAGAGAGGTGTGCAGTATATGCGTTGAATGTGTATGCGATCTAAGCCACACGGAGAAAGCATAGGATACGCACATGGACACAGGAGGACATGAAGACAACTTGGTGAGGAGAAGAGATGTCTGCAGGCGAAAATGTGTACATGTACCATATGAATCTTTATTTCTTGTTTAGTGCTCAAATGCTATTGTACATTGCATACGAATCTACAAATCTTGATGAAAGTTTGCACATTTGACATCTAAAAAAGAGGAAGGTTAGTTTGGGCCTCAGGTTTAAGTATTTACAATTCATGAGGTATGAGGTCACAAACAATGGTATGGGGGGAAAAAGTTGGTGCGTCACGTGACAATGTTGTACATATTCTCCTAAACCAAAACTTTGAATTAGAGAAAGAAAAGGAAGATATGGACAGAAAGAGACGAAGTAGGTGATGGGCAGACATACATGTGGGCATAGGAGATGGGAAAAGAGAGGGGCATGAAGAGATGCAGAGATAAAAAGGTAAATCAGAGAAGAAGCGAAACAAATGTGCTACGCAGAAGAATGAGATAGAAAACCTAGGGTAGTCTAATGTCCTACCATGATATTTTAGCAGTTTGATAAAAGTAGCAGGAAATTATAGACAGACTTCAGAATAATTTCTGTCGTTATTTGACATCTGCATCCGTGGTAAGAGTGATAAACTTTCAGACATGGATGCTCAAAGTAGAAGAAGTTCGTAATACAAGTGGAAGGAGAACCAGTAATGAGTTGGCTGGGGTTGTAAGGCGAAGTACGAAGTAATAAGCATCTTAAGAGAAGCTTAAAATATGCGAAAGGACAATTAAGTCAGGATTATCTTAAATTAAAAAAACCTTCTGAGCTTGGATAAATGCAGCTGTGGCTATGGAGGACTGGGGAGACGACTAAACACGTTAATGAATGACAACGAAGGTGATATAAAGAAGGTAATAGCTGAATTCCATACGGCTCGGATTGAAATAGTGAAAAAATTAGGTTAATAACGATTTTGATGAATTATGAATGGTAGTAGCGCTTCCCTGGAATAAGACGTCAGCAAAGGTTTAGAGCATCCATACAAGGTAACAAACTATGGACTTATATTTGCTATCTATGTTGTTGTTGTGGTCTTCAGTCCGGAGATTGGTTTGATGCAGCTCTCCGCCCTACTCTATCCTGAGCAAGCCTCTTCATCTCCTCATAAGACCTGCAACCTACATCCATTTGAATCTGCTTACTGTGTTCATCTCTTGGTCTCCCTCTGCGATTTTTACCCCACACAGTTCATTGCTAAATTTACGATTCCTTGTTGTCTAAGAACGTGTCCTACCAACCGATCCCTTCTGTTAATCAAGGTATGCCAAAAATTCCTTTTCTCCCCAATTCTGTTCAGTACCTCTTCATTAATGTGATATATATATATAGCGTGAATCACTAAGTGTGTTTGCCTCTGTAACTTATAAAATAATAGGTGACGGGAAATTTTAATGCGGTAGGTCAACACAAGAAATGTTACACTTTCTGCAGAGCTATGAACACAGTTTATTGCATCATTTTCCAAAGAGTTACAGTACAAAGATATATTTTTTTAATGGAACAATAGTTTTTTTCTATCGTGCATTCGATTCGTTGAAACCAGCTGCGTCCAAATCAATTTAAACCACATTCCTATCACTGTTAGTTTGGAAGCTAAAACCCTTAAAAGTTTATGGGGTGGAGGCTACGACAGCGTAGCTAACTGGCTGGTGGTCATGAGACAGTGGGCCGTGCCCCAGGGGCTAGCCACTCGGCCAGTCAGCAACGCTATCGCAGCCTCCGCCCCCGGAACTTTGAAGGGTTCTAGCTCCCAAACTAACAGTGATAGGAATGTAGTTTAAATTGATTTGGACGCAGCTGGTTTAAACGAATCCTATACACGATAGAAAAAAACTATTGTTCTATTAAAAAATTATATTTTTGTGGTGTAACTCTTTGGAAAATGCTACAATAAACTATGTTCATAGCTACGCAGAAAGTGTAACATTTCTTGTGTGGACCTACCGCATTAAAATTTCCCGTCACCTATTATTTTATAAGTTACAGCATTACTTTACAAGATCAGGACCTTATAGTTAAACTGAGGGAGTTAGGATACCGAGCAAGTGAAACCGTAAGCGAACACAGAACGAGAAAACGTCACCTACCGCCAGGTTGTGTAATGTGAGAAAGAAGAGTTTCAAACGAACAATGCTTCTCAAAGTCATGCTGTTACCCAAAAGGTATGGCTGTTCTTTTGGATGCGGTAATGTCGGTCGATCTCTGAATGGCGAGCATAAGAGGACCAGGACAATGGCTTAGCAATTTCCGGAGCTTGCGACTTGTGGGAATTCGGGATGCACAGGAAGCGTGTCCGGGTAGGGTAATGGTTGCCGGCGAGCCATTTCAGCACTATCAGCCGGAAGGTTTCTACACGAACGGCAACGATCACGGCTTGGCTGAGCCGATAACCCTGTAATAGTCAGTCAAGGGTCCATTCCATTTCAGACACTCTGAGGCTATCTTGTATATTTGTATGGCTAGCTATAGTAGTCAATATCTCTTAAGATCACGTATTGATATTTGTTAGACGTCAATTATCCGCTACAATCACTGTATCGTTGAGTTTACTGCCTTGAAAGTGACTGCCAGCAGTGTATTAAGTTTGCTCTATATGAAACAGTTCTCGTACGGCCTCTGTGTCTTGAAATGGACAGTCTGTTGTTTAGATCATTTTATACATTCTTATTAATGGGGCTATTAAACGGCTCAAGGGTACTTTCAGCAGCACCCGTTATTAGATTAAGCCAAAGATTATTCCTGCCTCCATTACAGAGTGGTTAGTTTCATATATATTTAGGAGCGATCCGTTCAATCAATTTATTATGGGCAACAACGAAGATTGCTTATAATTTTTATTTACATTACCGGTTCCGTCAGATTAAACTCTGCCATCTTGGGATCTTTCATTTCATTCGTCACATCACAAATAAAAACTTTTAATGATATACTTATCACCATCATTATTGTTGGCTTCTCGTCATACAAATAAAATATCAAACACCTCATGCTTCCATGTGATGCAATCGCACTAAGTTAAAACAAGCTTAGTTTTAACTCAGTGCGACCACATCCCATTAAAGCATGTGGCTTTTGATATTTTATTTGTATGATGACAAGCCAGCAATAATGGTGGTGATAAGTATGTCATTGATAGTTTTTACTTGTGTTGTGATAAATGAAATGAACGATCCCAAGACGGCAGAGTTTAATCTGCCGGAACCGGTAATCCAAATAAAAATTATAAGTTACCTTTTTCGCTGTTGCCCATAATAAATTTCTAATATGTATGTAGAATTCCATGAGATGGACATGTTCATGTTACCAAGTTACCTGTTTCTGAACCATGAAATGGCAAAGGTTTACGTACCACACCACGAAAGCTTCTATTATCCTAATGATTCGTGTTTTATGTGAACCAAGATTTTCAGAACGTTTGTACAGATTCGGCTCTTTTACCATAGAGATTTTCAATCACGATCTTGGATTAATTAATTTCTGTGTTGAGTAAATAATAGAAAATCGCTTATTATAATATTCCTTTTCAATATTTAATTTTTTCATTATAATCTAGTAGTAGCTTACGTCAACTTGTTTATATTAGCGGTTATATTATTGTGTTGCGAAATTCATTTAAATATTGTTTCATTTGAATATTGAAAAAACTGACGGCCATGTTAACGCACGTATCCAGTCAAATATCTAACTTTACGCTGCTGCTTTTTTTTCAGTTATTAGTGAATGTGTAAGTATTTTACTAACAACCACAACTCACTTAGTCGACTTCAATATTTTATGCAAGAAATTCAATAACACGTACAGGGCGACATACGTAAGCGAATATTTTAGGTTGCAACAAAAATCGTCAACCGAAAAATGATTTATTTTTAATTTATAAGTTATAGTGTTATCTATGGGATACATGAATCAGTCTAGGCCCCCCTATGGGCTTCAATAATTGGTTGTAAGTACATTTGATGTAGGAGCGTGGTATTAGAACTTACTGATATTCATAATAGACACCTAGCGTGGTGGCGCAGTGGTAACACACTGGACCCGTATTTCGGTGGACGATGGTTTAAATCCCCTTCTCCATCCTTACCCAATTATTCGCGTCTGAGCTTCGTCTCTAATAACCACGCTGTCGACTTCTTCCGACTTAAAATGTTGTGGTTAGGAGAGTCAACAGTCATCAACTATATTATAAAATTCATCTCAAAACCATCTGCTGTTTATTAATTGCTTAAAAATTGTCTAGTTTCGGTTGTATAGCATCAACATGAATAAGAAAGTATTAAAAAATAATAAAAACGTGTTAAATAAAATAAATGTGGCTTATAACACCGAAAGTCAATGTCACTGAAAATAAAACTACCGTATTTAACCATCCCATCAATCAAGAACGCATAAAAGAGGAAAATGTTATTTCATTTAATGCATTTTCCCAATCTGTTTTAGTACATTTTTATAGATGATGATGATGTACAACCGAAACTAGTCGAGTTTTGAGGAAACAGATGATGTCTTTTAAAATGTATTTTATAAAGTTCTTCCGACTTCTTTTTTCACAGTACGCATTATGAAATTTACTCAATTAAACACGCCCAGAAAGTAACGAGATACCGTAATAAATTAAATTACAGAGACACATGATATTACGATATTGCTACGATAAATATCAAGCAATATTAAATGATGAAATTTTGTTTAGACAACACGGAGCTCGGTATCTCTTCCTTTCCTTCCCGAAGCTTCCGTGTTCCATTAATCGCTTCCTGTAAATCGTGCATATCCTCTCCCACCACACTGGATTCTATTAAGTTTCTCAACAGAACCAGCATGAAAGAAGCTCGGGAGAGAACGTATCGGAAAACGATTACTGAATGATGAGACACGACAAAGTAGGTGTAGCCTGGGATACGGAATGACATAAATATATGAGCATTCTGTAGTGCTTGTAGAAATTCAATGCTCGTTGCGTTTGGCTGCACTCGATCGAAAACGTCTTTGGTGTAGCGTGAACAGTTATTTTTAATACTTCGAGCCGAAAATCAATTTTTCGTAAATGCCACAACTGTTGCATTAAGCGAAAAGAAACCACAGAGCATAATGTACATTATTCCTACAGTGGTACGCCACAAAAATCATTAAAACCGTATACAATCAATTTTTTACAAAAGAAAAAAAAACAGTCTGGGTTGTAACGGAATCAATATTTTATCGAAGCGATTCGCCCTAAAGCAATGTAAAGAAACATAACCCGTCTGGGAATTGTCATACCCTGCAGTGTTGTACCAGAAATAGAAAATTTCTGTATAATTTACTGCAAAATATACGGTTACCACGTGTTTAGAGGTCATTTTGCGTTCCTACAAGATAAAGAACGATTCGATTTAGAGGCGACAATTAAGAGCTTTCGGTGCGCTGAAAACCGCAGAGAATTACACGCTCTGCAACCGCCCATTAAACATATTGATTCTAATTGAAAATGCAATTCTGCCTCAGGAACGCATAACTTTTAAAAGAACGTAGTATAATCTGTGTAAACGTAGTAACAGCTCATCGCAAAATGACATAAGTTCGCTGCTGTTTATCACAATTTTAAGCTACAGGGTATAATCATCTCATGATTGAAGCCTTAAGATGATACTAACCTTTCAAAGCAAGGGACATCTTTGACTTCTAACGCCCGGAACCATACTGAAATATGCATACATTATAAAAATGGCTGTTTGTGTGTATACTTACGTTCCACATCTCATCCGAAACTTCTGGACCGACGTCAACCAATTTTGGTATATATATTGCTTGCAACACGAAATCATTGCTCTGGGGTTCATAAGCTCCATATAGGCTGTTCAGCACAATCGGTGTGTTGTATGGGAATTATATGAGCCTGTCTGCGTGCTCTCCATGGCAGAAACAGGGACAAGAAACAGTGAGAGGAGGACGAGACTGACAGAGGAGGATGACGTGGATGGGAGGAAGAGACAGAAAGTGAACAGCAGGAAATCGAGAGAGCAACAGAGAAAGAAGGAGGTAGGATGGGGAGAGAGAAACACAAAAAGGGCCAAGGAAGGGGCGAAGGAGAGGATGGATACAGACAGAGAGGGGCAGAAGGTAAAAGAGGGGGGAAAAGGGTGGAAAGAGTGAGGGCGACGAGAAGGTGGACAAACAAGAGAGGACGACATGGAATAGAGGAAGTACAGGAAGAGATGGATACAAAGAGATGATGCACAGATATAGATTTGGGTGTAGGAGATGGGCATGGATCGAGGGGGATGAGGTGGAAAGAGAGAGAGAGAGAGAGAGAGAGAGAGAATGGAAAAGAAGAGAGATATAAGTGGGAGGCTGAGGTAGGAGAGAGATAGGAAGGAGGAGAAGATGGCTCATTGGTTAAATAGAGATGCACAGAGAGAGTGTGTTGGCATGTGATATTGGGGAGGAAAAGAATGGAAGATAGTGGGGAAGAGGAGGAGAGGAGTTGCAGAGAGAGAGCGAGAGAGAGAGAGCGAATAAGATGGTGGAGGTGGGCGCGAGGGGGTGAGGATGAAACGTTCACAGATCAATGGAGGATGAGATGCGTGAAGAGACGGAGATGAGGAAATATGTACAAAAAGGAAACATCCCTAATTACATGTGCAGATAGGCATGGCTGAGCATGGAGAGGAAGAGAGGGCGAGGACTATATTGACAAAGAAAATAGGTGAAAGAGATGGAAAAGAGTGGCGCAGGGAATTCCTGTTCATATAGTTAAAGGTGGAGGAGGAGGTGAACAGAAAAGGACATTGGAACAGGAGATGTGTGCAGGAGGAATTGTAAGACTGCAAATATAAGAGTGGAGGGAAATAACACGGAATAATTACATTTTAAATCAACAGGGCCAATATCATTTATAATAGCGCAAAAAATACATGTCCTGTACACTTGATAGGGGTATTATTGGTTTACACACTGCTGATGCCGGATGGTTAGAACAAAGTTAAACCCTGTATTATGTTTAAATCAAGCAGTCCAACCTCGAAATCAACTACATTTTCAAATCTATATGGTTATGTAAATGTCATAACCCTAGCCTTGCCAAGCATGTTGCACACAGTCTTGTTCTTTGATGCACAAAACTGAGTGCAAAAGAGAAATTTTGTAGTAAATTAACTATCATGTAAACTGACGGAAATAAAAATTGGAGTTTTCCAATCCATTCAGGATATATTGTTGAAACCGTGCACATCGGGTACATGAAATTAGTACATTTACAGATGAACAGCTCAAGCGGTCCTGATGTATCAGTAGTAGACCCATATTAATAGTTTTGTAGCCCCCACGGGCGGCAATGCAGACGCTATTTCTGGCATCCAGTCGTTGGCGAAGACTGTTTTTGGATGCATTATTCCACATCTGCTATGGCTATTCACATAATTCCCCAACGAAGTCGTAGGTTAACGAGTCGCAACTGTCAGTTGTCGTCCCATCATATCCGACACGTGCACCATTCAAGTCTAGTCGGAAAAATCATGCTGAGCAGGGAAGGTGCTGGACGTATTTCAGAGCACGTTTTAGCCCTGTGTCCATTGATACCTCCAGCTCGCAGTATATTCAGGATTCTCGCAAGGGATCGACCGTTTCAATCCATCCCCAGATATGCTGCCTGTTCCTTCGGACATATCCTGCGACCAGTAACCATACACTGTATGTACGGCATCCCAGGCACAATTATTCAGCATAATGCAAGGCTGCCAGCCTTTGACGCTGTCTCGCCAGGTCATCAGACTTGGCGGCAATCGAAATTGTAGGTGATACGGTGGAAAGACTGGTGCACAGCCGACCACGCCGACCACGCCGACCACGCCGACATTAAGCAGTTGAGCGGAGCATGGATGGCTGTACCATCGGACGTCATACGCGCCTTACACGCGTCGATACCATCACGCACGGAACTTGTTTTCACAACCCATTATTGATCCTCTCCTTCTAGCTAACAGGATACATGTTCAACTATCGTGAATGAAACGTTAATCTTTTCTTCAGAACATACTAATTAACAAGTCGTGTCAATGTGAACTTCTAACTCTAGTCATTCAAAGTGTTCTGTTGTTTTTTGTTATTAGTGTTATTTATTTTCTTCGGTATATGAAATGAAGTGTGTGCTTTTCGAATTCTGACTATTGGTTAAGTACGGGGATTAAGACTTCAATATGAGAGAATGAGCGTCTAGCTCCTGGCAAAGAAGACATTTGGTTGAACAGGCCACCATATGGAGTCGCCAGGTAGATCAAATTGAAGTATTTTGGATTTTATACTGTCCGAACGTTACGTGAATGAGGAGACGACCAAGCTATGAATCATCTCCTCACATGACAACTCTGTCAAGCTACATGCTAACAAAATCACAGACAAAATTATCGTCAGGAGACAACTGTATCGTGAGGAGTGACTGCACCACACACTGCAAATACGAGGGTTGGAACTTAAATAATGGTAACTATTTATTCACAACAGAGAAAAAAAAGCGTTACATGTTTGCACCTGTTACTGTCCTTTATAGCAGTCACCAGCGTTGAGCAGATGAACCCATTGCCAGCGATGAGGAAGGCGTAGTCATACCGTTAGCAAAGCCTGTTCTGCCGATGGTGCGAATAGTTCAGTCTACTGCCTGTCGAATCTCTCTTACAGCTCTGAAACGAATGCCACGAAGCAGTCCCTTCATATTCGGAATCAAATCAAAGTCATAAGGACATGGGGAAGTATGATGGATGGTACAGTAGCCGCGAGGGAGTAGCCGAGCGCTCTAGAGCGCCACGTTACGGATCGCGCGGCCACCCGCGTCGGGGGTTCGAATCCCCCCTCGGGCAGGGATGTGTGTGTTATGTCCTTAGGTTAGTTTAACTTGGTTAAAGTAGTTTGTAAGCTAGGGACTTATGACCAAAGCACTTTGGCCCCATAAGAATTACAAATATTTGAAAACATTTGATGGTACAGTACTTGCCAGTCCTATCGACCGAACAGAGCAGGCCATAGCTTACGCTGTATACGCCCGCGCATCGTCGCGCAAAATGATGGGTGGGTAGCGCTGAAAGTGTTGCTTCTTCTTTCGCAAAGCTGACTGGTGGTGCTCGAAAACCAAATAATATTACTGTGCATTGACGGTCTGTTGTGGATGAATGTAATGCTTTAGGATAAAACCGTCTAGTCCTACACGAAAATAACCATGACTTTAACCATACTAGGGCACTGACGCACTTCTGTTAGCTTTATAAAAGAAGTGGCAACTGTTTCTACGTAGCCCAACCATCATTTTGCACGACCACGCACAGGCACATACAACACTAGTTGCGGCTATCGATGGGACGGGGAAGTACTGAACCATCCACCATACTCCCAGAATTTAAGTTCTTATGGCTTTTATATGATTCGATTCCGAAGACGAAGGAATCACTTTGTGACATTCGCTTCAGAACTGTTACAGAGATTCGACAAGCAGTAGACCACTCCATTCGCACCATCAACTGAACAGGTTCTGCTAACGGTATACTATGCCTTCAATATCGCCGGGAACGGTTTTACACAACGCTGGTGACTACTTCTATGGACAGTAACAGGTGCAAACACGCAACTCTCTTGTATCGGATGTGAATAAACAGTTTTCACTGTTTAAGTTCCAACCCTTATATATGATGTTGCGGACAGAGTGAACAGCAACCTGCAGATGTTTCCTGATGATGCTGCGTTTTACGGGTAACAGTTGTTATTGAGTGACTGTAGGGGGGACACAAGTTGATTTGAAAAAAATCTCTACTTGGTTTGAGATATGGAAGCTAGCTATAAATGTAGATAATGTAAGTTAATACACATGATTATAGGAAACAATCTGTAGCCTATGAATACAGCATTATCAGTACGCTCCCTGAAACAGTCGTGCGAGGAAAGTCTTGTCGTTATGCCTAAAGCGATACGAAATGGGAAGAGTACGGAAGGCGAATCGTTGACTTACACTTACAGGTATAAATTTAGGAAAGTGTGTGATTCATCTGTGAATAAGACCTCACAGACAACACTTTTGCGACCTGTCCTAATTTGCCTCTCTTTAACCATCGCCATTGACCACCGTCATTGGTATGTGTCTGTAATATGCATGCAATAAAATTTCATAACCTTGTTTTCTCCGTCTTCCTTTTTTAGTTCCTTATGACAACTTCGATATATTACTTTCTACTGTTTCCATATGAATCTTACTTTACATTTATTAGCATGTATACTAGACACATCTGGCGGCGTCTTTCGTTTACCTGAACGTCGCTGTCTGCTACTTTGTTTTAGTTTATTTCACCTGTGCCATAAAGCCATACGTTTAGTAAGGGGGATTGTCAGCCATAGTAGTTTCGTTGTTCTTGACAAATTTCCGCCATTGTTCTCCAAGCACCAGCGTGCACAGTGCACTTGGATCCAAGGGCCTAATGGGTGTACGAGACATTGGTATGCCACAATCAGTATTACCAATTGAAATTTGGTTTTATTGTCGTCAACAGTCCAACCGACATGACCACGAGACCAGGAGCAGGAGAAAAGCTCTTTAATGGTTTTCGGAATGGTACTCCCAGCGAATATGCATCATCTACTATTCCGCTTTCAAACTCTACTGATTCCCGTCGTGCAGCCATAATCACATCGAATACCTATTCTTGGGTCAGCGTGAGTTTATTCCTGACTACTCGCAGTGCCGTTGCAAGCTTTCTAAGTATAGGCGCGAACGGCTTCAGACGTAAACTACGGGGTTGCCATAGAGACATTTGCAAAATCGAATAACACTATAAGTGACAGGAGGTTCATCATGCTGCCGTTACCGAATTAGTGCAGATGGTAGGGATCAATTAAGACGGACTCAAACAGAGACTCAACTGCAGGCACTGTAAGAATTTCGGAAATGGGTTGACCATTTCAGGTAGCTCAAACAATCATTCCGCTTTCAGAGTCTTTGCGTCCGTAATAACGAAGGATACATTTTCACACAAACCACTGGAGTAGAATCGACATCTGTGCCACTGCCCTGCCATTTTATGCCTTACGTACGCGGTACTGACGCCATCCGTATCTGTGCATATTGCTGTCCCACTACGTTTGACACCTTGCTGTACGTATCCATGTTCAAATATTAGCACTGGCCCCCTTTCGGTGTGGATGCACTTACGTATCAGATTTCCAGAGGGATTGAACAAAGTTTTGACCAGCGGTGAAATGGATAATAATTACTGTGGTACTTGCCATCGAACGAAATCACGGTGCCTGTGCAGCGAACTTCTTTAGCGCAACTACCTACTAGGCAGGAATCGACGTTCGAATCCTGGCCCAGGCACGGATTCTCATATGTTACCGCTGCTTATTTAAGAACTGATGATAGCTTACCTATATTAATAAAAATGAATTGCCACATGTATGAAAGCGCATCACTTGAGATTGGCTTCACCGATTTGGCTGATCTTTTCTTTGTTGTGTTCGTAACTCTCGGGAAAAGATTTGTATGAAGGAAATTTTTTTGAAAACTGACCGAAAAATATCAGAATTTGCGAAAAACTGAAAGTACGCTTCCAGCTCGGATCATTTTCTAGTTTCTCCAACAATGAGCTTATTCATTAGCTACTTGCCTAGCGACAAGATACGCTGTAACAGAGCGAACAAATACACCAAGGAGGTTAGAATAAAGAGAGATGGCGTTATGTATACAAGGTTAAAAGTGCCAGACAAATGTAACTGAAACGTTGTTTCTTTAGAAGCCCCTCCGTATTGTCCATACCTCCTTGGTGAGCGTTGCAAAGATAAAATTGATGTCACTTCGTGATATTTTTTGAGTGTTACAAACAAATTGAATACAGATTATGGTTTATTTTCTAGAACAATGCCTCCATTGTGTCGCCGTAAGATCGACCGGCATACGCGCAACGCAATTTTACTACACGATCATAGAGTCAATGTGACCGACAATTATCGTACGCAGCGCTAGGAGGTAAATCGAAAATCTCAAGCGCGATCCGTACGGCCATTACTAATCTCACAGATAGAGCAGCTCGAAAAGTCTCTGTAATAACCCGTTTCCTATTGATTTGTCTATCCATTTTGAATTTTACTCCCAGTCAAGGTCTGCATTGCAATAGCAATTTTTGTGTCCCAGCCTCGTCGCCGCTTTTGTGTCTCGTTTGCGTCGTAGGTGTTGGGGGCCGTGCAGAAAGAGACCGACACAGGAATAAAGGATGCACGCTGGTGCAGGTACTAAGGTGAGCAGCCAGTAGGATAGCAGAAACTAGAAACACTAGAGTAAATTAGAACGAGATATATATTGCACAGAATTTATACAATACTTAACTTTTACATAGCTCAGTACTGCAGAATGCTGATACATAGTTGAGCTAGAGGCCTGCCTAGTGCCTGTCCGATAGCCAAGTCTTCACTGGTGCCTATCTGATTCCGAAATGTTAGCTGGTTCCTATCTCAGTCCCAAGTGAACGATGTCGTTCAGTGGTGGCCACGAGCGGAGTTGTAGCAGAGCGCGCTCGTGGCTGACGTCGTAAGAACGCCGCGCCGTGCGTGCATGGCGGCGCGCGGCGAAAGTAGGTGGCGCGCACTTTAGAATTGTGCGACACCACAACAATAAATAAGGAGAGAGAGGGGGAGGAGGAGTTAGAGAATTGGGGGACTGAAATAGATTTAAGGGGGGATAATATAGACGCAGAGAGGAGGGGAGAGAGGGTATGGGATAAGAGGGAATGGTGTGAAGGTGATGGAAATAGGGGGAGGAGGCGATGGGAAAATAGAGGAGGGAGGAAGGGATAGACATAGGGAGAATAAGAGATTAGGGTATATATCTCATACACATTAGCAACTGCGAAGCTTTGCCGGGTTTGCTAGTCACAAGTAAAGTAACAGCTTTGATGTCAGTCTATATATGCATTCAGGATGTTAAAAGAAGTTTCGAATACTTCGAAAGGTGTAAAAATATATCCAATACGAACGAGGTAAAGCATACTTTCTGAGAAAAATACTTGCTTGTGGATAGGGCTGTTTGTCACTTGGTAGCTGTAGCAGAAAGGTGACGCAGATGCACTGACCACGTCCAATACATTATTTCTCGATGAGACAGGGTTCGCAAGAGATGAGTTTCCATAACCAGCATGAATGGGTAAACGTAAATCCCCAAGAAATGTAGGGAACAGAGCATTAAAAGCGATTTTCCATCAACGAATTTACAGGCATACTTGGCGATAGAGTAATGAGGTGATACGTGCTACTACAAAGTTTAAATGGATTCAGCACTTTCTCATTTATTGGCTTCCTTGATGAAGGATGTGCCATATCGGCAGCGATTGCAGATGTAGTTTATGCATGCTTGCGCATCATCTCACTTTTATGAACGCCTGACGCAGACTTTTCAGGACTTCTGCATTGATCGCGGAGGCCCGATGGCTTGGCCTGCTCGTTCCCCAGACCTCAGTCCCCCAGGATTTTGGTTAGGGAGACACATCTAGGAAGCGTCTATGCAACTCCATTCAACGACTTGCAGACTCTAGAGGATCGCGTCTTCAGTGCCTGCCAGCCGGGTATACTTCAAAGGTTGCGTCATTCCTTATGTCGAAGAGCGGAGGGATGCACTGGTACGAATGGACGCCACATGGAACCCATCCTATAAACACGTATCTGTCCCAGTAACTAAGCTTTTTGGAGCCATGTTTATGAGACTTATTTTTCTTGTTTCGATATGTACGGCACTACAACTTATTTTACAAAGTAGTGGAATCATTTTGAACATCCTGTATGTGTCAGAAATATATCAATGAACTAACGAGACAAAATTGTGCAGCTCCCTATTACTTCGGAGTGGGCTGCTTTCGTTTGGTTCCTATGGTGGCGACTTACGATACAGTGGCATCCTATGTCTAAGTGTTCTCAAGCCACTTCCGATTCACCACTTAACCGAATCGTAAATGGGTCTCAAAGACCCTCCAACTTGAGCTTAGTCACCTACCGTCAAAACAGTGTCGAATATGGCGAATAATTTGTATGACACCAGTGTTTAGGCCGACGAGTGCAAAACGTGACGATCAATGACAAGTTCACATTATTAAACTCCCTGGCTAATTAAAAGCCAGGTGCCAGAACCGGTATTCCAACCTTAGACCTTTACATACGAAACGCAAAAATCCCGGTTCCGACACACAGTTTTAATCCATCAGGAAGTTTCATCTCAGCTCACACAATACTGAAGAGTAAAAATATAGTTGTGCAAACATTGCATTCTGTTTGTAAACCCACGTATAGCACCTCGGAAGTCCTTGTTCTTTTACGAAGACAGCACTATTCATAATCCGATGGACTATTTCGTCTGTTTGGGTTGCTCTAATCCATCCCCACAGCCAAAAAATCTCAGGGGACCAAGGACATAGGTGCCCCTGGAAGTCAGAATTTCTGTCGATAAATCTTCAGGGTAATGTTTAGAGAATGCGCTAGCTAACGGCAAGATGTGTAACGGTGTATTCTTCAAACAAAGAAACCTATTCCACAAACGTTCGAAGCTTACCCCGTGGCATAGTCAGATAACTGAGCACTGTAAGACGATGCTGTAAAATGATAGCCCAATCAACTGATTGAGAAGAAAGAGGATAACATCCCATCCATAATGAGCTCATTAGAGGCAGTCTATAAGCGCTGATTAGCGACCGAGCATTATCAAAGGAACTATATCGGTGTGTGCCTTACGCTGTTATGTAAACCAACGGAAACCAAACTCTGGATATTCTGCCAAGGATTAAACCTTCACCCTCCAGTATGCCACTTCATTGTGATACAATGATTTCATTGACTATCATTAAAACCACACATTAAAGATCTCCCTGAAAATCTGACTCCCCAAAGTCATGTGGGTGTTCCTAGGTCACCAATGTGTTACCAAAAGTCAATGATATCAGTAAAAAACAAATTTATATTGTACAGATATCGTCTCAACATAAGATGTTCATATGCCTCGCCTTATAATCAATATCCGCCAAAATACAACCGGAAAAAAATAGTACATCCACTTTATTATTGAGTGAGTTTTCACTTCACTCAAGGTTTTTTTTTTTTTTTTTTTTTTTTTTTTTTTTTTTTTTTTTTTTTTTCCCCTTTGCAGATTTCAAAATCGGAATGTCATTAACATATCGGATTATTTTACAACAGTATCGAAGGATCTGTTGTTACACCACATTAAATACATAGATATTGCCTACACGGCTTCAGGATAAGGGTGTCTAGCATGCAGCTATGTTTTGAGTATCATGTTTTTGAGATACTTGTACTTCTGGAACAAGAGACCGATGACCCTTAATGTTTGGTCCATTATTTTCTAAATAAAGCAAGTCTATTGCAATAGTGCGGGGTGGCGAGTTGTGCTGTATTACGTATCTTGGGTTAATGTCTTGATGTGTTACAATTAATGTCGCTTGGGGTGAGAAATTTTGTGACTGCGCGCTCGGGCGTGAAAGTGTATTACATGTTCTGCTGTTGACTGGATGTATCTGTTTGGTAGACTAGTCATTCAGTTCTTGATGGAAATTTTGGTACCTACTATCAGAGACAGTAGGCAGGAGTTCACAGAAGGCAGAACAAAAGTGGAAACAGTCCATGTCGTGTCGTAATATCCTGTCAATTTTCCTTTTAAAGATCCGTGCAGGAATATTACGCCATAGTTGTCCATAATTGAGGAAGTTTCGTCGGAATTTCTGCACGAACTGACTTCTTGATAACATTTCTTAAACGTTGGATGAGATTCACGTCGAGCAATTTAGGTGGCGAAAAATTCGCTGGAATTGTCCGTAAGCTTGTTCAAAACAATAGAGGACGTTCCATAAAAATTCTTCCGTTGTGTTTGAACACTGGGAGTCAGTGTTCTGCAAATAGCTCAGCGCAACCATTGGCAATCAATGATCCGTTGAGCGGGACTAGAGAAACCAGTCCAGTCGATTCCTTGCCCACACCATTATACGCAGTTCATAATTTCGGGACATGACTTCGTGGTGTTCCACACTCTAATCCTGCCATGAGCTCTTGCCAACAGAATTTGGCACATCATAGGAGGGCAGCGTTTTGGGTGCGTACGGGACTAAATCAGGAGCTGTGGAAAAGCACTACCGGAGATTTAGTCCTATTAATAATGGCACTCGGGTCCAACGTTCGTTGCCGTAGCCTGGCCAAACCGATACCGTCATCCGGTCGTTATTTGCAGGCCATCAGCGTTGCGTTGGTCGTGGTGCGATGTGGTGCCTGAAATTGAGTATTCTTAGTTCTTGAGACTGTGGACGTCGGAATACCGGATTCACTGACTGTATCTGTTACCTCTATCTATATAAAAGCGAAAGGCACTCATTCACTCACTCACTCACTGACTAAACACGTTATCTCCAAACTTACTTCACCTATGAAACTGAAATTTGGCAAGAATGTAGTTTATAGATAGAAGATGTTAACTAAGAAAGTATTTTGCAATAGGACTGATAGTTCAAGAGATATGACGTCATAAACAATGAAAACTTTCAAGTCTTGCAGAACGTGATAGTGTGACTATCAGTCTACTTTTAAGGAGCACTTAGCGACTTGCAACAAACTTTGAGCATAATTTCAAACCTTTAGGAAACGTTTGTCGCTTACTATTTCTCGCTGACAACCCCAGCAAAATGAAACGAAAAACGTTTGTCGCTTACTACTTTTTACGGCATTTGGCATTCATTACTTTTACACTATTCGCGAGAAATAGTACAAACAGTATATACACACACTCACACCACTGAACGTACGTTCGAAATGCTATCACAGGCAGGCCGCGGTGGCCGAGGAGACTAAGGCGCTCCACTCACGGTCTGCACGGCCACTACGGTCGGGGGTTCGAATCCCCCCACTGGCATGGATATTTGTGCCGTCCTAGTTCGTAGGTAGTTCATAAGTAGTTTGTAAGTTTAGGGACTGATGACCCCGTAGTTAAGTCCCATAGACTATACAAACATTTGAACATTTATTATCACAGTACGACACACAGTCCACGAGGTATGACGTCATAAACAGTGAGATGCGAGAAAAACTATTGCATTACGCAAAAAATGTTACACACTTTCTCCTAAACCACTGGACCGATTTCAACCAAATTTGATACACATATTCCTTACCGTGAGGTAACAACTCCTGCGGCGTTAAAAATCACATACGACACATGCTTCAGGAGAAATTACCGCATAAACAATAGGAATTGTGATATGTGGTGCTGCCCACTCAGACACTACGATTTCCAAAACGGGATGTCCATGCGTCTATCTCCAACTAGCATTCCGCGTTCAGAGTCTTTATTTCCTGTCGTGATAATCACGTGATAAACCTTCACTAAAGAATCACCGGAATACAGATGAGCTCCATGTCAGCGAGCCGCATTTTTACACGTTTTATGTTAGAGTATTGTGACATTTCTGCAGACTGTAAGTCTCCTCTGTACGATACAGCATGGTTTCAGAAAGCAGCGATCATGTGAAACCTAGCTAGTGCTATTTATACGCGAGAAATTGAGGGCAACACTTACACTCTTCAGGCAGATGCTGTGTTTGTTCACTTCCGCAAGGTTTTCCGTACGTTTCCGCACTGTGGCTTCATGAACCAAGTGCGAGCATATGGAATATCTGACAAGCTGTGTGAGAGGATTGAAGAGAGTCTAGCTACCAGAACGCGGCATATCATCGTCAATAAAATCTAAAGTGATTTCATGCATGGCTCAGAGGGATGTTATACGAACATTGCTTTTTGCAATGTATGTATATCGACGTGATTCAACACTGCAAAATGCCAGCTAAATGCAGCAGGAACTTCAGTATATCGATGCATGGCACTTGAGCATCAACATTAACAAATGAAAAGTGAAATGCATCAGTCTTAACTACGTAACTAACCAATAGCACGATCAACAATGGGAGCAACTATTCCCATAAAATACCTAGACGTAAAGAGTGATCTGAAATGGAACGAACATATAAGATTAATCGTGGTTAAGGCAGATATGACGAATCCTCAGAAAGCGTAGCCCGTCAAGAAAGGAAATACGTTTCACAACACTCTTTCGGCCAACACTACAGTATTACCAGTGTGTGATCTGTATCTTGAAATTATACATCTACGTCGATGTTGTAATGCTTTACAAGTTAGAATATAAAATGACTCCACTCCATATTTTCGTGGCACTGACACAGCAACCGTAAAAGATATTTTGGTAAAAAACAGTCTTCGTTGCACAAAATTTATGTTTAATACATGACGCGTTTTGCCTCTTCTGGGCATCATAAGACGTTGAAAGGGGGGAAAATTTACAAACTTGTATAAAACCAGAACTAAAAATGTTAAATCGTGGTTAGGAATGATGTAACATGCTTTTAGTTATGTTCTTTAAAGAAGTTTGTAAATTTTTCCCCCTTTCCACGTCTGATGATGCCCAGAGAAGGCGAAACGCGTCATGTATACATAAATGAAACATAAATTTTGTGCAACCAAGACTGTTTTTTACAAAATAAATAAATAAAATAAAAATAATTACTCTTTTTATTGTCTGACAGCTATCCCCCTCCCCAAAGAAAATTTTGATAAGGCACTGTCATACAAGACGTTGAGACGATACAACGGAGAGCAAAACGCTTAGTTAGGGGCTCATTAAGTGAAAGCGAAGGGATCACAGGGGTGATTACGAACCTCCAGGGGCAAACGCTGCAAGAGAGGCGTTCTTTATCGCAGTACGGGCTTCTATCAAACTTTCGATATCGGACGTTTCTTGAGGAGTCAGCCAATATATTGCTGCCTCCTACGTATATCTCGTAAAATTAGATTAGAACCCACACAGAGGCACACGGGCTATCCTTTTTTCCCGTGAACCATTCACGATGGAATAGGAGGAAGAACTGACAATTATTAGTTTCTCCATCACTGGATACTTGCTGTTGCCGCACTCGGTTCAAATTTAATGAAAGTCCAGCTTCAGTTGCATTTCTTGGTGCTTTATTTAAGCCCACACTACCGGTTTCGGCCTCTATGTTAGTGTGACAGACGTTATACCGTAGAGAAAGCAACGTTGCTTTCCTTCCCACGGCATAACGTCTGTCACACTTGAAAATGGCCTAACATAGAGGCCGAAACCGGTAGTGTGGGCTTAAATAAAGCACCAATAAATGCAACTGGAGCTGGACTCTCATTAAATTAGAACTGACAATGTTTTCCAAACTACGCTACCCTCCGTGGTTTGGAGATTAGTGATGTAGATGTGCGTATCGCTACCCCTGATTTATCACGCCAGTGGGTGTGGCGTCTTAACAGATTGACTAAATTACAGTGAAAAATATGTTGCGTTCACTTCTTGACCCTTGCGTGACGGTAAAGCAATGGGTTTTCCAGTCCGCTCTAATCCAACGGCGTTCATTACAGGTAAACCGTAGGCGGAGACTAACCCCCGCAAGTGCAGCCCCGGGGTTGGGTAACCGAGAGCGGTGTTGGTGGTGGAAGACGGACGGACAGGGGTGGGAGGGAGGGGGCGGTGTTGGGTGGCAGGGATTTGGGGATGTAGGGCGCGCCTAAGCCCGGGTGCCGGCGGGCGGACGCCAGGGGTTATCTGCCTGGCTGGGCGGCGCCAGCGCGCCACAAATTTGCGTAGCAGGTAGCAGGTAGCAGGTAGCAGGTAGCGACTGCTCCCCCAGGGCTGTCCCAACTCGGCCGCTTCATTAGGTTAGCGCGGCGGTCGCCTTCATTTGTATGCCGGTGCAGCCAGGCCTAACTCAGCACGTCTCCTAATAACTGGTCCCGAGGCGGGATGGCGCGCCGGAAGTGCTTGATAAGTAGAGGTGGCAATGCACGTCGCCCTCAATGACGCTGCTTTCCACGGCGTGACAAGTATCAGGAATTGCTTCACAGCGGCTGATTACCTAACTGGGCCAAGGTTGTTTGTGGGACTGTAATTAGATGTATGACTCGGCTGAGTGCACCGAATCGAATAATAATGTATGGAAATGTACACGGGGGTGATGAACGTCATGGGGTGCTTCACAATTTCGTATGGGAAGAAAAGCATTTTTGAAAAAGAGAAATTTGCTAACATCGAATATTAATTTAAGGGTAAGGAAGTCTTTTCTGAAGGCATTTGTGTGGAGTGTTGCCTTGTACGGGAGTGAAACATGGACGATAAGCAGTGCGGACAGGAAGAGAATAGAGGCCTTCGAAATGTGGTGCTACAGAAGAATGCTGAAGATTAGGTGGGTAGATCGCATAACTAATGAAGAGGTACTGAACAGAATTGGTGAGAAAAGGAATTTTTGGCATACCCTGACTAAATGCGTCTCGGTTGCACAGTGGTAGAGTGCCAGACTACAAATCCAAAGGTTGCGGGTTCGATCCCCGCCAGGTCCTGGGATTTTTATCTGTCACTTTCCACTTGTTTCACCTCTGGCAGTATTGCTCATGTGAAAAATACCGAGTAGCACCGTGGTTCGGAACCCACGTTAAACTGTAGGTCCCCCTATAACTGGCTGGGTAAGTCGGTTCAAGGTCGGAGGAAGGCAATGGCATACCACCTCCAAACAGGACCATGCCTAGTAAAGCACTGTTGTGTTCAAACCAATCTTCGGATTGTTGACTGCTTTACCTTTTTACCCTGACTAAAAGAAGGGATCGCTTGGTAGGACACATTCTTAGACATCGGGGAATCGTAAATTTAGCATTGGAGGGAAGTGTATGGGGTAAAAATCGCAGAGGGAGACCAAGAGACTCGTATAGTAAGCAGATTCAAGTGGATGTGGGTTGCCGTTCTTATGAGGAGATGAAAAGGCTTGCTCAAGATAGGGTAAGGTGGAGAGCTGCATCAAACCAGTCTCCGGACTGAAGACCATAACACAACAACATAACACTCGCTTTCTTATGTGTAGTGCAGGAACTAAAGGTGACAGGAACCCAAACAGTTGTTAAAAGCTATTCTAAGGTCCGTTCTTGATAGAAAACGCCGCGGTGGAGTAGCCGAGCGGTCTTCAAATGTTCAAATGTTTGTAAAGCTTATGGGACTTAACTACGGGGTCATCAGTCCCTAAACTTACAACCTACTTATCAACTACCTTATTCTAAGGACGACACAAATATCCATGCCCGAGTCGGGATTCGAACTCCCGACCGTAGTGGCCGTGCAGACCGTGACTGAAGAGCCTCAGTCCCCGAGCGGTCTTGGAGTATTGCTGCCCAGTGTGGGATCCTTATCAGGTGGGTTTGACGGAGGACATCGAAAGAGTCCGAAGAAGGGCAGCTCGTTTCGTATTGTCACGATACAGGGGAGACAGCGTTACTGAAATGATACAGGATCCGGGATGGGAATCATTACATCAACGGCGCTTATCGCTGCGACATCGGCTACTTACGAAACTCCAAACGCCGACATTCTCCTCCGAATGCTAAAATATATTGTTGACTGCCACTTACATAGGTATAAATGACCATCAGAATAAAATACGGAAATTCAGAGGTCGAACGGAGAGATTCAGGTGTTCTTTCTTCCCGTGCGCTATTCGAGAATGGAATGGGAGATAAAGTAGTATAATGGTGGTTCGATTAACCCTCTGCCAGGCACTTAAATGTGATTTGCAGAGTATCCCATGTAGATGTAGATGTAGTAGATGCCTCGCTGCGGAACGCGCGGTTGCTCGCCGTCGGAGGTTCGAGTCCTCCCTGGGGCATGGTGTATGTGTGTGTTGTCCTTAGGTTAGTTTACCTTAGTGTAAGTACTTTGTAAGTTACGGACTGATGGCCACGCAGTTTGGTCCGATAGATTTACAATCATTTGAACATTTTATAAATTGTAAGTGGCGCAGTAGTCTTTAGAGCTATCACGGAGGTAAGAATCTCTGGACATGTCCTAGCACAGAAAAAGTGAAGCCAGCAAACTGGGCACTCCGCCGTTTGTTTGCGCCCAAAACATTGGGCATAGTGCATGTGTATAGCAGATCTAGTCGTTGATATGTATATGTAAGTAAATACGCCATTTGGTATTCTGTCAATTTAGTTTCTTTGCGTAAAGAAGGCAATATTCACACATGGTTTCAACCAAGAAATCTTTGTTTTGGGTACAAAAGCATGGACCCTCTAGCTTCAACCAAGTCCTGTTCTCAGCATAGGTAACGCTACCTCCATGTATTCTAACCTCCTTCGGAACTGTCGTTCGATTTGAAAGTGAGCGCTCCGACTGGCAGTAGCGTGCCAGAGTCAGTGAGTATCAGTGAGGAGAAGCAGTTGGTGGAGACAGTCATTCAGCAGTTGTAATTTGGAGTGAAGTTGTGATGTGGCTTGCGTGCCGAAGTTGGAGCATCTGGAATATGGATACTTGTCTTTGAAGAATTATTGTTCTTAATAACTTGAAGAATGTCAATCTTTGAGATATCGTCATCTAAACGTTTTATTGGCCATTATATCATTAGGTATGTGTTGCGGCACGCTATTAAGGTAATTCCGTTTTTTTTATATATTTATTTATTTATTTATTTTTTTTTTTTTTTTTTTTTTTTTTTTTTTTTTTTTTTTTTTTTTTTTTTTTTTTTTTTTTGTAATATTCCTGTGATGTTGTCCTGTCTTAACCCTTAAATGCATGGTGTTGCATATCTGCAACATCGATTGTAATAGTGTTTTACCCGCCTCTAGTGGGAATTTTGTAAACTAAAACTTGTTTAACAGATGCAGTAGAGTTTGTAGAAAGTATCTGAGGTGTTTTTTGCGTCGTGGTTGGCTGAAGTGTGAACTTCTGTTAACATCTTTGCTTGTGTTTGGAGAAAACTGTAGATATTGCAGATTTTGACATTTTGTTTTCCATATAAAGGGTTAGTTTTGTAAGGAGGAAAAAATCACATCAATTAAGACAGGTATGAAGAACCATAATAAGCACAAAAAGTTGTTTATACTACCCAACTTTGAAAATTATATAACAAGTTTCTGAATGTTGCATATTTACTTTTTTGGAAAACTAGCAAGATGGGAATTTTTTTACTATTTTTCCCTTTGTTTGTACAACTTATACAACACAAAAATAATTTTTCTTTTGAAATTAAAAAAATCATGCAGGTAAGGGTTAAGTTTTTCTTAATACTCGTAATATACGATTTATGATTTGTATTAGCTTTCCCCATTTTCATTTTTGTGGTTAGTTTTCCCTTCAATTTTTTCGTTATTCTTTGACTTCATTATTACCTATCAACCATTTTTGCATATTTTTAATTGACAAAATTCATGATCCTGCATTCAGCGAGCAGATTGCCGTTTCCTGTTTTGTAGTAATTGAAATTTCCTTTTGTTAAAAAAATCTTCACTCGTATAATATAAAAGAATAATTACAGAAGGAAATCATTACAAGAACGTTAAAATAAAAGCGTGATTTACAATAATGGCGCGCCGCAACACATACTTGATAATATAATTACCAGTAAAGTGTTTAGCACAACTACATAAGCACTGCCTTCACCAACTGCTTCTCCTTACTGCTACTCACTGACTGGCCCGCTACTGCCCTCTCACAGTCGGAGCGCTCACTCTCAAATCGAACGATACTTCCAAAGACCACTGCGCCACTTACAATGTATATCTGTGGTCAGTTCACAAAATCAACTACATTGAATATCTTAACCGTAAAATACGTATAAAATTGATTAAGTGCAATGCAGAATAACAAAAAGTATAAATAATGAGAAATAATGTAAATTAACAGAAAAAATTACTTAACTTCAGTAGTATCATGTTAACACTATTGCGGCTCAAACTGAAATATTGTTTACTTGTACTGTTATCCCAACCCAATTTTATCTCTAAAATTAAGTGCTGGAGTCTTTGTAAATATCCTATGTACGAATGTTAGGGTGAGGAAATGTAAACTAATAATTTGGTGATGTTTATGACACGAATAAATAAATAAACTTGGTATTCTGTGTTTTTCTTCTGAACTCATGCAAGAGTGAAAGTACAGAAATCAGTTTCTCGAGCAAATATTGTTTTTTGCTTCACCGTAGGCTACCTGTCTCATTCATTACCTTGAAAATAAATCATACTGCTGTTAGTTATTTTTCCGATTTGCACTTATTTCTTAGTTTATCATAAATCAGGCCCATAAAATGAGTCGCTGAAGACATATCAGAATATGTTCTTATATATTTTTTGACGACTCTACAGCGTTCATTTAATGAAATAAATCGCAATTGACGATCAGTTATGGCTTCATTGTACTAGGTTTAGATGGAGTATCCAAGTGCTGCGAATGAAAATTTGTGCCCGGCAGGGATTCGAACCCGGGATCTCCTGCTCACTAGGCAGACATATAGCCGCGATCTTTACCAGTTTATGAAGATAATTAGCCAAAATCGCAATTTTAAATTTATTTATTTTTGATTACAACTTTCGGTAAACACAGATACTATTTTCAGATCTTCATATGAGACATTACAAACATCCGCAGTATTGGCATGAATCCGCATGGCCAGTGTCAGTTGCATGGTGGAGAATAAAACCCAAAAGTTGAAAAAGTTGAAAAAGTTGAAAATTTATAATAAGGCTGCACTAAATGCGTAATTACAGATTGTCCAATAAACGCAACATTGCTCCTTTTGTGACATTCTTGGTCGTAGTTTGTTTATTCTTGATGTTCTCGTAGCTCGTTGCTCTCGGTAGCGGTTGGTTGAAACTTAATGGGACAAAACTAATCCTCTACAAAAAACGCAGGAAACACACATAATTGCAGTTCTTTGACATTTTAATTTCTTATTAGTGCCGAATTGTTCCCATTTATGGCTAGCGTACAAGTCTCATTAATTACAATTGTGACCAGGTATGCACATTTCACACATCAATAATATGAATTTACAGATTTACTGTGTGGAATACAACAGTTAGAGATGTACATCTTAATGTGGCACAAATGTTAATAGTCCATTCATAATAGCGGTAGAAACACTTTCCACAAGACTAATACTGAAGATCCTGTACATAATTGTTCAAAATTGAAGTTCAAACTGGTGTGGATTGTGACTCAGATCGCAGCTGAAATCAAACTCTGGAACTGCGTGGATTGTGCCTCAGACAACGGACGAAACAATACTCTATTACATGGCGCGAACGCATCCTGTTTATATCTTTCATACAATGATACTGGAAATAGCGTATTGTTAATTATGAACATTAAATTAATTATAATGGATAAGTGAAGAATTACATGCAACTGTCTATAGAAAAGACAGCGTAAATAATACTGAATAAATTGCTATATAAATATCAGTTATACTAATTGTTTTTCCCTTACGTATTTAATGAAAGATGTTCTGCAGCAATCCTTTTGTAATTAACGGTAATCATACAGAAACAAATGATGGGGAAACTTTGCAAAGTTAGTTGTTAAACATAGTAATACCGACTTTAATATTATGAAAAATTGATAGAAATACTAATTAGCATAATATCTTAAATATAACAATACGCCTTTGGCATTTATTAATTAATATTTGCTAATTAGACAAACTTCTGTGACACCAAATAATAGAAAATGATTTCAGCGAGTTATGTTAGAAAAACGAATAGCAAATATTTTGGAAAAGAAAATGATAATGGACTAATTACATTCATAGCTATTATTATGCAACAGTGGTATTGGGAGGTTCCGCAATGCAGACCCCAATATGCTTCGTTACACTCTGCATGCACAACATAACGGACTGACTCAGATACGGTTATAAGACGCAACAATGGCCGTCAAGTAACCGATGACGATTTATGACGAAGAACGCTTTCTTTTGATCTTGGATTTCTGTATTAAAGCTGACGCATCAAATTACAAGTTATTTGTTTTATTGGGCAATCTGTGTTTATGCCTTTGGTGCAGCCTTGGCTTTTATTCTCCATTGTACAACTGTCACTGGCCTTGATACATACCACTACTGTTGATACTGGCTGAAATGTTTCATGGCGAGATCTGAAAATGATAACCCTATTTACCGAAACTTGTAATGAAAAATAAATAAATATATAACTGCGATCTTGGAAACTTGTCTTTATAAATGTGAATAAATCTTGAGGCACTTTCTACTGAATAGTAGAACTCTTAGCTGCAAGTTGTTAGCACTACACACCCTGGATGAACACTGTGTACAGTCTGTCTACAGGGCGTATGCACTGACTATTTAACTGTGATTCGGCCAATTAGGTTTCAAGCGCGTGATACTGTTCATACGTGCGCGGTCTCTCAAGGTAATGAAGGAAGTAATAGCCGTGTTACGTGGCCATATCGATAATATTGTATTAGTAATTGGTTGCCTCACAAAACGCGATACTACACTGCGAGGTACTATAGGGGTTCAGTGAAAGCAAAAGCCAACACGTGTGTTCGGGTTTTCTCCCGAGTCAGGTATCTACATGAGATCCATCAGGCTTGGAGAAGAAAGAACGGCCATCTAGCTTTAAAAGATAAAGGCGGAAGTTTGCCAGCAGGCTAGCTTAGCAAACTTGGCTGAGCACGCCATCCATTCTGCTCGCGGCCGGACCGAGTGCTGCGTCCGCCACAGAAATGGCATCGGGCCGTAAAATTAAAGTCTGAGGCCCTGCCCGGACACTGCAGTGTCTCTGCGGAGGGGGAGGAGACATCTCAGCCGGGGGTGAGGGGAGGGAGCTGGCCGGATGGTACGTATCTAAACAACAGTTACTTCTGCTGTATGCAATACCACCAACTACAGTCAAAAACCTTAACTGACTTGTGTGATATGCATACACTCATGTCATCCAAATTCAAGGACGTAGCCAAAGGGGAGAGGGTATTGGGGTCCCCTCCCCCCGACTCTATCACCTAAACGGTAAAATACTACTGAAACATGCTAAGGACAACACACACACCCATGCTCGATGGTGTACTCGAACCTCCGAAGGGACTAAAGAAAATAAGACATGACCTAGCTACCGGTAGTGAAACTTACTCCATCTTTGCTATGTTAAGCACTACAGTGGAATGCTGCCGCTGCCATTTATTTCTTTTGTGCTGTTAACATAAGTTTCCAATTACGAGTAAGTTCATAACAAGAAAAAGGAGAAAACCTACTTTCATTTGTCCACTAGAGTTATGGTAAGTTAAAATAGGTGTACTACTATAATAGCTTATCTATTTACAGCGGTGGAGTCGTTATTTGGAGTGACAATATTTCAGTGTATCATAAGGCACCACACTCAGTATGTGTAGTACTTTTTAAAGTTAGGTTTAAGAGTAATACTTTATCTAGAGGATGGTTACGTTGCAATCCCAACAAGAGTAAAAGAACCAATAATCTCGGAAATAAAATTATAGACTTACGATTCCTAAATGAATATGCAAGGTATTTATACTAACGCAAAAATTAATGCAGATTTTGCGAAACACCGAGCTACAGTCGTGGCTGACAGGGAGCGATCTCCGTGACGTGCAACCGTGTCGTTGCCAGTGTTCAAATACAAAGAAACACTTCTCATTCTGATAATCTGACTTCGTTTGCAATAACAACTGAAGGTCCTGCTGGTTGGTATTGAAACAAATTTTAAGAAATGTTTTCCTCAATTTTGTATATAAAATATTGCAGTATTTGTAAGAAGCAAACTATGTGCATAAAATATAAAAAATATGTTAGCCTAAGCTTGTTTTTAGAATAAATGAAAAACTTTCTCTTTAAGCACGCGGACCTCCCCCTCTCCCCTTGACAATATCCTGACTACGTCACTGATCCAACGATATCCCCAAGTTAATAATGTTCGTTTTCAAGCTTTTTTCGTGAATTTCAATATATAGTGTCATAGTTATCTAGACCACCTAAAACATCTCTGGAACAACAACAGCTATCACAAAACGACTTTCACTGGTATCGGTAGGGCAGCAGCTCATGACTGTAAATATTTTGAAACATTCTAAAACGAAATCATTTGTGTTCTTTCAACGCAAACTTATTTATTTTTAAATGGACACCCTATATTATTTCGTCAGTAATCTGTATCATGGCAGATCACATAAACAACAGCATTGATTGCATCGCTATACTCCAATTACATCCCTAGATCTTGCGAACTGAAGTAGTCGCTAAAAATACGCGAAACGCGTGGACAGCGCACGTCCTGAGACACAGGCGAAACCCCCTTGATTATGAAATAATATAGGGTGTCCATTTAAATATACAAACTTTTGTGTTAAAACACGCATTTTTCGTTTTATAATGTTTCAAAATATTTACAATCCTGAGTCCCTGCCTTATATCTATACTGAGAAAGTAGTTTTACAATAGCTGTTGTTGTTCCGGAGATATTTTGGGTGCTCAAGATATATCAAAATCAATGGCGCAAACTTACACGGTTGAAACTACACGACAGTAAAATCGCAGAAAACATGGGTCAGCAAACGAGCCGTTTAGGAAATAATACGAATTTGTTGTTCCAAGCCGCCACTGACATGACTGTAAGCATCACCTTAGTTAGTATACATTAATTTGAAATTTAAATTTTACTATTAAGATTTACTTACCATTTAGTTCATATTTCACTGACTTTTTTTTGTAAACATCGTCCTATTTCGTACAAATTAATTTGAAATTTAGAATTTACAATAGGTTTTACATCGCATTTCGTTCACATTTCACGTGTGGGTTACCTGTTAAAGGAGGTGCTCGAAGTGTCTTCCTTGCATCTGCTGGATGCAGTACTGTGCTCGTCTCTGCAATGAATTTCGAATTCTTTGGAAAACCCCTGGATCATTTCGGAATTCTTGACAATCGTGAACAACTCTCCGCTCCAGTTCTTCAACCGTTTTAACGGGTGTTCTCTACACTTCGCTTTTGAGGTGACCACCATACGCAAAAAATCATAAACGATTTATATAAGGTGATCGTGGAGGCCAAGGTACAGGTCCGCCTCGACCTGTCCATTTTTCGCCGTATTTGCTCGTTAAATGCCGTCTCGCAGCAGCAGCAAAATGTGCCGGAGCTCCATGGTGTATGTACCACGCACTCTGACATTGCTGAAGGGCAATATCCTAAAATAACCCTGGAAGATGACGCGCAGAAACCTAAGGTACCCTCCGTTACAATGTCGTCAGTGGTGGCTTGGAACCATACATTCGTAATTACCTCGCAAACGGCTCGATTGCGGATTCTTGTTTACTGCGAGATTTTTGCTTCTTTGTCCTCGTAGACCTATATTTCGGGAAAGGATCTGCTGAGGACGCGTGAGATGCGTGGACAGCTAAAACAGCTATACAGATTAGAAATACAAGTTTTATTTACTAAGGTATACAAAATACTCAACTTTGAGAGAGTATGTTTGTTCTCGCGGCCGTGTCTTCTTGCTTCGGAGTGCCATTCCAGAAGCATGTCGGCCTAGATAAAGCTGCTTGTAGAGAGCGCGCTTCTTAGTTACTCCCTCCAGGAGGCGCGGTTCCGGCGTGTGATTGGCTGCCGGTCATCCGCTGTCTTCTTCACGATCGTTTTCGTGCGTCTGGCGTGTGGCGCTGACTTTACGCAACAGCATATACATTGCTTCCCTGGTACTAGATATTTACGTCAATTTATCAGCCCTCTTCAGCTGATGACACGGCAATGGCTGTCAAGTAACAGTTGATGATATCAGATGAACGCTGTGTTTTGTCGTGGATTTCTACATTAAAACTGCCGCAATAAATTACATGCAAAACAACCTCTTACATTGACATAACAGTTTTCTGGGAATTGTACCATGTCATGATGTAAGGCTATTACTTAAATAATTAGTTAAATTACTTAAATAAATTACTTATTTAAGTAATAGCCTTACATGCTACAAAGATCGTAGCATCTATATCTATTCAGACATCCAGGCAGCCCTGAGATCACTGGCAGCTCCTGCAACAAGGTCTAAAATTGTTGCAGAATGTCACAGGGTTCTGGTGGAGCTAGGGGAAGCAATAGAGTAAACCTATTGTGGGTCCCTGGCCACTTGGGGATCACTGGCAACGAACATGCCGACAGATTAGCCAGGATGGGGGCAGAGACTCCATTTTGGACCGGAACCTGTCCTGATAATCACCAAGGCAATGATCAAATTGGAGCTACGTAACTGGCTCAGAAGACAGCATGTAGAATGTTGGACTAAAGTCCATCAACAAAAAACATGGAAAGGTAATGATGCCAAAGCCATGTTTTAAAAGAAGCTCTGCAATCCTGGGTCTGAACAGGAGAGAGATTAGACTCATGGTTGGATTGCTGACAGACCATGGGAATTTCAAAAAACACCTATGTACAATGGGAATAACAGAAGATGACCCTAAATGTAGGATCTGTGATGACGGTGATGAAACTGCATCACATCTAATCTTCATTGCATTGGAGAATAAAAGGCACAGAAAATTTGGGACAACCAGACCCGAAGAAATTGTGTCTAATAAGGAACTGGTAAAGGGACTCCTTGCACTGTTCAAGGGCATTGGTTGGCTTTACTAGGTAAACAGGGAGCGATACCGCACAATAAACTTAGTTTCGGTGCGGGCAGTGGCGGGTTTGTTCAAGACTGTTTTGGCTTCCCTGGAAAAATCAATCAATCAATTAATAGCCTTACATCATGACGCGGTACAATACCCAGAAAACTTTTATGTCATCTGACTCTGGCCGCAAAAGCCTACATAATTATATTAAACCTCTTACATTATTGTTTAAACAATGTCACACTGCTAATTGTATAAGCGAGGGACCATCTCAGGAAAAGAATAGGTGACAAGGAGGAAGATAGATCGCCAGTAAGCGGTTCCGGTAAAGAAATTTCGATATCTCAGTTGATGCCGGTGCTAAAACAGTTCATCAAACCAAAATATACGCGCTCCTCGTCGCTCTACCTTGTGACGAAAACCGCGTTTCGACATGTGTAACCGTTCACGAAATAAAAATGGGGTTACGTCTTACGTGTCTCTATGTGTTTGAATGACTTTGTAGATATCGTCGAAAGTTCAGTGATGCTTTTCACGGATAGTGTAAAAATACGAGAGGGGGGATTTGGAAAATAAGTTTCGTCTGTCGACTGTGGTCAGAGTTGCGTATGAAAGGAAAAAAAAAAAAAAATAAAAAAAAATAAAACAAAAAAAAAAAAAATAAACAGAATGAGGATTTTTAAATACAGCGAGATATTTGTCACACCGCTTTATAAGTTTCAAAAAGCCTTCCAGGAGAAAATCAGAGCGTTGCATACGGAGGAAGCGTTGAACAGCTTGTTTAACGTCAGCATTGCTTTCGCAGCGCCTGACCGCCGAAATTCTTCTTCAAAGCTTGAAGTCACTTGCCGCGAGATCAGGACTGTATGGAAAATGGCGTAGGCACTCCCACCCAAGAGTTGCAATATGGTTTTGCGTTACCATCACCAAGTGTGGTCTCGCATTGTCATCCAACAGCAGAACGGCAGATCTGAGAAGGCAAGGCCGCTTTTTCCGAATCACCTCTTTCAATTTCGACAGAGTGGCACAGTACCACGCAGCAACAAAACTCCTTGGACGTCCCAGAAAACGGTAAGTAGCAGTTTACCTTTAAACCACTTTCGGACGGGTGATGACAAATGTTGCCACTCTATGTCTGTTCAACGCTTCTTCCGTATGCAACGCCCTGATTTTACCGAGACGGCTTGTTGAAGCTTATAAAGCAGTTTGACAAATGTCACAATGTATTTGGAAATTATGACTTATCTTTAATGTCACATTCTATTTTTCTCCTTTCATACACAACTCTGCCCACAGTGGGCAGGGGAAACTTATTTTACTCCCCCCCCCCCCCCTCGTATATCGAGAAGTCGTAACGTTCGAATATTGTCATCTTCTGTAGAATGTGCAGCTTATCGGTGTATGTAGTAGAGACTGGCAATTCACTCTCAACATAAACGAATCTAACGTACTACGATTACAAGAACAGAAAGATTCTTTACCATGTGATTACTTACTGGAGAATAATCAGTGGTGGGAGTTGCTTCTATAAAATGTCTGGTTGGGGATATCAGGCCCATTTGAAGGAAATCGATCCCAAAAAAGTTAATGGTTTGCAATGCAGATACCAGTCCGAGATTTATTTGAAGAATGTTCATGGGGTGTAGTCCATCAACAAAGCAAGTAGCACACGATAGACGCCTTAGATAAATACCTGTGTATTTCTCATCATTCTCGGATCCGTACTATGTAAGGCTGATAGAGAGAAACGAAGGAGAGCTGAACGCTTAGTTGCAGGTTGACTTAGTAAACGTGACAGTATCACGGAAAAGATCGGTAAACCGCAGTGACGAAAGCCACAGGAGAGATTTTTCTCATCACGGTAAGCGTTTCTGAGAAGGTTGCGAGAGGCAATATATTGCTTCCTCCTACTTATATATAATTTGCCCAAGGCGGGGAGCGATCTTATAATTTTTTTTTTTTTTTTTTTTTTTTTTTGTGAATAATGAAATACCATGATCGCCGTATTTCGACTTCTTTTACAACAGACGTCCGGTTTCGAAGTACATAGACATCATCTTCTGATCTCTACACTAAATTATAACATTATTACAGAAATGCATGTTGTAGCCAGTTGGATAGTACTGGTGGGTCGTTACACATTAAAATATGCCGTTTGGTTGTCAGATATAAAACTCGTGTAATCATATATACATAAAGCGCCACCATGTTGTATGCATTTCTGTAATAATGTTATACTTTAGTGCAGAGACCAGAAGATGATGTCTGTGTACATCGAGACCGATCGTCTGTTATAAATAAAGACGAAATACCGCCATCTTGGCATTTCATTATTCACAAAAATCCTGCTTATATCTCACGAATAGGTTAAAATGTTAAAATGTTGGTAATACTAATGGATCAAACTTGTGGTCATCGGTCACTAGACTTTCAAAATTCTGCGACTAAATGATATTAAGGACAAGGAAGGGAGGACTCGAACCTCCGTCGTGAGCGGCCGCGCGATCCGTAACGTGGCGTTAAAGACCACACGGTCATTTCTGCGCGGCTCACGAATAGGCCGCGACAAGAATTGATGGGTTTACAACTCACACGTTGGTTTAGCTGCAGTCGTATTGCCGGCCGCGGTGGCCGAGGGGACTTAGGCGCTCCAGTCACGGTCTGCACGGCCACTACGGCCGGGGGTTCGATCCCCCCTCGGGCATGGATATTTGTACCGTCCTAGTTCGTAAGTAGTTCATAAGTAGTTTGTAAGTTTAGGGACTGATGATCCCGTAGTTAAGTCCCATAGACTATACAAACATTTGAAATACAGTATTGGGAAAGCCGGCCTCAGTAGCCGAGCGCTCTGCGGCGTGGCAATCACGGTCTACACGGCCGCTGAGGTCGGGGGTTCGAATCCCCCCTCGGGCATGTATTTTTGTGCCGTCTTTAGTATAAGCTAGTTCATAAGTAGTTTATAAGTTTAGGGACTGATGACTCCGTAGTTAAGTCAGATAAGCTCTACAACATTTTCCACACACTATGAGGTGGCTTGCAGGGTATTACAAAGAAAGAAATCAGGGAAAAAAATGATTGTATAGTCTATGGGACTTAACTACGGGGTCATCAGTCCCTAAACTTACAAACTACTTATGAACTACTTACGAACTAGGACGGCACAAATATCCATGCCCGAGGGGGGATTCGAACGCCCGACCGTAGTGGCCGTGCAAACCGTGACTGGAGCGCCTCAGTCCCCTCGGCCACCGTGGCCGGCAAGAAATCAGGAATCTACAATAATTAACTAGTAAAAAAAAATTTAGCATATTCAAGCAAATAGCAGTTTCGCATTCAGAACGCTACTAGTGCGTTACCAAAGTAACATACTAAACGCTGTTTTTCGCTCCTCTAAGAGTTTTTGCTGTCATGCAGTGCTCCATGTACAGACAAACTCCTCGGATTAGACATACAGCCCAATGTAAGGTTGTAAAAATTAAAACGTTTGTAAGTCTGTGAGACTTAACTTCTTTGGTTATCAGTCCCTAGGCGTACTAACTACCGCGGCAGCTAAGTAAGAAATCTCTGAATAGCGGCTAATGCTTGCAGTAGTACGATTCTATCGACCATAACTATCACTGAAATACTGATAATCAAACAGTAATGTCCATAAATTTGTGCGGAATAATACCGTTTTCGATACAGGTTGTGTCTTCAAGGGAAAGATTGGGAATATAAGGCACGCCAGTAAAGAATGTGTGACTGAGTGATATGGTTTCTGTCCCTTTTACCACAATACATTATTCAAAATAACAAACAAGACTGCAGAAACAGCTCGATGATTGCCGTGGTGGAGTGGTCGAATGCACCGGGAGCTGTGGCTCAGCGCGCTCGGTCCGAGGGCTCAACGCTCCCATTAATAGAAAAGCTGAGCCAAGAACAGATCAAAAAAGAACAAACAAACACGATCAGCGACCGCAAGGAACAGAACTACCCACAGAACAAAAGTAAATAAATAAATAATAGCGTTGCAAGGCGTCTTGCTACGGAGCGAGCTGCTGCCTGCCGTCGGAGGTTCAAATAGTCTCTCGGGCATGGTTGCATTTGTTGTCCTTGGAATAATTTAGTTTAAGTAGTTTGTGAATCTAGGATCTGATAACCAGAGTAGTTAAATCTCATACATTTACAAACAATTGAACATTTTTTAGCTCGATGACATAAGTACACTCCATTAAGTACATGCCATTAAAATTGCTACACCACGAAGATGACGTGCTACAGACGCGAAATTTAACCGACAGGAATAAGATGCTCTGATACACAAAATGATTAGCTTTTCAGAGCATTCACACAAGGTTGGCGCCGTTGGTGACACCTACAGCGTGCTGACACTAGGTAAGTTTCCAACCGATTTCTCATACACAACAGCAGTTGACCGGCGTTGCCTGGTGAAACGTTCTTGTGGTGCCTAGTGTAAGGAGGAGAAATGCGCACCATTACGTTTCCGACTTTGATAAAGGTCGGATTGAGCCTATGGCTATTGCGAATTGTAGCCTCTCGCCATTGTGGTTTCTCGTATCGCGACACTGCTGCTCCTGTTGGTCGCGATCCAATGACAGTTAGCAGAATATGGAATCGTTGGGTTCAGGAAAGCAATACAGAACGCCGTGCTAGATCCCTACAGCCTCGTATCACTAGCAGTCGAGATGACAGACATCTTACCCGCATGGCTGTAACGGATCGTGCAGCCACGTCTCGATTCCTGAGTAAACAGTTGGGGACATTTGGAAGACAACAACCATCTGCACGAACAGTTTGACGACGTTTGCGGTAGCATGGACTATCCGCTCGGAGACCATTTCTGCGGTTACCTTTGATGCTGCATCACAGACAGAAGCGCCTGCGATGGTGTACGCAACGGTGAACCTGGGTGCACGAATCCAGGTTCATGAATCCAGCATCATGATGGTCGCATCCCTGTTTGGCAATATCGCGGTGAACGCACATTGGAAGCGTGTATTCGTTATCGCCATAGTGGCGTATCACCCGGCGTGATGGTATTGGGTGCCATTGGTTACACGTCTCGGTCACCTCTTGTTCGCATCGACGGCACTTTGCACAGTGGCCGCTATATATATATATATATATATATATATATATATATATATATATATATGTTACGACTCGTGGCTCTACCCTTCATTCGATCCCTGCGAAACCCTTCATTTCAGCCGGATAATGCACGACCGCATGTTGCAGGTCCTGTACAAGCCTTTCTGGGTACGGAAAATGTTCGACTGATGCCCTGGCCAGCACATTCGCCAGATCTCTCACTAACTAAAAACACGTGGTCAATGGTGGTCGAGAAACTGGCTCGTTAAAATACGCCAGTCACTACTCTTAATGAACTGTGGTATCGTGTTGATGCTGCATGGGCATCTGTATCTGTACACGCCATCCAAGCTCTGACTCAATGCCCAGGTGTATCAAGGCCGCTATTATCGCCAGAGGTGGTTTTTCTGGGTACTCATTTCTCAGGATCTATGCACCCAGTTTGCGTGAAAATGTAATCACATGTCAGTTCTAGTCTATATCTATAAATGTGAATGTCTGTTCGGTGTACGCTAATCATGTCTAAACCACAAGACATAAAGAGCTAAAAATTTGTACAGCTACTAATGTCTACCCAGGGAAGGCTTTAGTAGCGGTTTTATGGCTATCGGATCGCTATATATATATATATAATGTGAATGTCTGTTCGGTGTACGCTTATCACGTCCGAACGATAAGACGCAGAGACTTAAATATCTGTACAGTTACTAATTTATAACCGAGGAAGGTTTTAGGCACGGTTTTATAGCGATCTGGTAGATGTTTATTAATATAACGCGAAATGCGAAACAATTGTTACTGTTTGAAAATGGTTTTATTGGTTGCATTTTTGATTGAGGGTTGATAATGATAAAAGGTTGGAGTATATTGGGATAAAAAGTTACCGGTGTATATAAAATGCTACGTGTGTGTATGTGTTAATATTTGGCTCTGCAGCGAAATCTGCAGAACGCAAACGAATGTTCTGTGTGTAATTGTTGTTCGAATGTTCAAATGTTTGTAGAGCTTATGGGACTTAACTACGAGGTCATCAGTCCCTAAACTTACAAACTACTTAGGAACTAGCTAATACTAAGGACGGCACAAATATCAATGCCCGAGGGGGGATTCGAACCCTCGACCATAGTGGCCGTGGAGACCGTGACTTGCGCACCGCAGTTCCCTCGGCCACCGCGGCCGGCAATTGTTCTCCGAAGTCTCCCGTTGTACACCATCGCAGATCCATGCCGATAGGTAAAAGGGAGTGGAAGATATGGTGCTTGAAAGTCGTCAAATTATAAAAAATTCGGACTGAAGGCCAGCGATGAAGTTTGCGACTCTATAGCAAGGAGGTTACGTACAGCGAAACGTGATGCCACAGACCATATCTTTGGTCTAAGCGTGCTACAATGTCTTCAGCTCTTTATCTGCAAAGATAAGCGTACGAATAAGGATATATAAGAATAAATAAATAAAGCAGTGAAAACCATTAAGAGGACAGGCTTTCCTACGGTATACTATGCCTTCCACTTCGATTCAACGCCGGGTTTACAGCTAGTATAATATATTTGTCCAATGAATATCAGTTTATCATCTGCATTTCTTGTTGGTGTAGCAATTTCAATGGCCAGTAGTGTATATTTGCATTATGTAACATTAAGAATTATTCGAGTTCCTTGTGTGAGTTTCAACGTCGTCAAATTGAACGCGAACAAAAAAAAAACAGAAAAAAAATGTTCAAATGTTTGTACAGCTTATGGGACTTAACTACGGGGTCATCAGTCCTAAACTTACAAACTACTTATGAACTAGTTACGAACTAGGACGGCACAAATATCTATGCCCGAGGGGGGATTCGAACCCCCGACCGTAGTGGCCGTGCAGACCGTGACTGAAGCGCCTCAGTCTCCTCGGCCACCGCGGCCGGCAAAAAAAAAAAAAAAAAAAAAAAAAAAAAAAAAAAAAAAAAAAACAGAAATACGACTGCATAAGCAATGCACCGACTGTTTCTCTGAAGGTTGGTTGCTTGCTCGTTTCCAGTGGTAATTAATGACATGTTGTAAGGTAAGAAGTTGTTGTAAGGGCCGTAACGCTTTCACCGGCTGTATTTTCCAGAAGAAAATAATTAACACTTCCTGGAAAACGCAGTTAAACTCGGGTATTAAATCACGTTGCTGAGCTGTTTATAGTATCGTGGAGACACAAAATAAGGTATTAAGTAACGGAAAACACGCGCAAAACCATGTGGAATCGACGGCACGGCAGAATAAACAGCAGTAGGGGAAGGCGTGTGGCGCTAGTCCGCCGCTGCCGTGTTTCAGCACGTCGTGTAAACAGCCGAGTAGCGGCGCTTGATGGCTCTCAGCTCTGGCTGGCGAGGGACCCAGCGCTGTTCACTGTAATTCTGGACACGACGAAAATATTCAGAGGCCACACGGAAATAAGGGCAAGCCGCATTCACATACTACGGATCTCTGAAATAATTACATTCACGCTACAAAAAATTTGTGCACATTTAAAGTAAATCTATATCTATAAATGTGAATGTCTGTTCGCTGTACGTTTATCACCTCTGAACAACAAGACAAAAAAAAAGCTAAAAATTTGTACCGTTACTAATGTCTACGCCGAGCGCGGTGGCCGAGGTGACCGAGGCGCTCCAGTCACGGTCAGCACGGCCACTGCGGTCGGGGGTTCGAATCCCCCCTCGGGCATGGATATTTGTGCCGTCCTTAGTTGTAGGTAGTTCATAAGTAGTTTGTCAGTTTAGGGACTGATGACCCCGTAGTTAAGTCCCTTAAGCTTAACAAACATTTGAACATTTTGAACTAATGTCTACCAGGGAAGGCTTTAGACACGGTTTTATGGCGATCGGATGGCTATTTATCTATACATATTAATGTTTATGTCTGTTCAGTGTACGCTTATCACGTCTCAACGACAAGACGCAGAGACTTAAATGTTTGTACAGTTACTAATTTATACCTGAGGAAGGTTTTAGGCACGGTTTTATAGCGATCTGATACATATTTAGTAATTTCAAGAATATAACGCGAAATGCGGAACAATAATTAATCTTTGAAAACTATATTTACTCTTTGAAAATGGTTTTAGTGGTTGCATTGTTGCTTGAAGGTTGATATTGATAAAAGGGTGGAGTATATTTGGATGGAAAGTTATCGGCGCATATAAAATTCTACGTGTGTGTGTGTGTTTTAATATTTCGCTCTGCAGCGAAAACTACAGAACGAAAATGAATGGTCCGTGTGTAGTTGTAGTCCGAAGTCTCCCGTTGCACACCATAACAGTTCCATGCCGATAGCTTTAAGGGGGTGGAAGATATAGTAGTTGAAAGTCGTCACATTATTAAAAAAAGAAAAAAAAATTCGGACTGAAGGCCAGCGATGACGTTTGCTACTTTATAGCAAGGAGGGTACATACAGCGAAACGTGCTGCCACAGACCATATCTTTGGTCTATGTGTGGTACAAGTATTCAGCTCTTTCTCTGTAAGGATAAGCATACGAATAAGGAAATATGAGAATAAATAAATAAAGCAGTAAAAAAGACATTTGTTTTAATATATGTCTTTAAAAAATCGACGTTTCGCGCATTAACTATCATAATCAACCAACACGCGAGCGGAGCCGCGGGTTTAAGCTAGTTAACATTCATTATTTAAATGCTTGTCATATTAATAAAAACCACACGAACGAAACTGACAGCACGAGTACAGAAATATATCACATTATTTACACTGTTTTACGCGCTGAACAAAATCTGTAGGTTAATGAATGTTGATCCTTGGAATGAAGTTTCTTTAATAAGTTTTTGAATTCATTATGTAAAACTAAATTTAATTTATTTCATAATATGTTGATTCGTGAAGTATTTATCAAAATATTGATAGAATTAATAATAATCCTAAGAACGTTCTAGTTGTGTGAATTTTCCTTTATCCATGCCAGGAAAAGACCCATAACATGATGTGATTCTGAAAATCGATATTTACCAGACCGCAGTGGTTCTAAATGTATCGCAAGGTTACTTGGAAAAGGTGAATTGACGCTACCAACGCAATGCTAGATCAAGGGTTTTCAAAATGTATTCGCTTAATATTGGTATGAATAACTGTTCCGTGGAAAGATATTGATAACTTGACAGTAATGAATTAAAAAAAAACATCATTATCATTTCTGTGTTATTGTTATTTAAAATTTACGTACGCACTGAGTCAAGAACTTTTTGTAACTTAATGAAATTGTTAAAGTTCAAAGGAAACACGGGGTTCCTTCAGTATACACGTATCAGGACATTTCAAGACTCCGACAACGGAAACGTTATGGGTACCTCTGAGATAGGCGGAGACATGCAAAACACTTCTGGGCACTGCTGAGGAATAACAACTTCATGATCACAAATCAATTGACTACATTAGCTACCAGTGGGTACTGAATACAATTAGTGGGCAAAGTCGAGAAATTTGTGCTTAGCCGGGATTCGAGCGCGGCTCCCCCACTTACTTTTAATCAATTTTTTACTTTATTTTTTATTCTTTTTTTCTGTGGTTGGTTTTCATTCCGTTGTTTAAAGAGTCGCTTAAAAGCTCTTGATGATTTCACATATGTATTTTATATTTCGACTAACAAGGGGAGGCCACGACGTTTGGAACGTGGATTTACTGCAAACTTCGTACACTCGAGTACTCCACGAGGACAACAAAATGTGTGGGCAGTAGCGCGAACTTCTCAAGCGTTATTGACAAAACGCAAGATAATTTCGGTCCATTGTCAAATATGTACCGTATGTACCTGTGCGTGGCCGTTTTGACATAAAGCGGCGGCAGCCGAGTGGTTAGCGTCCGTTAGCGGTCGTTAGTCGCTGGATCGAGTCCCATTACCAATGACGAAGGACTTGGAACATCTACATGGGATACTCTGCAAATCACATTTAAGTGCCTGGCAGATGGTTCATCGAACCACAATTATACTATTTATCTCCCATTTCATTCTCGAGTAGCGCGCTGGAAGAAACAACACCTCATCTCTCTGTTCGACCTCTGATTACTCGTTTATTATTCTGATCATCATTTCTACCTATGTAAGTGGGAGTCAACAATATATTTTCGCATTCGGAGGAGAATGTTGGCGATTGGAGTTTCGCAAGTAGCCCACACCGCAGCGATAAGCGCCGTTGTTGTAATGATTCCCATCTCAGATCCTGTATCATTTCCGTAATGCTGTCACCCCTGTATCGTGTCAATACGAAACGAGCTGCCCTTCTTTGGACTCTTTCGATGTCCTCCGTCAAACCCACCTGATAAGGATCCCACACTGGGCTGCAACACTCCAAAAATGGACGGACAAGCGTAGTGTATGCAGTTCCTTTTGTAGTTCTGTTGCATGTTTTAAGGGTTCTGCCAATAAAACGCAGTCTCTGGTTCGCCTTTCCTACGATATTATCTACGTGTTCTTTCCAATTTAAGTCTGAAGTAATAGTAATTCCTAGGTATTTTGTGGAGTTTTTCGGCCTTCAAATTTGATTGATTTACGTTGTAAACAAAGTTTAACGGATTTCTTTTCGTTCTCATGTGGACAACTTCACACTTCTCATTATTTAGAGTCAATTACCAATTTTTACACCATAGTGATATCTTATTCAGATCGTTCTGCAGTTGGTTTTGATCTTCAGATGATTTTACTAGACGGTAAATGACGGCGTCATCTGCAAACAACCTAAGAGAGCTACTTAGATTTTCCCCTAAATCGTTTATGTAAATAAGAAATAGCAGAGGACCAATAACACTACCCTGTGGAATGCCCGATATCACCTCTGTTTTAGTCGATGCCTTACCATCGATTAATACGAACTGTGTCCTCTCTGACAAGAAATCCCCTGTCCAATCGCAAATTTGGGCCGATATACCATAACCACGCAATTTGATTAAAAGCCGTTTGTGAGGTACGGTGTCAAAAGCTTTCTGGAAATCAAGAAATACGGAATCGATTTGCGAACCTTTGTCGATAGCACCCATCACTTCGTGTGAATAAAGAGCTAGTTGTGTTTCGCATGAACGATATTTTCTAAATCCGTGTTGACCTTGGGTCAATAGTTCGTTCTGTTCGAGATAATTCATAATATTTGAATACAATATATGTTCCAAAACCCTGCTGCAAATTGACGTCAATGAAATAGGCCTGTAGTTTAGTAGGTTACTCCTACTGCCTTTATTGAATATAGGTGTGACCTGGGCAACTTTCCAATCATTTGGTACAGATCCTTCTATGAGAGAGCGGTTGCATATGGCTGTTAAGTAAGGAGCTATCGCTTCAGCATAATCAGATAGAAATCTAATGGGTATTCAGTCCGGACCAGAAGACTTGTTCTTGTTAAGTGATTTTAGTTGCTGCACTACTCCGATGATATCTACTTCTACGTAGGTTAAAGTCATACCTCCGAATTTCACGCCAGTTTGTCAACCGTGCGGTGTTTATTTCTACAGGCAAGTTAAACATTTCATTAAGCGGCTTCAAAAGTGTTTTCATTTAATCGAAAGAGGAAGAGAAAAATTGCTTCTCGTGAAAACGCTACTAAAATACACTCGATACTGCATGACCAATTATCAGTGCCGATATTTACGGAAATGCTGCTTTATCCATAGTCTGCTTCCAAATTATCGGATGAAAAAACCTCAAAAGGCCTTACGTATGCGGAAACATAGCAGTTATTCAATGCAGCTGGTGCCGTTTAACTTTATGTTTTCAATGTTTTTACGAAAAATACCATTCTTCAATTTGTAATGTCGAAAGCGACGATTAGTTCTACATCTTTCGAAAATCGTCTTTGGCTGCCAAAACATGCAGGTAACAAATAGTTTCGGGCTCCTTCCAGGAATAAGGGATTTCTCGAATCACGGACAAGCACACATTTCCATGTCAGTACCACTTTAGCTGCCAGAGGATATTGAATTAAATGAGTGGCGAAAAAATTGTGTTCATCTGGGATTCGATCGCGTCTCTGCCACTTACTTTTTATTGTTTTTTATTATCTTTTTTTAGTTTTTAATTGTGGCTGGTTTTCATTCCGTTGTTTAAGCTCTTGATGATTTAACATATTTATATTATATTTCGACTAAGTGCTATGTTGCACACATTATTTAACCTCCATTCTTTAAAGTAACTGTTCATTTTGTATAGTTTTATATGACCAAATGATGGTGGCATAACCCACTAAAACCGGTCGTCATAAAATAAATAATTATATTCCGATCTTGGGTTTCTAATTTTAAAAATAATAATAATATTATTATTCATATGTCTTTATTATTATTATTACTATTAACATTAATACCATTATTTTATAGTACTAGGAGCACTTTCTTATTGCCACCGGCGTATGCAGGAAAGTTCAGACGTGTCCATTGAGTGGATGTAACTTCCCTTGTCACATTTGTTCAGTTCAGGTGTTTTTTTTTATCGCTTCATGGCTTGGACGTTCCAGCAGTGAGGCGGGTCACCATTAAGAAGTTGGAAAAAATATTGCTCATACCGCGGATTACAGATTAGGGCGCAGTGTCATTCATGGAGAAAGTTCGAGGATCCTGCCACTGTCTTCTCGCTATGGATCCATTTCACCGACTGAGTTTTGGTGCTAGTGTAGAAAGTCGCGCACGGGAACAGAGAGTGTTGACGTCGATCTGAGCCGGGGTTTGGCTTGTAAGGAAAGCCAAAATACTCCGCTCTAGGTCCAGACTCATTTGCTTGATCACAGTGGAACCATTGCCGTCTACTCCACAGTGAATGCGGAGGGTGAATCGACGAGATGAATCCGATGCAGTCGTCTTAACACATTCCCAATATTCACAGTGCACTCGTGTATACTTGGTACGGGAAAATCCCCACCCTATCGCTACCTCGGAGATGCTGTGTCCCGTCTCTCCCAGCGATGATTATAGCATAACGTTCAAAGTCACTTAAATGGTGATAACCTGGCTTTGTAGAAGCAGAAACCGATGCGACATCTCTTGTTTTATACAGGAGTTTCCGACCTCAGCGAGTCCTCTGATTGTATACTAATCTCTGTATAGGCATGCCTATATCTGTGTAACTACAATATAGTAGTAACATTTCTTACAAAGGAACCTCCCCATCGCACCCCCCCCCCCCTCAGATATATAAGTTAGCGCTGTGGATAGCCCTTGAAAAACTGAACAAAGTTCATTCGAGAGAACTGGAAGAAACTGTGTGGAAATATGAAAAGAATGAGCAAAATACGAGATAAAAACTGAGCAGTCCTTGCGAAAGATAAGCAACGTCAAGCAAATTTGCAGCATAGTAGCGTCGTGGTCCCATGGCTAGCGTGATGAGCTATAGAGTGAGAGGTCCTTGGTCCTTGGTTCGACGTCAGTCGACTGTGAAACTGCTGCATTCATTTATTGCAGTTTATGTGAAAAACTCTTACGTTTTCTTCACTTTTTTTGGGACATATTATCACATCCACGAGTAACCTAAATCGGGCAAGATAGAATCTCATTACCCATTCACAAAGTGTACAAGTTAGGTGGGTCCACAAGAGATTCCTGTGACGCACACACCGTCACCAGTGTCGTATAGAATACATAAAACATGTTTTCCTGTGGAGTAATCGATTGACCTGACACCTTGCGATCAAATATTTTAGGTACCCATTAGAGGGGCACTTCCTTTCCTCTGCTAATCGCACGGTTTTGCGGTGCGGTCGCTAAACACAGACACTAAACTGATTACAGGGAACAGTGACGTCAGCGGACGGACAGATCTTAATTTTGAGAAAAAAATATAAAAAAAAAATCGTTTGATTCAAGGCTAGGCTTGAACGAATGACCTCTTGCTTCACAGCTCCTCACTTTACCCACAGAGCCACAGCACTACAGCTCTCACAATCTGCTCGACGTTGCCTATCTTTCGCATGGATCGTTCAGTTTTTATATTTTTTGCTTATTTTTCCATAGTTCCTGTTTTCTCGATTAATCTGTATTCAGTTATTCACGGAAAATGCACTGCGCCAACTAATAACTAAATCTGAGGGGGATTCGATGGGGAGGTCCCCTTGTTAGAAAGTTATGTGTAACAGAACGAGCCGGAAATACAAAGAAGCCTGCGAATAACTTTTTCAGTGCTATTCAGCACAATGGACGCGCAGCTGGTAGGACGATGGTTCAAGTCCACATTCAGTCATCCTTATGTAGGTTCTCATTGAGTATCTTTCATCGTTTCAGCCACGAGCCAGTACGATTGTTCTGAAAAGACACGTCTGGTTCTCTTTCTCCTCTTTAAAACAATAGGGGCTTCCATACCTAAGAATGTCGATGTTAAGAGGATGTTAAAACCTGCCTTCTTCTTTTAACAAATGGATTAGTTAATCTGGAATCATTACGATAATTATAGCCACTTATTAAAATATTAATTCTCCGTAATCAAGTAGGAATGTGAAATCGTCATACAATGCAAGACCGATTTGATGTACTCCGAGTCATGTAAATTTGGCCTAAGCGGGAGAACAGGGACACAGTATGATTATGTTCGCAGTTTCTTCTTTCTGGGACTGTTCTAGGAGTGGCGATACAGGTGATTAATCTGACCATACCTTCATCGCTTTGTTGAGCCGCATTATGAGCTAAGGAACATTGAACGGAATATGATTCTCGGTTCGGTGTTTAAACATTATTTACTCGCTACTCGATCACTGCAAACAACTTATTAACATCGTTACCTTGTATGGAGACGTAGATAAATTATTTATAGGAGTGACGTTTTCAGATTTAACTGAAAGTTAGATGTGCAGATAATCGTTTGCTCTATGACTCTATCTACACGGGAATAGCCGAGCGCTTCTAGGCGTCTTGTCAGAGACTGCGAGGCTGTTCCCGACGGAGTTTCGAGTCCTCTCGCGGACATGTTGTGTACTACGGGATCACTATGCAGATTTAGGTCAGACAGGTAGAACGTTCCCTATACGTTTCAAACATTATGCTTCAGTTCACAACTACAAATCAGCATTCGGATAACATATTTTAATATCAAAGCGCGCTGTTCGAACAATTGATACGTATTTATAAGTGTTGTAGAGGGAACATAAAGGATGCCTCCTAATAACGCTGGGAGAAATTAAAATTTTTACGCGCCGGTTACAAGACCCTTGTAACACATTAAATCAGCAGAATGATTTTATGAAGCGAGAATTTTTAGAAGCTAGTAGCTGGACGCCGTGCAGACTGCTTCCGTATATACGGGAAAAACTGAGCGCCACACAACACCGACAAACAGAAGCAGGATTAATTAATACTGTCAATACGTATTTTAATTTCTAACAGTTAGTAACTAATATTTTACACAGTTATTTACATAACTGTAATTTGTTGGTTCAGAATACTGTAATATATTTTTATTTGTTAATTTCTATTTATTTATTCGTCCTGGACCAACCAATTATAATTATCTACGACGTAACCAATGTACGACATCTGTAACAGTGTGAGCCCAAGATTTAACAATTCCTTTACGTTTAGGCTTTTATAATATGACTGTTTTAAAACAGAAGGCAATTTTTAATTACCTATATCATTCGACTTGTATCTACGACATTTGTAACAGCGTGAGCCCAAGATGTAACAATTCATTTTCGTTTACATTTTTATAATATGACTTTCATAATTTTGTACTTAATTGTTTTACACCTTCACTGTTATAACACACGAGGCAATTTTTAATTAACTATATTGTCGCTTTGAAATGGAAGCAGGGTTGACTTCGTAGGCAACTAAACACAGCACTTATAATGAAAGCACGTTTATTACGACCTCAACATACACAGCACTGACTGCCTCTCAGGCAGAGTGCTCTGCTATTTTTACACAGACAGAATTTACCAGAAATGAGGAGAACAGTTAACATAAGAAACAAGTAGAATTTACAAGTGAACAAACGAAAGTTGTAGAACCTTCTGGAATTGTTAATTACAAAGAAATAATTTTAAATTTTTGCCGGTGGGCGAATTGAACCGGCGACCTTCAGCACCGCAGTCCGTGACGCTATCAAATGTTTCAAATGTTTGTTAAGCTTATGGGACTTAACCACGGGGTCATCAGTCCTTAAACTTACAAACTACTTATGAGCTACTTACGAACTAGGACGGCTCAAATATCCATGCCCGAGGGGGGATTCGAACCCCCGACCGTAGTGGCCGTGCAGACCGTGACTGAAGCGCCGCAGTCCCCTCGGCCACCGCGGCCGGCCGTGACGCTATCCCCTGCGCCACGCCGGAAGTCGATGTTCATGGTCTCTCGCGGCAATATCATTCTACTTGTATAACAGTAGTTCTGGTATGAACAAATACCAACTGGCTCTAACGTCTAACAAAAATAAAAAATAGTTTTATGTAACTCATATTTTTGTCCAGTTAAGACTATGTTTCCTTAAATGATATCCTCCCCCCCCCCACCCCCACCCTCAACACCTTGCTTCCTCCAACCACTCATACAGATTTCTCCCCCATCACTGTGCGCTCCCTTCTTTTACCTCCATAACTGTCCCATCCCCACTCATAACGCTTACCTCTACCTGAAACCAGTATAAGAAAATCTCAGTGCACTCATAAGTGCACTGTGTCACAACACAGACGAGACGGTTTGCTGACGAACTACAAGGTATATCTCTTCAGTAACATACAATCCTGGTAATTTCTATTCATTTTACAATCAAATTATAGTAAGAATTTCAGTTAGTACGTATTTAGGTTCTTATATGTTTAGATTGTGAAGATGATCCTGTAGGATTGAAAGATATCACTGTAAAAGACCATTCCCAACTGATGGCTGATAAGATAATAAATTGTTTTAAATATTAGCAGCTGATGACTTTCATTAATCGATTATGTTGACTGTGGTCAAAATCCCTTGATTGTTTCGATTTTCATATTTCGGGCTCTTGACATACGTAATGAGGGCCACTGACGTTAACCTATGAGAAATTGTGTGTTTTGTAAAAAAAAAAAAAGAAAAAAACATACTGCGAGAAACTTGTTGCTTTGCGACAGGTCATTCAACTCCTTGTGAGTGAGAAGAAGCTGTGCCTGTAGCCATGCCCCCACCCCATCCCCTCCCCTCTATCCCTCTCACTCTTGGTGCCCGTTGTATGAGACACGCAGACCATAAAGAAAGAATGTAGGTCTGAATATTTTAAAAGTTTCCGGAGAAAGATGGACGTTCATATCCTGCGCTTCGTCCTCTTCCTTTTCTCAGAATTTCAGCGACTTGCGCGGAAATGGAGTCATTCCTCACTGGAGGATGCTTTGCGACACTGCAGCGTCTGAATGTACGGGCGAGGGAAGGCCTCACAGCTCTCGTCTTTATGTAAGCATGTAGTACATACATGGAAAGGAATTCCGCTGCCAGCTATTAAAGAATATTTATTTTCAGGCACATAAGCCGTTATTACAAATCACCTCTTCAAGTGCATATATGTTAAAACATTGAGGCCTCTAAAATGAGATAGAGAGGCAGTCAGTCAACGAATCATACTTACTCCCAAAGAACAAGTTGTCAAAAATAGTATTTACAGTTTTTTTACGATCTGTTCTTAGGGCGTTCCTTGGTCACGACTTTTGCAAAACCTAGCTCTTTTTGTAATTACAGTACGTCGACGATACCTTCGTCTTATAACGCCATGGTCAGAATAAGATAGGCGATTTATTGGAGCACATCAGCGGCAACTACGATTACATCACTTTGACAATGGAAGTAGAGATGGACCCTTCGATCCAGTTATAGGACGTCCTTACCCGCCGTAAACCTACCCACATGGATCAATCAATCACGCTACGTTGGGATAGGGGAAGGAACTGTTTGCAGAATACAGAAGGTGTTGGCGTTAAAAAAGGTAAGTGCCAGGTGGGTTCCTAGGATGTTGACAGTGGATCACAAAGAAACACGAAAAATGGTATGCGGTGAACTTTTGGAACAGTACGGCAATGGTGGAGATGAATTTCTTGGAAGAAATGTGACAGGTGATGAAACATAGCTCCATCATTTTTCACCAGAGACGAAGAGACAATGAATGGAGTTGCATTCACCCAAGGGAAAACAAATCAAAACGACACCTTCTGTTGGAAAGTTATGGCTACAGTGTTTTTCGATTCCGAAGGACTCTTGCTTGTGGACATCATGCCACATAGAACCACCATAAATTCTGATGCATATATGACGACATTGAAGAAACTTAAACCTCGACTGAGTCGTGTTCGACTACATCGGCAAAAGCAGGATGTTTTGCTGTTGCATGACAATTCACGGGGGACATGTCAGTCAAAAAACCATGAAAACGATCACAGAACTGGGATGGAGACCACTGAAACACCCGCCTTACACTAATGACCTGGCTCCCTGTGACTATCATCTCTTTGGGAAACTGAAAGACTCTCTTCGTAGAAAACGGTTTGAAGAAGATGACTCCCTTGTGCACGCTGCCAAACAGTGGCACCAACGTGTTGGTCCAGAATTTTACCGTGCGGGTATACAGGCGCTGGTTCCAAGATGGAGTAAGGCAGTTGAGACGGATGGGGATTGTGTGGAGAAATGAAAATATTGTTCCTAAAGGATGTATCTACACACTGAACACTTTCAAACAAGTAGAATAAAAAATGTATTTTAACCCTAGAACGGTCGGGCTGGGTCTGTGAGAGCCACTAGATTTTGTTTCACTGATTTTATGTTCTTATAATTGGTTTTGACTCGAGCGGTACGCTAGCTTCCTGAAACACCCGAGAGAAAGCGTTGTCAGCTTGAATGAGGTTTTTCATTGTTTAGTCATTGTTTGGCAGTCTTTCAGAAAGCGCGCGGGTCTGTCAGACCCAGCCCGGCTGTCTACGTATCTAATTACTTATATTTTGTTGTACCGTTAGCTTACCAGTTACTTTGCGGACTATTTGTGATCTCCTAACACCAAGCTATCAGTAAATAGTTTATAGTATAAAATGGAACGAGAAAGTATCTCGTACAGTAAAATTTACAAAATTTTATGTTGAACTAATGGCATATTTTGGCCTTCTTTACTTAGCCGGAACATTGCATGGCGGTAAAATGAATATTGAGGACTTCTGGAATACAGATGGAACAGGAATAGAAATCTTTCGAGCAAGTATGTCATTGAAAAGGTGATTTTGGACTCGATGTATCAGGTTTGACAACATCCATACAAGGAAAGAAAGAAAAGCACAAGATAATCTTGCTGCCATAAGAACCATTCTTGATATGTTTGTCTGCAATTCATATTATGCTCCATGAGAAAACGTTACTTTGGACGAAATGTTCGTCCTCTACAGCGGCAGGTGCAGGTTCAGGATGTATTTCCCAAATAACCCTGCGAAGTATGGGATCAAGGTTTTCATCCTGGCTTGTTCTAAAACGTACTATGTAGAACATTTGGAAAACTATACAGATGCACAGCCGGAGGACCGTACAAAGTCAGTAACAAGGCAGACGACGTTGTTTTGCGTCTTGTAGACCCAATAAAAGGGTCTGCAAGAAATCTGACAATTGACAACTGGTTTACTTCTTACCCAATCGTCAAGAGGCTGTTACATCAGAAGAATATAACTGTTCTTGGTACGTTAAAAAAATAAGCCTGAAATTCCGTTTGAGTTTTTACCCAAAAAGTCTAAAGAAGTGTACTCAAGTATGTTTGGATTTCAGGAATACATCACATTGCTTTCATAGGTAATAAAATGGAAGAAATCAGTATTGCTGTTGTCATCAATGCGTAAGGATGATGAAATTGACAGTGATAGCGGCGGTTAGAAAGCCAAGTATAATAACGTACTACAACAAAACCAAGGGCGGCGTAGACGTTGTTAATGCTATGTGTGGTGAATACACAGTTGCCAGAAGAACAAGACGCTGGCCTCTGTCTATTTTTTTCAGATGTTGAACATTGCAGCTCTGAATGGCTACATTGTGTTCAAAGCCAACGGAAATGTTTCAATTAGAAGAGAGTACTTGAGAACGCTAGGGAAGTCTCTCGTAACACAATATTTGTAAATGCACGCAACCCAGGCAAACCTTCCGCGCCAAATTCGCAGACTTGCTTCAAACTTCTCCAGCACCCAAGAAAAAGGCATAGTTGAAGATCCACAAACAGGGAGAAGGGGAAGAGGCTAGGAATGCAAAAACAGCAAAACAAAATACTTTTGCAAAGTTTGCAAGGTGTATTTATGCTTGGCGCATGTAGAAATAGTTTGCGGTGAATGTTTTGAAAAGCGACGATTTTAGAGAGTATTCATATGTTCACAATTTCCGTTTATGTAGTGATTAATCAACATTTATGCTTCTTAGTTATTGTACTTTTTCTCTTCTATATTCACATTTCAGTGAAATTTTTTTGTATATTCTGTTTTTTAACATTTGGTACTACAAGATGGTATGTTTTTCAGATTTATTTTATTATAATTATTTACATTTCAGACAGGTAAAATAATGTCACTGTATCATTTAGTACTAACTAAATAAATTAAAAAAATAGTCATTTTATGAAAATATATACTTCATCACTTGTTAAAAGTGTTTTATATATTGGGTCTCTCAGACCCAGCCCGACCGTTCCTGAAACCTTCTTTGCCCGACCGTTCTATGGTTAAAAATGGTGTGCACCCTCGTAGGAGCCGATTTTGATTAATCCTTCAATTAAAATGTTTCTTATAGTTTAATGATGAAAGCAATACCAATTAATAATATCTCTTTTGCTGAATCTTGATTGAACAGAATGAGTGCTTAATCACCTTGATATGATGTATACTTTTCCAGATATTAATTATTTAATGATTGTATCATGTCCCATTTATCTCCTATCATATCGAAAAACCAGGTAAAATCTGTATGTATTTCAGTTATCTTTCATTTGCCACCACGGTCTCAGCTGCATCCCTCATGGTCGTCGCTGCACGCCAGGATATAAGAACAACACCTATCTTTGCTCAATTGCCACAGACTTGTCGTGTCACTTTTTATTGTAGAAGGTGCAGCGGTCGCGCTGACAAAACAATACCAAATATGGCGCGAGACGGAGCACCAGTGACCTTACGGACGACGACGTGACTATATGAAGTGCGGCAGCGGCAACAACACGATATTCAATCTCTTGATAATGGTAGATACAAACTCTTGAGACAGCTTTAAATTTGAGAATACTTTCTTAGTTCAATTTTTTTTCATATCTATAAACATAGGGCTAATTACCATACTCGTTCTCCTCACTTTCATACAAATTTAAGAAAACGTCACATTATTCCTCAAAATAAAGACAGAACCCATTGAAGAAATAACTAGTGTTGTGCTTTTTAGAACTGCAAAATTTATATCTGCGTCATTTATGAGGACAATTAAGAAAGTAAGATTTGATTTATTTTCATTAAACACATTGCCGTGGGAATTTTTATGAGACACCACTGAACATTGCGCGCATTCAGCTATTTTCAAAGTATTTCTATACACATTCAAACATTTGTCACATCTCTTCACAAGCTTCGAAATCCTTTCTGCTTAAAATGCTGTCGCGTGTGAGTGTAGTTACTACTGAGCTCTCATCCATTTCAAACTACAGTGATACGAACCATTTCTTCGAGTTTGGAATAAGGTGAAATTGACCAGGACCTAAGTCAGGAGTATATAATGAATACGGAGAAATCAGAGAATTGTTGCCTTGCGGCAAAACGATGTCATTACTCAAGCTACCAAGACGTGTGTTTTTGTCGAAAAATATCGGGTCACTGGGACATCTGAATAACCACATATCTGGCAACTGCATGAAACGACCACACAACATCAGTTCGTCTAAAAATATGCTCTCTGTTAAATGTATTCACTTAGTGTATAAGCTGTCTGACACAGCTGCATTGGAAATGCTTCGTACTGTACGTAAACATCTTGTTTCAAAGCGTACTGTGTGACTTCAAAATTATTGGACCACACATTTTCATGCATTAGTTTTTATTTTTTATTTTTTTAATACTTTTTAGGAACTGTATTTGCAGCAGTATTGTGACTTACAAGGTTCTTTTCTTGTCATCGAATGTTGTTTCGATCAGGAATTTATATATCGAACCCTCGTCCCATCTCCAGTGACATTTTGGACGAGAATCGTCATATATTTACGAATTAGAAATGTTCAATGACTCGACCGCTGCAGTGCATTAAAATAAATTCAGTGGAGGAGTTGAAAATTTTTTGGTGGACACCGCCTTGACCTATTAGGCAATTGAGAATCGCTTCTCGTCCTGCCCAAATTCTCAACTTATAGCACACTATACATAGTACCCCCTGCCAATCATTCCACTTGTTAGCAACCTATTCTGCATTCCCACAAGGGATCTAGGGTATTTATTCACTTGGAATGAAGTTTTGAATTGCCTGTTGATATGGTGTCTGTTTCTTCGGACAACCGTGTCAGTTGTTGCCTCAACCTTAGTAACGCTGAAGAATAGTCAATGCCGCTCTTATCTTTCCGTTCTTTTGGGCTTGAGAAAGACGTTTCAGGATCCAAAGACGACAACTATTAGCTTATTGTCACCACTTTGTAAAGGGTAATTACACCACTTTCTGAAAAGCGCTTTGAAAATGTATCAATAGTGAAGTGCCGATTCTGTCTGACAGAGGAACTTTTGCAATATCATTCACAACAGACATCATGGACGTCAGTTCGCCTTACTCGAAATACATAACACCAACATCGAACAACAGTATCAGCTAGAGACTCTAAATTTGCATTTGTTTTAAACAGCGGTATCGATGAGCGAAATAGCTGAATTCAACCTCACAGTTACACTATAAGGAGCATAGTGAATCATGCTGCACAGTAGTACAAAGGTGCCGGATGCTATCGCAAGTCATTCGGTGTTCAAATGTTTGTAAATCTATCGGACCAAACTGCGTGGTCATCAGTCCGAAGCTTACAAACTACTTAAACTAAGGTAAACTAACCTAAGGAGAACACACACACACACACACACACACACACACACACACATACACACACACACCCATGCCCCAGGGAGTACTCGAACCTCCACGGCGAGCAACCGCGCGCTCCGCTGCTAGACGCTTTAGACCGCGCGGCTACTCCACCGCAGCGTGACGTAAGAGGCGGTAACTCGCTTTCGCAATCGCTATCGAGTACAATGTACCCCTGACTCGCCTATCTTCACAACTAATTTATCGAGTTGTCCAGTTTAGCAGTTGCTCGAAGCGGGAGGCTGTTAGTTATGCTCCAAGCAACTCCGCCGCTGAGGGCACATTAACCACTAATGAGTAAATGGCGGTGCCGCGGTGACAAATGAAGCGCGGAACAGAGACAAAACGCGCTAACAGCTTGAGTGATGTGGTGTGGCGCTGTATTCACCTCGTGTCTGCTTATTCGTGCGTCCCAGTACTGGAGGAGGAGAACGTGCCTTCCTCCCACACCACTCACACAATAGCCTGCCACACGAGCCAAGTGTAAGAGCGCGAGGAGGTGGAAGGAACGGGAGGGGTGGGGGGTGAGTGTGGTCTGTGGTCTGCCCTGGCTGGGGTGTGCCACCGCACCGTCCCATCCGCTGCAAAGCAAACTGCTGGTGCCTACCTGGCCTTCGTTGGATCAAGTCTCTGCCCGGAGAGATCTATCAGGGACAGAAATAAAATATACCGTTCTACATAAGGCTCCTATAAACCCGAGCTGAACTGTCAGTCATTGTTTCCCCAAGCTGTAGGAGTTACCCCGTTCCGGACGAAGATCACGCATTACCACGCGTTTTATTCAACTCGCTCACACTCGCAAACTACTCACTGTATCGACTTGAAACTTTCATAAATGTGTTCATTAAAAACTACACTACATTTTCATTTTAGTTTTATTGATGTCGATAATGTATAAACAGCGTATACTGATAGTTTACGACTATGCACTTTCTGACGACGTTACGGAATTTTCGACATGCGAGGAACATTTTTATTTTTTTATTTTTTTTTTTTATTTTTTTTTCTTTTTTTTTTTTTTTTTTTTTTTTCTTTTTTCTGTTGATGTTAGGTGAAAACATTAAGTGAATGAAATGTTCAAAATACATCAAATTTTCATGCTCTCCAAACAGAATGTGAGAAACGTATAACTTGAGATGATTTCAGTTAAATATGACGCACTGGGATCCGCCCGCCCGAGTTACACGTCTTCCGTATTAGAGCTCCTAATACTTAGGCACATGTTGTTACTGCATAACATCCATATTTGAAGATATTGGTACTGACTTCTTTTAACCCATTAAATTTAATAATTGCACACTACAAAAGTGCTGTTTCTCTATGTAATATGCAATTTCAATTTTTCAGTTATATGAAAAGGATATTCTAAATATCTCAATACAGAGTGCTTTACTATCTGGGAAATGAGAACAATTCAGTTTCTTAGCTAGTGAAGAGATCCTTGCTCTCTGTCATTTTCAAGTATTCTCACACAAAATCCTCATTAGATCTAGTAACTTCCATTCTGTTACTGCTAGGCTTTAAACTGATGTAACTCCTATTAGCTTTTGGAAACTGAGTAGTAGCTCTGAAACATAATGGAAAAGAAGCAAAGAAATAAACATTTGTGAGTGACGAAGAAATATCTGCAAATCGAATAATAAATCACTAACTTTACTCTATTTCATTCTAAAAATGCATTTCCTTGAATAACGCGACAATTAATAAAGTTTTGCGTAGTAACCATGTGGCAAAATACCCCCCTCTTTGCATGTTATCATTTGTCAAAATATCATTTTGATACCTCTAACTGTGTGTGAGATACGCAATCATTCATTCTGAACTTACCGCCATGGGAAATGAGTGCGCTAAATAAAATAAAGTTTAGCTGTATGAGTGGAAGGTGAAGATCCCCTCCTAAGTCAAAATTCAATCCATTACGAAAGTTTCATCCGCAGTAACATATGGTGCAACAAGCACCAAGCCGGCCGCGGTGGCCGAGGTGACTGAGGCGCTCCAGTCACGGCCAGCACGGCCACTACGGTCGGAGGTTCGAATCCCCCCTCGGGCATGGATATTTGTGCCGTCCTAGTTCGTTAGTAGTTCATATGTAGTTTGTAAGTTTAGGGACTGATGACCCCGTAGTTAAGTCCCATAAGCTTAACAAACATTTGAACATTTGAACAAGCACCAAACCGAATATCATAACAGCCTTTATTTTTTACTGCAAACTTTTCCTAATGTAGCGCATTCTCTTATTTCAAAGCCAATATCTTTTTAACTATGACTATTAACGGAATGACGAGCATTTAGTCACAATGCTGACACATTCAGATTTAATTAGCGGAACAATTAGTTATCCCAATTAGATTCTGCGAAATCGTTTGTGAAAGATGGCAAGGCATGCGCCTCTACGCCGTTAGTGCAGCGCGATTCCAACCATGTTGGGGAAAACATGGCGGACGATTCAGCCTGGGTATATAGGAGCTCTAGTTCTACATGTGGGTAAGAGCAGGAAGCCAAGCTAAGTTTTAGCGTCGCCTTCTTTCTTTTTTAATGACCTAATGTAAACTGACGACATTATCTTGACAAGTACACGAAAGAGAAAGCATTGTATGTAATATCCCGACGACAACGTGATCATCAGAGCTCACGCTTGGATTTCTCGGAATGGTTGGAGAAGGAATTCTGTCGTGCTCTTTAAAAGAAACCATCCAGGAATTTGCCTGCAGTGATTTAGGGAACGTAAATATGGATGGTCGTAGGTGCATTTGAACCACCGTCCTCCAGAATGAGAGCAAAAAAGAGACTTTAAGTAGCTAACAAAACTGCTGTCATTATTGTCATGGGTGTGGTGGCAATATTTATCTTCGACTTTCTTTATTTATATCTTCATTGTAGTTCATTTACTTGATTACAGTAGTCAGTTGCATATAGAAATACATTTATGAGATTTACTTATGGTCTATTCCTTTTTAAATACTTGACCGGTAGTTCAAAAATGTTCAAATGTTTGTATAGCTTATGGGACTTAACTACGGGGTCATCAGTCCCTAAACTTACAAACTACTTATGAACTAGCTAACACTAAGGACGGCACAAATAACCATGCCCGAGGGTGGATTCGAACCCCCGACCGTAGTGGCCGTGCAGACCTTGAATGGAGCGCCTCAGTCCCCTCAGCCACCGTGGCCGGCACATCGGTTGTTGCCTGATTATATTTAAATGTTCAAAATGCTATAAAAATAACATAAATGGTCAGAATGACCTCAAATTGCGACGGAATTGTGCTGTGCGTTACACAGGGGATCAATTTCGATTTTCAGAGACTGCATTTGTACTAGTGATGGGCAGTTCGGATCATTTCATTGTTTCGAAACATACGGATCATTTGAGTGTAGTGAGTCGACTCACTGTTTCGGCACACGAAACATCTGGCGTGCCGCAGAGTCGTGTGGGGCGCCAACTTCCCTGATTCACGTGAACCGCGGCAGCTGCAGGGCGCCGCAGTGAGTCGACTCACTGCTTCGACACTCAAAACACGAGACGTGCCGCAGCCCTGCGTCCTGCTATCTCCGCTGATTCTCGTGAGCCGAGAAAGGTGCAGTAGGGCGGTACAGCAAATACGAAACATCTATGGTATATCATCATGGTTTTAAAACGTTATTCACTAGACTTAATTGAACGGCACAGGATTTGTTTGCTACTACGATTTTACAATCGTGTTAAAGCGTAAGCGTTTCCTAAGTTACTCGTATTTTCATACAAACAAATATTGTAACAAAGGAAGAACAAAATAGTAATGTTCAAATTCCACAAAGTGATGAAACTTTTCCATCCATCAAAATTCCATATTTAAGACTAAATAAAACAAGAAAGATCATGGTTCAAATGTCTACGTGCATCCAGAACTGAATAACATTTCTAACCAATCAATATAAACAAAATATTAAGATTAGTTTCTAAGACATATTAAATGCAAACAGATATTACTACAAGTATTAATAGAAGGAAACACATTTCACAAATTACATGACGAAACCACAGAACTGAACTAAGATTTTTCAATGTCCACATACGTATTCTAATAATCAGAATCATCTTCAGTCAGTCAAATAAAAGAGAATCAGTTACAGTGTCTTTAAATTGAAATAAATAAAAAAAAAGTTGTTTTTGACATCTTACTGATAATGCGGTTTCGTCTCACTAAAATTATTGTCCCCTGCTTCGAAAAGACGTTCACATGGCACAGATGTAACAACAATGCATAACAACGCTTAGTTCACGCAAAACAACATCAAAATACCGAAGGACTTCACAATTTTTCTCGGTGGTATACCAGTTTTCAAACCTCAGTTGAAGGGTACCGGTAAAATAATTAAAAATCTCGCGTGGCGCGTTAGGGGAACAACGTCAAACCCGTTGCACGCCTGGGCGCTGTGTCGAACTCACCCAAGCAGGCGGGCAGCAAAGCGCATGTTAACGGTATCTAGCGTCCGATACATCAATCACAAGATTCGTTGTTTCGAAACAGTGCCGATTTAAGTTTCGACTGAGTCGAACAGTTCGTTGACTCGATTCACTGACTCGAAACATCAACTCAGTAGCCAACTCTAATTTGTACCGCTGGGGAAATCGAAATACTATCGCCGGGTCGGCCCCGCCCTCTGGCGGCATAGCGGGACGTCACGTGCGAGACGAGAGAGGAAGGTTGGTGGTTGTCGGCGAAGGACGGGACGTGAACCTGGTCCGCGCAGGAGCGGTGGTGCTCTGGGAGTTGCGACAGTTTTACGCACCGTGTCGTGGGTGTCGTGTTGAGCTTCCGCAAAACTTGAGGAGCTACGTGCACGTGACTCCGAATTTTGACCTTAAGTGCGTGAGTTACATCCTAGATTGTGGACTGCACCTTCTCGATGATATGTTTATGTCGACCGTTCCCATCGGCACGGGACGCAGCGCTTCCTTCCAGCTTGGTCATGGTCAGTTGTTGTGGTAAGTTTTGTATATCAGACCGTATGGGTAAATCACGCTTGCTTCTTGAAGTATGAAAAATTATTTATTGTGTTGTACTGCCTGGTGCTAATCAAAATGTGTTTCAGGTTCTGTATAAAGTCCTAAAATTGCAAAGTGTGAGTAAAACGTGCTGATGTACGAATTCTTTCTATTACTCGGACGAGCGTTGCAGAGTTCATGAGTTGTTACTAAGAAGTTGTGGCCTATGTTGTGTTGCTCACAAGCCCGTCCGAGGAAATTAAAAGATATTAAACCTCGCATAAATTCTAAGAAGTGAGCAGAGTCTGAAGTTGTGGGCTTACTAGTTGCACTGAGGCCCGTTTGTGCAACGTGTTTTTAAGTTAAGTAAACTTTCCATTTCTTGTCTAACCTGTCCATGGCCTGTGCAATGAACTTGGGCCAAATTGTTTCAGTGTAATATCTGATTGTTTTATCATCGCCATTCTGTTGAATAGCATATGTTCTTCACAGGCGTTCTGCTTGTATTGCAGCTTTGAGGACATTAACTTACTCTGTATTGTTTAGCGGCCACATTTAATTTGTTTGCCTGTTGCGTTAAAAAAAAAAAAAAAAAAAAAAAAAAAAAAAAAAACGTTTTTTACTATGGTGTTTATTGTAGTTGATATAAGGCAATTGTTCCTTGGGTAAAAACTTAATTGGTTTCAGAATTTATATTTACTGTATTAACTGTTTATGTCCAAGTGTTCATTCTTAGATTCTGAGTACCTGGAATCAGTGTTTATTACCTTAAAGATGTCAGTAAGGAATTTCACTATCTATACCAATTGCCTATGTTTTAAATGTTTAGTCTTATAAATTTTCCTTGGCAACTGATGTGTTTTAATTAAGGTGAAATCAATTTTGGTTCAACACTATACCTTGGGCTTAGCACCTTACCATTTATTCTCAAATTCCTGCCACCATATCAGGAATATTATCGTAGAAGGCGGAAAACTTATGGCAGAAGGAAAGTAAGTAGTCAGAAAACTGACAATACATGTCGTTGTGTCACAATATGTAAAGGAAAAAATAGGTAATTCGCACGTCTCATTGAACTTGCAGTAAACACAGCGAGTACTTCACGTTTCCTCATTTATCGTCTGAGACGTTCGCCATAACTGTCTCAGTGCAGAATCACGCTCTGCTTGTGAAACTGTTGTAGACGAATTATGGCTCTGCACAAGTCGCTCTGCCCAAGTTCCGGATACTGAATGGTTTGAAAAAAGGCGTTGGTCCGACGACTGCTGTGGGTCTGATTCGGAAATTAGAAAAGACGGGATCCATTGGGATCCATGGAAGGAGAGGAAATGATGAATTGATTCGGCATCAGTGTAAGATATGGCCACAGCAATACAGGAGAAGTCGAATGATGGTGTGAATTGGGGAATTGCCCGAATATCGGACAAACCTGTGAGCACGGTGCGTAAAATCCTACGAAACATCCTTCTTTGCTGTACATTCAAAATTACCCACGAGCACGAGATTCTTCCTGTTGACCTGCCAGCAAGAGGGACTTTTGCTTTAGAATTTCTTGCTCACATCGTAGTGGGCGATGAATGACCGTGTTTACGAAGTCTGATAGGCTATCTCAATACACAAAATTGTCGAATACAAGCAATAGAATACCCACACACAAATCAACCAGTGCATCTTCATCCTGAAAATGTCAATCCATGGTGCCAGTTTATGGCATGATCTATCACAGGGCCATATTTTTTCGAAGAGACAAGCGCTTCCGGTCGTGTCACCCATACCGTCAGTGGTAAGCACTATGAGTCTTTTTTGGCACAACCACTTCATTCCAGCGCTCCGACCGTGTGAATGTGTAGATGAGATCATTTTTATACTAGATAGCGCACCTCCCCATACAGCAAATCCAGTTAAGCAACTTCTGAGCTTTGTTTAAGAACTCCTAGCCGCCACTTCTCTACTAGAACAGTAACAGCGTCACAAAAAAATTCCTTTGCTTGGAAAAAATTGAGGTATAATATTTTATTTTTTAAAGTTGTGTATATGCTTGAGAGTAAGTAGAATCCAGGTTTTCGTCCTTCAATCCCTCGGGACATTCTGTCAGCAAAAGGCGCGAAATTTTGGCATTTTTTTACAGATTTTTGCATATTATTTGGAAACTGTGTACCCTACTAAAAGTGTTACAGAAATAAAAGGGCATTTAGTCTCAAAAAACCTACTTGAATTAACAAATCGGTGCAGTCGTTTTGCCACAATCAATTGTCAAATTCGGTCATATTTAACAACGTGGGTGAATATTTACAAATTATGGCTACTGCAATAAATCTACTGCTCGCTAATTTTTGTTGTTTACTAACAAGGGTAGCTCAACATCGCACCCCCTCAGACTTAGTTATAAGTTGGTGCAGTGGATAGGCCGGGAAAAACTGAACACAGATCAGTCAAGAAAACTGGAAGAAGATGTGTGGAACTATAATAAAAAAAGGAATATATAAAAACTGAACGGTCCATGCGAAAGATAGGCAACGCCGAGCACAATGAGAACATTGAAGTGCAGTGTCTGCCGGGCGCAGTGGCTCAGCGCGCCCGGTCAGAGGGCTGAACCCCCTCTGTAATAAAAAAAAGCTGAGCCAAAGAACACGTAGAAAAAAAACGACCACACACGATCAGCGTCCGCAAGGACAAGAACTACCAATAGAGCAAAGGAAAAAGAAAAAAAAGAAGGACAGAAAGAAAAAGGTGCGCCCAGTCGGGGGCTAAACGCTCTCTGTAATAAAAAAAGTTGAGCCAAATATTCAACGGACAATCAAATGAATCAAACTAACGACCGCAAAGAATAGATCAAACTGAAGAAAATAAAAATTATAATAACGAAAAGTAGCTAGCATGAGGAACTGCAGAGTAAGAGGTTCTTGGTTCAAGCCTTTCTTCCAATGGAAATTTTATTTGTTTAATTTTCGAAAAATTATGATCTGTCCATCCGTTCAATGAAGCGTCTGTCCACTGTAATAGTTTAGTGTCTGTGTTTTGCGACCGCAACGCAAAACCGTGCGATTAACAAATGAAAGGAAATGCCTCTCCAATAGGAACCTAAAACTTTTGATCGCAAGGTGGTAGGTCAACCAATTGCACCACAGGAAAACACATCTGATGTATACTATATTACACAGGTTATAGTATGTGCGTCATATGACAGGAATCTCTGGTCGACCCACCTAACTTGTACACTTGGTGAAAGACTAAAGAGATTCTACCTTGCCCGATTTAGGTTTTCTTGTGGATGTGATAATCACTCTTGAAAAAGTGATGAAAACATAAGAGTTTGTCACATAAACTGCAACGAATGAATGCAGCAGTTTCACAGTCGTACATTTTTCCCTGTGCTCTGTCAAAATATATGGTATAACGTTTTCGAATTTTTCCGTGTCTGCACTGTCAAATCCTGCATATGTCCAAGCAAATCTGAACATGTCCCCCCATACTACGGCGCAGGTACCCCGCATTGTACGGACGGACGGACGGACAGATAATAATATCCTGAAACATGAAAAAATTGAAATTTGCGCCCGTGAGAATGCTCGAACCAAGGAGCTCTCGCTCCGCAGCTGCTCACAATAGCCACAGGACTTGCTCGACGTTGCTTATGTTTCACATGAACTGTTCAGTTTTTATATTTTGGGTATTGTTTCATAGTTCCGCAACATTTCTTCCAGTTTTCACAACTGATTTGTGTTCAGTTTTTCATAGCTTATCCACTGCGCCAACTTATAACGAAATCTGAAGGGGGTGCGGAGGTTCCCTTGTAAGATCATAATTTTCAACCGTTGCTTCGCACGACTCCATTCAAACATTAATAAAACTTTCTTATGCCCTAAGCAGAACCTCCTTATAGTATACCACTGGCATTTATAGACACCTAAAATAACCAAGATTAAAGAAGACTCGATGACTCAACTGAGTCTCCGTACGATTCTACTCAGTATTAGCAACAGACTTACCCTTCACAATATATCACAGATAGCTTTACAAACCGAAACCCTGTTTTCATAAAGTCCATAATGAGGGTACTAGAAACGGTCTACCAAGGTACCTCCAAATGGCAGTGATGTCCTTCTGATGTAGGATGCTAGAACGTATTGTAGACTCAAGCATAATGGAATATGTCTAGCATAAATACATCCTACAAAAATATCAATTGGGTGCAGTGTTTATCGACTTCCGAAAAGCATGTGATTCGGTATTAAAAGCCATATACCCAGGGTGTACATAAAGTCCGAGAACACTTTCAATTATTTATTGCACTGTACAGATATCATACATATGTCATTTGGTAATTTGCCGATAGTCAGCGCTAGTCGCGAACATGACGAGTTCAGGTGCAATATCGGTCATGGCTGTGGTAGACTGCTACGCTATAATGAAAAGGTCGCAGGTTCGATTCCCCCCCCCCCCCCCCAAGTTCTACGATTGTTACCTGTCACTTTCTACTTCTGTCACCTGTGGCAGTGTTGTTGATGTGAACAATATCGAGTGGTTCGGAACCCACGTTAAATAGTAGGTCCCCCTATAACAGGCTGGCTAAGTCAGTTCGAAGGTCGGAGAAAGGCAACGGCATACCACCTCCAAATAGGACCATGCCTAGTAAAGCAATGTGCTGTTCAAAATAATCTTCTGATTGTTGACTGCTTTACCTTTCTTTTTATCGGACATGGAGCGGCCACTGTCAAAAGGCGGCACTCAAGGCGGAGTGGCGCACCGGGAAAAATACCCAAGAAGCTCCAAATTGAATGGTTTCATAGATAGCTTCTGTCGCTGGACTTTACACACTGTCATTGGAGCCATTTAGAGTTCACGGGATGGACTTAATATCTCTCGTACGCGTTATCACTTTCACTTCACTCTCAATGGGACGTCCGGTTCTTTTTTCCGGGTACAAGCAGCCCATCCCCTCGTAAATAATTTGTTGTGTGAGTGGTAAATGGCCTTCCTTGTTGAACATATGCAGCACACTTGTTTTTGTCGAACTCCCACATACAGTTCGCCCCGCCCCTGATCTCGCCATGTTTGCGACTAGCGCTGACGATCTGAAAATTACAAAACTACGCTGTGGCGGTATACACAAAAATAATAACAATAATATTTTTTAATTCTTGTGCAATATAATATAAATATATTATATTTATATCTATATCTATGTCTGTTCGTTGTACGTTTATCACGTCTGTACCACAAGACATAAAGAGCTACAAATTTGTACAGTTACTAATATCTACCCGGGGAAGGCTTTAGGCTCGGTTTTAAGGCGATCGGATAACTATTTATCTATATATATTAATGTGAATGACTGATCGGTGTACGCTTATCACGTCCGAACGACAAGACGCAGAGACTTAAATCTTTGTACAGTTACTAATTTATACCTGAGGAAGGTTTTAGGCACGGTTTTATAGCGACCTGATAGATATTTAGTAATCTGTAGAATATAACGCAAAATGTGGAACAATAATTACTCTTTGAAAATGGTTTTATTGGTTGCGTTGTTGCTTGAGGGTTGATATAATGATAAAATGGTGGAGTATATTGGGATGGAAAGTTATCGGTGTATATAAAATTCTACGTGTGTGTTTGTTAATATTTCGCTCTGCAGCGAAAACTACAGAACACAAACGAATGGTCTGTGTGTAATTGTTGTCCGAAGTCTCCTGTTGTACACCATAGCAGTTCCATGGCGATAGCTATAAGGGGATGGAAGATATAATGGTTGAAAGTCGTCAAATTATAAAAAAAAAAAAAATCGGACTTAAGGCCGGCGATGACGTTTGCGACTCTATAGCAAGGAGGTTACATACAGCGAAACGTGATGCCACAGACCATATCTTTGGTCTATGCGTGCTACAATGTCTTCAGCTCTTTCTCTGTAAGGGTAAGCATACGAATAAGGAAATATAAGAATAAATAAATAAAGCAGTAAAAAAGAAATTTATTTTAATACACCTATTTAAAAAAATTGATTTGACACTTAGCGCATTACATCAAGTAATCGATCTGTGATTTTATTACAATCATTACTGTTGAATTTCGTGATTGGATTCTTCGAAACGAGTACATTTTTACGTGTGGTTTTATCTACACTACGGTAAGTGCATAGACTTCTGCAATCTGTTCCACTTTGTCAGCGACATTTACTCAGAAATGAGTGAAGTTAATTACATTAATTGTTATTTAAACTTCGTAGATAACTGTGCATTGCGTTACTTTACACATATTACAACAGTACATTTACTTTTAATAGATCACATTCAGACAACCTGCCTCGGAAAAGGAAAACGCCATTATTTCTTATATATTCTCCGATAATGATATTGAGAAAGGGAGATGGAGAGAGAGAGAAGGGATAGGAGAAGTACTAACTCGAGGCAGGAATAAATAAATAAATAAATAAATACCCTGGCAACGCCGGGTTTTCAGCTAGTATAATATAAAGTTTTACCGGTTTTCATGTACATCCTATTTTTGTAGATCTACGTTTATGTGAGGTAACATAAACAGTAGTGACTGGTTTAAAGATCGCCCATGTCTTTGATGTAAGGTGTTAGTGTTGCTGCCTTAGATGAATTAAAGGGGACACTGTCCATGGACACTGTCATATGTTCGCAGGGAGCCACCAGTGTGCCAATATTGCGGTAAGACATATTTTCGTTGGCTGCATTTCACCTCACGCAGATCCTGTTCTCCATTTTAATTTATAATGACCTGCGTGCGGCTCATGGTGTGTGGGTGGAAATGGGAATTCGGTGCACAGCTACCAGGTCTCTAGCGCCCGGACTGTAGTTGTTGAACACGATTGTGTGTGATGTCCAGAATTATTCCCAAAATATTGGGTGTGAAATTTTAATTTATCGCGTACTGGCTAGGTCATCTAATATTTCTAAATAGTCAACCAGCCACAGCAACCGTCCCCTTCTTTTTTTGTGATTCAGTAAGATGGAGTAGAATGGTTGCCTTGATGTCTTTGTCAAGAGGAAGACAGATGTTACGTTGGGACGCACATGTTATAGGAAGCTAACTCAGACAAATTTGTATCTGCAGGTCAGTATTTATCACCACCCAGCTCAGCGAGAAGGGTTTCTGCGTAATTTAGTGCATAGGGTTCACTTCAATTGAGACTCGCAACGTTTGTCAATCGAACTGGAAGTCACTTTTCGTCAGAGTGGTAATAGTGAACGGCAGATGAAAAGATTGTTACGCTACCGACCATATGTGCAAATGGCTAGTGGCACCAAAGTCAGTGGCCCTTCTGCGACACTTTGGCAGCATTTCGAAAAAAATTGGACATATTTTGAGTAAATATGATGTGAAATGTGTATAGAGTACCATCTAAGATTAAGGTGCTGTTACGGTCCGTAAAGGAACGTTTGCGCAAGGCGCATGTCTGTCGTATCCCAAGCCACTGTGGAATGTAATACATTGGTCAAACAACTAGGATTGCTGTGGACCGATGCAAAACGTCACACACGTTTACAAAACCCAATCACTTTAGCCCATTGGTTTCAGAGAGACGCATTAATTATTTAATTTCATGATTCCTAAATATGGAACTTTTAAATAACGGTAAATTCCAGCTGAGCAATCCAAATTTCTATTTCTTAAGACATTGCGAACATCTGAAAGTTAGGAAATTGGCTGTACATTTTTTCGTATCGCTTTCGATAGTTTACATCGGAATCGCTGCCTTCTTACCGAATTTGCTAGCTATCATAATTATAGCAAGTACTGTTGCAAGGTGAACTGTGTCTCACGAATGGGGCTGATTGCCGACACTACTGAGCGTACAGTTTCTATAACCAGTTATAAGGTGTGCACTTAACCTGCTCAGAAAGTCGTTTACGACCTTTTTAGACTTAGTGCCATTTCTTAACACAAGTAGGAACATATAAAATTACTGTAGTCTTGATAACACTCTGTGATGCAACAATTTGTGGGAAGCATAGTATTTTTCCTTGGACGATTAAGAATCGTTGGCCAAATAGGCAAAGCAGTGCTATGAATGAACAAAAAATGTTCAAATGTTTTTTTAAGCTTAAGGGACATAACTGCGGGGTCATCAGTCCCTAAACTTACAAACTACTTATAAACTAGCTTATACTAAAGACGACACAAACATCCATGTCCGACGGGGGATTCGAACCCCCGACCGTAGCGGCCGTGCATACTGTGACTGGCGCGCCGCAGACCGCTCGGCCACTGCGGCCGACCAGTGAATTAACGGTTCTTTCTTTATTGTAGTTGTGAAAACCTACAATGGGATCTGAATTACATTCAGAATAATTGGTAAGTACTTATCTGAGATAATCTGATTCCTAACGCAATATCTGCAATAGTTTTTACATTATCAAATACTGCTGCAGAATCACAGAATGTACCTAGTGATCTGATTAATTTTGCAAAAAGAAAGAATATTGATAGAATGTATGCAATGTAATTTTGATCATTTCTGGAGATAAATAATGGCTTAAGAGATTTTCTTTGCAACAAAACAAGTACCTCAATATTCTGCGAATTTATAAGAGTTCAGAGTTAACGTTTTTCAGTAAAATACTTGAATAAATAAATTTATTGCTCAGAATTGATCGTAGTGGGGCAAATTAGTTACAAAGTTTTAAGTCAATTAGAAAGAGATTTTCTTACTTATTGTTGTCAGTGATTTACTTCAATTAAGTTAAATAATTTTGGGGGTAAATGTTTTAGTGCCCACGAGTATGTATCCGTCAGGGCATGCTTTGTGCAGTATTTCAAGCATCAGGCGGCAGTAGATACCCTTTGACTTAGCATTGCACACTTCAGTTACAAATGGAATTAATATTTCCTAGAGTGATGTTAATGCAAGTCGATGAAAGTTGTGTGATTTGGACAGGTGCCAGAAACAAAATTTTTTGCTAGTTTTCATAAGTCATTACATTACATAGTCAGAGCATTTAATTTTCAATATTGCAATTAAGCAGAAGAATTAATTTGTGTTTACTGTTAGTTGGCTGCAACAAATCAATTCAGTCTCAGCCCAGTTGTTATTCAGTTATTCCAAATTCTGTCACAGAGCGATGAGATGCATTTAAGTTATTACTGCAGTTCGTAAATTCATAAATATTTTGTTGGCGTAATTCTACTGCAGTAATTTATGATTTTTATTTTCATTTCATAAAAGTCAGTATTTTCAATTTCCGTTGAGATAATAAAGTGCAGTGTACTATTGTTATATAAAACAATTGTTTTATAATTAGGAACAAATATAAATTATAAATAAAAATTTACTTATTAAAAACTAGCACATCCCTCGTTGCCGGCCGCGATGGCCGAGGGGACTGAGGCGCTCCAGTCACGGTCTGCTTGGCCACTACGGTCGGGGGTTCGAATCCCCCCTCGGGCATGGGTATTTGTGCCGTCCTTAGTGTTAGCTAGTTCATAAGTAGTTTGTAAGTTTAGGGACTGATGACCCCGTAGTTAAGTCCCATAAGCTATACAAACATTTGAACATTTTTTGAACTCCCTCGTATCCCACACCATATCCATCTCCTTTCCCTCCTCTCTGCGTCTATATCATCCCCCCTTTTTAAATCCGTTTCATACTCCCATTCTCTCTCTCTTCCTCCCCCTCCCTCTGATCTTATTTATTGTTATTGCAATCGGGTCCTTCATTGGGAATAGATCAAAATGGATGGGTAAATCAACTAAGAGAGACATCTCTCTATCTGTCAAGTTAGTAGCTTCAATGGCCGTCTATTTAATGGTTGTATTCTGTGAATATGTATGATTATCAATTTAGATATTCCCAATTGGGATTCCCCCTTTGGCCTACTATCAGCTTGTCTGATAATTGGCTGAATAGAACCGCGACTCTTTATGGGCCGGATCTCAAACAGCCCGCTCCACTCCTCGGAGTGGAGAATGAAAAGAATAAGGTTTTTTTTTTTCTTTTTTTTTTTTTTTTAGGCGTCGTAATCCCATCTGGAAACCCCTTTGCCACACAATAAGCTTTTAAGATAAGTGACTCTATATGGGCCGGATCTCAAATAGCCCGCTACACTCCTCTCAGTCCACTCCTCGGAGTGCAGAATGGAAAGAATAAATTCATTCCGTGGCGTCATGATATCGGTCGGCGTACGCGCAACGCAATCCAACGCAATCTTACTACTTGATTGTAAGTGAATGAGACTGACGAAGCTCGTACACAGGGCTTGGAGGTAAAGCGAGAAAGATATCAAGTGCGATCCGTTATGACTCTGGAACTACAGCAATAGGCGAGTTCGAAACAATCAGTTGTAACTTACGCACTAAATAATTTTGATCGTTGACAAAACAGACGGCGAAGTGTGACGATTAGAACTGAACGTTTGGCGTTCAGATACGTTCCAGAAGCCATTACGCTGCGGATAAATCAGTTGGCGTTAGAGGAAAATGTCGCCATCTAAACATTCATTGGCTATCTCAAGCTTTGCTGCGATTGGTCGGTTTCATTCCCAATATCCAACAGCTGTTGCCAACATAGTTGTAATATGCATGTGTCGCGGATTGTAATATTTTACCGGTATGTAGCAATGTTGTTAGCCGTGTTGCAATTAGATTCCTATAAAGACAAAAAATGAACGCAACACTTTATAAACGTTTTAATTCCATTCCATTTATTATTTCAATTAATTGTTTTGATTCATACGGAAATTCTATCATTAAAGTATTATCATCCTATCCTATTTTGTACTCAATTCAAAAAATTTAAAAAAGAAGAGGTAATTTTTTTACGTGTGACAAATCATTTTTATTAATATAGATAACCTGTACGTGTATCGATTACAATATTTTCTGTGTGATTCTTCTGTTTCTCCCGGCGTATTTGTAGGTCGTGCAGTTCACGGGTGTACTGCCGGTTCATAGAGTTCAAGGGCCGCAACATTTCGGCGATCAGACTTGTCGGCATCGTCAGGTGCGCTGGCGTACTGAGGTCCCGAGGGAGCACCCCCCCCCCCCCGCCCCCCATCTCGACCGCGGTAATTGAGACGCTGGTTCCGGCGTCTGTGTCACTTCGATGTTCTTGCCTCGTTATCTCTAGTCGCCAGATCGTTTTGTTCGGTGAATGCCCTCTTCTTAATTAGACTCAGTGCTGATTCCCAAGCCTTACTCAGAGAGCAGCCGCAGTCTCGGTTATTGAGCCCTTCCCCGGTGCAGATCTCGATGGCCTCTCGAATAACTCTGTCCCATTATCTGTTCCAAGTTCGTGATACGTTGATAATCCATCTCATGATTTTCGGGAAACCAGTGCTTTGCAACCGCCGAGGATACTTAAAGTCGAGTGTGCTTCTGATGTCCACGGCAACGATCCTCGATGGTACGCACTGTTGGTCCGATATGACATCCCACACTGGCAAGGAATCTGGTATATGCCGGCCTTCTGCGAACCGATATCAACTTTGACATTTCCCAATAAAGTTCATTTTTTACTCGGTGTTTCTTTAACATCAGTCCTATGTTTTCCGATAGTGAGCCAGTGTACCGTATAACGGCCGTGGTTGCCTCTTCCTCCGTTCTTTCTGTTATTTAATTGAGAGAAATAAAGGTCCACTGATGAAGCTGCAACTGCAGTAAAACGTTTGGGTAAACAAGAAAAAAACCCAATGCCTTGCTCAAGGCGGATCCTCGAAACTGAAATGAAATACTGCGATTTAATGGCAAAGAAAAGACAATAATTTCATTCAATTAAATAGCTCGTACATAGTCGTTTCATTAGCCTGATTAGCACAGACACATATGAGTCACATTTTGACAAAGTTTCACTTACGTACTTCCAGTTTCGATACAAAAGTTAAAAATGTACTATTTTCAGTGCTTAATAGTTGGAAACTATCCAAAGAAAATTCAACATTGGTCGTAAATTTGATTGTTTATTATTACAGATCGATTTCGGCTACTGAATAGTCATCTTCAATGCAACTTGCATAATCGACTAGAGATATTACTGGTGTTACTTAACCAGCCACAAGGCATAGCTACTAGCAAATACAAAATGATGTTATCAGATACAAAATCAGTACCTATCTCATAACATCATTTTTTATTTGCTTGTATCTATGCCTTTTAGCTGGATTAGTAGGATCAGTAATTTTTCTAGTCGATTGTGCAAGTTACACTGAAGATGGCTATTCAGTAGCTGAAATCGATCTGTAATAATAAAGAAACAAATTTTCGACCAATGCTGATTTTTTTAAAAATATATTTAACATTTTATGGTCGTGGTGCACACTGCTCCTAATGGAGTTTTCATTTCAAGAAACTAATTAACTTCCTTATATGATGAAACAAGTTAGCGTTTAAAGAACAATTTATTTTTTAGGAACAGATACCTTTGATGGAAAACAGGTGTATGGTGTTGTAATCTGAACACAATGTGTAATCTGAACACATTTTTTTTTCTCCATGTACGTTTTCTCTTTCATCAATTTAGACTTATTTGTTGTGACGTAAACATCGCCCAAGCCTTCGTAGGCAGACAAGGTGTACACAAGGCAGCAAACAACCTAATTCTGCCATAGCACTTAGCAAGTGGACGTGATTTTAGAATGCATCGACACCTGCCAACATTTGCTGAGATGGCTACGAGACGGGAGAACATCTCGTGGACTAACATTCCGGCTTGGACAAAAATATGGGCTACCCGGTGAAACTCATGCTGTATCATAAATGCAGATGCCAAACAAGCCTGCAGGCTTCGCTGTCAGAACATTATTCCGTCTGAAGAATCACTTGTGCTCTCAGAGACTTTCATATGGCACTCTTCTTATGTTTGCATGTCATGTATTTTAACCGAGCGAGGTGGCGGAGTGGTAACACATTTGACTCGCATTCTGGAGGACGGTGGTTCAAATCCACATCCTGCCTACCAGATTTAGGTTCCCTGAACCACTTCACGCAAGTACCGAGATGGTTGCTTTGAAAAGATACGGCCGATTTCCTACTCCGCCCTAAGCCGAACAAAGCGAGCATGACCGCGCTGTCGACGAGTTGTTAAACCCTAGCTTCCTTCCTTGCTTCCTTGCTATCTCTATCTTGATAACTCTTCGGTTGTTGAGAATCTCTGCCGTGTTTCGACAAGCAAGGGCCTGTCTATCGGAGGTCTTCCTAGACGCAAAAGGTAGCAGATGATGGAACTATGTGAATAAATTTCATTGCTTGATTTTCACGGGCTCACATATCCAGTTTTAATTTTACTTCAGTTAAACACTATTACTCTCTCCGTTAATCTTTGACATTTCGCTTCCCTTGAAAATACTTGCAGACGCGGATTCCCGAATAAAATACATTTCGTACGTACAAAGAGATACACATTAATAACTTTCTCTTCTAACGTGAAAGGAAGTAACTTCTTTTATATGATTTTTCTTAAACAATAGGTTTTTCCATTTAAATAATTTTCTTTTCTTCGGATTCAACTATTATAGGTCATCATAATTTTTATTTATTTACCAACTGTACGCCAATGATTCGGAACGACAGATAAAGTAGGTTCGTCACATACTATCGGTTTTCAAGGTAGATTATCTCAGTCCATAGAAGGAACAGTTACAGAATAACTTGGACAGCAAACTAGTTTTTCCTGTAAATGTTCAAATTTTCGTAAACCTACTGATCAAACTGATATGGTCATCAGTCTCTGGACTTCCTAACCATTTAAGCTAACTTACACTGAGAACAACACGCACACCCAAGCACGAGGGTAGACTCCACCTCCGCGCAGACCGTAGCACAACGCCTTAGTCCATGCGGCCATTCCACGCGACATTTTTTTTTCTTTTGCTTCTTAACAATTGAAGATTTCCAGTGCACCCTCTCAGATTTAGTGCTAGTATGGCGCATTGGATAGCCCTCCAAAACCTGATCACAGATCAAGCATGAGAACAGGTAAGAAATGGTGTGAAACTATGAAAAAAAGAAGCAAAATAGAAAGAGTGAACATGCCAAATAGAATATATACAATGAGAGGGAAACACCACGACTCAGATTGTGCTGCTCCTGTGGTTATAGTGGTGAGGTATGAAACTTAAAGTCCATGGTTCATACCTGAGACAACACAAAAGTTTAATTTTTTTTTTTTTTTTTTTTTTTTTTTTTTTTTTTTTTTTTTTTGTGCACGAAACTATGAACTGTCCGTCCGTTCATTGGCGGCTCTGTTCGCTGTAAACATTTATCGATCCCTTAAGGAACTTCTGGATTTGTTGAAGTTCGAAAAATATTCACTGATATTGTTCAAAAAATGTTCAAATGTTTGTTAAGCTTATGGGACTTAACTACGGGGTCATCAGTCCCTAAACTTACAAACTACTTATCAACTACCTTATACTAAGCACGGCACAAATATCCATGCGCGAGGGGGGATTCGAACCCCCGACCGTTGTGGCCGTGCAGACCGTGACTGGAGCGCCTCAGTCCCCTCGGCCAATGCGGCCGGCACTGATATTGTTACACAAGTCTCGACCTATATTTGATGGATTAATATTGCACAGGAAACACAACATATTTAATACACTCTGGTTCAAAGCTACGAACAGTGGACTGCTAGCCAAAGAACCTGGTTAGCAGGATTTTCGTTGTGCACTGTAGGCAGCTGATAGGCAGCTGACGTCGAGTGTTTAAGAGTTTGTTTAGGCGTAGCATCCCCATACTAAGGCGTTGTTATCTCGCATCGGACGTACTGCTTCCGCAGGAGAGCCAACGAGTTGTAGGTTTTTATCCGAGATCATCTCTCTGCAGCGGTAGTTGACATTGCGATTTCAAGGCAATGAGCCTTCATTGTGACACAGTTCATTAGTCCTTTTCATAGGTGAGCAACGTATGCGGTATTTCTCCTGGACTCACTATTCGTCACATTTGCTTGTGACAGTAATATGTTCTTACCGCATGACTCATATTCTGTAACTAATGTATACTATGACAATTGTCAGGGCTACAAAAAGAGACGTCAGTGAAATCGTTGGCAGTTTATAATGTAGTGACCAAAGCGAAATAACATTTTGTGCTGGAATAGGATTTGAACGCAGGATTTACTCATTTGTAGTTGAGCACCATGAGTGTTTTCAAGTCCTGAATGCGTATTTCATCAAAAAATACGACATATTTAGTATCGTTAACTTGTTTCTTGTTTATGTATTTCTAATGAATAACAACACAAGTATAGTATTTTATGTGAATAGAATTTATCTCACTGCGCTTTAATTGTCTCAGTTGTTTAATCGAAAACCAGAGTTTGTGTGTTTTGAAGTTGCAGTATTCGTTCTGACCGCAGTGTAAAGGTTCAAGGAATCACAATTCACTCTTAAGTGGAGTACTCTTTCACAAAATTGCGAAGCATCCTCTACACCTCATGTTACTATTATTATAAATGTATAAAGTCATATTATGTGTCGTTTTATACGCGCTCCAGACCAGAGAAAAAACAGTTGAATTGCTGTTCTAATACTGTTATTCACGTATTCACTGCAATATTTTCTATCTAAGCTAGTTGTTGCCCGCACCCGAAAGAAATAAAACCGGAAGCATTCATAAATGCTATGACCACGGTACTCGACGCCTGCAGCTTCGACTACCCTTCCTACAGCACAACGTTACGGGTTGCCAGCTCCGTAAGAGTCGGGCACAGTAACTGCAAAACATCCAGAGATAGCCACACTGGGAGATCTCGAAGCTCTCGAACAGAGGGCTCCACTAGTGCGATCCTGGGCATGGCCTGGAACAAGTGCTCTCCGTGCTAATTGGAGGAACCAGCTGACCCTAATATAAGGCCAGCGCAGACTCACCAGCGGCTACGTTAACGACATTCCAACGGTGGAAGGAGTGCAAATTCCACAATTCGCCGATGACACGGCTTTTATAACCAGCGGAAGGCATGTTCAAGCTAACATAACACGGCTCCAACGAGAACTAGACAGAACTGCTGAATGGTGTAGGCTGCAGAAAGTATAACTCAATGTAGCAAAAACCACGACATCTATTTCTCCAGGAAACGACCACAGATGCCAACTAACTTACGACTTCATGTACAGGACATCCCATGGGGAGCGGCGGTCACTTACCTGGGAGTTACCCTCGATAAGCACTTTTTTCTCCACGAACATATTGCTAACTTGCGACCTAAGGTCTATGCAATGGCCAAAAACTTAATGCAGTTCTTTCTCAGCGCAGAGTTGAATACCAATACCTAAATGCGACTATACAAAGCAATAATATTATCCAAAATGTTACATGGCAGCTCAGTCTGGAGCCTAGCTAGTGCGACCCAAATCTCAAGACTGCAAGTTATCCAGAATAAGACGTTACGATGGATCCTCAGATCTGGCCGTTACACGAGGAACGTGGACATCCACCAGGAACTCCATATGGACACTATCATGGAGGCAATTAAGAAGAATTCTATTTTCGGTTTTTATTATATTTCGATCTATTAAGATTTTATTTAATTACTCTGAAAACGATTTTGCTAAGAAAAGTTTTTCGAGCATTTAAAGAGCATTTTCCCCTACCACGTGCTCGGTACATCAAATATTTGGCCGATGGTGACTGTAAGCATACAACAATGTGAGGAACTCTATGCCATACGGAGATGCCATTATTAACAAATTAGGATGTGTATGCCATGTTCAAAAACGGTTGGGAACAAGGCTGAGAAAACTAACTGCTGATATGAAAGGAAAAAATATAAGATGAAAGTTGTTAACCGGACAGGATCGGTTAACTAAAACTGAAATAGAAAACTTGCGGGCATGCTATGGGCAGGCAATTAGGAGAAATAAAGAAAATCTGGAGACAATGAAGAGAGATGTTTGGACCATATTCTTCCATAAGTCCTCTACTGATGATAAGCCACGACATGCTTTGTGTGCATCAGGAGAAAATTCTGGGGCAAATACAATAGGGCTCAGGCAACTGGAGAATCTAATTTTCACCAGCATTCTCTTTCTGCTGCTGTTATTAGAGCAATTTAAACTATTTTCAGAGACTTGGCTGATCCTGGCCTTCTAAGGAAATGTCTGCATGGGCAGACACAAATCTCAAATGTATTTCAACAGCATAATTTGGAAACGCCTTCCTAAAACTGTAATTGTGGGCATGAATACATGACGCTGTTATTACATTCAGTTGTGGTAATATTGGGAAGTTTTGGGTACTGAAAAAGCTGGGAATTAATCCTGGCGAAAATATGATCACTGGGCTGCAACATTCCGATAAAATGAGGATAGCTGAAGCAGACAGATATGCATCTAATATGGCCAAGAAAGCAAGGAAAACGTTCAGGAAGGTGAATAAGAAGCTGTAAGACCTACTAGATGCCAAAGAAGGACTATCATATGCACCAGGGCAGTTTTAATTAACTATAAGTAACAAATTTCAAAAGTTTCTTCTTTAAAGTCAATACCCCATTATATCAGAAACAATCATAGATAAATGAATCAAATTTTCAGAGACTCTGAATTACATAAAAAGCACCTCTGGTACAACATTCATGAATATTTCCCCATTAGGAAGTATACAAAAGAGTATTTTAGGGAGAAAAAACTTAATATTTTTTGTTGATAAATTTTAAAAAGTATTTCTTATAAACTATAAAATGGATAAAGTACATTTTAGTACAGTTGACTCTATTAGCATCATGTAACAAACAGTAAAAATATTAAGGTCCTTCATCAAATAGTTGTCCCCTTAAACAGTAGCAACTATTTATTCACAAGCAAAAAAAAGCGTTATAGGTTTGCAAAAAAAAAAAGTTCAAATGTTTGTATAGCTTATGGGACTTAACTATGGGGTCATCAGTCCCTAAACTTTACTTATGGACTAGCTAACACTAAGGACGACACAAATATCCATGCTCGAGGGGGGATTCGAACCCCCGACCGCAGTGGCCTTGCAGAATAGGTTTGCATCTGTTACTGTCTTTGAAAGTAGTCATCACCGTTGTGTAGAACCTGTTGTCAGCGAATGGAAGGCGTAGTATACCGTTATCAGAGCCTTTTCTGTTGACGGTGCGAATGGAGCGGTCTACTGCCTGCCAAATATTTGGAACAGTTCTGAAGCGAATGCCACAACGTGCTTCATGTTCAGAAAAAAAACTGTGTTACAAGCACTTAAGTCCGAGGAGTATGGAGTCCCATCGACTGAACAGAGCAGCCACAGACGAGCTGTACACGCCCGCGCATTGTCGTGCAAACTGATGGGTGGCTTGCTCAGAAAGTGTTGCCGCTTCTTTCGCAAAGCTGGTCGCAGCTGATACTCCAAAAACCAACAGTAACACTCTGCATTGACGGTCTACCGTGCAGGAACGTAATGCGTTAGGATAACACCATCACAGTAGTACACGATAATTGCCATAACTTTTACCTTATTGGGGCTGTGATGCCTCTTGAAGACTTTAATGGCAATGTCATGATATACGACCTCTGGCACATTCAATCTTGATTCAACTCCGTCGTTACTGTTTCTAAAACATAGTGACAACGTTACATGAGAGGGCACGCACACGAGTGATTGTCCTTTCTTCGTTTGTGCGCACGCCGGTGACGTGGGACGGGCGAGCCCATTTGCTCGGAGGTAAGCTAGGTATATCAACAACGTGTGCTATCAGCGACAACAGTACATTCCATTGCAAAGTGTTTCCACAGCCTTTTTGCTACTATTTAAGTTCCAAAACTTGTAGATATTATTAGTTGCGTTTCTGCGTTGAGATTTAGCTGTACCGACACACTTCGGAAAATCAGGGAATACATTTTATTAATGTTATGAAAATACATAATATGTGTTGTAGTTTATTCCGAAGTGTATTCTACGAATTTAGGTATAATTGAAATGACACTATGAAGGAAAATGTTTGTAAATGTCCTGTCTATACTGTAAAAGCGTAATTCTTTGAAGTTAAATAACAAGTGATGTGCTGGGATGGACGAGACTGTAACAGGAAAGATTGAAACTTTCACTCTCCAGAGGAATGTGTACTGGTATGAAACTTCGTGGCAGATTAAAATTTTGTGCCGGAACCGAGATTCGAAACTTTGCCTTTCGCGGGCACGTGCTCTAGCGACTGAGCTATTGCGGCACGCATAACGTCTGCCAGTAACTTTCCGCGAAAGGCAAAGGTTCCAGGTTAGAATCTCGGTTCTGACACTCTGTTTTAAACTGGCAGGAAATTTAATATCAGCGAACTCTCCACTGCAGAGTGAAGGTTTCATTCTGGAAACATCCCTTAGGTTGTGGCAAAGCCAAGTCTCCTCCATATCTTTCTTCCAAGACTGCTAGCCCTGCAAGTTTCGCAGAAGAACTGTGATGTTGGGAAAGAAGGAGGCGAGGTAGTGGCGGAAGTGAAGTTGTTAGAACGGACTGTGACGTTTGCCGGGATTACTCAGCTTTCGCGCGAAAGGTAAATCTCCCAGGTTCGAATCCCGGTTCCGGCACACAATTTTAATCTGCCAGAAAGTTTCAACACGAAAGGTGTTCACCTAGAAGGTAAAACAGATACAGATGTAAAAGAATACATTCGGCGGTAGTATAACGTACACATGTCATAGAACGCGGGCACAGCGGCAGAACTATCATTGGTACTCCGGTGTTTCATGTGAAACGATTTCGGGCGAGATTATGATCGCACGGCAGAAATTAACTAACTTTGTAGGTTGACGGAGCTAGACGAATGGGACATGCCATCTCGGAGGGCGTTAGCTAATCAAATATTCAGTTCAAAATGTTAAATTGTGTGTATAGCTTATGGGACTTAACTACGGGGTCATCAGTCCCTAAACTTACAAACTACTTATCAACTGGCTTACACTAAGGACGGCACAAATATCCATGCCCGAGGGGGGATTCGAACCCCCGACCGTAGTGGCCTTGTAGACCGTGACTGACGCGCCTCAGTCCCCTCGGTCACCGCGGCCGGCGGCCTTCCGCGCACCTCGCTCATCAGGGATACCATCTGGAGATTGTGGGACATAATTGAGAGAGTACTTTCTCCTCAAAATTCTGCAAAGGCAACACCAAATTACGGGCGATTATCGGGATCAGATGGCTCAATACCCGTGCAAGGTTCTTTCGACGTCTTGAGTCCCTGCTACGTCAACTTTCCTCACTTCGTCTGGCTGAAGAAAGTCTGACACGATATTACGAAGTTCCTTATAACTTTTGTACGTAATTGTATTTTGATATACAGTGATTATGATAAAAGTTAGGCTTTCAGAAGGCTTCAAAAATAACATCACTGGTCAGAATGACGGCAAATTGCATAGGAATACTACTCGAGCAGGAGTAAAACGTATGCCAGAAAAAATAAATAGTTTGACAATTGATCGATGGGAACATTGATAAAATATCGCTGTGAGCACAATAATCAGAAAGGAGATACAAATATTTTCAATCTGTACATACTGCAGTAATGTCACCTGTGTATAACAGTTTCAATTCACTAGCGACAATTTTTAAACTCTGGAAGGAAATTAAATATGGATAGGCAGAATGTAATTCATTTTGAGTAATTCACTTTATGTTACTTCGATGCGAGTACCAGTTTATTGTGCGTCCCGTGTAATATTGTTCAGAGTTTTCGAGATAATTTTTACTAATCGAACTCGGGACAATTCATGAACAGTCAGCATTCGCAGAGTATGACGTCAAGCAGTTAGCTGATATTGGTACTATTGTTTTATAATGAAATGTCGTCTCGATAAACTGCCACAGTATTAAGTAAAGTGAAGAGCTAGAGGCAGTTGCGGGAATCGTCACCATTAGGTACGTAAAATAATAATAACACCAAAAACTAAACAAGTGCTTTCTATGTAGTGCGTTTACTAATGTTTAAAATAAGAGTGCATGACATTTACAGGACTGTATGGTAAACACAGAAGCCACCTCTAAAGCTAGTTTTCCACTCTACCTAGCTATATTCTCATTTAAACGTACGCATCTGAATATGTGGCCTGACAATAGACCCATGGGGCACTCTTTAGTGTGCCCTGTTATGAGCACACATCCTGGATATTTCCATCACTGCAGAGAATTACATTCTGGCGTCTGTTATTAAAGTAAGATATGAACCAACTGTGAGCTACTCCCCTTATTCCACAACAAGAGTATGTAAGCAACAGAAACAAATGACTTTCTTAAATCAAAGAATAGCTTAGCTTTCGCATTCTTTTATTTAATGTAGGCAACGGACTAGCCTTTTCAACGAGTATGTGGTAAATATAGAAGAAAGACCAATGTCGAGGTTATGAGCAAATATGTCTAAAGAGGACAGGCATGATTTTTTTTTTAATTTACCGAAGTACTAACACTTGTAGACGCCTACAGAAGAATGAGTAATACTTATGGGGCAGCATGTCTGTCAAAAACAACCGGTGAGCAATGGTGAGACGAGGGCTTCAGTTAATTCACGAGGACGCTCGCCTTCATATCGCAAATGTCGTTTCGCAGAAGACACGCCATGTGGTGACGGATGCACTCTTGCACCCGCCCTATTGTCCTAACTTCTCTCATTGTACATCTATATCTATACGTTGAAGGCTTTAAAGGTTATCGTATTTAACGTCAGCTAGTGTTACAGTTTGGATAACGTGAAAGAATATCGTTCCAATGCTATGGTACAACGCCATTATATCAAAGGTGCGTCTTTATAATGGTATGTTAACAAATTGCAGCATGTTTTATGTATAGTGTACCACACAAAAGGAATGTTAAGAGAGTGAATTGATAGAGTCATAGGTAACGTCGCAAGCTATGGTACAGAGATTGCAAGTGTTTCGCCGTGGCGTCTAAATACATCTTTTTTTTTCATTATTGTTTCTTTAACGTCTCTGCTTCTTTCTTGTTAATTTAAGTATAATATCCGATGTTAGTTGTTAATTCTTTTTAAGACGACGGATTAACACGGTGGTTAGTGTCACGAGCTGTGGAGGGATATAGAAGTAAATAACAGGTTTGCATCTACACTCTCCCAGATACATTTTACCAATTTTGTGAAATTGCGGTTTATGGAGCCTTTTAATTAATTTAATACAATTATAATATTCAGTATTCGACGTTATTTATTGCAAAAACAAAAAGCTACAAATTTTCGTGTGCCACAGTTTTGTTATACATGTATGCCCAATACAGTAAAGCAAAGAAAAATTAACTATTGAGAGTAAATATTCAATTTAAATTAGTTAAATATACTCACATGGTCTTCCAACATATGTAGTTTCATTCACTTCCTACCACTCCTGCGTGGATCACTTTTTATATCAAGCAGTGTCATAACATCAACAAAATTGACGATTAAGCTAGTGGCGTAAGAAAGAGCAACGCGTATTCAAAATCTACTGCGGTGAGCATGCGATGTAGATTAGATTGTTTTTGTAAGCTGATACATGGTTTTTACCCTACTTCACTCTGGTAAAGGATCCAGAGAAATGACTTTAGAAAATACTTCCTAATACTTCGTCAAAAGTACGCTAGTAAAAAATAATTCGGAATACCCTGTTTTAATAGGACTTATTATGCTCTTGTTCATCTTATACCCTCCATCCATGGTAGTATCTACTCCGTTTCATTTATCTTCCTAGCCTTTCGCTGTCTTCGACAGAATTGCGATGTTATCTAATCTAATCCCTTTTCCTAATTTTTCGTTGCTTTCCTTCACGCCTTGTAAAGTGTAATATGGCCAGCTGACCAGACTGTTCGTGTCGATTTCTCCTTCACAGCTGTGGTACATTGTAAGAAATTACACTATGTGATCAAAAGTAACCGGACACCCCCCTAAAACATATATTTTTCACATTATGTGCATTTTGCTGTCACCTGCTGCAAGGTGCTCCATACTAGCGATCGCAGTAGTCATTTGACATTGTGAGAGAGCATAATGGGGCGTTTCGCGGAACTCACCGACTTAACTTGGTTGCGTGATTGGGAGTCACTTGTGTCGGAAGTCTGTACGTGATATTTCTACTCTCCTAAACATCCCTAGATCCACAGTTTCCGATGTGATAGTGCAGTCCAAATGTGAAGGGACATAACACGAAACCGTACAGGCTGACCTCATCTGTTGACTGACAGTGTAAGAGGGTTGTACAGTGTAATAAATGTTCAAATAATTGTAAAGCTTATGGGACTTAACTACAGCGCCATCAGTCCATAAACGTACAAACAACTTACGAAGTAACTTAGTCTAACGACAACATAAACATCCATGCCCGAGGGAGGATTCGGATCTCCAACGCGGGAGGCCGCACGATCCGCAACGTGACGCTACAGACAGCTCCGGCTACTCCCGCAAGGCACAGTGTAATAGGCAGGCATCTATACAGACCATCAAAGACGAATTCAGTCCAAATACTATGACAGGCGAGGGGTTAAAACATATATTCCATGTAATAGTTATGATTCTCTTTATAAGATCTTTATTGCCATAGACCGCTTATTGATTTTATATTCCTAGTTTCCACTCGTTAAAGAATCATTATCAAATCCTGCTAGTCCAGGCATGTTAAGAAATATATTTCTTAAAATACCTTGACAAGTAAGATTTGATAATGACTCTTTAACGAGTCAAAACTAGTCATAAAATCAATAAGCGTTCTATGGAAATAAAGATCTTATAAAGAGATTCATAACTATTATATTAAAAGATCGCCTCCTAGAAGATATCCTGAATAAGATGTCAAGTAATTATAATATATTTCATGGTCGAGCGGCTGCCCATAAGCCACACATCTCGCAGGTCAATGCCAAAGGACGCTTCAGTTGGTGTAAGGAGCGTAAACATTGGACGATTGAACAGTGATAAACACCGTTGTGTGCCGTCACGATAAACGGTACACAATGTGGCGATCCGATGGCAAGGTGTGGATATGTCTAATGTCCAGTAAACGTCATTTGCCAGCGTGTGTTGTGCTAACATTAAAATTCGGAGGCAGTGGTGTTATGGTGTTGTCGTGTTTTTCATAGAGTGCACTTTCCCTTGTAGTTTTGCGTGGCACTATCAGAAGATAGGCCTACATTGATGCTTTAAGCACTTTTTTCCTTCAAACTGTTGAAGAGCAATTCGGGAGTGGCGATTGCAACTTTCAACACGGTCGAGCACGTTCATAATGCACGGACTGTGGCGGAGTGGTTATACGACAGTTACTTCCTGTAAATGGACCGGCCTGCACAGTCTTCACTTGAATCCTATAGAACACCTTTTGAATGTTTGGGAACGCCGACTTCGTGCCAGACATCACAGACCTACTTCGATACCTCCCCTCAGTGCAGCACTCCGTGAAGAATGGACTGCCATTCCCCGAGAAACTTTCCAGCACCTGACAACGTATTCCTATGACAGTGGAAGCTGTCGTCTAGCCTAAGGGTGGGCAGCATCATGCTGAATTCCAGAATTACCGATGGAGGGCCTCACGAACTTGTAAGTCATTTTCAGCATAGTGTCCAAATACTTTTGATAACGTACTGTTATTGCTTCCAACGTGTATGCCAGTAGGGGAAATGCACGGCCTTTTGTCGTTCAGAATAGTGTCAAACTGTTTTTGGATCTACCACTGGGGAATTGTCCACAGTTGTAGTAGCTGCCCCTCCCAATCACAGGGGATTTGAGTAGAATACAGACACCTTTCAATGTCACCCACGTGTGCTCAAAGAGGTCTGAGGATCTTGCTGACCGCGGGAGTAGAGTGGCTAGTTATCGTATACGTATTCGACTTCCATTTACAGTTAAAATAGAGGGCTGGAAGTTAAAAAATGACAACACAGTTTTGGAGACACTATGCAATGGAATCTACTGTTATCGATGATACCGCACTTTGTTGACATACCTGCCTTACCTCCGACTAAATGGACTCGCCAGTCCCACGTCACCGGCGTGCGCACAATCGAGGGAAACACAGTCACTTGTGAGCGAGCGGTCTAATGTAACGCTATGTTTTCGAAACAGGAACAAAGGAGTTGGATGAAGAGTGAATGTGAAAGAGGTCGTACAGCATGACAGTGTCATCAAGGTCTTCAAGTTACTCAGCCCCAGTATGGTGAAAGTTATGGTGATTCTCGTGTACGACTACGATGATTTTATCATAACGCATTACGTTCCTCCACGGCAGACCGTCAATGCACAGAATTACTGTTCATTTTTGGAGCATCACCAGCGACCAGCTTTGCGAAAGAATCGGTAATACCTTCTACGCAACCCACCCATCACTTTGCACGACAATGCGCGGGTGCATACTGCGCAAGCTGTGGCTGCTCTATGGGAAGTATTGTACCGTACACCATACTCCAAGAAGTCCTGTGACTTTGATTTGATTCCGAAGATGAAGGAACCACTTCGTGGCATTCACTTCAGAACTTTTGAAGGGATTCGACAGGCAGTAGACCGCTCCATCCACACTATCAACAGAACATGCTCTGCTAACGGCATTCTACGCCTTCCAATTGGCTGGCAATGGGTTTTACACAACATTGTTGACTTACTTGAAGGCCATTAACAGCTGAAAACATGTAACGCTTTTGTATCGGTGGTAAATAAATAGTTCTCACTATTTAAGATCCACCTCTCGTTATAAAAATAAATATGTTCTACGTAGCTATGCAGTAACACCCAAGCATCCATGTTTATGTGGTACGACAGCCGTTCCGAAAGTAGTAGGAAATGGGCGTTGATTTGAAGCTGAAGCAGATCGCTGCCATTGAATTCTTTGCAAAGGAAAGTGCGCTGACACTCACAGGAAGCTGAAAAATATCTGCAGAGACAGTACGATAGTCAGGGGCAATGTTCAGAGACGGATGAGGAAATAAGGAGAAACCAGCACTGAAGACAAAATGCGCTCACCCTTTATTGGATAAGTTACATTATTGTCAGAGTTCTAAGCAGATATGCTATAGTTCCGCAGTTCTCTGCACAAAATTTAAATATTTCTGCATGAATTCGCGAAAAAATTGCAACAAATTTAAGTTTTTTTCAATATTAATTAGTGCCTATTAGCCGAAACAGTTCTGAATAAAGGGTTATGCAGAAAATCCTAATGGCAATTTTTGTGCATATTATACTTTTTGATATAACTGCAATAATGAGGGTGATCCAATATCACGGTGCTGAAGTTGGCACCCCTTAGCTCTAACCATGTTCATGTGCATTCTACTCCTGTGATCTCGTTTATCTTTCTGTCTGTTCGTGAGGAGTTTTAGAGTGCTTTGTGTTCTGAATAATTTTTGTATTCTGCGTTACGAGTTTGGAGCCTGATATAAATATTAAATTTACACGAATGAAATATTATAATAAACTGATTTTTCAATTATACTAAGGGCTTAATATACAGTACGTGCTTTATCATGACAGTATAATAATGTTCCGTTCCAGTTCGATTCGTATGTTTTTAATTTTCTGATTTTGTTAATTGTTCCAAAGACATACAGCCCATACTGGCCTATCATTACTGAAAACATTTTACTCCACAACTTCCATGCCTTATCAAGTCATTACATATACTGATACTCGAAATAAATAATTAATCAGTTTGTCTGGCGTTTTGTTCCACTGTTACTCAGCGAATGCACCTCACCTGGATACATTGCACTATATTATAATCTGTGTTTAACGTTTTTACTTTATTCATACGAATATGTAAAAGATTTTAAATATTTGATGAAAAGTGCTCCTTATGCAAATGTGCCTTTACATGTTCCGCAGAAAAAACGGAACATCACACGTGGCTACACTTACGACGAGATATTGGAGAAACTCACGAGAAATGACAGTGTGACATCATTAATGACTGCTAAGATAACGATGATTACTCAGCTACGTTTTGTAGCAATACCCCTCCACCTAGTTGACCTAGTACAGCTTACCAAGACAGTTCGTCAGAATCTGAAAGTGAAGGCGAAACAATACGGAAAACATAACGATGATTACTCAGCTACGTTTTGTAGCAATACCCCTCCACCTAGTTGACCTAGTACAGCTTACCAAGACAGTTCGTCAGAATCTGAAAGTGAAGGCGAAACAATATGGAAAACATCACGCATTGGTGACAATTTTGATAGGGAAAGACGTCCCATCAGGTCAGTAGTACATGCGTTTGGGGACTCATCTTCAGGACATAATTGCCAATTACCGCCTGAGACAACTTTTCTATAATTTCATCATGCCTTTTCTATCAGAAAACCAATTTTAATCGTTCACGATGGTAAACACGTCAGAATCAGTCCACTCTCTCTCTCTCTCGACTGTTTACGTGGAAAGATATTGGATTTGAGTGTATTTCTTCATTCCTATTTCGCTTCTATAAATGAGCAGGTAACTGCTCCGGAGATGAAAAAAAAAAAAAAAAAAAAAAAAAAAAAAAAAAAAAAAAAAAAAACTGCATCCGTGTAGGCCTGCGAGTATTACTGTTCAAAGGAAAGGTCGCTTCTGTTTTTAACCATTCATTCCTTAAAAATGCAGCGGATCTGAAGTAAAGCATTTGTGTTATGCGACTGTAAAACTGTACACGTCTTGGAAATCGTTGAATACACACGAGCAACAGACAATGAAGTCCATAATTTGAGGAAATATTGCAACATAGTGGCAATACTAATGAAGCCATATTCTCAACACTGTATGGCGGCAATTGGTATACGTCCAAGCCCATACTTCTTCCTCGTCGTCATAACTACAGGACAGCAGCATGCAGTACCGTATGTAGCATAAGGCGCAACTTGCAGAAGTTACAGAAAAAATTGGAACGAGGAGAATTAGAGTCTGTGTAAACTGACACTGTACTAGCCATAAACTGGTGCGACAAGAGAGATGTCTTAATGTTGTCTGCCTGCAACACTACAGAAATCCATGCAATGTGGAAGACAAACAGGAAAACTGTCGTTAAAACTAATGAAGACGAAATGTATTGTTGATTACAATTTATATATGGGCGTAGTAGACCTCTTTGACATGCTACTAACCTCAGTTGGGTCACTGTGTAAATCTGTCAAATGGCACAAACGTTTTTTTTAATGTTTTGGACATTTTATTAGGAAATTTTCATTTATGTCTGTCGTTCCAAGTTATCAATCCAAAAAACGCGGACTAGGCGTAGAATGTGCAGTCTGCTTGAAACGAAATATGAATGCAAAACATGCATCGTTTCCTCCTTGTATGTTGCACCCTGTTTCGAAACTTACCATACTAAGAAGAACTCTTAGCCAAGTTGCTACACTGAAGATAAAATCTGCCTTTACATTTGAAAAATTTAAAACAATATATAAATGATGTTTGTCTTCGCCATTGACAGTCAAAAGCCCGAATGAAGAAGAACGGTGGGAAATACAAGAGTGTAAAATAATAATAATAATTTGTAGAGACGATTGTTAGAGCGTGAAGCACCTCTCCAGATAAATTGCTATGTTGTTAAACGCGGATTGGATGCATAAGGCGCCGAAATTGAAACTTAGGAAAATTTTCATTGTTTAATTAAACATTATACGTATTCTCTGATTTACGATAAGTAGAAATTATTCAGACGTAAAAACAAAACATTGAAAGTACAACAGAGAGAATATATATCAAGACCTAAGAAAAAAATGTATATTCCAAGAATAATGAGCCTAAATTCACAGCGTTTCGGCTATTCACAATTGTGATCATAATGTTTATTTGGGTCAATTCGAAAAAATGTTTGTAAGGCTTATGGGACTTAACTACGGGGTCATCAGTCCCTAAACTTACAAACTACTTATGAACTACTTACGAACTAGGTCGGCACAAATATCCATGCCCGAGGGGGGATTCGAACCCCCGACCGTAGTGGTGGTGCAGACCGTGACTGAAGCGCCTCAGTCTCCTGGGCCACCGCGGCCGGCTTGGGTCAATTATGCAGAACGATTCACGTTTTGTACAAAGAACTCTAAAACTATAGAATATCTACATAGAACCCCAAAACAATGTATATTTCTCGAAAATGTGGTGCCAGTTTCACAGTAGCATGAAAATGGATTCCCCAGAATTGCAATTATCTTATAAAGTTTCATCTGCACAGAAAAATGTCACTTCGATTTCCAGCAGAACTCTTAGAGCGCTATTTAGAACTGTAATCAGGAATATTTTTTCTGCTAATAGGCAAATAATTGTTCTAAAAGATCTAAAATTTGTTCAAATTTTTTTTTTTTAGTTTCTCCGGAAAATTTTGCAGAACAATTTAAATTTTGTAGAAAGAACTCCAGAACTATTGCATGTCAGTCTAGATCTCTGAAAAAAATGTACATTTTTAGAAAATTGGGTGCCAACTTCACAGCTCTGCCACTATTCAGAACTGCGATAGTATTTTTTTATTTCACGAAATTCTGCAGAACTATTTAAATTTTGTACAGTCTATAGGACTATAAGAATATATAGGACTATAAGACTACTCAGAACTCCGAAACCATTCATATTCCACATAAAATGTGTGCCAGCTTCATATGACTATAGTGCAATTTTGTATAGTTTATGTCCCTCATATATCAATTAGCTTTGTGAACAATTACATGGGCAAAATAATATCATCAGGATTTTCTGTAGAACTCTTTTAGAGCTATTTAGACCTGTGATCAGAACTATGTTTGTGCTAATAGGCTAATAATTATTTTGAAAATAGTAAACTCTGTAATTTTTCGTTAATTTTTGCTGAACTATGTAAATTGTTACAGAGAACTCCAGAACTATTGCATGTCTGCCTAGAACACTGAAAAAATGTACATTTTTCAAAAGAGGGGTGCCAACTTTACTGTACAGTGAAAATGAATTCCCCATCATTGCAATTGTCTCATAAAGTACGAGGGATATTCCCAAAGTAAGGTCTAGTTAAAAAAAAATCCTAATACAACTTGTTTCCAACGCAATTGTTTTATTGACATTCCTTCCGTCTTTCTATATATTTCTATGTAATCCACATATTTATTTAGACACTTGTCATATCTTTCAACAAGCTTTTGAATGCCTAAGTCATAGAAAGTGGCCGCCTGCGAAGATAACCGGTTTTTAACAATGAAAGACGGCTGTCTACCGTCTTCCCTAGGTTTTTAACTTTCTAATTTATCTAAGTTCACTAGAAGGCCTTTTTGCTAAACGAGAACCCCTTTCGTTCGGAGGCATGACGAATAGCATTTCATTTCATGTTTTTAAATGTTAGTTTCTGGAATACTGTGTTAATATTGCTGGGACTTTATTATGCAAATAATTTATCATTTTGTCTATGACTGTGGCAATATGAACTGTTTCTCCTTGACACCACTGTACCTGTGAGAATGTGTACTTGGCCTTATTCTGTATGTGTATGTATGAGCATCTTCTAGCATGGCAGTCTGTATGAGAATTTTCGTCGTCGGCTGCTGGCTGCTTGCTTAGCATCTCTGGCTTTGTGTCGATAGGTACTCATTACCAACTTCTGTTTATGATGCTACCAAAGAGGTTCCTCCACCCTTTGGTTACAAGTTGGGTTGGCAATGCGTGGAAGCGGGCCTCGTTAGCACGCGCGAGTCTAGGCTCTCCCCACCACCTCGGTTTTCTTGGGTTTTTACCGATTTCCGGTGGTGGCAGGTGAATCGCTGGCCGACTCTTCACTCTGTGGCTGCGCTTCGACCTGGTAAGATGTTCTGACTTTCTTTCCTCCCTTGAGATGGCAGCAATTCATTGTCTTGTGTGTTCAAGTCAGATTTCATAACTTAGGTTCATTTTTCGGAATTTCTCCGTCCATGTACAGAAGTGTGTTCAGTTTCAGTTCGGCGATTTTGCTAAGGTAAACACAGTGAATATGTAACTAATTCGGTTTGATAACGGCTGAGAATCTGTAACCTTATGAGACTATCTGGCGGTGTAGGAACTCCATTTAATTTCTTTCGAGCTTTGTGGGATGCGAATAATGTATGGGAATATTTTTATTCTTTGTAGTGCATGTGAAATATTCCTTTCTGTTTTCTCCTTCCACAAGTCATATGTACTCCACGTAGTGTGTTCTTACAACAAAGCCTTCTTGTTCTGTGTCTGTTTCTATGCCCTTAAGGCAGGAAATTATGCTTGTAAATTTCTGATTTCCCCTAGTACATCGCGATCTCCTCTCCATGTATTTTAAATTGCTGTTTCGTATCCAAACAAGTACTTTGCATTCGGACACCACCAGCAAATTCTTTTCTAGCCTTGTACAACCCAGTTTATTAGCTTGCTTATGAAATACTACGTATTTCTAGGGGCTGCATGCCGTATTTCTTGATTTACTCCCACTTTGAATTTATTCTATTTTTCTAATTTTTGATTTCGTCTATCCGTGTAAACGCTTTCAATTGTGTCTGGATGTCTTTAGCTTCCTTATGATATCCTGCGCATTTCTAAGGATTGCATGCCATAGCTATTTTTCTTTATTTTTCGGAAATTGAATTTTTGTATTTTTACTGGTTTCCGGAACCACGTGGTTCCGAACTCCGACTTCAATGGATTATAGCTAGTCACTTGAGTTCTCACCACTGCTCAGATACGAGTGCCTTACTATTGTATATTCTTGCTTCGTAAGCTATGATTCCGTTGATTGTTGTTGAAATGAATACGATCTTTAAACACTTCGTCCTCAGTGGGGTGCGAATATGTAATGTAGCAGACACGTTCCGTGTGTCTCAGTAAGTCTGCATGCTCACGGTTTGATTTAAATGGAAATTAATCTCGCTATTATCGAGTACCATCTCAAGTAAAGAAACCAGAGCCAACTACGAAGTTTATTATCCTTGTGTTGTGTGGGACATCCTGGTTCGCAGAATTTCGACTACGATAGTGGCACCTGCTTCACCTTCGTATCAGCATGCTGAGTTGGGTGAGTTTCGCTTTGATTCGTGCGTGTCAGTGGCTGAATGCTTGTTGATTGTAAAAACCTCCCCCGACGATGTTCAGTTCAGATTACTTTAGGTTAATTTTCAACGGGATGCAGTTTTACTGTTTAACAAATTTAGTTCCCCTATTTGCGCATGTTTGAACGGAATAAATAATTTACTGTCAGTGAAATTTTATCCTACTTATGAATATTAGTTTATGAATAACCTCCCCTTTTTTAAACAATGTTGTTTTCACCAGTGCTGAGAACGAATTCAGTTGCAAATTATCATATTTTAATTCCGTGGCGCCGTACATGCTCTCTCAGCCATCTTCAGGAAATGGTTTAGTTCACGGTGGCTTGTATATTAATGATTGTGTGTAATTCTCGTGATCTACGACGTGTGTCTACCACCTTCTCTTTGTGTTCCTGCTGCTATAGTAAATTTTGGGTCAGTTCTAAAGTTTCGGCCGGGGAAAAAGATTCTGTTGCAGGATGTAGTCTGTAGTTCACGCTAATCCTTAAACTGGTCTTTACGGCCAGAATTATATGTTTAAAGTAAGCTTTTAACTGGTTCATTTCAGCTAGAATTAATTTTACAAATAACGATGGTCTTACAACAGCGTCTTTCACTTCATCATCTGTGTCGAAGCGCTTGCCACCAAGAAACTGCTTTAGGTAGTGGATCGTTGATCTTTACGAATTTCGTCTGAAATCACGGACGGTCGGCCAGAGCGTGGTACATCGCGCACATTTCTCAGTCCGTCATTAAAGGCTCGCACCCACTTGCTCAGTTTACTGTCACATATTATGTAAGGACTGTACACTTCAATAATCTACCGATGTATTTCTACCGCTGAAATGTTTCTTGCAGACAAAAACTGCATCGCTGCCCTTACTTCACAATCGGTGGGCTGGTTGATTGTCTTAAGCACAACACAAAGCAACAGCACAAAGCAACAGTAACAACGATACTGGCGGTGTTTAACGCGCAAGGCATGCCAAGAGTCGGCGGCCATTCGTATTAGGTCGTAGGCGCCGCTTTCAAATATTTACCCTATTTAGGGTCAAATATTGGACCCTACTTTTGGAATAATCATTGTATAATCTGCCATTGGAATTTCCTGTAGAACTCAAATGTTCAAATGTTTTTATAGCTTATGGGACTTAACTACGGGGTCATCAGTACCTAAATTTACAAACTACTTATGAACTAGCTAATCCTAAGGACGGCACATTTATCCATGCCCTAGGGGGGATTCGAACACCCGACCGTAGTGGTCGTGCAGACCGTGACTGGAGCGCCTCAGTCCCCTCGGCCACTGCGGGCGGCCCTGTAGAACTCTTTGGGATCTATCTAGAACAGTGATCAGAACTATGTTTGCTAGTAGGCTTATAATTATTCTGAAAAAACGAAAATTGGTTGTAATTTTTCCTATTTTTCCCGAAATTTAGCAGAACTATTTACGTTTCGTACAGAGGACACCAGAACTATAGCATATCTGTCACGAAATCTGAAAAAAATGTACATTATTAGAAAAAGGGGTGCCAGATTCACAGTACATTACTACAATTATCTCATAAAGTATAAACTGCACAGAAAAATGCCATTGGAATTTCTTGTAGAACTCTTTGGGATCTGGATCAGTACTAAGTTTGCACTAACAGTGTAATAATTATTCTGAAAAAAAAAAATTAGTTATAATTTTTCCTATTTTTTCGCGAAATTTCAATTTTGTACAGAAAACTAAAGAACTACTGTATATTTGTCTAGAACTTGAAACGCTACAAATAAAAATAAATACAGAATAATTAATTTCGCGATTCGAAGATTATAGATTCCACCAAGAATCATTTTTCCAACCCGGTAGGACCTCAGATTTTCTTTCACATCTCAACAATGTGAGGAGTCGCCAGAAACGACACGTGGTTCGGATTCCACGTTAAGCTTAGGTTCCCCTTTCCCCGGTTGGATAACTGAGGTAGGCTAGGGACACGCCGAAGTGGCGTCCAATTGAACGACTTGCACCAGGCCAACGAGTCACACGATCTTGTCATTACTATTTCTCTATTAAAAAAAAAAAAAAAAACCTACATCCCCTTGTTTAACCGCCTGAGAGAAAGAACAGCGAACCGCTTCATTTGTCTATTACCGTAGTCGAGTTAAGAAGCATACTAGCAGCTCTCGCCGATCGCCGTGAAAATTGTTATAAGTATATTGCTAAATGTGTAAAGTGTTTCTTTGAAATATATAAGTTCCTTGGTTAAATGGCGGGTGTATTCGTATTTGATTTCCCGCCTCCCTGTGGCATAGGTAAGTCATACAGTTTGCGTGTGACGGAATTGGACGCCATTACTGCGGACGAATAACACTGCTGTTACTGTTAAACCATTTGATTCCAATCTTTCCCCTTCACAATAGTATTAAATTTTTAGAACCTGCAGTCTTTTTAGTAAGCTATAGTATATATTGAAGTTCGAATTTTCCATACCGCAATGTTTTATCAGCCGCGAACGCGGAGGCCACAAATTAAATTTAACACACGGTCCACTGCACATCAAAATTCCACCCGTCCAATTCCAGATCACGACGGTGTTTTTTTACCTTTAGTTAATCTAATTTGAATTTACAGATTCCTGTGCTGATATCATCGAAAAGATGTACGGTAACGCTGAAGCAAGGTCCGTATAAATAAATACGTTTGAGCCGTCTCTGGTTTGCTATTGGCTTGATGCTGTGACGTCACGGAGGAACAGCGGCTGCCTCGGGAACGGCGCTACAGTATGTGGGCCGCGCATTTGAGTGGCGTATTTGAGCTATGTTTCAGTTTTCACTTACATAATGACAAGTAGATTTGATCTTCTGCTATTGCTAGAATGTTATTGGTGAATTCTGTAACTTTTCCACCCTTCAGACAGACACAGCTTCATTCGAAATGTCAAGTATGCATTGAATCAAAACATGAAAAACTAAAGGCGAAGTTTAGCCTTTTTTTAGTTATCTGCCAAATTAAATGTTGGAAATGATCATTAAATTTTCTGACTTGCCTTCGAGAAAGAGTTAAATAGTAAACATATCCTAGCATTTTAGATGTTTACGTTGTCTTTTCTGCAGCTTTTGGCGAGCCAAATCTTTTGCATACTGGCATCAGATCGAAAACAGTGAAGCATTATGACAGTCCCTTTTGTATTTAGATTGTGAGAATTACAGCCCACAACAGCGCAACTTGACATTGCTGACACACACACTACAGACACTTCCACTGGCAAATTACTCACTAAACAACAGTAAACAAGAAAAATCGACAGCACTCACGAAATACAAAGCACAAAGCCTCGAACAGACAGCTATGGGCACGCGGGAAGTGTTCCTTCGTGACGTCATGCGCAGTACGACTGAAATGCGTTTGCTTCTGCGCAGGAGTTACTGCGCCCGCCTGCGCTGAAGGTAAACTCCGTCATCTTTTTATGATGAAGTTGACGCCAACTTTCCCCTTTTACTGTCGTTAGTCGAAATTATTTATAGAATATTTAAAATTATATCCACCACTTATCCTCCATTTCTCCCCAATTCAAAGCTTTCGCGTAATATTTTAGTTGACATCTCAAACCCCAATAACCAATAGACGCAACATTATAAACTCTGGAAAAAAAGGACATTTTTAGAAAAAGGGTTGACAACTTCACAGCAATCGGGGACGCGGCACGAGGCAGCGACAGTGGGGGGAGAAACTGAAAGCAGCCAGGCAGAGAGGCCACAGGCAGAGCCATAGACTTACTAAATAAAAACTAGACCGCTCGCTGGGGCTAGTGTCGCGTCCCCACATTGAACGCGACAGAATACGCCATTTGCAGGGAAACAGTACGTAAACATTGTTCGTTTTTGGGCTGCTTTTAATGGTAACAGTAAGAATGGTAGGAAAGCCGAAGTTTCCACTTACAAATGATTCTCTAGAACATAAAAATAATTTGTTGCATATCAAGTACTCATATTTAATTTGCATATAAACTACTAAAATACTAACACGATTTATGTACTAAATTGAGCTGAATTAAGAACTAGGCGTATAAGAGGTGTTTGCATTTTTAATCATATATATATGATGGAGAAGTAGGTCGAATAATTGCTTTTAGATACTTAATAGATGGTGATTGTACTTCGTAAATGACCAAATATTTGATCGAAAGTTGCATAATCGGCCACTTTGAGAGGTACTATATGTGAATGAAATGCCTATTTAAGGTTGTGTGAGTTATTGTAATTATTCATACCCAAATTCAAGGAAGTTGAAAGAAAATTCTATGTAATATGGAAAGGAATGTAGACAAAACTATGCTATGCAAAAATAATCGTGAAAAACATACAGAGTAGTCGTCAAAAACAGGGCTTGACAGAAAATTACTTGGATTAAATAATAATCGCACTCTCTGCTACTTCACAAGTTTCATGGAATCATCGTATGCAAATTTCTCGATGCAAAATCGCTACACCTTCTCCGAAATGAACTTTCCATCCTTAAACTTCGTGTCTCTATGTAGACGTATTTCGGAAATTGGGAAACTTCATTTAAGAGTACTTTTTTAACAGACTACAGTACTCACAAGGAAAGTAAGTGGAACAAACACACATACATCAAAATCGCACAACAGATGCTGGAAAGATCCCTTATTGCACTAATGACACTCCCGCATCTGCAAAACTCTGCAGTGCAATCGTCCGTTAGAGGCCTCTGCGTGTGCCTTGCCACATTGCACTTTGACCTGTCGGTTCGCCAGTAGGGACGGTGCAGAGTGCCTCGGAAGTTACGTTTTGTGACATTTGTGTGGTGAAGTGTTAGATGGAGCGGCGATTTATAATCAATCCTGCTAAAGTATTGCGATTGGTTGAGATGACGTTACGAAGAACCATTCTTCGTGAAGATGGTATTAGTGTAGAAGATGAGTCATTCGCATGCTTTCTCGTATCTGTTATGGTACAGAAATATGAGCATAAGTTAGATACTGTTGTAACACTAACACATAATGATTATAATAGCGATGAACTCATTGCTAACGGTAGTGCTACGATAAGTGCGGGAAGAGGCGATGGAAGCAGTGACAGTGAATACCAAGTCTTCCGAGAAGAAGAACTATCATCACGGCTTTTGATGACAATTAGCTAGAGAACATGTACGACGATTATTAATGTTTCAAATGTTTGTAAAGCTTATGGGACTTAACTACGGGATCATCAGTCCCTAAACTGACAAACTACTTATCAACTACCTTATCCTAAGAACGGCACAAATATCCATGCCAGAGGGGGGATTCGAGCCCCCGACCGTAGTGGCCGTGCAGACCGTGACTGTAGCGCCTCAGTCCTCTCGGCCACCGCGGCCGGCGACGATTATTACATAAGTTATAGTTCAGATATCTGCATTACGTATGGCGTCTACAATTACATCTACAGTGCTATCTAGAGCATGATTGCAACGTTTTGCATAAAAACGACACACACCAGCACAATGATGTGTATGTAGAGATACTGTAACCAAACGTTCATATAGATATGTTTGTTCAAGCCCAACTACTTTCCTTGTCTGTATTTTTTTTAAAACAAACATGCGTTTATTTTGTTCTTAATTTTGCTCCTGTTGCGTCTCATACACTTGAAATCACAACCCCAGAACTAGGAATGTTCCCTGCAAATGGCGGCTTCAATTCGGGGACAGTTGCCTGGTTTCTCGTGGTAGGAGCTTGGGCAGCGCAGCCCGGCGTTCTTCCACTTGCTCCAGCTGGCACTCGCAGCGGCCGGCCGCGGTGGCCGAGGGGACTGAGGCGCTTCAGTCACCGTCCGCACGGCCACTACGGTCGGGGGTTCGAATCCCCCCTCGGGCATGGATATTTGTGCCGTACTTAATTGTAGGTAGTTCATAAGTAGTTTGTAAGTTTAGGGACTGATGACCCCGTAGTTAAGTCCCTTAACCTTAAAAAACATTTGAAACACTCGAAGCGGGTCAGGCACGTACGGCAACAGGCGGTCAAGGCCGCGGTCGCCCCTGGAAGCGACGTCGGACTGCGGCACAGTGGCACAGACAAATATATATGTTACTCTGTGACAGTGGACACGCTCGCTAACGAGCCTCACAGGGCTAATCCGGCCCTTGTTAGACGACACCGCGGCCAGACGGTGTGTCTCCTGTCCCGTGAAAAGCGGCGGACGAGTGCCGTGCACGCGCCTCACAATGCTCCACATAGCGCAGATGACAACTAGTTCTGCAAAGTAGCAAACAGGCCCGCGGCGGAGGATTTGGTCTTGACCGCCACCAGTAGGTACTGCCTACAAAAGTGTTGCACTGGCGGACGGCGGCACATCGCCGCGTGATGTCACGTGCGAGGCACGTACCAGGTCGGCCCGAGATGCTGCCCACCTACGCTTCACCAGTGTGGAGCTCGACGGTAAATCTCCTCGCACAATCGCTAGACTCCGCAAAAATAAAAAAAGACAAAAGTGTTTTTCAATCTACGATTCTTAGTATCGTTCTTCTATCCGATCATTTTATATGTGCATTCGAAGCAGGCCGACCGCGTTGGCCGAGGGAACTGCGGCGCGCCAGTCACGGTCTGCACGGCCACTACGGTCGGGGGTTCGAATGCCCCATCGGGCATGTATATTTGTGCCGTCCTTATTGTTAGCTAGTTCATAATTAGTTTGTAAATTTAGGAATTGATGACCCCGTAGTTAAGTCCCATAAGCTATACTAACATTTGAACATTCGAAGCAGTGGCGTAACTAGGACTTGGCATTGGGTAGGGGGGAGGGGGAAGATCTGCTTGACGAGCAAAACTTTAGTCACTTTTCAGACAGACTACCATCTACCACTCCTGTTGAAGAAACTGATTCACTCCCATCCAATGAAAGCTTATGGTAAAACACCCCAAGTCCCCAATTTTTTTTTTCTTATCGGATTCTGGGGGGGATTCTATCCCTCTCATCCCCCCCCATAGTTACGTCACTGATTCGAAGTATTTTCATCCCTTGAGAAACGTTTTACGTCACGGAGAAAGCACGTATACGAGTCGTAGCGCGGCCACGTAATATACGAGGGAGTGGCTGCTGTGTTGCAATACGCATGCGTGCTTAGGTTCAAATTCTCTTCTGAACCCCTTGGAGTCAGCATATAGGAGCTCCCGCGGCAGGGAGGGGCGAGGGGAAACGCCGCTTTTAACACTGGCGTTGGAGCTGGTAGAGACGCCAGCTCCTGGCTACTCGAGCTCTGGCGGTTACGCACGAATGGTCTCGAAGCAAGACAATGAACCAAATGTGCACCTCGCCTTGCGCATACGCAAATCAGCCCTTAATATTTGTTTTGGCGCATTGAAGATTCATCTAAGCACGTCATATGTGGTAAAATATAACTATAAATTAAACACGCATCGACTGTAAAAGACTTCCATGAATAATAATGAAGTCACTACTGTTCACCTAGCGAGAATAGCCGTGTGGTTGGTGCGTTCGAGACCGACTCCAAGCAATTTCTTAAACGAATCTTCTTTTTAAGAGATGTGGGAACAATGACTTTTGCATTGTTACTTGCCACATATACTTTGCACGTTTTTGCAAATGTGTCGCGATGTTGAGGGTAAATGACATTTATACTTTCGTTGTAACAAATACTTAACTGTTTCAAAAGATGTGGGGAACAGCAGCCATAGCACATTCGTAAGGGTAGAAGGAGGTGCTGCTTACAGTGTCACGTGACCCGAAGGTAGTTTGTCTCTTCATCGTAACAGATTCATTTTGTTACAGTCACTTCACAGTGTTGTGTTTTAGTGTTCATGTGCACATTCCTATGTTCTTAGTGTTCATTATCAAAGAAAAATGAACAACGTTGAGTATATTGTAGAAACAAATTACTCAGCTTTAAGCTTGGAAGAGAAGTGTGAAATAAAGAAGCTTGGTAGGCCGTCGCCTCAGCTCGAGTTGTTGAAGCAAGCGCAAACAAGCCGAGATAAGACACTCTGCAGATATTGTAAAGATAATAATCTAAAGGGAGGGGGGCGTCGAAACGTGGACGCGCCGACCAGGCAGCTGAAGCACCATCCGCCACTGGCTCATACGGTCATTATTTTAACTGAATTTTTCTTTTCAGGTCAAAGAGACACTGACTATTGTACAGTCGAAAATTTAGTATTGTTAACTTTTTAACATTTTTATGTCTTTATTCATTCATTTTTAGGTGTTTTTGATTTCATTTTCTACATTTATCCTTTCAACTTGTATTTCTGTACTACGTTGGAAATAATCATTTTAGATCTTTTATGTCCTATCATGTTAGAGTTACATACATTTATTACACTAGAGGCTTATAAATACCATGTATTTAATTCCAACTAAGTAAATTGGTGCACATTTTTCTTTGTTAACTTTTTAATATTTATGAGCGTACACAAATCAGTTAATCAAATGCTGAAGAGAGAACATTTACTATTTCTCACTAAAATAACAATTTCAGTTGTCTCCTCGACACAACACAACAAGGACAGCTTTGTACTGACATCTGCCACAGTAACACAATATTAGACATATCTTTTGGAGAATGAGTGTGGGTATTGGTCATGGAAATTAGTCACGTGTTAAAAAAATTGAATATGTGTGTCAGGCAATAAATCAGGAGACAGAGACTGGATTAGCCTAATCTGTAAAAAATCTTGGGCTTAAATGACCTCCCATCTCAGTGAATGAGGGAGAGAATATGCACTGTCTGATCTTCACGCCGAGCGGTCTAAGGCGCCTCGCTGCGGAGCGGGCGGTTGCTCGCCGTCGGAGATTCGAGTCCTTCCTGGGGCATGGGTGTGTGTGTGTGTTGTCCTTAGGTTAGTTTACCTTAGTTTAAGTAGTTTTTAAGCCTAGGGACTGATGACCACTCAGTTTGGTCCGATAGATTTACAAACATTTGAACATTTGATCTTCACGTTATCTATCTTGTCATCCTAACAAACCTCTGCCGGAGGACGCAGGTAATAAAATTTGAAAATGTTAGCATACAGCGAAGTGAATTAGTGAGTGGACGATTAACTGAGTATGAATGAGTTAATATGGAAATTATGTGTATCTTCCAACCTAGGCCGAGTACCGCCACTAAACCCATTTTTACATTAATAAATTCTGCTCTGTTACGTTATCACACTCTTTACGAACACTCAACGGCAAGAATAAAAATACAAAATTATCTCTCACCTTCATTTAAAGTAACCAAAGTATTACGTCAGGGATGCTGTCTGTCACCAACACTTTATAAAATTTATACCGAAAAAGCACTAGAAAATTTGAAAAGAAAATTCAAAAACATGGGGATCCCAGTAAATCATATCACTATATCCTCCTTACAATTTGCTGATGACCGGTGAATTTTGGCACAGGATAAAGATGACATAGAATACATTACAAGGAAATTGATAGAGGAATATACAAAATGGGGACTTCAGATCAACAAAAAGAAAACAAAATACATGGTAACGGGAGACATAAACCAAGATTTAACACTGGAAGAAGGAATCGACAAAATTAAACACACTGAATAATACAAATACCTAGGAACAACTATCACACAAGATGGCATACAAGACATGGAAATTAATGCGAGAATTAATGTTGAGAAGTGTACCATTGGAACATTAAATGGTATCTTATGGGGTCAATAGATGAGAAAGGTAACAAAAAGAAATATCTTCAATACAATCATCTGAAGCAACATGACATATGGATCAGGAGTAGCCGCGGTGGAGTAGCCGAGGAGGTCTAAAGCATCTCGCTGCGGAGCGCGCGGTTGCTCGCCGTGGAGGTTCGAGTCCTCCCTGGGGCATGGGTGTGTGTGTTTGTAAGCTATGGACTGATGACCACGCAGTTTGGTCCGATATATTTACAGACATTTTTACGTTTGATCAGGAGTATGGGCACTTAAATTACAAATAGAAAAGAGATTGATGGCAACGGAGATGGACTTTTGGAGACAATCTGCAGGAATATCAAGGCGGGAAAAAATCAGGAATGAAGTCATCAGGAATAAAATGGATGTTAGGAATTCAATTATAAATTTTATGGAAGAAAAACAACTCTTATGGTATGGGAATAAAAAAATGATTACCACAGAGAATAATGGAATGGAAGCCACCAAGAAGAAAGAAGAGAGGGAGACCATCAACTACATGGAGCCAAGGAATTCAGGCGTCCATCCGGAGAAAATTTATGGGCAGATAGAGAAAAAAGGAAAATGAAAATAAAATAATGTGTAATAAATATAATGTCATAATATTAATGTAAAATATTGCAATGTATAATTTTGGAGTACCGGCAAATGTAAACTAAATTACACTGTAAAACCAGGCAATAAATGAAATAAAATACGTTATCTCACTAACCAATTACTCAGTATGACAGTGAGTGTAAATTGGAAAGGAGGCATTGTGAGATGTTTCTCACTCTCGCCCATATAATAACATTAATTCCACACAACACACGTCACCATTTACATGTAGTAAACAAACAAGTACTTCAGCGTATGAGCTTTCAGGGAGAGATTTTGTGCAGGGCGGCCTCATAGTCCCCGACGGGAACAACGTCTCCTGGCAACCACATTGGCGAAAACAGAATCAGCAGGGCGTACCCTCGCTGGGGCAGGCCGTGGAGCTACGAGGTCTGTCGGCTTTGCGGAACACAGCTTCCGGAACACTTGCGGCGCGGAAGGGAAACGTGAGGATGCCAACTCCAACCAAAAGCTACGATATTGCCGCGCGCGCGGAGATCAGGTCAGTGATAGGCCAATTCTGGGTATTACTCCGCACTCCAAGTGGTGTACAGCAAGGAGCCCAGATTGGCTAGAACGAGGAGAGATGTTAGGAAGGTAATTTGGGAGGACAGCAGCTTTTGACAGAGAGGGGATTCGTGTTTTCTGTCTGGTGGAGGAAGGACATTGCTGCCTTCGTTCTGGCGGAGAGAAGAACTTCGCATGTAAGCTTCGGTCTGAGATCTGTTAGTTCTTGTGAAGAGTTTGAGAACAGGTTCAACGTAACTGTACTGGCAGTTACGTAGTCATACACTTGTGCCATTCCATATTGCTGTAAGGGCATACTTGTCTTGTGTCAGTCTGCCAATATCCTGGCTCTTGCTTCCCTTGTCTTGACGAGACGTGCGAATTGTTGATAGGCAAAGGACGGCAAATAACTGCGCCAGTTAGGAATCTGCCTACCGAGGCGCGCGATTGCTCTCATTACTTGTGCCGCGGTGGACTAGCCGAGCGGTCTAAGGCGCCTCGCTGCGGAGCGCGCGGTTGCACGCCGTCGGAGGTTCGAGTCCTCCCTGGGGCATGGGTGTGTGTGTTTGTCCGTAGGTTAGTTAACCTAGGTTTAAGTAGTTTGTAAGCTAGGGACTGATGACCACGCAGTTTGGCCCGATGGATTTACAGTCATTTGAATTTGCTCTCATTACGGTAAACTGCAGCCTAACGCAGCACCCCACTACGACGCCGCCACACGCCTGCAGCCGCACGGGATAACGTATACGCAGCTCGGAGTCATATTAATGATCACAGTTTTTCCCGTTGTCGCATGAATGACACTTGCATAGTTCATGTGTTAGGAATCATTTCACGATAAATAAGATTATATGTTCAAATGTTTGTTATGCTTATGGCACTTAAACTACGGGTTCATCAGTCCCTAAACTTACAAACTACTTATAAATTAACTTATACTAAGGGAGGATTCAAACCTCCGACGGGGAACGTCGGAGCATCGGAGCATAGCGCCTCAATGCGCTCGGCCATTTCGCCGCTGCGATCATTAAGAGTTAGGCCATTTTTCACTCCCCATTCCCCTACTGTGCCAAGTGAGAAAATAAGACCCTATTTTATTCTCGTTTAAATTTTTCATATTTTCTGAATTGATTCAGTGCCCAATTACGTAAATTAATTAATCAAACCAGTAATTACTTAATCATTTTATCAGTCCCTTTCACCATTAAGTGTGATAAATGTATTTTATCCCACAGAGTAGCAAATTTTAGCACAGATGCCACCTGTTGCTTTTGTGTCCCAGCCTCGTCGCCGCTTTTGTGTCCCGTTCCGTCGTAGGTGTTGATGGCCGAGTGGAATGAGACCGACACAGGAATAAAGATAGCACGCTGGTGCAGGTACGGAGGGGAGCAGCCAGAAACTAGAAACACTAGAGTAAATTAGAACGAGATATATATTGCACAGAATTTATACAATAATTAACTTTTACAGAGATCAGTACTGCCGAATGCTGATACATAGTTTTTGGAGGCCTGCCTAGTGCCTGTACGATAGCCAAGTCTTCAATGGTGCCTATCTGATTACGAAGGTCCTAACTGGTTGCTATCTCAGTCCCAAGTGAACGATGTCGTTCAGAGGTGGCCACGAGCGGCGTTGCAGCAGAGGGCGCTCGTGGCTGTCGTCGTAAGAACGCCGCGCCGTGCGTGCATGGCGGCGCGCGGCGGAAGTAGGTGGCGCGCACTTTGTACTTGTGCGACACCACAGTTGCGGTGTAGCCGTGAGCACTAAGGCGCCTTACTACAGAGCGTGCGGCCGTTCCACGTTGGAGGTTCGAGTCCTACCTTGGTCATGTGTGTGTGTTGTTCTTAGGAAAAGTTAGTTTCCGTAGTTTGTAAGTTTAGGGACCGATAACCACTGCAGCTAGGTTCAGTAACTTCACTAATTGGACATTTCGTTTCGATAAAAATTTAGCTTTAAGTCAACCCCCTAATGTAATCATTACGGGAATATCATAATTTCATATATTGATATAGGTAAGTTACTGAGTGCGCCACCTACCATGTGAGCCTGCTGTGTAGGTTTCGTAAGCACCTCGCTCAGTTGTGCCTTATAATCAGAATGATAAACTGTCTTTTCATATCTAAACTGAGTTATACTTTTCGTTTTGATAAAAGAACTTTTTCATACGAGTTGCACAAAGCGTTTGACTGGTTCTATTTTCGAGTGAGCTTATGTCGGCCATTATTGCTTGTACAAAGTATTATGATCTTTGCCTGTAATTTCTTTTGTAATAGATCACTGTAACTTTTACACTGTATTTTTAACTAATTTACTGTGTAAGAAAATGCAGCCACACAAATTGGTTAAAAGTAATTGAACTCTATGTAGATTTCGGCTCCCTCTATGGAATAAAACAACATGAGACGTTTGCACATATAGCTACAGAGTTTCACGGGAATGATGCACGCGTTGGGGTGGAAATCATTCAAACTGAGGTGTTACTCGTTCTTTCATCAATTTTCTCTTCCGAATGCGAATATATTTTGTTAGTACCCACCTACATAGGTGGACATGATCATCATCAAAAATAAAATAAGTCAGATCAAAAACGGAAATTTTTAAGTGTTCATTTTTTCCCGCGAACTTTTAGAGTTTGAATCCTCTGCCAAGCACTTCAATATGACTTGTAGAGTATTTATGTAGATGTTGTATAATGTTAGTTACAAGACATATTAGCTAGTTAAGAAGTAACGGTCTGAACAAGAAAATATAGTGGCCGGTCGCTACGGACTGCCGACGTGTCCGCCGAGAAAGTGGTACCGAAATCTAGATGAAGTTCAATTATTTTAATCCTTTTGCTCCCAGTGTTGCCATATGGCAACATAATATTTATCTGTTCCTCTAGGTACAACCATTTGCCCAAATATTTTAAACAACACTGAAGGACTCTCCAAATTTGATTGTGAGTATGTTGTCTAGCACTAGTTCGAGAAACAGAGCATTTAGCTACAATACATTGAAAACATGTGTTGTTGCTTCATTTCTGAGTTGGAGTAGATTTAACAAAACTTCCAAATTAATATATCGAGGTAAAGGCAAAAATTAATTTGGATATTTCATTAATCAAATTAAAATTGTGTGAGGCACCGAACACGACGGAAAAAGATAAAAAGATCTGTTCCAACAGGATTCGAACGACCGACCCTACAGATGCAAAGCCAGAACGCTACCACTTTCTTTCTTTTTTTCTTTTTTTTCTATGGGGTAGGTGTATGCTTTGCGTCCGTTGGTTTAGTTTGTTCTGAGCTACACCGACAGATACTGTAGGAGAGTTACTTATTGGTACTTACGCTTACTTCCAAACCTTTAAAGTCGATATTCTCGAGAATTTTTGAGTGTTGCGTGGAATGCCTTTGGCTGGTTGTTATTTGAGTTCTGAACTTCAGGTACCACAAATGTAAAAAATAAATAAATAAATAAATAAATAAAAAATTCGATATCCATGTGCTCTTCTTGGGAATTTTCTTTCACAGTAAATTACGCAGAGACAGTTCCTGCTTCAGACAGGCCAAGATAATTACCTCTCTCTCTTTTTATTTATTTATTTATTTATTTATTTATTTTACTTTTCTGGGATAACGGCGCTGATGATGGGTAGTAATTTTAGGAAGGTAGGAAAGAAGCTTACGGTTTAACGTCCCGTCGACAGCTTGGTCATTGGAGCTAGCGCTCGGAGGTTTTGGATAAGGATTGGGAAGGAAATCGGCCGTGCCCTTTGAAAGGAACTATCCCGGCATTTGCCTGGAGTGATTTAGGATAATCACGGAAAACCTAAATCTGGGTGGCCGGAGGTAGATTTGAACCACCATCCTCCCGAATGCGAGTCCAGTTCGTTACCACTGCGCCACCTCACTTGGTGGATACTGATGTTGTCGAAATCAAATTGTAAATACAAATAATCTGCTTAAATTACGGCCAATGCTAAACTTTTTTTCCGTTTGGTCGATAAACAGCGAAACACAGCTTGCCCTTTATTCACATGAAGTGTTAAGTGCCATCGACAAGGGATCTCAAATCGATTCCATATTTCTGGATTTCCGGAAGGCTTTTGATACTGTACCCCACAAGCGGCTTCTAATGAAATTGCGTGCTTATGGAATATCTCCCCAATTGTGCGATTGGATTCACGATTTCCTATCAGAAAGGACACAGTTCGTTGTAATTGACGGTAAGTCATCGAGTAAAACAGAAGTGATATCTGGCGTTCCACAGGGAAGCGTTATTGGTCCCCTACTCTTCCTCGTGTTTATAAACGATTTAGGAGATAATCTGAATAGCTCCCTTAGACTGTTCGCGGATGATGCTGTCGTTTATCGGTTAGTGAAGTCAACAGAAGATCAAAAGCAACTGCAAAGCGATTTAGACAAAATTTCTACTTGGTGCGAAAATTGGCAATTGACACTAAATAAAGAAAAGTGTGAAGTAATACACATGACCACTAAAAGAAATCCGCTGAACGTCAATTACGCGATAAATCAGTCAAACCTTAAGGTCGTAAATTCTACCAAATACCTAGGAGTTACAATTACGAACAACTTTGACTGGAGAGAACACATAGAAAATATTGTGGGGAAGGCGAACCAAAGGTTACGTTTCATTGGCAGAACGCTTAGACGATGCACCAGCTCCACCAAAGAGACTGCCTACATCACACATGTGCGTCCTCTCTTGGAGTACTGTTGCCCCTTGTGGGACACTCACCAGGTGGGACTGACGGAAGATATTGAGAAGGTTCAGAGAAGGGCAGCTCGTTTTGTTTTATCACGTTACGGGGGGGAAAGCGTCACGGAAATGTTGCACGAATCGGCGTGGAAATCATTAAAAGAAAGACGTTATTCATTGCGGCGTGATCTGTTTGCGAAGTTTCAATCACCGACTTTTAGTTCTGAATGTGAAAATATTTTGCTAGCACCCACCTACTTAGGGAGACATGACCATCCCAATAAAATAAGAGAAATCAGATCGAAAACGGAACGATTTAGGTGTTCTTTCTTCCCGCGCGCTATTAGAGAATGGAACGGTAGAGAAAAGTTATGAAGGTGGTTAATGAACCCTCTGCCAGGCACTTAAATGTGATTTGCAGAGTATCGATGTAGATGTAGATGTTGATGTAGATGTAGATAAAAAGTGTTGTGCTGCGACGTTTGGTGTGTGGAGTACACGTTCGGGCAGTCAGTAATAAACACAACAGCCAGGTGACCGTGTTGTGGCTGCGGCTGTGTCAGCTTCACAAGACTTGCGCCCGCCCGCCCTACGGCCGCAGTTAAGGGCGGAGTGCCTGTGGCTGGTGGCTGAGTGACGGCTCGGCGCGGCCGCTTTATTGGCCGTACTGGGGAACGCTTCCTGTCTAAATGGGGCCGTGTCCGATTACGGCCGGCAGGCGCTACGTCACGACCAGGAAGAAGACCGGCCACTGGCCTCTGGCCTCTGGGGAGGCGTCTGGGGCCACGACTGCCTCTCGCCTCGCCCGCCAACGCGCCCACCCACGAGGATAGTGCGAAAGTTGGGAAATGAAATTCGGAGTTGGGCGTGTCGCGGGACGCGAGCAAATAGTATTTCAACTAACAGTATCGCATTCATTACGGGATACTCGATCGATATCCGTTTGACACTTGCCTAGTGACTGATTTCAAAGATTATAAATGGTAGTGTTTTGTCTGTCTATGCAACCACAAAAAATTGCGATGTCCAGGATAATGTTCATGACACGATCGTGGAAGTTCAGGGAAGATTTAAAAGGTCATAAAATATGAAAAATTGCGAGGAAATAATGACTTGGTTGTTGTGATGCGTGATTTCAGAAATATACTTTGAAAGAGTAAAGTTCATTTTACACGATTTGAACCCGTATATGAACTGTCAAAGATAAAAATGAATTTCTGATCGATAGTCTCGCTAAAACGCGAGAACGACTGGACCGATTTTGCTATATATAATTACATGAATCACTGAATCTATTGTTATGCAATCTGGTGTGGAGATAACTTGAGTGCTTAAGTACCGGATAAGATACTTTATAAAGTGTGTAATTTAAGAGTTTTTTATTTGAAATATATAAAGCGTTTCGATTTAACCATTTATAGGACAAAACTTTTCTTCTGAAAATTTGACAGGTAATTTTTTATTACAACCCATTTCACTTATATAGGAATGTAATATACTCAGAATTATTTTGTGTTCATTTAATTTTGAAGTGAAAGGAAGAAATAAGTGGTTGATGTACAGACCACTATCGATTTTCGGTGGGGCTTGGACTACTGTCGATGGTGCTCATTTAAAAGACCACCTTCTTATATCTGTCAATTGGAAAAATGGCATCTGGAATGCAAAGAAGATACAATTTATAAAATAATTTACTATTACAAAAAGTGAACATATTACAATATTCAAACAATAAAACAATCCCAAACACTGTGAAACATTACAAATTCCAGTAGTAAACTTGTAATTTAGAATGAAACGGGTAAAAACAAGGAATTCAAAGAGCAATGTCCACTGTTTTGCACTTATAGTACGTGGGCAATATATCGAACACTACCCTATAGACAATAAAATATCTTCAGTCGTCTATAATAGGAGACATCTTCAGTTCGTTTTGTCTTTTAATCGAAAACAGTTCGTTAGCGAAACATGTAAAGTAGGCCTAATGTTTCGTTACTTACGGAAGTTTCGGTCTCGTTTTCGTCTCACATCATGTAATGGCTGTCTGCTTCGGGCTGTGACGCCGATTCTTCTTGCTGCTTCACTGTTTTTTCCACTAATTTCACTTTCACTATTGCCCTGTCCGTAATTGTTTTTCACAGATCATACGTGTTTGTTTTTATTGTGACTGAGACCGCACAGTGCGTTATTGTAGCGTTGCCAACATCACAGTTGTAACTTTTTTATATTTTATAATAAATTATGGTATAGTATATTTAATTTTGATGTAAGCGGAATGGCGTAGTGACAAAATTATAATTCTGTCAAAAGAAGATCGTGATAACATATCATTCTGTATGATACATACAGGATCATATGTTGTAACGTTCTTCTGACAATATCCAAAATTGTAATGTATCTTACTTTTTGTCTTTGTATTTTTATAAAAATTTTCCTTCCTTTACATATGAAGTATTAAAAAGGGTATAAAAAAATTTCCACAAGCCACTGTAGCTGGGAATACCTTTGTATTCAGTATTACAAAATCTTTTGAGGATTTGTCACTTCCTTTAGTTGCGGGACTTGTCCACATCCTTGCTAGCCAAGGCCCACATCCTTCAATTACAGCATCCCAAACACATAACAGAAAGTAACAAAATCAAACAACACAGCATTTTAAGGTTCTCATGATAAAATATTTATACATTAAAAGTTAATATCTTCGATATAGGTATCCTTCAAAACAGAGCTAATGTGTGACAGTAGGAGCTACTTATTCCTTCGTCCCACTACAGGCGGCGTGTGTTCGCAGCACTAAGCCATAGTGTTGCAACACCCCAACCATACGGCCAAATGGCCACCATTTATGATAAAAGCAGTCCGAAACTTCCGGTCCCATGTTATAAACCAGTACGTCCGCTTTGTGAATCGAATGGCTTGGAGGCCGATGTTGTAAATGGCAAGTGTGGTAAGCTGAAGGTTCCGTTTCCGAATCCTCATTTAGAGGTGCTTTTTTTCGTTATTCTGTTTTTTAGATTCTTGTTAATTTAACTGATAATTACGTTAATTGACTATAATAGACTATAATAGATTTCTATTTGATTATGCTGATGCGATAGCTTCGTACGTAACAGCAATATACAACCGCTCGTTCAACGAAGGATCTGTACCAAAACACTGGAAAGTTACACAGGTGCCGGCTGCGGTGGCCGAGGGGACTGAGGCGCTCCAGTCACGATCTGCACGGCCACTAAGGTCGGGGGTTCGAATCCCCCCTCGGGCATGGATATTTGTGCCGTCCTTAGTCTTAGGTAGTTCATAAATAGTTTGTAAGTTTAGGGACTGATGACCCCGTAGTTAAGTCCCATAGACTCTACAAACATTTGAACAATTGTTACACAGGTCAGACAAATATTCAAAAGCAATAGGAGTAACCCACTAAACTACAGGCCTATTTCATGTTAATTTTCAGCAGGGTTTAGGAACATATCCTGTATTCAAATATTATGAATTATCTCGAACGTAAAGGTCAACACGGATTTAGAAACTATCGTTCATGTGAAACACAACTAGCTCTTTACTCACACGAAGTAATGAGTGCTATCGACAAGGGATCTCAAATCTGTATTTGTACATTTTCACAAGGCTTTTGATACCGTACCTCACAAACGGCTTTTGATCATATTACGTCGTTATGGAATATCGCCCTAGATTTGTGACTGAATAGGGGAGTTTCTGTCAGACAGGACACAGTTTGTAGTCGATGGTATCGACTAAAACAGAGGTGATATCCGGCGTTCCGCGAGGTAGTGTTATTGGTCCTCTGCTGTTCCTTATCTACATAAACGACTTGCAAGAAAATCTGAGCTACTCTCTTAGATTGTTTGCAGTTATTTATCGTGTAGTAAATTCATCTGAAGATCAAAACCAACTGCAGAACGTTTTAAATAAGATATCAGTATGATGTAAAGATTTGCAATTGTCTCTAAATAATGAGAAGTGTGAATTCGTCCACTTGAGACGAAAAGAAATCCATTAAACTTTGTTTACATGGTAAATCAATCAAATGTGAAGGCCGTAAACTCCTTTGAATACCTAGGAATTACTATTATATCAGACTTAAACTGGAAAGATCACGTAGATACTATCGTAAGAAATGCGAACCAGAGACTGCGTTTTATTGGCAGAACACTTAAAAGATGCAAATGAACTTCTAAAGAGACTGCTACACTACGCTTGTCCGTCCTCATTTGTAGTATTGCTGCCCAGTATGGGATCCTTGTCAATTGGATTTAACGGAAGCCATCGAAAGAGTCCAAAGAAAGGCAGCTTGTTTCGTATTTCCACGATACAGGGGAGACAGCGTTACGGAAATGATACAGGATCTGGGGTGGGACTCATTACAACAACGGCGTTTTTCGCTGCGGCGTGGTCTACTTACGAAACTCCAAACGTCAACATTCTCCTCCGAATGCAAAAATATATTGTTGACTCCCACCTACATAGGTGGAAATGATATTCAGAATAAAATACGAGAAATCGGAGCTCGAACGGAGAGATTCAGATGTTCTTTTTTCCCGTGCGCTATTCGAGAATGGAATGGTGGCTGAAAAGTATAAAGGTGGTTCGATAAACCCTCTGCCAGGCACTTAAATGTGATTTGCAGAGTATCCCATGTAGATGTAAAGTAATACTTATATGTGAAATATTGTTAACAATTTTTGCTTCGCATTTTGAAAGTATCTATTTGCTTCTTTTCACTGAAAAATAACTATACAATCATGTTGAAACTGAAAAATTGTGTTAACTTTTGAATATTTCCGAGCAAATATTCGTTCGTCTTGTACACTGAGTATATAATATCCTCGATAAAGAAATATTTTTAGAATGCAATAGAACGAACGAATTTATAAAGGAAATATGTGGGATGGAAACGTTCAACATGATGAAACAACACCTGTTTGCATTTTGAGCGTGGTTGTATAGTTATTTTTCCTATAAGAAATGGAAATAAATACTTTGAAAATATTTTAAAAAATCAGTCAACAATCATAAGACTGGTTTTAAAATCACAGTGCTTTACTAGGTATGGTTCTCTTTTGGAGGTAGTATGCCGTTGCTTTCTTCCACGAGGCACGAATTGTTAATAATATTTCATATATATATGAAAACGATTGCAGGTGCTAATAGATGGGAACAATGTCAGGATGGTGTCCATAATGAGGAAATCAAAGAAAAACTGGGAATGAACACCATAGATGAAACGGTTAGAGCGAACAGACTGAGATGTTGGGGTCATGTTACACGCATGGGAGAAGCAAGGTTACCTAAGAGACTCATGAGCTCGGCAGCGGAGGGTATGAGGAGTCGAGGTAGACCAAGAAGAAAGTACTTGGATTCGGTGCAGAATGATTTTGATGTAAAAGGCATAACATGAGACGAGACATTAATGTTAGCATTGAATAGGGGATCATGGAGGAATTTTATTAGAGGTACTATGTTCCAGACTGAACGCTGAAAGGCATAATCAGTCTCTAATGATGATTATGATGATGATGTTGAAAACAACACTGACTGATGATTCGAACACGTCACCTTCAAGCTTGTTACAATTGCCAATTAAGAACTTATTAAAATGTTTTTTCTCTTCTTCAGGTAGATCGATATTGTCGATCGTGTGCTCATGTTCGTCATGGGTGGTTCGGCATTCTCGGCCACCGCGCCATTCAGATCACAAACCCGACGTACTGGTAAAACAGGGCCGAAAGTTTCGGAGCGTTTTGCTCGTGAATGGCATGGCCAGAGTATTGTGACATTATGGGGTAGTGCTGCAAACACGCGCTGCCCCACTCCGAATTTCGTTTCCCAGCCCTGGCCACAGAATTTTGGAGTATACAAAACGGAAAAATGTTCAAATGTTTATTAAGCTTAAGGGACTTAACTACGGGGTTATCAGTCCCTAAACTTACAAACTACTTATGAACTACCTACAACTAAGGACGGCACAAATATCCATGCCCGAGGGGGGGATTCGAACCCCCGACCGTAGTGACCGTGCAGACCGTGACTGAACCGCCTCAGTCCCCTCGGCCACAAAACGGAAAGCTGGGCGCAGCGCCATACATTGTATATGGCCAAGTACTGGCGGAACTATACCCACTTAGAAGTATGGTTGGAAATGGACTTTTTACGAACTGCAGCTATTTTCACTGACTTTTACGGAAGGAAAGGAAAGGAAACTGCTTTTCATAATGATCTCCTCTATTTTGCGCCCTCTTCTTGCACCTAATTGTAATCCAACTACCAAAAAGTTGGCCAAAATTTTAATACAAATACGAAAATGTACGATGGAATCAATATTCGTTTTATTTGGTGATTATCTCTAGAAAAATCCCAAGTAAGTCGGAATTATGTTTGGGAAATTAGTAATAAACAAGAAAGAGACTTTACAACTGCCAGGTTTTATTTAATACGAATAAATTTGCACAAAATATTGAGTCAGACGTAGTAGCACAATGTGATTACAGAGAACTAATGACGTCTGGTAATACATAAAACTGTTGAATTACACCCAAATGAAGGACAGGTAGCTGAAACATACAACTACATCACAAACTTACTCTGTAGCTTTTTTTATATTGTGGCACACATTGTTTCAGTTATAGCAAAGGAAATATTTTCCTCTTAGTCTTCCTCTTTGTATTCACTACAACATTACACACATTCGTACCTCACAAATGGGTCACTTTTATCAGTTTGTAATTTTTTCCACTTTTGGTTTTATATTTGAAGTTGGAAAAGTTGTATTTGCTTTAGGAGGATAATTAATTTACTGATAAGAGAACGGCGCATAGAAGGACCTGTCAACCATAGAGCAGGAACAGCATAAAATAATTATTCACGTTATTCTATTTGTTTGAGTATATGAAGAGCATTCGTTTCCTACATTAGCAGACTACGCCTCCGCTGCTATAATTAAAATTTGACGTGCCTAAGCAGCATATAACAAGAGGAGGAGGCAGGTTGTGTCATCGATTTGACTGGTTCAGTTTCACTTATGGCAGTGGAGGAGTAATGTTTCAATTTCGGCAACATAATTACTTTACCGACCAGAGAAAGGTAGGTACAAGAACCTACCAACGATACAGCAAGAACAGCACGATTATTCCCCTTACTGTATTTGTTTGAATATCCGGAAAACATTCAACGGTCGTTGACAACATTAGCAAACTACGCCACCGCTGCCGTAAGTAAAATTTTACCGTTTGCATTAAATTATGTGAATTGCCTATGTGGGCAATAGGAAAAGGGAACGCACGCACGAAAGTTTGAAGTCGCGCTACTTACAAACTATTCTTAGACTTTCATCTTCTATGATTGCCTGCAATGTTAAACTTATAAAATATAAATGTACTTCAACATTTCGATGCTGTTGAATTGCTACAGCAAGAGCGAGAGTTATCTCAAGAGAAGAAGCTAGGCTACTTTTAATGATTATTCAGACATTGCTCTGGTTCTAAATTGACAATATTTAACTTTTACTAAATATAAAGCGACGTTCACTTACAGTTTAACATATTTTAGGAAGGTGAGGAAGCTTATATCATTATTTTATTAGAATTACTGCGGCAATTAGATGCTGAACACCATCGGCCACCTTTTCTTTTATTGCTGCTCATAATTGTGGTGTCGCACAAGTCCAAAGTGCGCACTACCTACTTTCGCCGCGCGCCGCCATGCACGCACGGCGCGGCGTTCTTACGACGTCAGCCACGAGCGCCCTCTGCTACAACTCCGCTCGTGGCCACCACTGAACGACAGCGTTTACTTGGGACTGAGATAGGAACCAGTCAACACTTCGGAATCAGATAGGCACCAGTGAAGACTTTGCTATCGGATAGGCACTAGGCAGGCCTCTAACTCAACTATGTATCAGCATTCTGCAGTACTGAGCTATGTAAAAGCTAAGTATTGTATAAATTCTGTGCAATATATATCTCGTTCTAATTTACTCTAATGTTTCCAGTTTCTGCTGTCCCACTGGCTGCTCACTTCCGTACCTGCACAAGCGTGTTTCCTTTATTCCTGTGTCGGACTCTTTCTACTCGGCCACCGACACCTACGACGGAAACGAGACACAAAAGCGGCGACGAGGCTGGGACACAAAAATAATAAAAAACGTAACAGCTTCAACTGTTGACAAATATTCTTTTCACTGAACTGCACTAAATACTTGTTTACTTTTACGTGATTCAAAGGAGTTAAAGTACACAATTAACAAAACAAAAGGAACTTACCTAGTCCCGTCTCGCTTCAAAGGCGGCACGTTACAACTTCAGAGAATAGGGAGTGACTACACATTTACTGTCTTTCAAGATGGTCGACTCCGCGCATGTGCACTAAATTTTGGACGACAGACTGCAGCGGGAGTTTGCTTTCTGTATACTCCCACACCCACAGCGTCAGCGCACTGATATCCTCGCTGTTGAGGGCCCCCTCTAACCCAGCGGTCCTCAATGTGCGGCCCGCGGGCCACTTGTGGCTCGCTGAGCATTTTTAAGTGGCCCGGCAAGCTAGTCGTCCAGTATTCGCAATAAAAATCTGTAATGACTAGCTGATGAAAATGGGCGAGATACGTACAGCGAAATCGACCGAAGCCAGTGGCCTGAATGTAAGCAGCACGTTCTCCACAGCGCGTGTCGTTGGTTGTGAAGCAGCCCCCACTCGAGTGTTTGCCCGCCCCGTGCAGCCCCGGTGCTTCGCCCTCCTCCCTGTCCTCCCAGGGTGGCGGCTGTGGCAGTTCCGAAAGCGCTCGAAATCGCGTCCTTTTCGCTGCGCTGAAGTGTCCTATCAAGTGTGACATTGGTTATCTGTCTTGCGAGCGTTCAGAATGAGCAAAAAAAAAAAAAAGTTCGGATGTAAGTTTGCCATTATTCATGCTTGCTGGAAAGATTCGATTTTTTTTTTTTTTTTTTTTTTTTTTTTTTGGGTAATGTTTGTTGGAAAGCATTGTGCTTAATATGCAACTCAACCGTAAAAATCAAAGCACTGCAAGACTGCACTGTCACTACGAAAATACACACTTCAAAACACACGAGGGGCAAGGTAAAAATAAATTAATCCGTACTACGCGTGACTGTGCTGAAAGTTTCAAATTGCCGCTTTTGCAAATATAATCACCCTAACAGGCAATTATTAAAAGAAAAAGAAAAATAGAAGTCAGAAGGGCACATACATGCCAGTTTGCCTACCGAAATTAGCATTTCTGCAACACTCTTTTACACAATCAACATTAACTTTAAATACTTATTGGTGAGATGGCTTTCGAAAGAACAGATATAACATCAATATACAGGGTGTTACAAAAAGGTACGGCCAAACTTTCAGGGAACATTCCTCACAAACAAAGAGAGAAAATATGTTATGTGGACATGTGTCCGGAAACACGTAATTTCCATGTTAGAGCTCATTTTAGTATTTTTCTTTAAATTTAAATTGAGATAATTCGTGCAGACAATAGTCAAAATACCCAATTGTTTCTTTAGTATGTACTGTACTTCCTCGATTCACCGCCAGTTGGCCCAATTGAAGGAAGGTAATGTTGACTTCAGTGCTTGTGTTGACATGCGTTTCATTGCTCTACAGTACTAGCATCATGAACATCAGTACGTACAGTCACGGCCTGGACGGCCACTACGGTCGGGGGTTCGAATCCCCCCTCGGGCATGGATATTTGTGCCGTCCTAGCTCGTAAGTAGTTCATAAGTAGTTTGTAAGTTTAGGGACTGATGACCCCATAGTTAAGTCCCATAGACTCTACAAACATTTGAACATTTGAATCAGTACGTAGCATCAACTGGTTAGTGTTCATCACGAAAGTGGTTTTGCAGTCAGTGCAATGTTTACAAATGGGAGTTGGCAGATGCCCATTTGATTTATGGATTAGCTCGGGGCAATAGCCGTGGCGCAGTACGTTTGTATAGAGACAGATTTCCAGAATGAAGGTCGAAGCAATTGATCGGCGTCTTAGGGAGCACGGAACATTCCAGACTATGACTCGCGACTGGGGAAGACCTAAAACGACGAGGACACCTGCAATGGACGAGGCAATTCTTCGTGCAGTTGACGATAACCCTAATGTCAGCGTCAGAGAAGTTGCTGCTGTACAAGGTAACGTTGACCACGTCACTGTATGGAGAGTGCTACGGGAAAACCAGTTGCTTCCGAACCATGTATAGCGTGTGCAGACGGTACCAAATTCGTGCTCGTATTGTGGACGGCTGTGATACAATACGCCATTCTACAGAGCTGCATCAGCGCATCAGGGATTCCATGCGACGGAGGGTGGATGCTTGTATTCTCGCTAACGGAGGACATTTTGAACAAAGTGTTTGAAGTCACGCTGGTACGTTCTGTTGCTGTGTGTTTCCATTCCATGATTAATGTGAAAAGAAGTAATAAAATGAGCTCGAACATGGAAATTAAGCGTTTCCGGACACATGTCGACCTAATATATTTTCTTTCTTTGTGTGTGAGGAATGTTTCCTGAAAGTTCCGCCGTACCTATTTGTAACACCCTGTATAAGTAGTATTCAAATGGGACGATGTTCAAATGGGACGATGGCATCCTGGGTTCCAGTCTTCATCGCTAATGTGATAAAATCGTTGGACCTCGTGTGGTATTCCCTGATGGTGAACATTGAGGAATATGGTCGAGGGACGCTACTTTGGTAGCCTGGGACTAGTGATAATTTTGGGCGGACGGGAGTCGTGCTCAGGATACACGATTAGTTAAGGCGAATGCTTGCCCAAAGTTTGTAATCGATCAATTCACATTAACGGAATATTTTATCTCTATCCCGAAGTCTTCAGTTCTTTCCAGCACTAAGATCACAGGGTACTGTAATGGATATTTTTTTAATGTTGCAGTTTTTTTACATCAGGTACAGTAATATGATTTACTTAATTTGCTCTATTTCAATAGTACGACAACACACGAATATAAATTCAGAGGCTGAAGCCGAGACTTCATGGCTTCACAATACAGTTCCGAGTTAACAATTAACGTTACCTCCCGTTACACTGTGCGTAAAGTGAAGCATTAACATTAAATCAAGTTAACTTATTAAGTAACGGTTAATGTTTAACAGAGTTAACTTTTTGGTTTACGCTGCCCAGCTGTGGCAGGTAGCATAGTGGCAGTTCACAGTAATCACTGAGTCCGCCTCCGTAGCCCAGTGGAAAGGGTGGTTGGTTGCCACGCAGGGGGCCCGGGTTCGATTCCCGGTCGGGTAGGAGATTTTCTCCGCTCGGGGACTGGGTGTTGTGTCGTCCTCATCATCATTCCATCGTCATTGACATGAAAGTCGCCGAAGTAGCGTCAGATAAAGAGACTTGCACCAGGCAGGCTGAACACGACCCCAGTTGGGGTCTAACGGTCATAAATGCCACACGATCATCATCACAGTAATCACTCGCCCTGTCTGCCTTGAAAAAAAAAAAAAAAAAAAAAAAAAAAAAACATATTCCATTGATTAACGTACGTTAGGAAGAAAGATATTTAACAAAAACGTAATTGCTTGGAAATGGCTGTCAAACGGTTGCAACAGAGTTTCAGATAGTCACTCAAACTTTTTAAGTTCCTACATATCTTTCTTTGAAATTAATTATGGTTTGTCTAAAGAACAAGTGCACAAATTCTAAAAAACTAAGAAAATATTAATTAACAATAAGTTCAGATATATTTCAAAAAGCAAAGCACTCTTCTATTAACAGTTATATTTTAAAATAGATTTTGATGATTAAACAAATGGGTGTTGTTACTTCACAAGTGTTATTTTGTCCTGGGATAATGTTGTGGCCAACTTGAAATAAAATTTTCGAGAATTTGGCCCGAGGAGGAAAAGCGGTTGAGTATGGCTGCTCTAACCCATACAAAGTGTCACCGGCTGTTGCCATAATGCTGAGCCACTACACAAAGATATCAGAAGTTGAGGTATCAAAAGTCACGGGACAGCGATAGGAACCGATACAGCCAAAGAGGGCAATAATATCGCGTACTCGAGGTCGCAAAGGAAGGGGCATTTGAAGAACTCACATTTCATCTCTGATGATTCGTATGTAAATGGTATACCACGTAATTACAGCCACTTGATGGGAATTGCCTTTGCACGCGGAATGGTATAGTTGGAACTAGATGCAAGGGTCACTCCATTTCGGAAATCGACAGGTAATTCAATTAAAAAAAACGGAAATTCAAATAATTTGAAAGTCTGTCAAACGCTGCACTTGAACCATGTGATGCCCGTGACTTCAAATGACATGACGCTACACATGCTACAGTAAAATTCACTAACAGAGTGGTTTTGTTTGAATAATTGCGAGTACGGCACTGCACAAAAACATTTTAAAAAACTCGTGAAAATTTATTTCTGCATGTTCCAAGCAACGAGGAATGCTTAAAATGTGGTTCAAACTCTCTACCATAGATCGACATTGAATGGCGGTCACTTCGTTTATTTTGGTGAGGATCATTTTGATGTAAGTAAATACTATATACGATAATTATTATTCTATTACTTCTCTGTTCAGTATCGTACTCTCCATTTGCAAAGGGGTACTGTATTATCGTGTACAGGTTTGTGAGCTATTCACGATATGATACGCCAACGATTAGTATTTAAATTTGTTTTCTAATGTAGTACAAATTTCATATTGGTAGTTTTAATGTCTACACCAGTGATGCGTTGAGCTCACCTGGCACAAGCAACTTTTTATAACAAAACCTGAAATGCTTACTAATTTCGTCAATAATCGATTCCATTTTACATTATCCCATTCATTCCCGACAAAGGAAAGGGACAACAAATAGGATAGGATTGGATTTGAACACGAAGCGTAAAATTGTAATAAAAGGCGCTATCCGCTAAGCTACCATGCAGCTGCTTTAACTGTTGCCCGGCAGATAAACTGACTTCACAGGGACAGCAATGCAGAATTTCGTTATTTTTCATTGAAAATAATATTCGCTCCTAAGCTGAATATTTGCCTCTTCTTTACACCCTTCTTTAATATGCTAAGTTCCAATATATCCTCAAGTTTCTACGTAACCAAGCAGCACGAGAAAAATGAATGGCGATCGTGGAAAATCACGAGTGCGCATGATCAGTCCGAATTGGATCACTGCGTACTAACAGTGTAATTGTCTGCCTCCGTAGTACAGGGGAGCGCGTGCTGGGTTGCCACGCAGGGGGTCCGGGTTCGACTCGCGGTCACATCTAGAATTATCTGTACCAGGGGACTGGCTGTTGCCATTATCGTCGCGCAAATAGGCCTAGTAGCGTCACCTAAATACTTGCGTCGGGCAGGCCGAACACGATCCCAGCTGGGGTCGAATGGCCAGAAATACCACACGGAGTCATCGTCACCATGTAATTGTTACATTGGCAGCTAATAGCAGTGTTAATGTATAAGTGAAATGTATTTTGTAGAAAAACTAATTCTGTATCTAATAAGCAGTACCTATGTTTATAATGTAAAATATTTAGTATCTTTAGAGTAGGGTCAATCTTTCGATACAAAGAAGCAACAGCTTGGTTTCAATGTAGCCATATTTTTCTTTAAACGCAGTTTTCACCTTTCTTATTTTCGGTACGTAGATATTTGGGTTGTATTCGAAAAACTATGATACCTTAAATGCATCTACTTTCAGAAAGTTTCCACTTTCAAAACTTTCTTTGCATTTCAACACAGAAGTTGTAGATGGCTTTTTCATCACAAATTATACACAGAAAAAAATAAGAACAAATTTGTGCCGTGCGCTTCTTGGCGTCATGTGAGAGAGTGTACTGCGGATTCCTAGGATCACGCCGGAAGTTCGAGTACTCCTCGGACTTGCGTTCATGCGTGAGTGCGTGCTTACGGGCGCGTGCGCGCACGCGCACGTGTGTGTGACTGTGTCTGTGTGTGTATGCGTGTGTTGTCGTAAGGTTATTAAAAGTTAGTTTAAGTGGTTTCTAAGCCTAGGGATGAAGACCACAGCAATTCGGCCTCAAAGATTTACAAATATATCAACAATTTAAAGACTCTTTTAACTTTTTGTGAAGCATAATATAGCTTCGCCTACCTTGTGTCATGTGACGTCACTAGAGCTTCAGTCAATGACAGAGCGTTCTTGCCCTCTTTACCTTGCCTTGCATTTTATGATACTTAAGTTTTAATTTTTAAAACGTAGCAGATATTTTGTGTGAATATTGACCTAATTTTCTACATGAACGATCTAGCAGTAATTCTAATCAGATTTTAACGTAGGAACTATTTACTCCAATCAAAACGAAAATAACCACGAACTTCAGGATGTAAATACGTGGTCTTATTGAATCAATCATTGGTGGTGGAAACGGGACAGCGGCTGGTCAAGAGTCTGAAGGAACTGAGATACCAACAGCCGTACGTATTATAAAATTTTTCTTGTATCACAACCAGTTTACATCGGAGCATAATATCCAAAAGTAGGGATACTATAACTGGATTCGTGGTCGTCTGTCTCTTAGTGGGAAACAACAACAACAACAACAACAACAACTGTCAACAGTTGTTGTTGTTGTTTCCCACTAAGAGACAGAAGTCGACGAATCCAGTTTTTATAACCCTACTTAATGGATATTATGCTCCGATGTAGGGACCTGAAAATGGCATAGTGGAATGCCGAAACTGGTTTTGATACAATAAATATTTTATTATACATACGGCTGTTGGTATCTCAGTTCCTTCGGTAAATACGTGGAGTCGAAGTCAAAGGACTTTGACTATGAAGCAAAGGAAGAAAATCTCTTGGTCGGTTGAGTCTTGTTTCACACAAACTATTGGCAGACTTCACATCTGGTGTAGCCCATCCCAAGTATACGATGTAGACTATCTGCTGACAAGCCTGAAATACGGTCTGCTTAGGTGATAATTTGGTCAAACACATCGTACTGTACCCAAGAGCTGATGATTAATCTGAAGGCTTGCATTCCTGCAGCGTTTATGTGAAAGTGAAGGCACGGCCATTTGAGAGACGCGAACACTGTACTGCCCTCGCCGAGGAGAGGTACTGTCTGGAGAGTAGAGGAAAGAATGCTAGAAAGATCACATCAGGAGCTCTCCTGTGCCTAAGTGCATTTCGTACAGCTTCTTAGGGTGAGCCAATTGAAAATGCTTTCAAGAGGTATCCAGTAGCAGGGATTGAATGTGGTTTCCGCTTCCTCTCCCATATCATGTATAAGGCTACCAGCCCCACACCTACTTCTCAATATTTTCGTATTTTTCCGGATTTTCCGGATTTATTCCTAAAACCTTTCCTAGATCCATAATGGGAAAAAGAATTATAGACATCCATCGTTTGCATCCTGTATTACGAACTTGTGTTTTTGCAAAAATCCCGTAGAAAATAGGTTTCCTCCTGTTTTCTGGGCAACTTGGTTTTTATTCAAACAGTTAAGTTCAGGGTTAAATTTGCCGTCATTTTAATGAATGTGACTTGAATGAAACATCTACACGGTATTAGGTGGAAAGAAGAAACGAGACCTAAAGTTCGAATATTGTATTATTGACAGTATCATGTCGACTAAATATATGGAAGTAACAATAAAAAGCGATGTGAAAGAACGAACTTTTTAGTCGATACTTCGACTATTAGGATAAGTGAAGAGTTCGCTGGAGGAAAGTGCGAACGTTAAATTTAGTAAGAATAGTGTTACCTCTCTCCGTAATATTTCAGAATACGCCACATGTTGGTAGCAAGATCTCCCACTCTTGCCTGTAGGTATCACTATGTGCGGAATCAACTGTGTGGTCTATTTCAATTAAGCCAAATAAGTAGCGTGGAATAACTAAAACAGCCACTTGTAGGTTAGCTCTACCTTCCACCGACTCATTGAATTCTAGGAAAGTGTATCTAATCCTTAAAGGAGACCATGCATGAAACACTACTGCATTCCATTACTGAGTACTGAACGAGTGTTTAGAAAATCCACCAGGTATGACCGAAAGAACACATCAGAACAATTTCGTGTTCTTCTGTAAGGTTTGTTACCGGTAAGTTAGATCAGTATGCGACTATTATAGAGGAGCTCCGTGAAATGAAATGAGAATACATCGAGGGAAATCCCTTTGGAGCTGCTAAGTAGTATCTGCAGTAATAATAGGAATTTCCTTATTCACATATTAGTCTTACAGGTGATATCTTAGTGAATTGGCTATTTCTCCTACTCTAAACTACACGAAATACGTTAATTTTGAAATTCTACTATTTTCTTTCTTACATTTAGTACAATACTCTGTTCTTTTGCTATTCTTAATCTGTCACAATATTAACAAATACATTGCCTATCCATGTACAACACTTCATCTCCAAGATTTGCGGGAGTAGTTTATTGAATTTACGTTTCACCCCAAAAGTAATTTCTTTTTAATAAGACTGAGGATTCATATTGGGGATTTAAAGATTAGATCAGGCTTTAGAATGAATAATGCTTGTTATACATATGATTTTCTTAATTTAATTACTGTCTACATTAAAAGAAAGTCACATTTTTCGAACAAGTGCAGTCTTGAAATTGTGTAACAATGCAATAGTTTAAGCGGCGATCACCTATTTGTAATACTAATTTGTATAATTCTGTACGTCGTTACACAGACGTGTGGCTGTTTATCGAACTTCAGCTCCTGCGAAGATCAAAGCTACACATCACTTACGGGTATGTTAGTTAACAGTTAAATCATCTATCATACGATGGTGCAGACACTGCGAAACATTTAATAGTGTGTGTGTGTACGTGCGTGTGTGTGTGTGTGTGTGTGTATGTGTGTGTATGTGCTTGCTTTCAGTGCTGTTCCTTGCATCACTTGTCAAACCTTTCACAGCGGTAAAGTGTGTCTTACAAGACAATGTCATGTGTTCATTTACTGCAAGCAAGTGGCCATTTTTGTACTTCAAATTTTTGTAAATCTATAGGAGTTGACTACTGCAAGTATCAGTCCCTAGGCTTACAAAGTACTTAAGCTAACCTAAGCGCTCCTTAGCTTCTCCAAGCACATGTAAGTCCGATACAGTGCTACAGTGCTACGAACTTTCACTGCATTTATGTCACCTCAGGGTATGTTGTGCGAGCAATTTGGACGCTACCAGTAGCGTTTTAACTTACAGAGAAACTCTTGCATCAGCAGTTATATGTACAGCGGTTCAACAAATACTGAAACAAGTGCATGTTTGAACATAAACGCGTATGCGATGGTCGTCTGTCCCTAGATTTAAAAATTTTAAATTTACACTAAGGACAATGTTGTGGTGTAAAGTCAGCGCCACACGGCATACGTAGAAGAACGATCGTGTAGAAGGCAGCGATCGACCGAAAGCCAATCATAAGCAGGCGCCGTGCATCCTGGAGGGAGTAACCGAAGATGCGCGCCCGCTACAAGCGGCTATATCTAGGCCGACATACGTCTGGACGCCCGGCAGTTACTTTTCAGGAAGAAGGCAGTTTGGGAATGCGACAGCTACCAGTGAGCCACGAAGGCAGTTACTAGGCATATGCGAAGTAGGAACTCAGGACTTTACTAAGTTATACCGCGGCTGCTGGCAGAAGCTGGGTCTCGGCGTAGTTGGTATCATGTGAACGCAGCCGTGGGGGGCAGGAGGAGAGAAGAAACAGACTTATGTTCTTAAGTTGAGTAATGTACTTATCAGTCAATAAATATCTTGTAATACTAACTATATCAATGTTCTAGATGTCAAAAGATTCCTGCACCAGATCCCTCGTTTACAGTCGGACCGGGACGAGTGAGCAGCAAAAGGGTGACAAGGTCACAACACACACACACACACACACACACACAGAGAGAGACACACATACACACTCACACAAACATTTTTTTTGCCTGAAGGAGGATTCGAACCTCCGGTGGGAGTGGTCGCCCAGTCCGTAGCATAACGCCTTTGACCATGCGGCGCTTCCTGCGCGACTGCCAGTTTGTACTCCTATTAACTACAACATCGCCATACAGTGAACATAAACGTTTATGGATGTTCACCAAAGTTTCTTTTTCTGCATACAAGAATTCAATAGCTGCACGCCTTTTGCAACGTGAGTCGTGTGTAGAGGCTATTTTGACACTGTAATACGGTTGTGTCAACTGCCGGAACGCTCCGACATTCAATGTCTGAAATCATCACATGCCCGTAGAAGCTCCGCACAGAGATTTCAAATGGTTTAGTACACTATATATCTGTGTCTCAAGCCAACATAGTTACACTTAGTTTCCGTTCTTAGAATGTTTTATTGGTTACACAAATGGCCTTCAACTTCTGTAAAAAGCAATGCAATCTGACAGAACCCTCTAAAGGTTTATTTACAGTAAATATCATGTTATTGTTGTGGTCTTCAGTCTGCAGACTGGTTTGATGCATATCTCCACGCTACTCTGCCCGGTTCAAGCCTCTTCGTCTAAGAATAAGTACGGCAACCAACATCTTTTTGAATATGCTTACTGTATTCGTCCCTCGGTTTTCCTCTACGATTTTTACCCCATAAAACTTCCTTTAAGTTGACGATTCCTTCATGTCTCAGAATGTGTCCGACCAACCTAGCCCTTCTCTTAGTCAGGATGTGCCAGAAATTTCTTTTCTCCCCAATTCTATTGAACACCTCCTCGTTAGTTACGTGATCGACCCATCTTATCTTCATCGTTCGTCTATAGCACTACATTACGAAAGCTTCTATCATCATTTCGTCTGAACTCCTTATTGTCCACGTTTCACTGCCATACAATGCTACACTCCAGACAAATGCTTTCAGAAAGGACTTCCTAACATTTCAAGTAATATTAGATGTCAACAAATTTCGCTTTTTCACAAAAGGTTTCCTTTCCATAGCCATTCTACATCTTCTTTACTTCGGCGATCAGAAGTATCTTGCTACCCAAATAACAAAATTCATCTACTACTTTATTGTCTCTCTAACTAATCTACTCTCGTCAATGTTCATCTTATACCTTCCTTTCAAGATACTGTCCATTGCGTTTAATTGCTCTTCCAAGTCCTTTGCTGTCTCTGACAGAATTACAATGTCGTCAGCAAACCGGAAGGTTTTTATTACCTCTCCATGGACCTAAATTGCCTCATATTGGGGATATAAACCGACGGTATTACAAAGAGGTGATCAGAATCTTTCTGTGGTAGTTGAGTCGGTAATGTAATATTTATTTATACCATACATAGAATATACAAATATATGTATTTTTGACGACTTTACAGCGTTTATTTTTAATGAAATAAATCGCTGTGGTAATAGGAAAGAGACAGTGTGGCGGGAGACGTGCAGGGAAGAGTCCTCTGCAGTCGGGTTGGTCACTGTGTCCTCGGTGGCGGAGTGGTCAATGCGTCTGCCTAGTAAGCAGATGATCCCGGGCTCAAATCCCGGCTGGGCACAAATTTTCATTCGCCGCACATTGGTATTACGTCTAAACCTAGTACATTGAAGCCATAAGTGATCGAAATTGCGATTTATTGCATTAAACATAGAATATACATGGCTATGTCCTTCGTCGTTTCGTTGAAAAGCTTTCCAGCCACCTTCACGGTACTGCCATTTTAACGGCCAGCAGTTCTTGATGGCATACCGGAACATTTGTACCAGAAGGAAAGAAGAGGCTGAGTACACTTTAGCAGTGACCACCGCAAGCCTACTGCTGGTTTTTCTGCGTGTGCTGGCTGCCGTGCCTCTGGTCGCCACTGGAAGTCCCCTGCGTGGTCCCCCAGCTGCCGGCGCCAGCTGCAGGCTCGTCGTAAGTCCTTTATCACCCGCTGAAACAGCCGTCGCAGTTTTATGGGGGCCACCGCCTCTGATATGTCGGCGTAGCACTTTATGGCGGCACGTACGGGCCCAAAGTTTCACCAGTTGGTGAAATGCGGCCTTTCCTGTTGGTTAGCGGCTGAGCGGCAATCCATAAAGGCACTCGAAAAGGAAACATGGCGATGGGCTGCTATCCGCTCGTTATTTATTCCGTGGTCCATGTAATGGGAATTCCGGGCAGATGGCGCTGTATATACGAGCTCGACTGTTCCTCAGCTGTGGCTTATCGATTTCCTACATTTGGTTCATTACATCACTCACAGTAGTAGATTACATAGAGCACAGTTACACAAGCGGTTAACGACCCAGAGGAAACAGCGATTTAGGAAACGTCGCACGTGGGAAGATGAACATATAACGTCACCTGCTTGTTGCATTAATGAAACTGATGGAAAATAAAATTCTATGTTCGCGTATCCTATACATATTGCAGATCCGAAAAAAATGTTATCCTAAGCTGAATAACATTAATATTACGGATAATATGGCATCATAATCAATGATTTTGGTTAAATTTTGGTAAGTAATGTTTTGTGTAGGCAACGTTATAAAATGGTACGATACTGATGGACCTACGTACATTCATATATAAATTAATTTAATAATATTTGTAAATTAATTTTCTTGTAATATTGCCTACATCACACTTGTGCGTCCTCTCCTGGAGTACTGTTGCCCCTTGTGGGAGCCTCACCAGGTGGGACTGACGGAAGATATTTAGAAGGTTCAGAGAAGGGCAGCTCGTTTTGTTTTCTCACGTTACGGGGGGGGGGGGGGGGGGAAGCGTCATGTTATTTTACTAACCAAGTAACAAAACTCATCTACCACCTTCATTGTTTCGTTACCTAATCTAATTCCTTCAGCATCACCTGATTTTCTAAGACCGCATTCCATTATCTTTGTTTTCAAATGTTCAAATGTTTGTTAAGCTTATGGGACTTAACTACGGGGTCATCAGTCCCTAAACTTACAAACTACTTATGAACTACTTACGAACTAGGACGGCACAAATATCCATGCCCGAGGGGGGATTCGAACCCCCGACCGTAGTGGCCGTGCTGACCGTGACTGGAGCGCCTCAGTCACCTCGGCCACCGCGGCCGGCTATCTTTGTTTTGCTCTTGTTAATGTTCATTTTATACGCTCTCTTCAACACACTGTCCATTCCATTCAACTGCTCTTCCAGGTCCTTTGCTATCTCTGATAGAATTACAATGTCATCAGCAAAACGCAATGTTTTTATTTCTTCCCCCTGAACTTTAATCCCTATTCCAAATTTTTCCTTGCTTTCCTTCACCGCCTGCTCGATGTACAAATTGAATAACATCGGAGAAAGGCTACAACCCTGTCTTACTCCCTTCCCAACTGATGCTTCCCTTTCATGCCCTTCGAGTCTAATAACTGCGGTCTGGCTTTTGTACAAGTTGTAGATAACTCTCCTTTCCCTATATTTTACCCCTGCTGACTTCAGAATTTGGAAGAGTGTATTCCAGTCAACATTGTCAAAAGCTTTCTCCAAATCTACAAAAGCTATCTTCTAAGATAAGACGTAAAGTGAGTATTGCCTCCCGGGTTCGTACGTTCCTCCTGAATCCAAACTGATCTTCCCCGAGGTCAGCTTCTACCAGCTTTTCCATTCTCCTGTAGATAATTCGTGTTAAAATTTTGTAACCATGACTTATCAAACTGATGGTTCTGTAAATTTCACACCTGTCTGCGCCTGATTTCTTTGGAATGGGGATTGTAACATTTTTCTTAAAGTCTGAGGGTATTTCGCCTGTCTCATACATCCTACACACCAGTTCAAATAGTCTTTTCATATCTGGCTCTCCCAGAGACTTTAATAGCTCTGCGGGATATGAGAAAGTTACCAGTCAGAGTAATGATATTTTGAAGTAATTCCACCAATAGGGTGATTTAAATGATTTTCTTTTAATAAATATCTTAAAGGAGATATACTTACGTAAAGATTGCAAAGCAAATCCAATTCGTGAGTGAATCATACTACGTCTCGTGAATAATGACCACAGAGAACAGTTAGTCATTGTCTCCTCCGCTCTGGTCAGCGATGTGGAAGACAAAAGGAGGTACGAAATAAATTTCACTGACCAGAGGGGAGCAGCACGTAGGAAAGGGGATGTGTAATAATTCTTTATTTCATATTTATGGAATATTACGTTATAAATAGAACTTCGAGTCACGTGAGAACTGGGTTGTAAATAAAATAATCACTTAGGGATAGTTCATGAGTAATATTGAATAAGAAAATAGGAATGTTGGTAAGCTACTATGAAGAAAACAATGACCAAATTATCGCAGCTAAGTTAGTATACCCTTGCCGTTGATGAGGAGAGACAAGAAATGTATAAGTAGATAAAAGAAAATATTCAGACTGTTATGGGAGAGGAAAAGTTGATAGGGGTGGTGGACGGGAATTCTTTAGTACAGGAAAGTAGAAAAGTGAAATTAGTAGGTGAATATGGACTGGAAATCGATTGAAAGAGGAAGTCGACTGGTAGAATTTTGCACGGAACCTAATGTAATCATAACTACCATAAAAGTCACTAAAATGAAACAGAAATAAGTAGAACAAAGTAAAGGTCAATTTATGTCCCAAATTTCCCCAAAGAAGTGGAAGCTCCGCATAGAGAAGTTTGTATACACGGAGAAACCATAAAGCATCAAATTGATTTTATAACAGAAAAAAAAATTCTTTCGGAGCTATGTTTTAAACTGTAAGACATTTGCAGAAGCAGTGTAGACTCTGACCATATATTATTGGTTACTAGCTAAAAACCCGGCTTTGGCCGGGTATTTATTTATTTATTATTCAGGTATATATTTTTCAGGTATATACCTATTTGTATAAGGACTGTATGTCTGTAAAATCTCTTGGGATACAATTACTAGTAAAGAAGTAATTTATTAAAGCTTCATGTATGATGGGGCGGTTTTCCATGTGCTCATATCTCATGAACTACGTGTCGTACTGTGGTACAATTTACAAGGTACATTCAGCTATATGTGTGTACACTGCCTGTAAGATTTCCTGCGGCTACAATTTGTAATGTACAAATTATAAACTGTAATGTCATACCGACTGCCGTAGTTTTACACCATAAACAGCAGAATAGTGGAAAGCGAGAAATTTTTTTCCTTCATCATTTTACTACTGTTGCCAGAGAGAAAAAGTTTAATAAAGGTTTGAAATTTTGTTCGAAGCATGTTTCATGTCGCTAAGTACTCTCATTCTCATATAGCTTATTTATAAAGTCTCGCCGCATTATGTGGCAGTTTTTTGAGATTGCTATTGTTTATAACGTCATATCTTCTGAACTAAGTGTTGTATTTCATTCTTAACCCTGAAGAAATTGTTATCTGACGGTAAGAAATGTTTGTACCAAATTTCATTGAAGTTGGTTCAGTGGTTTAAGAGAAAATCAGCAGCAATGTCACTAAATGCAATAGTTTATGGCGCATCTAATTGTTTATGACGTCATATCTCGTAAACTATGTATCGTATGTGATTGTTACACTTACTGCGACCGTTCTCATGGATTTAAGCTAACATGTACAAAATTTCATAAAGGTAAGAACAAAAGTGTAGGTTTATATACAAAACGTAACACAAACGCACAAACATAAAGACAATCTGCTTTATATATTAGATAGATGAAGTGTGCACTGAAATTGAAGAAACTGCAGAATGGTACGTACATAAAGAGATGGAAGCTGGATAAATTGAAGGAACGGGAAGTTCTTGAGAGTTTCAGAGGTTGCTTTGAGCAACAACTCATGGACATTGGGGCGAAGAAACAGAGTAGGAGACGAATAAGTAACTTTAAAATAGTGAAGGCTGCAGACGACCAAATAGGTTGAAAGACCTATAAAAATACTTGGATATAATAAATAAACACAGGAGATAATGAACTGATTAAAGGAGAAAATAGAATATCAATCACGAAAAATGGAGTACAGACGACTAAAAATCAGATTGAGAGGAAGTGAAAAGGTACAGTGACTAGAAGACAAATGCAAGCCCATTGAAAAATGTATAACTACAAGAAAAATAATTACCCCTGCAAAAATGTAAAACTGATTTTTGGAGACAAAAAAAAAATCCTTATAAACTACCTGGATGTAAAACCGGTATTTAGCAAGAAAGGGAAAGCTGAAAGGTGTGAAGATTACGAGGGGTGTTCAAATGAAAAGAAACGACACTGTGGTTATAATTGAAGTCTCCATTCAAAAGTAATCACCGGAGGCTTGAGCACAACTATCCCACTGTTTAACGAGCTGAAGGATTCCCTGTCCCAGAATTCCCGTGACTGCGACGATAAAAATTACTCTTGACGGACTTCCGCAGTCTACGAAGTGTCTCACAGTACACGTCACTGTTAATAATTTGCCGTGCTCCAGGAATTCGATGGGTATCGGATCTCGGGTTTCGAAAAAGACGGTGAACATCAACTTGCTGGCTGAGGACAAAGCTTTGGAATGTTTATGGGGAGTTGACGACACTACATTCGCGTCCCTTTATGCCGTACGTTATCCCAAAGCGGAATATTCAAACACAGCCAGTTTGGTTCTTTCGTATATTTTCCTATGAACACTTATCTATGTGGAGAGGCTATACAAAAGAAATTCTAAATAATATTGTTGAAAGGGAACTAGAAGTAGACTAAGTTAAGGTAGAAGATATCGCACTGAAAAACCTAAGTCGAAACTAGACTACTGGAGTAGACGATATTCCCTGAAAAGTACTAAAGTCTAAGGAAGAGCCAGCCATGACAAAACTATTGTACATGTCAGACGAGACAGGCGAAATACTCTTACTTAATTTGCTCATATTGCGATTGGCGATCTTCATTTGAATTAAAATTAATAATATGCCAATATCGCAATTTCATTTTATTTATTGGTCTTGACGATCGGTTTCGGTACTAGATCAGATAATGGTACTTCAGTGTGCCGCAAACGGTCGTCAAGACAAATAAATTTAAAAATTTGCGATCTTGGCATACTATTAATTTGAAATGCCGTTACACTTAGGCTTCAAGAAGAGCGTAGTAACCACAATTCCAAGGAAACCAGGTGCAAACAGGTGTAAATATTACGTAATCATAAGATTAGTAAGTCATTGTTGCAAAAATCTAACACGAATTACTTACTGGAGAATGGATAAACTGATACAAGTCGACCAACGGGAAGAACAGCATGGGTTTAGGACAAATATTGGAATACCTAGAAGATATATTAAGGAAAGAGAAACCTACATTTATAGGTGTTGTAGATTTGAGGAAAGCTTTTGAAATTGTTGAATGGAATACACTATTTCAAATTCTGAAGTCAGTATGGACAAAATATAGGAAACGGAAAGTTAGATACAACTTGTATATAAACTAGACAGCAGCTATAAGTCGAAAGGAAGCAATGATCCCCAGTGCCGTTCAACCTGCACGTTGAGGAAGTTGTCAAGGAACGGAAATAGATATTTGAAATGGGAATTTAAGTTCAGGGAGATCAAATATAATCTCTGCGGTTTGCCGAGGACATTGTCATTCTCTCTGAAACAAAAAAGCACCTTGATGAACAGTTGAACGGAATAGATATTGTCTAGAAAGTACGGTATAATGTAAACATCAACAAGATCAAAGCAATGTAATGGAAATAAATAATGAGATGCCGACGGGATTATACGAGGAAAGAAGTCTATAAAGGAGACAGATGAGTTTCGTTACTTGGTCAGTAAAACAATGTAAAATGGTCGAATTACAGAGGATATAAAATGCAGAATAGCACTGGGGAAAAAAACGTTTCTGAAGCAGTGAAATTTGTTAACATCGAATATTAATTTAAGTTATAATGCCTTAAGTACCCGAAAATACTATCTTGAAATGTACGATACCGTCTATTATCGAAATTTATTGGTACACTAATATTTTAAAATACCGACTCATTCAATACAAACATTTTATAACACCACTGTCTGATTACATTCATTATATTAGGCTCACAATTTCAACTTACTAAATTAGTTAATTTATAATAGTAAGTTGTGCCATCATTATTGTTGGATGACAAATTTTGGTACGAAGATTTTATGATGTCTTTCACTTTTTACTGAACTTTTTGCGATGTTCTGATTACCTTAAAATTGCGTAATTATTTTAATTTAGCCATTATAAATATTGTAAAGAAATTGAGATACTACTCTAGTCGTTAATTACTTACGATCTTAATTTCTGTTTTGTCTTGATACAAAAATACCTTCACTATAATTGTCATTTATGTTAAGCAACTAAGCTTTTTCAGATATTATGTTGCAACGTCCTTGTTCTAGGATGTTATAGAAAACCATACATTGTATATATACGCTCGAAGCTGGCGCGCACAGTCAGTCATTAAGTCAGTCCATTTACTGTTTAGGAGAATGTCTTTCAGCCATAAGTTTGTTTACAACATGTCTTAAGATTCTTGGTACAGTCGTTTAATTTGTGAACTTTAAACATCTCAGCTTTAGTTTGTATGTTTTTTCAAAAAAGTAAATAAACCCATCATTACAATTAAATGTGACATATTTATGATTCATACGGCCTGGAAGAACTCTTTCGTTTCATAATAATGTATAGTGAGGCTAGCAACTGGATCTACCACTGAATGAGAAATATCAGGTGATTTATTAAAATATTTTTCATGAAACATCGTTGAAAAGTGTTAGGCTGTTTTTCATGAACGTGGTGATCGTCCGACTCAAACGTATGGTGTCATGGCCCTACTGAAATGTATCTCTTGAAAGACTTTTTGTCAAGTCTAAGATTGCTGAAGATTAGGTGGCTACATAGCGTACCTAATAAGGAAATACTGAGCAAAACTGGGAAGAAAAAAATGTGTGGCATATCTTGACAGCAAGGAGGGTGGATAGGTCGTGTGAGGCGTCGTGGTTGTTGGACGTTGTCCAACTGGAGACAGGGATCCGCGGTAAATATTCATACTGAGGATAAAAGTCCAATGGTTTTAGTTCGCATATTCAATTTTCGTTCTTTATTCTTTGTGGTGATCGGTTTCTGCTCATCGAGCCTCCTTCAGACTATTAACGACATATCACGGATTGCGCGGTCGCTCGTACCGGAGGTTTGAGTACTCGTTCGTCTCTACGGAGCTGCACTGGTGGAGAATATGCTTGAAGATGAGGGAATAAAACGAATGGCGTGACCAGTTTGCTCACCGGACGTAAACAGTATTGAGCGTGTCTGGAATGCACTTTGTAGAGGTATTGCAGCCAGACTAGAACCTCCCACAACGATTGCAGAGCTGGATACTGCACTCACAGAAGAATGGCAAAATATCCATCAAGATCTGATTGACAACCTCATACTGTCCATGCCACGCAGGTGTACAACTGTACTGGCCGTCCGAGATGATCACAGGCCGTATTAGAGGGAAACGAGAATGACTTTTTCACATATTTTGATGGCCTCACGGTGCCTCGATCGAAGTAAATCTCAAACAAAGAATTGAGACAGCAAACTATCGCACAGTACCACACGCAACCAATATCTGAATAAAATACGTTACACTTGTGTATGGTGTATGATATCTCACCTGATTCCCCCCCCCCCCGTTTTTTTTTTTTTTTTTTTTTTTTTTTTTTTTTTTTTTTTTTTTTTTTTTTTTTTTGAGCAGTGCACAGTGCATTTGTTAGTTCACTGTCGCTTGCGAAACTTTTCCAATCGGGTGATGTTTAAACAATTTTCATAATTCCAACTTAATTTTCGCCAAATTCCACTACTGACAGAATTTCTGGAAAACTTGTCTTCTCGATAAAGAAAGTGTGTATTTTACATTCCAGTCACAAACTTGCTTATAGTCTCATATAAAACTGCGCAGAATTATGTCTACTAACATATCCATTTACTGAGACCACGAACAAGAACGAAAAAGATTATGTATGCTGCTGCTGAATTTATGGAGATAACTAAACTGCTATGTGTATATAACGTGTCCGAGGGGAAATGGTGAATATTCAGGCTAACGTCATCATGCTAATAAATGTCTGAAATACCTCATACCTCAATTAGTCTGCGATACTGCGAAACGACTCTCGTCTTTCCGTAGACCTTTTTACTTTATAAATTTTGGGTGGAGGCACTAGATTAAAAAAAAACTAGGAAGTTATACAGTAAACGTTGCGTCTAAAACACATGTTTTAAGTAGTGGAGATGGAAAGGTAATCACAGTTCTCAAAATTGGTGTAGCCGAATTTTCCTTTGCAAACAATGATCGTACTTGCCAGAGCCCTAAATACTCCGTCTAGGTACATCCTGTACCAGCAAATTGTATCGTAAGTTTGTAATATCTTCATACATCTCGTTTGTAGTAACCAATTTGTTTCGGTGTTATGTGGAATACCTTGCGTTGTCACTTGTTTAAATTAATTTTATTTTTGTTGCGTATTTTTAAAACCATATCGAAATCGTTTTCGTTTCATACCTGTTATGCAGACATTTGCAATTCTAAATTATGTTCAAAAGAGGCTATTGTATGAAACTGTAAGTTGTGAAGTAATAGTTTGAAAAGTCTTCAAAAGGGAAAGCCAAAAGAAAGCTTTTTGGGATAATACATTTTGCACGTTTGATTACATCCAAAGACAAGAACAAAAGTACAACAAGAAATTTATATAGAAAAAGTTAAAGCCAATGTACGACTGTATCCAAAAGCATAGTAGGTAATGTGCGTCTGAGGAGAATACAATTTTATAAATTACTTACAATATGCTGTATATAGGCAGCAGTACGGCACTCACCTGGAACAAAGAGAAAAAAATGTATGAGATCAATAGCAGGACAGGCAACAAACAATTAGTTCATATTCACGGAATGTGAAATAGTTGTATCATAAGCCATAAGATATTCACTAAAATGACACTTTTCACTAATCACCTAATAATTAAGCTTTTGATGCAATAAAAAACACACCCCACATCGATAACTGATGTATCTAATCCATGCTGTATTAAGCGTTACCACTTTCTTCCATCGACGCCTCAGTTACTGTAAAGCCATCGTGAACATGTTCCGTACACATTACATGCAGCACCAGTTTAACGTAGAAGCGGACGCCGACGTAATTCTTTCTAATGCCCTTTGATGCTTCTTGTCCAAGCAACGCTCGATATTCAACAACACAAAATATGCACATTTGGACTTAATGACTTTCAGCTCCGATCGATTCAATAGTAGTTTAATAAACTTGACCACCGTTTCGACGGATATAAACCCGTCTTCTTCAGAAATACATGTGATGCTGTAGTTACATATCACACTGGTTGAACATCCCTATGATCTATGGAATGTGAATTAAGACTGAAAGATATGTCAGCACATTTGCAGCCATTCACGCCTACCGTCGGAACCATGATCAAGTTTATTAAACTACTAATATTGCAACTGGTTGGCTGATTATTAATTTGCTAGCCTATAACCGTCGCTGAGCCGCAGCAGCCACATTTCAAAACTTTCTAAATATTTTTGTTCTTTCTGTCTGACTGTCCACGTTTCAGATCCATATGACACCACGCTCCACACAAAATATTTGGCGAACCTCTTCCTTAGAGTAATGGGAATACTTTTGGTTGTTAGCAAATCTTTTACTTTCCTTAAAGCTTTCTTTCCCATAGAGATTCTTTGCTTTACTTCCTCTGTGCCCTCTGTGCAACTTCCACTAGATATTATCATGCTTCCCAAATATTGAAACAATTGCACCTGTTCCAATACTCTTCCCTCTAATGATATTTTGATTGTGTTGACTTCTTTTCCAATTTTCATGAGTTTGGTCTTATCAATGTTTAACCGCATTCCAAAATCTTTACCAACGGTTAGAACAGACCAGCCACAGCTTGCGTTGTATGCGCCCGCGCATTCTCGTACAAAATGATGGGTGGCTTACTCAGAAAGTGTTGCCTTTTCTTTCGCAAAGATGGTAGCACTATACTACGAGCTGACAGTGTGCCGTAGAATCGACGCAGAGAATACCGTGCTCCCTGTGCGATTCCTCTAGGGAGACGCTTGTCCCTGTAATTTGGTCGAGTTGATCTCTACGAGTTTACATGAGTAAATTGGGCGTCCGAATTTTGATTGTCGGGAGTGCACTCGTGCTCCCCTGATAATCTATCTTTTGGGGCAACGCCCCAGAAATAAATTAAATTGGTCCCAATCCCCCGGTTCCAACCAAGATTTTCGGGAGGTTTTCCTTGGTTGTAAGGTGTATGCCGCAACTGGTAAGCCCTTCCCACATTCCCAATTGGGATCTGCCTTTGCCCTACTATCAGCTTGTCTGATAATTGGCTGAATAGAACCGCGACTCTTTATGGACCGTATCTGAAACAGCCCGCTCTACTCCTCGGAGTGGAGAATGAAAAAATAAGGCGTTTAAGTGTGTCGTGGAAGAATGTAATGCCTTAGAATAACACCATCACAATGGTACCCAACATGCCACTGTTATGTACGGCAATGCCGATAACCAGTTCGTCTCTTGTACACCTTGATGACACTGTCGTACCGTACGATCTCTGGCACATTCCATCTTGATCCGACTCCGTTGTTTCTGTTTCGAGAACATAGTGACACCGTTATGTTAGACCGATGGCTCACAAATGACTGTGTTTCCTTCGATTGTGCACACGCCGGTGACGTGGGACGGACGAGTCCATTTGCTCGGAGGTCAGGTAGGTACGTCAATAACCTGTGCTATCAGTGACAATAGTAGATTGCATTCCTTGTGTGTCTACAACAGTGTTACCACTATTTAAGTTCCAATCCTCGTATAAAAACTTTTTATCAATCTATTTATCGAAGAATTACTTGCAGCTGCTCTCAAAGCTAGTGATGGGTCAACTACTTACTGAGAAATAAATATCGTACGTTGATTTATTATTTTGTCCAACTCTCCCCCCCCCCCTACCCTTTATCTTTTAACTAATTTTCACATCCAGATGAGGATCACCCAAGGGAATATGTTGTTATCAAACGTCTAAACTGTAGGTATGGGAGCAGCACCTGAACTTCAAAGAGAGTAGCAGCGTGTCATAGGTGTATGGTTATTCATAGGATGCCCTGTGCTAGCTCGCGTGTGGCGCGTGGCTACATAGCATCCATCTCGTACAGCAAACAAAGGCGCCTCTTGGGTGTGTGTACAGCTCTCCCCTGCTCGCTGGACGCTGGTGGGAATGTTAAGTGTAAATTCCTCAGTGATGCACGAGCGGTTGCAGCACCGTCAGTTTAATGTCAGACAGCAATCTGCGGAATAACACACGTTTAATTGAAGCCATACGAGGCTTGTGGCGGTGGCCGTACGAGGCTTGTAAAGCTTCGTTTCGCGCGCGCTGTTTTACGACTCAGAACGGGCACGTGTTGCAATGTTAGCCTGTCTTCTCTTTCAGGCAGCAGTGTCCGACAGAGCACGCCACAGGCTTCCCATTACTGGGAACAATTTACCACAAACACTACTGCTCGGGCTCAGTCTTAAAAAGACAGTCGCGAAACTCTACAGCATAGGTAGGCGTGTGAGTGATAGCGAAATACTATCAGACAGAACCACATTGTGAAAGGAAAAAAAACCTGGAAAATAAACAAATTACATCGTGAGTTCGTCTACCCATCAGAGAGTAAATTTATTGACACATTCTTGAGGATGTATACGACACTACGACACACGATCAGACAGAACTATACGGACGTGCGTACAGCCACCAGCACTGACTATACTAGTACCGTGTATATCCTCCTTTTGTATTAATACAAGTTGTATTCTCGCACGGAGACGGTCGTAGGGATACCGAATGTAGTCTTGCGGAATGGCTGCCATGCACTTTCCTCCTGCTGCCTCAGCTGCGCCAGATTTCGTGCCGCTCATGCAGTTCGCCTAACATGACGCTTCATCTAGTCCCAAACATTCTCAATGGGGGACAGATCTGGAGATAAGGATGGGCGGGGAAGTTGAGAACGTTGGGTTGTACTGTCCTTTTGAAAAAACATATCGCTTAGCTGGTGCATGAACGGTGGAAAGACAGATTGAATGATGTTTCCACTGTCCCGTGCAGTGTTCAATTTCCCCTCGGCGGTCACCAGGAGATAACGGCTGGTGTAGGACATGGGTATCCACACTATGGTTCCAGGTGTCTGTCCCGTTTACTTCGGTCGCATACAGTATAGATTTTCGCTCTCCACTGCACTTCATACGCGCACGACCATATTTGGTACCGAGACAGTAGTGAGTGTCATCACTGAACACGACAAATGTCCAATCCTCCCTTCATGTCTACCGTGACACTACTGGAGACGGGCTGAACGATGTTGAGGCATCACCGGAGGAAACCCTAACGTCTCGCATGATCGTGAATCATCGTATGGGGAGCCATATCCTACACTGGTTGTTCTTCTCTAATGATAGAGAACATTGAAAAGTGCACGGTACATTGAAACCACCATCAAACAGTCTTGCTATCACTATTGTACCAACAAGTCGATATGCTTTTCCATAAGGAAAAGGTATCCCATACCACTCGACGTGCTCTTTAAGGTGACGTCAACACTGACCAGAACATCCCCAGATCTGTCATCCATTTCGGCACGAAATGTAGGAAAACTGAAGCACCAGGTGGAAATAGAATGGCAGGCCATTCCATAGGCCCGCATTCGGCACCTCTAGGATCGCTCTCCATGGAAGAATTACAATTTGCATTGCTGCAAAACGAGGGTATAAATATACTAACGCCGATATTGAGCACGCTCTGGTGACTGTACTCAAGTACGTTATGACCCTGTGTGATCGTTGTATTAATCCTCAAGAATGTGTCAATAAAATTTCCCTCTGCTTGGTCGATGAATTCATGTTGTGATGGTTTAATGAGTACAGTAGCGTCACAAAATAATACGTTGCATAGGTTAGCAGTTGCTTTCTAAATTTTGTCGCTCAGGTCAGTAGTTAGCAGGGGGCGGGGGGACATAGAGAGACTAGTACCTATCATTTAAGGAGAATAAACCGTAATTTCTGTCGACTTAATTTCCTACTCACAAACACAACGCAGAAATAAAATAAGAAAGAAAAAGCACATGTTTATTATTATTACTAAACGTCTTTTAATTCAAAGAAATGCTATGTTCAGAACTGACCTACTACTTATTAACACGAAAGAAACTTTGCAAGTATCCCCTCCTATTGACTAAACCTCTCTTGAAAGTTTAAGCGTAGTTAGGAGTCCGTATAAGATTGTACAGGGGATCTGCAAATTAAGCTGACGCATCTTCGAGTCAGACTTGTGAGCCGACGTGTAGAAGGTCCTCCTACCTGTTCTGGAGGAAACGCTCTCGACGATGTAGTCTCTGCGCAGGTAGACAGCACACTGGAGTATTGCTGGAAATCAGTATCGGAATAAGGCAGTTCGAGGTCCGGCGCGGCAGAAAAAAAGAGGCCTCCACCCCCATCCACTTAGAAGTACCTGTATTACTATAAAAAGTAACTTTGGAGATAATGCTATTAAAAGAGCTGACATATTAACTTATTACTGGTAGTTCATCTGAATAAAATCCGGGATGTCAATTCTGGGGCTTTATTACTAGCCACACGATAATACAAGACTGATTATAGACTTTGAAATTAAGTTATACTTTTATGGTTGATAATGAGAGCATGGTTCGTATCAGACCGGTTCGGATTATGTCCTAACGCCGATTAATTACAGTAACGCGCAGCCGAGTCCTCCTGTAAACTTCGCACATCTTCGTAAGTGCTCAGAAATGTTCGTTAAAGGCGTTGTGATTCATTTACTTACCGCATTTATTTGAACAATATTAAATAATATGAAACGATCATCACCTATTTTTGTTGACCCCTAGTCTGTTACTATAAGGTCTTTATTCCACCAAAACATTGTTAAAAATACATTAATAAATTAAGGATATCAATTCACGCCATATTCTTCATCTTACCCGACGTATATGCGCGGGGGCGGTACCGTACAATCCCAACGAGGCAACGTCTGGAGCTTTCGCTACCCCACCTCCTCTGCTGACGCCGTATGGTGCGTCTTGACCGTGGAAACTAGAACGGCTCCTACTATCGGCAACTGCCTATCCGTTCCTAATTGAAAATGTATCTGCCGCCGACTCGCGCAAAAAAATCTTTTAATAAATTATTAAATAAAATGTTTACCTACTTACAAGAACGCTTACAACTTGAGTTTCCATCACTCCCTAAATCTATTTAATTTATTTATTTTAAATTATTTTTATTTAAATTTATTTAAATTATTATTTTTTTCAATTGGCTTCTCCATGCCACTCACAATAAGATTATTCCTCACTTTCAATTTCGATCATTTTATTTTTACAACAACAAAACAGAAACAAAGAATACACGCTTATTTTTAGCATACCACAGACTCGTTTATCTAAACAGCTGGAGGAATTGTTGATGGAAGATCTTGTAAAATATTTAAGCCGCAGTAAAATGGCGGCGTGGTTTAAGGTTCCATGTGATGGATTGTGCAGCTGCTGTCGCTGGTTTGTGGTCCTCCCTCGGCATGGGTGTTACCCTTGGCGTAAGTTAAAGTACACTCCTGTAAAACGAAAAAAGAACACCATGACTCTGTCAACCCAGCAGAAGGAAATTTTATTGCCACATTCTTGAGGCTGTACATAACACACGATCAGAGTCAGACCTATACGTACGTGAGTACAGCCACCAGTGTGAGCAATATCAGTGCTTGTACTGTGTATGTCCTCCTTCTGCAGTAATGCAAGCTGTAATTCTGCCATGGAGACTGTCGTAGAGGTGCCGTATGTAGTCTTTTGGAATGGCCTGCCATGCAGTTTCCACCTGGGGCCTCAGGTGGGCCACATTTCGTCTCGCTCAAGCAGATCGTGCAACATGACTTTTCATCTGGTCCCAAACAAGTTTAATGGGGGACAAATTTTTGGATAATGAAGGGTACTTGACGTACACCTAGAAGAGCACGTAGGTTTATACGGGATACGTGTGAACGTGCACTATTCTGTTGAAATGGTGGTACGACAGGTTGAATGATGGTTTCGATGAACCGTGCACTGTTCAATTTTCTTCTTGACGTTCACCATAAGAGAGAGTTGTAAGATTACCGCCCAATAGAAATACTAGTAATTAATAGCATTTGATAATTAAACAGTATGAAGTTCACTGCAAACATTGACCATGCCAATGCACTAAATGTTACACAATTTTAATATTATTAATTATGGTAGCAATGTATGTACGCAGTTGGGTGACACCATTTATAGTTAGTCCAAAGGTAGAAATTTTCCACGTTGAGATTTGCTGTGTGCTTGTAGCTGACGGGAGGCCAGCGAGCAGGCCGACGTTGGTGGCTTGTTCCAGCTTAGGATTTTCCAGTTTTCGTTTCCGGTGAGGGGAGAGAGGGACAATGGCGAGTGCCAGGCACAGTGCAGTGCACAGCGTGAAATAAAATATTCTAATACTACTGGCATTTAAAGTAATACGATGCAGTTAGGAACCTTTAAGGCCCTTATTACAAAATAGCCTGTTGATAAATAAACAAAACATTAGCTGATATAGTCACATCTGGCGTAATATGTTTAATTGACAATGAAAAGAAATAAATTACCAATGAATACAAGACAGTTACACAACTAGCATGGCAATGTTTGTTTATAAAAATAATATATTAACAATTTCTCATTTTATTTTCTGTTAATCTTGTGTATTTTATCTTGAAGTATTCTATCTGTGATGGAAGAAATTGCACGATTATGATAAACAGTACAAAGACATACCAATATAAAAACCTAAGAAGAAATTTGTTTAATGTGTAGTGTAATTATTTTGATTTTAAGTAAAGTTTTAGAAATGTATTGGCTGAGCGCTGAACGTTGGCAAATCGGCTAGAACAGCTCACATGGGGAAGTTGATGACGTAAGGGAAAAAACCCCGGCAGTTGAGCTTTTGGCGCGCGCGAGAGGGCAGGAAGTGATGAGACGGGAGCATGTGGGGTAGGTGGCCGGGCGGCGTCGCTCGGCATCAGTCGGCATGTGGACCTCTAGGTGGAGGTTACAGATTTGTGTGTGGCAATCGCCATGTGTGGTTGCTCGTCGTAGACTGCACCAAGTTGAATCGAGTGCTACTGTGTATTTGTGAATATTTAGCCGGTGGAACAAGGTGTGCATCACATTGAATTAAAGTGACTGTGATTTGCTACTGTAACACGTGTCGTCGCATAGGCATGAACATGAACGGTGTTTGAGACAGCCACATGGTGTGAAAACAATTTGCGACAAATATTCATTTTGTCTGGGGGCTCACGAGCTATAACGTTATTTGATAAATGTGTCGACGTACAGACGTATCAGCCACAGGGTTTTAATATGGTGTAATAAACAACATAAAGAGAACTTTCACGTGTTTTCAAAATTAGTAGTAAGTACACCCTTTTCTCTCATGAGCTTACTTTATTATGAATTTGTTTTGTTAATAATATGCAGGGAAGGAAAGCTGCGAATGTGTGATATCATCCCCTAGAAAACGATTCAAACAGTCGCAATCACAGTTCCAGTGTTTTTGCATGTTTAGGAATTTGGTTCGCAGTTGGTGGTTGTGAGTTTTAAAAATTTAACTTTCCCTATTTTAAACTCTCACCCCGACCTTTACTCTCGCAGTGTCCACACCATTAAGACAGGTGTCGGCCCCGTTTGCCTCTGTAACGTACGTGCCAGATTCTCACGCTCCGCTGCATGGCACCACACACGCATTCGACCATCATTGGCACCGAGGCATCAGCGATACTCATCCCTAAGGAAGACATGTGTCCATTCGTCCCTTCATAAACGCCTGTCGTGATAACACTGGAGGGGGGCTGAACGATTTTGAGACGTGAGAGGCAGACACCATAATGACAAGCATCATCGTGCGTCGAGCATATCATACACTGGCCGTTCTCCTCTAGTGGTCGTCTAGAGAACACGGAACAGTGCACGGTACAGTGAAACCACCATTCATCCCATCTTGCTATCACTCAATCACCGACAAGGTAATATGCTTTTCCAACAAGGCAGTGCACGTCCACGCGTAACCCCTACCACCCAACGTGCTCTTCAAGGTACACGTCAGATAACCTGGCCAGCACTGTCCCTCATTGAGCAGGTTTGGGACTGGATGAATCGTCATGTTGGGTGGGCTGCAAGAGCGGCTTGAAATGTAATCCAACTGAGGTACCAGGTGGAAATTGCGTGGCAGGCCATTCCACAAGACTACATTCGGCACCTCTACGTTCGAATCTATGGAAAAATTACAACTTCCATTGCTGCAAAAGGAGGACATACATGTTACTAACGCCTACACTGCGCACGCTCTGCTGACTGTAAACATATGTGTACATCTCTGTATGAGTGAACGTGTGTTTTATACATTTTCAAGTATGTGTCAATAAAATTTTCCTCTGCTTGGTCGAAAAATTCATGGCGTTCTTCGCCGCGGCGGAGCGGCCGAGCGCATTGAGGCGCTATGCTACGATGCGCGAGACCGTTCCCCCTCGGGCATGAATGTTTGTGTCGTTTTTAGTATAAGGTAGTCCATAAGTAGTTTGTAAGTTTAGGGACTGATGACCCCGCAGTTAAGTCCCTTAAGCTTGACAAACATTTTTGATGGTGTTCTTCTTTCATTTTCCAGGAGTGTGGTTTGTTAGTATAGTTTGTTAAGTCTACCTACCGATCTTTTCAGTTTGGTCCCTTAGGTTGACAAAAATTTGAAAATAATTCAATATTTTTCCCACGAACGCCAAGCAGAGTCGACAACTGTGACACTACTGTAATGAGAGTTCCGTGTCGGCGCGCTCTCAACAGCAACCGGGCATTTTCAGCAGGGAAGTAGATGCAGTGGCTGCGAACAAGCACTGTGAGCGCTCTCGAGCACCCACGCTCGTTCATTAGCGCATTTTCCTGCACCAGGTCTATAGGGGGAAAAGTGCAGCTGAAGCGATGCTAGCGCTCCAAGCGGTCAGTAGGTAGTAACAGATGACTGGAATGATAAAACGGAGAAGCTGCTATTTTTAATGGTGTGAATTTCATAGTAATTAGTGACCAAATGTGCTGGTGAATTTTCTAATAAACTAATACAATTTTCAAAATGTCACAATAATAATATCACTAATTGCGTTAATGACAGAATTTCATTATAGTGTAATATACACAGCTCACAAGGGAAGAAACTAAATCGTATTGTCCGAACAAGTTTCGAGAGCGGAAAAGAACTGCAAAACAATATGCTCAAGTTCAGAAGGGTAAGGTGGTGCAAATTCGATATAGGTACAATACCGATCAACATACGGTTTAGTGCCTCGTTGTATTGGCAGCACTTGCCTTCGTGGTGCGATGTAGTATACCAGGTTTCTACAGCTCCTCCTGTCTTTTCCACGAATACACCACTCTTTGATACGGAGATATAAACTTTTTCCTGTTAAGAGGTAAGTGAAGCTACTTACTCTAACGCGCTCATATAAATTTTCTATTTGTGACTGGATTTGCTGCCAAAAATAGAATGTTTGTTACCACGAAGTATTAACCGTTGGTATCCGAGGGAAAAAGTGCTTTTTGTGTGGAACATGCCACTGATCAAAATTGTATCATGAAGTGATCACAATTGTACCAAGTATGGTACATTTTCGATCGATTATTCTCAATTTTGTGTTTATACCGACATTTGTATTTGCCATATGTTACATATTCATTAAACATCACAGAACAAGTGCTATAGTTAATATTGTTTCTTTTCTCAATATATTTCCCGTTACAATAACACGTACCTGAAATGATCACAATTGTACCACCTTACGCAATATTCGCGTGAGCAGAGTGTACTTTTACGTTCCAAGGTTTTTTCATTGTTTTCCAGATTTAGGGCATTGTAATATATTCCAAACTAGACAGGATGTTTACATTCTTAGGGAGTTGGTGATATATCTCCTTAAAAGCACACTCTTCACCACGTTCTTGTTTCTAAGCCTCAGGAGTAGCTATCATGATATATATCTCTTTTTTACCCACATTTCTGTTAAAAAATTTCGGGAATCTGTCGTCCTAACATTTCCTTAACAGTTTATAGAATTATTTACGTGTAGCTTCACGTCCACCTTTTAAAAATGTTGGTAACCGCCAACATATCTCTGTTTATAGACATAATTTTTTATTTTATTTTTATTTTTTTTATTTTATTATTTTTTTTATTTTTTTATGACTATCAACTGTCCGCGTAGTTACGTTTGATAAAGTGATGTATCGATATTCATTCTGTGAGCGCGGACCTATCCAACACAACGCTGCTGATGTGATTTTATCCAGACCAAAAAGCTGGGCATCGTGTGCTTTTACGCCAACTAGTGCCATCCAGTTGTTTCTGAGTGTTCTGATGATGCGCCAAAAGCGCGATACGCGTCAAAAAGAAATAAATATTATAATTTGCAGCAGAGACTACTTTTCAATTCAAATATGGATTCACTGTTTCTACACCAGGCCAAAGAACTTTGGAGTAACGTATACTCATATATATATTTTTTTTTTTTTTTTAATGCTATAGTTGGAAACTAAGCAGGCTCTACTAAAGTAGTACCGAACCATCTAGCCATTACTTATGCATAGCACTAGCCTTGAATTATTGCGTCTCCAGTCCCTTCTTTCTCTGTCCATCTCCTTGCTTGCAAAACATGTATTATTTGAGGGTGAATTTTGTCACATTGACAACAATAGGTTGTTCGGAATTTGAAAGTTGGGTCGTAAATAAAGCAAAACTGTTTACACTTAGAACTATCGGTAACACAAGCATACACTCAGAACATAATTGGAGTACTCCGCTATTTATACACAGAAAGGATTTTATGGAACTTACAAGTACATCAATCATAAAAACACGTAGAATATTCTACAAATAGTAAATACACATAACTAAATTTTTCAGCTATTGGCGGGATTTGAAGCGGAGACCGCCAGCATAGTAATCTGGAACGCTAACCACTGCGTCACGCGTTCTGGCGAAATACTCGCGGCAATGCAAAAGAAATAAAACTGTCTTGCATAATGTACAAAATTGTAAGTGCAGTATCCAAACAAAAAAGGTGGAAATCAAAATACAAATGATATGTGATAGTCATCGATTTATTTTAATCCAAAAACTGACTATAAACAATATTTCTTGTTACTTGCCCACGATCTAATATGAATAAACTGTTTGGTGAGTCTACCCCTACGCAAGCGACATAAAGTTGTCCGTGTGACAAACGTGGAAATATCAGATCCACTCCACAGTGTTTAAAAGATAGCACTGTTATTTATTAACAATAAAAGAAGACGCAAGTTTCACTGTAAAATGCTGTCGAAGTTAAAAGATAGCTGTCGGAAATAGAGGATACTTGTTGGATGTACACTGTTTTGTCTCTTCCTTTCCCTGAAGCTCTGTAGAAGTATCTTGCTTTCGACAGCAGCCATGTGCCCTTCATAGTTCAAAGTTGGTTCAAACTTGTCAACAGCACTGTCAGCTTTCAGTAATGTTTAGCTGACTGAAATACAGGAGTGTCTTAGTAGTAAGTACGTAAATGTATTAAAACGTGGCGCATGATGTGACAGCTTTTACCCACTGAAGTACATATTAACTCATATGTATTGAGTAATACGTTATAAAACTGTATAATTTGAAAGTTTCTTGCTTGTCCTTCTCTCTTACAAAATTTACGTCGGCTACGAAAGTTATGTGTTTTACCATATGATCTAAAAATATAATTGACAGACGCTACTTGAATGAAATGTAACCGAATGTGTCTGAACTTGTTCTACCTGAATGCCTTTGTACAACGTTATGTTAATCTGACTGCAAAATGTTTATTATAATGAAACACAAACTGCTAATTGTTTCTGTATGAAAATGTCGTAACAAAGTTAACTGTCTGAAAATAACTGATACTAAAAATCACTGTGTTAATAATTCTGGTCCTACAAACTTGTTTTTGACTGAACTAACAATCGTTAACGGAGTGTAACAAACACAATATTTAGCAAGGCAATCTGACTCAGTGGAAACACTTGTTAACTTGAACACTGTATGAATTGTCCTACCCTGAAATCTGTAAATCATACTGAACTGTAAGCTTGATAAAATTTTTTTTTAGCCACACTGCATTAATTTGCGCAACACCAAACTGTTTCCTGCTGTACTAACTACTGGAAAACTAACTACAGAAAGCATCTATGGCACTTTTAATAAAAATGTGAGTAGGGATAAACTAATGTTTAAAAAGGAAGTATCTGATTTATTTTCTAACTGATGTAACTTCATGAAAATTACTAACAATGTCATGTTTTGTCTTTTAAAAACTTTCAGAGAAAAATATAACTCAGATATTCAATGTACCTACAAAATTATTTTTAAACGAAGATAAATATTTCTTTAGTGTTAATAAATTTAACTCGATTTACACAAACAATGTTACAACAAGACCATATTTCAAGAACACTACTCATGAAATTCCTATTTATCCCTCCTCACATTTTTATTAAAAGTGCCATAGATGTTTTCTGTAGTTAGTTTTCCAGTAGTTAGTACAGCAGGGAGCAGTTTGGTGATGCGCGAATTTATGCAGTATGGCTAAAATTAAAAAAAAAGAAAATTCCAGGTTAGTAAGTGAAAGTAATCGAAAAGTGAAAGTGAGAAAGAATCAGTTTTTGATCAAGCTTACAGTTCAGTATGATTTACAGATTTCAGGGTAGGACAATTCATACAGTGTTCAGGTTAACAAGTGTTTGCACTGAGTCTGATTGCATTGATAAATATTGTGTTCTTTACATTCCGTTAAAGATTGTTAGTTCAGACAGAAACAAGTTTGTAGGGCCAGAATTATTAACACAGTGATTTTTAGTATCAGTAATTTTCAGACAGTTAACTTTGTTACGACATTTTCATACATAAACAATTAGCAGTTTGTCTCTCATTATAATAAACATTGCGAGGTCATATTAACATAACGTTGTGCAAAGGTATTCAGGTAGAACAAGTTCAAACACATTCAATTACATTTCATTCCAGTAGCGTCAGTCAGTTACATTTCTTAGATCATATGGTAAACACATAACTTTCGCAGCACATGTAAATTTTGTAAGAGAGGAGCACAAGCAAGAAACTTTGAAATTTTGTAGTTATATATTCATTTGAATAACTACTGTACGTGTGTAAAGTCTGTTGCGAATACAGTTCACAGGAAAGAAGTAATACATTGGAACCTGATGCCTCATAGGGTGGTTTTCCACGAACGTTACTGTTTATGTCCTCATATTTCATTAACTACGTGTCGTACTGTGATAAAATTTCGAAGGTACATTCTGCTGTACGTGTACGGTACAATATCTAGTGTAGAAATTATAAATTACAACGTCACATCCAATGCCAGAATTTTATTCCATGAACACCGGAAAAGTAGTAAGCGTGCAAATTTTTTCCTTTCATAATTTTGCTATGGTTGTAAGCGAGAAAAGTACAATAATAGATTGAAAGTATGATTCAAGTTTGTTGCAAGTCGCTAAGTACTCTCATTCTCATATACTGTACTTACAAAATGTGGCATTTTCTTGCAACTCCTATTGTTCATGACGTTCTTACCATTGCAGCAATTGGTACTTCATGGTGAGGAATATAGGTACCAAATTTGGTTGAAATCGGTCCATTGGTTGAGGAGAAAATGTTCAACATTTTCGCGTGGTGTAGAAGTTTTCACGAATCTCATTGTTTATGACATCACATCTCGTGAGCTTCGTGTTGTTCGTGAGTCTTACACTTACGGCGAGCGTTCTCATGGTTTGGAGGTCATGTGTGCAAAATTTCATAAAGATGCGAACAAAACTGTAGATGCTTACACACAAACACACAGACGCTCTGCTTTATATATAATGTTTTCCCGATTCTCATTAAGATCTGAAGTTTCGAAGTGAATGAATTGTCACAGATTTTCTCCCGTATCTAAAATAAGTATAACAAACCACCGTAAATGAACACTGATTAGTGGTAACATTATTCTCAAATTACTTTCCGAATCAAACTGCGAGACTTATGAATTATGTCCATTAAAATTATCCCGGCTGTTATGCCCTGGTCGGTTGAATTTGTTGACAAAACGCGACGTTTCGTCCACGTCTGCGGAGGACATTTCTGGGGGGGGGGGGGGGGGGGGATCTCTAGGATTGCAGGTCCAACAAATACACTGTATCGCTACTGACTAACCGACCACGGTATAACACGGTATAAATTTAATGGGCATGGCATTTCCGACCGTTGAAGTTCACATTTTACTAACTTCTGGATTAGTTAATAGCTGTTACAATTTATAGTGCCACAGCCATAGCTCCTAAATACATTGATACCGTATTTTGAATGTGCTTCTAAACTCCAAACACAAATTAAATAAAAAAATTCAAACTGCGTGGTCATCAGTCCGTAGGTTACAAACTACTTAAACCTAGGTAAACTAACCTAAGGACAAACATGCCCCAGGTAGGACTCGAACCTCCACGCCGAGCAACCGCGCGCTCCGCAGCGAGACGCTTTAGACCGCTCGGCTACTCCACCGCGGCCAAACTAAATACAGAGTCTTTTCGTGGAATGTTTATACAACCCAACCACTTCTCACCGCTGCCGTTGGGGACTTGCATAAATTACCTGGGAGTTTCGTGATTACGTTACGCTCTGGCTCGTAGTTCAAGCGAGGGCAAAACTGGGCTCCGGCGTGCTCGCCGTAACATTGTTAGACAAATTCGCCAGTTAGACCAAGGGAAATGGAGGAGGCAAGGAACTTTTCCATTCTTGCCTGATATTAACATGAAAGGAAAAAGAGAGCTGCACATAATATTCTTAAACTTTAAAAGCTTTCTTTTAATATTGATTATAATTGGTATTTTTTCTCTTAGGCTGATTGTAGTCAGACATTTCCACTCTACTTCTTATTTATAAATAGTTATATAAAGTGATTTCAAATGTTTGTAAATCTATCGGTCCAAACTGCGTGGTCATCAGTCCGTAGCTTCCAAACTACTTAAACTAAGGTAAACTAACCTAAGGAAGACACACACTCACCCATGCCCCAGGGAGGACTCGAACCTCCGAAGACGAGCAACCGCGCGCTCCGCAGTGAGGCGCCTTAGACCGCTCGGCTACTCCACCGCGGCTGAAATGATTTGCTGTCTGATTATCAGCCAACAGTTGCAAGTGCTTTTTTGCGTTTACATGTTTCGATCCATCATAATCATCTCCAGTATCTTCGTAGTTGTGACTGCAACATGTCTCGTCTGCGTTATGATAGTTATCGTCATAACTTAGATGCGACGTGTTGCAGTCGCAATTACGAAGATTCTGAAGATACCTTTAGGCAAACAATCAGACAATAAAACGTTTCAAATATTAATGTATTTGCTCACTCTCGCAAGTCGAGTATGTCAACTGCAGTAAATATCATTTTCTGTTGTTCTGTGAATATGGATACAAATGATTGTACATTTTTACTTACTTCCAGCATGCTGGTGTAGACAGCAACTTGAATTTTGGCCCAATTTTCAGTAATTACCAATCGAAATTGCTCAGGAGTTTATACTTGTTTATCACCGGTTTCGGACGTGTGGATCCATTTTTAAATCATCCAAGTAAGTTTCACAATAAAATTATTCGCCACATGGTTCTTGTTTCGCCGGCTAAAGCGTAGTTTATTCTACGTTTCAACCCACGAAAGAACCAAGTGGCGAACGATGTTATTTAGGACACTTGGATCATCCTCCTCATCTTCTTCTTCTTCTACTACTACTATTCCTTCTTTAGGATTTGTACGGCATGCTGGAGTTATCTGCTTTTTGTCTCTGAGCCGCGTGTTTTTACGATCATCTGCTTGATCAGGGTAAAAGCCAGAACTTTGCATGCAGGACTTTAATGCAGGGTGTCAAGCCATCGCTGTCTTGGTCGTCGTAGCGGTCGTTTCCCACTTGCTTTCAAATTAATACTTGTCTATCTCCTGATGGTTCGTCTAATCTAAGAACCTACCCGTAACATCACAGGCAGCTCTTATGTTATCTACTGTTGGCGCTACTTCGTCTAATATACGAACTTTATTATCTGTGACGTGCTCGTAAATCCACTTGCACAACTAAACATATTTTCCATGCTAAAAAGACGTTGTGCCACTTCTTTATTGCAGGCGAGGATTCAGCGCCATACATTTATGTTTTGGTCTCTGGTACACCACCATTGGACGGATTATCACACTTTCGACTTCAACCTTTTTGCAATCTTTCTGTCGCAGAGTGCTCCAATCCCAGGACGCCATCGTGTTGCTCAGGCGGTTGGAGATGTCTGCACCGATATTTCCATTACCAGCATTTGACATGACCAGGTGTTTAAAGTCCTTATTGCTGGGATTTGAACATGATTGAGGCTTATTTTGTGAGTCAGTTGTATTGAAATGCTAACCACCATACAAACAAAAGATCACTTAACCAAAAATATTGGATCTATCATTTATATACACTGTTAACCGCGACTGATCTAGAAATGTTAAACTGAATGTAACTAATGTCGTAAATTTTATATATAATTTATATAGCTACTAGCTTCGACTTCAACTTGAATTATCTTCAGGACCCTGTTGAAACATCACAAAATAAATCGCAGTAACGTAGTCTATAAGTTGACATTAGTAAAATCATGACACCAAACGAGCCTGATTTATTAGATCGCTGATAAAAAATAACACTTGTATAGTTTCACACCGTTTTTTGCTTCATAATGTACGACGTTAAGCCTATTTATTCATAGATATTGTCAATGTGACCAAGGGGTGTCATATAAAACACCTAACGCGCAGGTACAAATATAGTATTGGTAATTTACATCGACCTTCCGCAATATACAAACACATGCAGCCAATTGAGAGTTGTTATACCGTATTTATTATCAATAGCACTGAACGACGACTTGTCATGCAAAGGCTATCTGCCTCTAAGGATTTAGAACAAATTATTGGGACAATAACAGTCCTGCTGCGTTGAATGGAAAGGCGTTTAAACTGTAATAATTACTGAAGTGTTAACTGATCAGTCTTTGCAAGTTTCCTATGGCCGCGCATTTCGTGCAACATGAACCATTATACGCTAGAAGCATTTTACCAAGTTCGCGATTACTTACGGCAGCATTGTGCTACTTGGTGACCTTCGTCATTAACACCCTTTTGTAAAGCAAAACTTGTTTCAAAGTTTCAGGGAGAGCGCGGAGATAGCAGGGGGTGAGGAGGGGGGAGGTATCCATCGCGTGCCAGTTATTGCCGGTGTTACCTGTAAATCTTGCACAGAAGGTACCAGTAACAGAGAGCACCAGCCATGGAGGCCAGATTATTCTCTTCAGCTGAACTGTAAAATCCTGATCTTCATCATTCACTTCTCTCAATTAGAAACGGCCACAATTCCTGCATTGAACTAGGGATGGGATGCTGCCTGAAATCAGACGTCAATGGTAATGAAATTATAAACTCAGACTGGAATGTTTATCGCAGGCACGCTGAACACTGAAGGCGGCGGCGTGTTTATAGCGATAAAAATACCATAATGCTGAGTGAGATTACTATAGATTTGAAATGTGAAATAATTGCGATAAGAACAGTGTTGAAAGACAATAGATCACGGTCAGTGGATGTCTTTATAGACTCCTTGGATCAGCAACGATAGCGGCGGAACTTCTCAGGGGAAACTTTGAAAATATTTCACGTAAATTTCTTAGTCATGTTGTAGTATTAGGTGGAGATTGCAACTTACAAGATATAGACCTGGATACTCGAAAGTTTAAGCCAGATGTTATGGACAGAGAACCGAGCAAAAGTGTTCTAAGGGCTTGATCCGAAAATAACTTTCAGTAGTTAATTAGAGAGCCGACTCGTGGCGATAAAATTTTAGACTCGGCGATGTAAAACAGGGTCGACAAAGGTATGAAGATCTCTCTACTGTAGAGGAAAATAGACCACCACGGTAGAATGGCCTAGCGCTTGTGGTGTCGCACAAGTACAAAGTGCGCGCCACCTACTTTCGCCGCGCGCCGCCATGCACGCACGGCGCGGCGATCTCACGACGACAGCCACGAGCGCCCTCTGCTGGAACGCCGCTCGTGGCCACCACTGAAGAACACCGGTCACTTCGGACGGAGATAGCAACGAGTTAGGACCTTCGTGATCCGATAGGCACGAGTGAAGACTTTGCTATTGTACAGGCACTAGGCAGGCCTCTAACAACTATGAATCAACGTTCTGCAGTACTATGTAAAAGTTAAGTATTGTTACATTCTGTGCAATATATCTCTTTCTAATTTACTCGAGTGTTTATAGTTTCTGGCTGCTCCCCTCCGTACCTGCACCACTGTGTCGGTCACATTCCACTCGGCCACCGACACCTACGACAAGGCTGGGACACAAAAGCGGCGACGAAGTCGGGACACAAAAGTGGCGACGAGGAGTGATAGAACCTTGGACCAGCCCGCTTGCAGCAGCCAGACAGCAGCAGTCGGAGCACGCAAAAATTGCTCCCGCCCACCCACCCTTATTATAAGATTTTTGGGGGAACATATTTTGTTACGTGTTTTGTGGACTTTTTTGTTGCAGAGCGAGTCCTCTTTCATATTGCATTTGTGTTTTGTTATAAGTTACTTGTATACGCGGCGCCTAATCGGTCAGCATGGCCACTACCCCGAACCCAAACTTAATGGAAATTATTCAGTTACAGACGGCGCAAATTACCCAGCTTCTCCAGGCCGTGTCGCAGTTGACGACACAGGCTGCTCACCAACAACAACAGTCGTCACATCAGCAGCCCACACCTGCCGCCGCACCGCTTCCGACGTTCCGCCAATACAACGAACGTGAGGAAGAATGGAGTGATTATCTGGCACAGTTTCAAGAACTCGTCGCGGCTCATCAACTTACAGGTCAGACTGTTAAGCATCTTTTATTGTCTGTGGTGGGCCCCAAAACTTTCGTGTTACTGCAAAAACTATTCCCGCACGCATCTCCTCGTGATGTAGACTTTGAACAAATTGTAGATGCACTGAATGCTCATTATGAGAGAAAAGTTCTTGTAGCCGCTGCACGATACCGATTTTTCAGACTTAAAAAATTACCGCAGCAGTCACACCAAGAGTGGATTACGGAATTGAAGGGCTTAACCCGCCAATGTAAATTTACTTGCTCTTGTGGACTTTCGTATAGTGACGTGATGTTGAGGGATGCGATTACGCAGAATATTCAGGACCCCAGAATTAGAGCAGCAATTCTGAAACAGTCTGACCCCTCATTAGACAGTGTACTGCAGCTTATTGAAGCGCATGATACTTTTGACTTAGCAGATGTAGAAATGCAAAGCCACAGTGTAAATTCAGTGCGCCGTAACGGACGCTTTCCTAGCCGTAGTTCTCAGTATAGCACTAGTGATTCTTATTTTTCTACCGGCCGTGCTGAACAGACAGTGAACAGTAGCCAGTGTAAAAGTGCGACGCAAAGGTCGCCCCGTCGTGTTAGACAATGTCATTTGAATAACGGGCGCCAACGCTCATTTCAGAAAAATGTGCGTAAATCTTGCCCCCAGTGTGTGTCTCGCCACAAGCGTGCTCATTGCCCTAGTCGCAACGCAACCTGTTATCAATGTGGCAAATTGGGACATGTGCAGTCTGTGTGTATGCAAATTAAAAACTCGAAGAACGGTGCCGTTAGAAACAGTGCTTTGCAGAGTGCGAGAACAGTTCATTCTGTAAATGTTATACGGGCTGTGGAATTGAACAGTGCTTTAGTTGGTTCTCAATTACAAGAAAGTTCTTCTGCACCTATTGCAAAACTATATAGTGCACCACGTAGCAAGCGCCGACGAGCGCGTGAAACAGTGCAACGGAAAAGGGTTCGGGACAAGCAAAATGACTATGAACAGTGCATTCCTGTAGTGAAAATAGTGCCTTCTGCAACTGCTCCTTGTAATAGTGCCCAGTACTGCGTAGCTAGTGGCAGTAGACATCAAGTAGCTACTCAAAAGTGTAGTGCAGTAGTTAGTGACTCTGTAGTAGCCTCGCATTACGCGGACGCCGATCCGGCGGTAGTGTCATCTAGTGACAGTGTGGTTAATCCGCTGTGTGCCGAGTATGCGCCGCTTCCTACCGCACGCAACCCGCGCAAGCGCAGAAAACAATATGTATTAGACGTTGCCCACATTCGCGCACCGGTCGTGCGCCAGAAGCACAAGCTGTTTGTTACTCTCTCTATAGAAAATAAGACTGTGCAATTTCAGCTCGACACTGGTTCCGCTGTTACCTTAATTAATAAAGATACTTATGAACTTCTGGGTTCGCCAAAATTATCGCTGTGTCAACAAGTGTTGACAGCTTATACAGGTCAAAATATTCCCGTGCTAGGAACGTGTAGCCTGCCTGCCTCTTTCCAAGGTGTAACAAAAACGGTTGCTTTTGTTGTTCTTCAGGCCAAATCGACACAGAACATTTTTGGACTAGATGCTTTTGACTTGTTTGGTTTATCAATTCAAAGAGATGTGCTTCAAATTTCGTCAATAGTGCCTCAGGATAAAATCAATGCATTGTGTGACAAATATAGTGACTTGTTTTCGCCGGAACTAGGTTGTGCAAAAGACTTCGTGGCACATGTAACTTTAAAAGACTCTGCAGTTCCAAAATTTCGTAAAGCTAGACCAGTGCCTATCGCATTGCGTGATACAGTTGCCGAAGAACTTAAACGTTGGCAAGATAGTGGGGTGATTTCTCCTGTTTCTGCGAGTCAGTGGGCCTCGCCTATAGTAATTATACCCAAGCCGTCAGGAAAACTTCGTCTCTGTGCGGACTTCAAATCAACAGTGAACAGTCAAACAATTGTCGACACTTATCCCCTGCCCAGACCTGAGGAACTGATGGACAAATTAGGACAGTCTCGTTTCTTTTCCAAGATTGATTTAGCAGAGGCATACTTACAAATTCCACTTGATGACGAGTCAAAAAAATTTTTCGTCATTAATACTCAAATGGGCCTTTTTCAATTTCAACGCCTACCCTTTGGCAGTTCTTCCGCCCCCGCTATTTTTCAGCGTTTTTTGGAACAGCTGACAGTTTCTGTACCGTGTTGTTCGAACTATTTAGATGATATTGTGGTATCCGGACGTACAGTTGAAGAACATTTAGCAAACCTGGAGTGCCTTTTCAAAGTTTTAACTGCAGCAGGTCTACGTTGCAATAAAGCAAAGTGTTCGTTTTTTCAAACTGAAATAGAGTACCTGGGCCATGTGATTAATGCCCAAGGAATTCATCCCTTACAGTCACATCTTCGAGCAATCAAAGACTTGCCTCCTCCTAAGAATGTGCATGAATTGCAAGCAGTGATGGGAAAGCTTAACTATTATTTCAGATTTATTCCCAATGCCTCTCAGATTGCAGCTCCACTGCATCACTTACGTAGGAAGAATGTTCCTTTTGTATGGTCCAAAGATTGTCAGGTTGCCTTTGACAAATTAAAGTCTGCACTACTTAGTGATGCATGTTTGATTCCCTTTGACCCCCAGAAGCCTGTAGTGTTAGCAGTTGACGCCTCGTCGTACGGTGTAGGCGCTGTTATCTCACATCGTATTGGATGTCGCGATCGTCCTATTGCCTTTGCATCCAAGCTACTGACGCCGACGCAACAGAATTACAGTCAGATAGAAAAGGAGGCCTTAGCAATCATTTACGGCGTCGCAAAGTTTCATCATTATCTCTATGGCAGAAAATTCTATTTGTTGACAGACCACAAGCCTCTCACGTCGTTGTTCTCACCCACAACGCCAATTCCGCCACGTACGGCACAAAAGCTTCAGAGATGGTCCTTAATACTGTCTAATTATCAGTATGAGATTTTGTACCGACCTACCACTAAACATGCTAACGCGGACACACTTTCCCGACTTCCGGTTGGCCAGGATGTGTCATTTGATTCTTCGGAAATGGCATGTTGTCAGATAGACTCCAGAGATGCTTCCGCTGTCGCAGACTTCCCTTTGAACTCTCGTCGGGTTGCACAGGAAACAGCTGCGGATGCAGACCTAAGTGTGGTAGCACGTTTTGTTCGCTTTGGTTGGCCTGCCAGAGCCAAAGACATTGCTCGGCCTCTGGTTCGACGTTATTTTGCACACCGTCATGCATTATCTTTAAGTCAGGGTGTACTGTTGTTACATACGGACAACGACCAAGCAAGAGTGATTGTTCCTCGTTCCCTGCAACGAGAAGTGTTACGCCTCCTGCATCAAGGACATTGGGGTATTGTTAGGACAAAGCAACTGGCCAGACGTCATTGTACCTGGGTTGGTATGGACGCTCAGATAGAGAGCATGACATCACAGTGTACAGTTTGTGCGGAGCATCAGGCGGCTCCTCCACAGCGTTTCTCAGACTGGCCACTCCCCAAGGGACCATGGCAACGTTTACATATTGACTTTGCCGGACCTTTCTGGAATACGCGCTGGTTAATTGTTGTAGACGCTTTCAGCAAGTTTCCTTTTGTGATTGCCATGAACTCAACGACAGCTTCTAGTACAATCAGTGCCTTAACATCAGTGTTTTGCATCGAAGGCTTGCCTGAAACTATCGTCAGTGACAATGGACCTCAGTTTGTTAGTGCGGAATTTCAACAGTTTTGTCGTGTGAATGGTATTCAGCATATTACCACTGCACCTTTTCACCCTCAGTCCAATGGTGAAGCAGAACGTTTCGTCCGAACATTCAAGTCACACATGGAAAAGATGAAAGGTCAGCACTCCAGGCAGCAAGCTCTTCAAATTTTCCTGTCTACGTATCGGTGCATGCCACGTGACGGCCCGTCTCCTGCCGAGCTGCTACACCGCCGCCGTCACCGCACTCTCCTTCACCTGCTGCAGCCTCCCACGCACCGAGTCGGTTCGTATGGCGCTACGCGTTTTCAGGTTTCTACGCCGGTGCTGTACAGAGTGTTTGCTGGAAACAAGAAGACATGGTTGCCGGGCACCATTCAACGCGTGCTTGGGCGCCATATGTATGTTGTACGTTCTTCCACAGGGTCGGAGCTGCGGCGCCACGCAAACCAATTGCGCCTGCACAGACCGCGCGATCCTGTCTCCGGTTTCTTGATTCCAGACCCAGTTCACCGCCAGGGAGCACAACCACATCGTTCGTCCCCGGACTACGAGATCCCTATGGACGTCGACGTACATCCGACGCAGTCGTCGCCGCCGCTGTCGCTGCCGCAGATGACAGCGTCACCGAGAGGGACTCCGGGACCGGGCGGGCCCCCCCAGCCTGGGCCACGCACCTCAGAAGAAGATGACCTGCTCCCTCTGGGCGGGGGCGGGCGCCCTTCCCCAGGTTTCGGCGGGTTCCCTGGAGGATCGCAAGGCGGATGCCGGGGCGCGGACGGCGTCTCGATCCCGGCCTCAGCTACGACGCCCGTCCCACCAGTAACGCCCCCGCTCAGGCCCTCCTCCCAGTGCCGTCGCCGTGGCCCTCAGCCCTACGCCACGACGGCGCGGCGGTTTGGGGGGGAGGGGTGTGGTGTCGCACAAGTACAAAGTGCGCGCCACCTACTTTCGCCGCGCGCCGCCATGCACGCACGGCGCGGCGATCTCACGACGACAGCCACGAGCGCCCTCTGCTGGAACGCCGCTCGTGGCCACCACTGAAGAACACCGGTCACTTCGGACGGAGATAGCAACGAGTTAGGACCTTCGTGATCCGATAGGCACGAGTGAAGACTTTGCTATTGTACAGGCACTAGGCAGGCCTCTAACAACTATGAATCAACGTTCTGCAGTACTATGTAAAAGTTAAGTATTGTTACATTCTGTGCAATATATCTCTTTCTAATTTACTCGAGTGTTTATAGTTTCTGGCTGCTCCCCTCCGTACCTGCACCACTGTGTCGGTCACATTCCACTCGGCCACCGACACCTACGACAAGGCTGGGACACAAAAGCGGCGACGAAGTCGGGACACAAAAGCGCTTTAAGGCGCCTTACTGAGGAGCGCATGGTTGCTCGCCGTCGGATGTTCGAGACTTCTCTCGGGCGTAAGTGGTTTGTCAGCCTAAGGTCAGATAAGCGCAGCAGTTAAGTCCCGTACAAACATTTGAACTTTTGGCGAATAGACCGATTCCAGTTTAGTTTCCAGGACTCTCAGTGTTGAGCGTCTGTGAAAAACGTTCAAGAGGACTGTATATACACTTGCTATATATCTGTGACGAGAAAAATTATGAGAGATGGAAAGATACACCGTAGCCAACAAGCGAGTTAGAAAACTGCTACGAAACCGAACTTCATTGCCAATTTAAAGTAGCAAAAACCTCATAGACAAGTAAAGATCTGCGTAATGAAGACCATGCGTGATGCCTTTATCGACATAGAAACTACTATGAAACGACATGGCTGAAAATCGTAAAACTTTTTGGCCTTATGTCAAAAAACTGAACGGATCGAAACCATACGTTCAACACACTGTGCGAGCTCAGAAATGCTAAACGTCTTTCCAAAAACTGTTTCACTGAAGAAGATCGCACTGCAAATTTTCCTCTAAACCGTCGAATCGACAATAAAATGTCAGATACCGAAATAAAAAGAGGGAATTAAAAGCAATTGCAGTCGCTCATCAGAGGAAAGACCTCTGGACTTGATGGGATACAATTTCGCTTTTACACAGCTTATGCTAAGAAACTTGCCCCTCTTCTAGCAGCAGTGAACTAAGGATCAATAAGGATTGGAAAAAGCGCATGTCATTTCCAAAATGGGTCCAGTCTTGCAGCAGATCGGCAAAAATGTAGGCTACATTCCTACACAAACTGTTAATTCAATACATTATGGCCCACTTCAGGTTAAGGTAGTAACACTAAAAGTGAGCTTTTGCAATCGTCTTTTGACAGCTCGAAATTTAAATGAAAATAACGGCTTAACCATTCATCTGATACGAAAATTGAATAACCGAATTTGTAGAGGAGAAAATTCTCTACAACTTTAATCTCTTTTTTTTTTTTCGTATCTCGTATCGTTTCAGAGATATTTGCAAAATAACGGCGATTTTGGAATGTCTGTCTGTCCGTAACGTGTTCCCTATTTTTAAGACGAACCGTTCGACCGATCAGCACCAAATTTTACACACATAATTTTAGGCCGCCAGAAACCAGAACCTCTCTTTTTCAAATTTTTCAAAAAATACGTTAGTAATTAAAAAAATAGCCGTTTGTAATATAATTGTAATTTCAAACGAACCGTTCATCTGACACGAAAATTGAATAACCTAATTTGTAGAGAGGAAAATTCTCTACAACTCTATTATGTTTTTATTTATTTATTTATTCATATCTTGCATCGTTGCAGAGATATTTGCAAAAATAACGGCGATTTGACGATGTCTGTCTGGCTGTAGCGTGTTCCCACTTTTTAGGTCGAACCGTTCAACCGCTCGGCACCAAAGACCAGAGACCAGAACCTCGGTTTTCGAAATATTTCGGACAAGAAATACGTTAGTAATACCAAAAAAGTAGATTTGAATGTAATTTTAATTGCAAATAAACCTTTCATCTGACGCGAAACTTGAATAAACGAAATTGTAGAGGAGAAAATTCTCTACAACTTTGTTCCCTAATGTTCAGGGGCGCCGACTCCGTGGGTCCTCCGTGGCTCGTGCACCCCCCAAGAATTTTGTGGGGGTGCTGAGCACCCATATAAAATTCAGGTGGAAAATTAGATTTTATAAATTTTTAAAAAAATCGGGAAAAATCAAAACCTACCTTATGACTCAAGAGGCAATGCAAAACGTAGCCATAGCCAGAGACGATATTTCATACGTGAAAGAAATGATCAGTTTTGCACGCGGGTCCCCAAGCGAGTAGTAATGAATGCCCGTGTTTTACCCACTATGCTAGCTTTTATCATCCTGAAGCACGTCTGTCCTTTTGACCTTTCATGTGTATGTATTTATGAACATTCAATTGTGTTCTTTCAGGAATTTAGCTTGAAGACTCTGATGGTGATGCTAAATTTTATCGTTTTTCATTTATCTTTGTCACTTCCATTGTTATTAAAATTATAGATTCAGTTGAAATTTGTAATGTTTTTCTCTCAGGCTTAAAAAAACCTTGGACTATATTAATACTGTCAGAGATGTCACGAAGTTATTTCGAAGTGATGAAAGTTTCGATGAAGTGTACAGCTCTTGCTTGGAACAGACAAAAAAAAAAAAAAAAAAAAAAAAAAAAAAAAAAAAAAAAAATTGATGTCGGACTTCAAAATCTCAAAATATTTCAAAGATTTCTACCAAACGCTTTTGTCAGAAAAAATACCTTCGTACAAAAAGTATTAGATTAGTGTAGAGTGAAAATTTATTTCATTGGTCGTGTAGAAGTTTTGAGGTGTTACTTACACTTCGGCCAATTAGATCGCTTTATTGTAGTGTCCTAATGCAGTCATGCTTTCCTTTTCTTCCTCCTCCTTCTTACTTCTATGTTTAAAAGGCCAGACAACTGCCTATTTACTTTTATCAAGTATTGCTCATTCAAAAATGCATGAACATCATTTTCAGGAGGGTTGGTTTCGAACATTTGTGAACCGTGATAATAGAGCACCCACACTGATTTTCAAAAGTCGTTGCCTCTGCTTATGTTTATTTCTTATCCCGTGTCGTTTGAGAGATAGTTGCGAAAATAACGGAGTTTTGACACTCTCCATTGAATTAACGAAAAGCAGCATTTCGCAGATGTCACGTGACATTCTTTGCCCAGAATTCTCTCTGGCATACGCCATTTTGCGTTGCGTAGTTGATGATTTCCTTATTGTAACTTACACGTTGTCATTTCAAAGCAATGGCGCACTGAAGAATTAACAAAGCCACGTCGTTCTTCGTACGATAAATGATAATCTAGTTTCTACAAATGCCATAGTAGCATCAGTTAACAACGGCCATGAATAGTATGTAAATAAGGAACGTAACTTCCAGTTATTAGCCATAGCGTAGTGGGCAATGCGTTAGAATGTGATGCTGAAGGGCAGTGTTTCGGAACCCGCCATTACCTAATTTTTTTTTTTTCCTAAAAGTGTTTCAGACACTCTTATTAACTATTTTTTATTATACAGATTACTATTTTGGTCCAAAATGTTTGCAAAAACTTATAAAACTACAAATCTAAAGTGGGCCGTAAATTATGTCTTAATGATAGGCTCGCATAAACAGCATATGGTCATCTACAATGTTTCATAAAAGTATTAATGATTCCGTAGATAACAATGGAAGTCAATTATACTTTTCGCGGATGATGCTGTAGTATATCGAGAAGTCGCAACGTAGAAAAATTGTTGAGAAATGTAGGAAGTTCTGCAGCCTTTCGGAGCTTCGCGCAGTGGGTTGCAATAGACAGATGTAACCTAATACGAATACATAGAAAGGAAGGTCCTTTATTATATGATCACTCAGTTACAGAACGATCACTGCACTCAGTTACTTCCAACAAAATACCTGGGAGTAAGCATAGGGGGCAACTTGAAATTGAACTACCACATACAGTTAATCTAGGATAATAGACATGACACACAGATTTACTGGAGGAATTCCCCGGGAGTGTACTCCATCAACAAAGGTAGCTTCGTACAAAACAATAGCCGCGCGGAAGGGACACTTGGTCTAAGGCGTCATGCTACGGATTTGGCGGCCATTCCAGCCGGAGGTTCGAGTCCTCCTTCGTGAATTAGTATTTTTTGTCCTTAATGTAAGTTAGCTTAAATAGTGTGTAACTTTACAGACCGATGACGATAGCAAATTGGTCCAATAGGTTTACAGACATTTGAACAAAACAGTCGTCTCACCAATATTTGAATATTGCTCATCGGTACCTAAACAGGCACATTTGATACAGGACATAGAAGAAATCAACAGGAGAGCAGCACGCTTCATTACAGATTGATTTAGTAAGCGAGAATGCGTCAGGAAGATGGTCGGCCATCTCCAGTGACCGATGCGGCAGGAGAGACATTATGCATCGATATGGGCTTCTGAAAAATTTCCGTTTCTTCAAGGTTCAACAATATATCGTTTCCTCCTATCTCGCGAATAGGCGTGACGAAAACTTACTGAGACTGCAGCCCAAACGGAGACATACCTGCGGTCTTTTATCCCGCGAAGAATACGAATTGTAATCAGTAAAGGAGCAAGTGACAATACCCTCCGCCGTAAGGTGGCTTGAGGACTATGGATAGAGGTCTGCGCCGATACGAAAAGTGTTATCTGCATCCGCACCAAATCCGCAAGGGCCCATATCCGCAACACTTCATCCGCATCCGCAAGTTCGCTGTCCGTATCCGCAGATATTAAAGTTTTGAATGGGTAATAGTAATAGATAGCAGTATTTAAAAACATGGTATGTAATGGTACAATTATTGTTAGAGTGTCATTTCTGCGACAACTTTACGACTTTTGACCTCTCGTGGTACCTGTCCTATACCTACTCCAAAACAGCAAGACATTGGCGATCCGGACACACACAGTAGCGCTTCGGAGCCCGTGTGGTCTGAGCACTACGTCAGCTGTTTAATACAGGCATCTTCTTAAATTTCAGAGGTTAAAACTGATCTGGAATAGAGAAGATTTTACTGTGCTTACATTCTAAAAAAGGAAACGGTTCTTTCGGAGTTTTACAAATGGGACACTTTATTTTCCCCATAGGAGGTTATGCGACCCAAAGCAATGCATGTCATTTCAAGTGTTAAACTGCCCTTTACCTCTAACTGGTGTCAGCAAAAAGAGACAATTTCGGCTGCAGCTACGGCCAGCCTATACAATCTAACATTGTGTACCTTCCTAAATACTGCGTTACTTTGACTGTACACCTTATACGATTGTGAACGTTGCTATAAAATCCTATTGCCTATGTTTATTACTTCTGTCACCATTTATCTAATGCATAAACATGAATGTTTGTATATTTGTTCGTATTTTATGCGCGACTGTACTGTTCATTCGGTTGCGATGAAACTGTGTAAGAATATACTATTTTTACACGCGAAACAGGCCACTATATCGTTCATCTTTTCCTTGCCATCAAATACGTATCCATTTTTTTCAAAATTGACGATTTGAGTTTGTTTTCCTTACTAATGTCAAATCACATCTTTTCACATTATACGATTTAGTACCCATTGATGTAATGTTCATTTTAAGAAAGAACTGTCACTCGGTCACTAAAAAGCGCTACCTGAAGGTAGCGGAAATTTCGCATGGCAACTTTGGTGGGCAATGGACCGGTTTGCCACCCAGAAAGCACTTGACGGATCGCTCTAGCCAGGGGATGAGGAGAACAGACTTTCGCTCTACCTGGACCCTGCAAAGATTACAAGAATGTCCACAGGCTTTAAGTTTTCAGCTAACATTTCGACAGACGTACTGGACAGATAGCTCGCTCTTTATCCGCGTATAACAAGCAGATATCCGCGTCGCTCACGATTTTATCCGCAAAGTAAGAAATATTGCGGATATCCGTGGATATATCAGCGGATATTCGCATCCGCGTAGATTACTAATTTTGGATATTGATGTAGAATGTAAGAAAACAGGAACAAATGCATACTAGTAACATTTTAAACCGATAGAACTACAATACTGTTACGAATTTCGAAGCAGTCAAATTACATCAATTGTTACAGGGCATTGAAATTGAATTCAATGGCGAAATCCAAAATTTGTTCTGGACCGGATTCGAGTCCGGATATCTCGCTTCTGCCAGTGATTGCCTTAAGCACCATTTTCGTTTAAATTTATTTTTGTTCCTAGCCGCGGCGGAGTGGCCGAGCGCATTGAGGTGCTATGCTCCGAAGCGCGAGGCCCTTCCTCATCGGGGGTTCGAATCCCCCCTCGAGCATGAATGTTTGTGCTGTCTTTGGTATAAGTTAGTTTATAAGTAGTTTAGGGACTGATGACCCTGCAGTTAAGACACACAAAGTTAATAAACATTTGAACGTTTTCGTTCCTCGGATAGATCAGTTCCTGGCGCACGTGCTTGTTCTATGTTGATCGACGAATTCTTGAATCATGCTTTTTATTAGAAAGTACACGCGGCACTCAACCGAAAGCGCTGAAGCACCGCGATTGCTTCCATTAGTTACTCCAGGCACGCCTCCCATTCTATCAAAATTGTCGATTTTATGGTGTCTCCTGCTCATGACTTCCCTATCCGCGCAGCCCAAACTGTATTCCCACAACAGATTTACGCATCCGCACTGTGTTATATGCTTTTTGGACGCATACTTTAGTTATGATGTCTGCTCTTTCGTACATGTTCAAAAGGATAGAATCATTATCTACAGTCTTACGACAATAGTGGGACGGATCCGGCTAATGTTAACTGTTAACCAGCTTAGCAGCGAAGCTAGTTTCAGCATTTTGTGACTCTACCTCTGAGTCTCCTCATCACTCAGTTTATCAGAGTGTAGTATGTCACAAACTAAAACTGAAGCTACCAGTAACAGCCTTCTATTTTGGCGGCCATTAAAATGGAATTGCTAATAAGAACGTACCCACAGAACAGTTACCTTATCTGCGTTCAAAAGTATCAAAGAAAAAAAAAATTCTTAGAGGTCACATTCCAAACAGTATATCAAAAGATTACATACGGGTTTCTAAATTACAAAAAAAAGTGACCCATAAATAACACCTCATCAGGTAGCTGATATTTCTATAGTTTGACCCAAATTTAGTGTTAGGCACAACTGACTGAAATAAAAATTTCATCCTGCCCAGTGTCATAATTCAGTGATTTAAATGTGCAAAAATGTGTCAATGGCACAAAAATTGTAATATCGAAAGAAAATTCAGCATTGTTCGTAAACTTGTGTATTTATTGTTACAGATCGATTTCGGCTACTGAGTAGCCATCTTCAGTGCAACTTGCACAATTGGCTAGAAACATTACTGATCTTACTAATCCAGCCACAGGGCATAACTTCCATCAGATACAAATGATGTTATCAGAGTCTGGTAACATCTTTTGCATCTGCTTGTAACTGGGCCTTGTGGCTGGATTAGTGAGAGTAATGTTTCTAGCCGATTGTGCAACTTGCACTGAGGTTCGCTACTCAGTAGCCGAAATCGATCTGTAATATTAAAAAAAAAAAAAAAAAAAAAAAAAAAACGAATTTACGACCAATGGTGAATTTTCTTTGGATATTTAACATTTTATGGTCGTGGAGCACACTGCTCATAATGTAGTCTTCGTTTCAAAATATTGTAATGTTTATGTGAAGTGACATAATTTCACTCTCAGGGAAACACACCATGCACGGAGTTTGAGGCTGATCGTTTATGTTGCTAACCGCAACATCAAAATCACGCATTTAGAAACTGACACAAAGAGATAATTTAAAAATGTATTGAATTACAGTTTGTGCGGGGGTTGTGGGCATCCATTTTTGTCGATCTGATTCAAGACTCGACCGATCTTGGGAATTACATGCGCTTTTTCCAGTCCTTATGGACGCTTAGTTCACTGCTGCTAGAAGACGGGCAAGTTACTTAGCGTAAGATGTGTAAAAGCGAAATTGTATCATAATAAGGTATGTGGGAACTGACATTCCTTTAGATGTTAGCTGCCGTGATTCCGCATAATTCATAATTTTAAGTAAAATAAAAAAGAGTGGTAATTCTCATGTGTAGGGTCCTGCTAAATTCTTCTCTAACAATAACACAATATGTGAGTTAAGGTGCTTAAGTGATGAACAAAAAAGACCACGAACTTCTGTCACACATGGTAATTATATCAGTGAAAGTTATTGAACTGTATGAAGTAAAACCGTTACATATTGTGAACAGTTTTCCTTGTGGCTTTCAAGCTACACTGTTGATCGCCGGGCATGCTTAGAATTACTGTGCGCAGGTGCACGTGCCTTGTTGTCGGCCATTTGCACGTGAAAATGTCACGTAGCTTGCCTAGTGCTCGTGAAGGCCTTCTATACGAACAATGAAAGTCTGATTGCGGCCTGAAGGAAGTTTGCGACTGAGTTCAAGCTGAAGACAGTCGGTGCAAGTGTGTTGTTAAAATAATGAATGATGGTCGCAGTACAGAGGATATAAAATGTAGAATGGCAATGGGTAGAAAAGCGTTCTTGAAAAAGAGAAATTTGTTATCATCGAATATTGATTTACGCGTAAGGAAGTCCTTTCTGAAGGCATTTGTGTTGAGTGTTGCGTTTATGGAAGTGAAACATGGACAATAAAAAGTGCGGGCAGGAAGAAGCTTTTGAAATGTGGTGCTACAGAAGAATGCTGAAGATTAGGTCGGTGGATCGTGTAACTAATGAGGAGGTACGGAACAGAATTGGGGAGAAAAAAGAATTTCTTGCATACCTTGACTGAAAGAAGGGATCGATTGGTAGGACACATTCTTAGACATCAATAAATCGTGAATTTAGCATTTTGAGGGACGTATTTGGGGTAAAAACCGCAAAGGAAGACCAAGAGATGGAGTAAGCAAATTCAGACAGATGTAGGTTGTCATTCTTATGTGTAGTTGAAGAGGCTTGCTCAGAATAGGGTATTGTGGAGAGCTGCATCAAACCAGTCTCCGGACTGAAGACCACAACACACACTCACTCATATTATTTCTTGAGCGATTGTTTATTAGTATAATTGGTTAAAGTATAAATAATGTAAAAGTAAATCATTAATAAATTCAATAGGCTTTATTTTTAAAAAAATCCTGCTGCGCCATTGGTTCGTGATGACCCTGTTGACAATGTCGATAATGCAAAAAAGAGTGAAAACTGTTGAAAACATCACGAAGACGCAGGTTGCGTTGTAAACCAGACCCATAAAATCGGTCAGACGAGTTACACAACAGGCGGAAATTAGCCGCGGCGGAGTGGCCGAGCGCATTGAGGCGCTATGCTCCGGTCCGCGAGGCCGTTCCCCGTCGAGGGTTCGAATCCTCCCTCGGGCACAGATGTTTTTGTTATTTTTAGTATAAGGTAGTTTACAAGTACTACGTAAGTTAGGGACTGATTAAGCCGCAAGTAAGTCCCATAAGCTTCACAAATATTTGAACCGGGAGACACTACGATAATTTTTTGTGCAAGACTTGCATCTCTTTCCATACAAAATTCAAACCCGTCAGTCCATTACATCCCATACCCATGGGACAGCGGGTGTTTAGCTAACACTGTTGTCCACAGAACTGACGAACAGTACATTGATGTGAATATGGTTTGATTTAGCGTACAGACGCATTTTCGTTTCGATGGGTTCGTCTATAAGCTAAACTGATTCATTGGGGGTATGGTGAATCTGCATTCCACGATCTGGAAGGCTCCTCATTGTCAACGGGTGACGGTATGATGTGCTATGTCCAGTCACGGAATAATCGCTGTGATATTCTTTCATGACACTGTCACTAACAAATTGTACGGATGATGATTTCATTCCCACTATCTAAAGTGCCTCTGATGTGATTCATGCAAGACAGAGCTCGACCCCAATGCATACCGGCTCTTGGCTACCCAGAGGGCTTCGATGGCTGCAAAATTCTACGGATCTGAACACATGCTACTCCTGTAAGAGGGACTACGTTAAAGACAAAGTGAATAGCAATAACGTCAAAAGCATTGCTGAGCTGAAAATAATTTAGGTGCTCATCAACAACATCGACGTTCCGTCACTGCAGCTGGTCGTGCAGAATTCCAGTGTTCGTCTGCGCCATATCATCACCATGGGAGGCAGGCTTATCGAGCGTGTCATAACCTAAATCCGAATTAAGCAGTAACGTTTCTCTTCTCTCTCTTGAGCCGTGTTCATGCTCATGCTGGGTCGGCTTTGTTAATCGGATTTGGCGTGTTAATAGTATGTGTGCGAAACGTGTAACCGAGACAGGACTTGGGGACCAGCCCGGTATTCACCTAGGGATGTGTGGAAAACCGCGTAAGTAGCACATACAGGCTGGCCGGCATTCCAACCCCCTTCGTTAATCCGCCGAGCGGGTTCGAACTGGGGCTCGTACGACTCCCCGTCTCGGAAAGCGTTGGTGAAGCCCCTTTTACACGACCGACTTTCTTGTCTCGGTTGACTACTCGAACCGAGTGTGATGACTGTAGCGCCCATGGTGGATCCGTGTTTCAACTATTTTGCGTGATCGTTTGCGTTTATACGACAGCTTCGAAATTTGTGTGTGCGCTGTCTGCTGTGCAGTCTTTGCGCTGTGATTGTTGTAATACTTCGTTCACGCCGAGTGGTCTGCGGCGCTCGTCACAGTCTGCACGGCCATGGATATTTGTGCCGTCTTTAGTGTAAGGTAGTTCATAAGTAGTTTGTAAGTTTAGGGACTGATGACCCATCAGCTAAGTCCCTTAAGTTTAACAAACATTAGAACATTGGAACTTCGTCCACTGATTTATATCTTAATGACAAGTCTTTATCCAACACACTGAAATGGATGAAAATCTTGTGGTACTGGCTGCAGCAACGGTAGTAATCGCCACCACTTTGCTGGAAGGCAAAAAGAAAGACCGTAGAGGCAGGAAGAAAAGTGTTTGGATGCGATCGTGGTTGCAAAGACGAGAAGAAGGCAGGAGGGTATACGGAATGCTCATGAAAGAGTTGTGACCTGAAGACCCAGATGCATTTAGGAATTTCCTACGAATATATTAATGTGCGCCTTTCCCTCGAGAAGCCCAAACCACAACACTTTAGGTTAGTAAACATCTGTTGCAGAACACCCGGTCTTTTCGCTATGGCGAATTGTTTTATTTTTTATTTTTTTTAACTCGGCACCGTAATGTGACCGCAGGGTGCCAAATTTAATTTTACAGTCTTCAGCTGTAGCTTTCGGGCAAACTACTGATACTTTGTTTGCCACTACTTTGAGCATTTCTTATCGTGCATGCTACAAAATATATGTTTTCAAGGGCTAACTGCAGTAACCGTAACACACAAAAGATCAGAAATAATACTAGAGGCAGTTAAAATTACCTTACTGTGATATAAATGGTGTTCTGTGTCTACGAGGGCTTTCTAAAGCCGAAATAAGAGCCTTAACGCTTTCTTTCGTCCACTCCATTTCCACAAAAACTAAAAAGTAATCCACACTCAACATGCTTTGTATTATTTCGATGGAAAACGTGAAGTAAAAATGCCAGTGAAGGCTCACTAGATTTTTTATTCCGTGCTATACCATGTGCCTTTGATGTTTACAAAACAGTAGCTCGCGTCTTCTGCTGGGCAATGCAGCCGCTGCTTCTGCGCATGCGCAATGTTCTCCGCACTCGAAAATTTAGAACTCCACACTCGGCACAATCGAAGGATTATTGACGTCATAGTTGCACTCGCGCCGTGGGTGGATCCTGATTTACACGATGGCAGAAAAGCCGTCCACGCTTCGAGTAGTCGATTTTCGCAAGAGAGTTGATCGTGTAAGGGCTTTAGACCACACGGCAAACCGAGCGGGTCTAAACAGTGACGTTTACGTGTTGAATAAAGTACATGCTCGACGTAGTTTGTTACTAATTTCGTAAAGTTCAGTAATTGTCAGCTTGTCTTCTTAAACTTAAGGTACAGACTTCTGGCGTCCTGACTACCAGCAGTAACAGTACTAAGAGGCGGCATCGCGCAAAGCTACCCAGGCAGGCGTACGGGAGACCACAGCGACCGCACGTAAACACAGCACAGGTTCGCCGCCGCCTGCACCAGGCAAACAGGTAAACAGAGCCACGCCACAACTGACGTCCGCTACTGATTCGCCAGTTTCCGCCAGTAAATACCAATCACTCTCGCCCACTGACGACAGAAAATAATGCAAAGGTCAATGAAAGACCTCTATCAACCCTGCTCCTCAATACGCTATCGCATTACGCAAAATAACTACTTGCACTACTACAGGGTGTCCAGAAAAGGGCTCCCTGATTTCAAAATTAAATACCTCGAAAATAAAGATCGATAGAGGAATGCAGTGAACGGTATGTTTATTATGAAATCTGTAAGACGTTCATACAGCAGTTAGAAATAATAGTTACAAAAGCTGCTAACAGATGGCGCTGTAGGCTGTACAGCTCATATCAGCATACATAAGTGAAATAATCGTATGAAACACTCTTTACAAACAATCACATCACAATGTTTTCAAAATGTTCACCATTGGCACTACAGAAGTGGCGCAAACGAAGAATGAAATTCGCCATCACATTTCGTAGTGTATCAACCGAAATGGATTCACATGCCACAGAGATCACCGATTCAAGCTCGTACAGCGTGGCGGGATGCTACAGGGACTCAGATCCAGCGAATATGGAGGCCAATCCATGCCTGCACCAGTAAATTTGCGATATTCCAAAGCAATGACTCGATTCCTGAAGTATTCCTCAAGAAAGCGAAACACTTGTTCGGTCCGATGTGGTCGGGCTCCATCTTGCATAAACCATTCAATACCTGGTCGATCCTCTAACGATTGCTATGTGGCGACAAATTGTTCCAAAATTGCAACGTAACGTGCACTAGTGACCGTTTCTCGAATGAAGAAAGGACCAATAATGCCTCTGCTGCATACTGCAGCCCACACAGTAATTTTATGAAAATACAGGGGTTTCGCTTCACACCAATATGGATTTTTGGAACCCCAAAATCGCCAGTTCTTTTTATTCACGTATCCATCCATCTGTAAACCAGATGCAGCCAACATCAAATCCTTCACTATCAATCACTGTGAGCATCTGATTAGTAAAGGCAACCCTTTATTGCACAGCTCGTGCGAGTATGGCCTGGTGCGTTTGAATTTTGAATGGAAACATTTGTAGGCTCTTCCTCAGTATTTTCTGCCTGCTGGAACGCTTCAACCAGTCTCAGATGCAATTCTGCGGACGGATGACATTGGATTTCGCTGAATAATTCCAGAAGCTGTAGCGATATTTTCAGGCGTAACTGCGGTTTGCTTGCGGCCAACATGCCCCACTAGATCATCAGTTATGCTGCCTCTTCATTGAAATTTTGCGAAGAGCGTACGAATGGTTTTCGAATCGGGTCCTTTTGGAACATTAAATCGTGCTTGAAAACTTCGCCTTGTTGCCGTAGATCTAACATGTGGTACTCTAGCACCAGAAAAACGCGTTGTTCAGTTGTTGAATGGCGTACATTGTTTTAATTTCTTCCTTCGGTACGCTAACCTCCTTTCACGTTTCAATAGTGGAACTGATCGCTCTGGACTTCGGATCACTATTTATATTAGGCATTACGTATGGCGATTACAGCGCCATCTGTTAGCGGCTTCTGTAGCTATTATTTCAAATTACTGTATAAACTTCTTACAGCCTTCACAATAAACATACCGTTTACTGCATTCCACTATCGATCTTTGTTTTCGAGATATTTAATTTTGAAATCAGGGAGTCCTTTTCTGGACACCCCGTAAATCAACAGTGAAACATTTCTCATTCATTACATGAATGACTTTAAAAAGACTGATGGGCTACAGTAATGATGAAGATCCTGTTGGTGATGATTTCTTTATTCCTCATCAGAGAATCTAAACGAAATACAAGTTTAAACAAATATTACAGAGTTCATCATGGTTTTTCTTAAAATATAAAAGTGAATCAAATTAAATCAAGCTTATGACATACCTCTGATCATATATGAAATACAAAAATAGGGAGTTATTGCTCATGTATAACAGTTTTTGACTGATCATCACAACATTTCATTGTCAGAACGCTTCGAAAATGCACCAGCTCCACCGCAGAGACTGACTACATCACACTTGTGCGTCCTCTCCTGAAGAACTGTTGCCCATTGTAGGTCTCTCACCAGGTGGTACTGACAGAAGATATTGAGAAGGTTCAGAGAAGGGCAGGTCGTTTTGTTTTATCACGTTACGGGGGGTGAGGGGGGAGGGGAAGCGTCACGGAAATGTTGCACGAAGTGGGGTGGAAATCATTAAAAGAAAGACATTATTCATGGCGGCGTGATCTGTTTGCGAAGTTTCAATCACCGACTTTTACATCTGAATGTGAGAATATTTTGCTAGCACCCACCTACTTAGGGAGACACGACCATCCCAATAAAATAAGAGAAATCAGATGGAGAACGGAACGATTTAGTGTTCTTTCTGCCCGCGCTATTAGAGAATGGAACGGTAGAGAAAAGTTATAAAGTGGTTAATGAACCTTCTGCCAGGCACTTAAATGTGATTTGCATAGTATCTATGTAGATGTTGATAAGAAGACTCTTCACGTATGAAACAAATACGTAAGCAAGAAAGCAAGAACGAAACTGCGCCAAAGGGTAGTTTCGGTTACCATCTGTACATTTCTTCTGTAGGGAAAACAGGAAGAACATTAAATCAAAATGGTGTGACAGATGTAGGGAGGCGGGTATAAGGGAAAACAGTGTATGCTCATTTGGGGGGGGGGCGGGGGGGGGGGGGGGGTAGTGGGAGCGGGAGAGACATTAAGCTGTAGGTCGACACCGTCAGTATTTGTGAACGTACTGAAATCGTCCAAGAATAACGCAGTCCCACTGTAATTCTTCATTGAAATGAGGCTTTGTTGGAACCTAATCATTTATGCAACATGCTAGTGATAAATGAACAACAATTTTAAAGATCTGTTCTATAGAAAATATTATTTCATGGCGATTATGGGTATTTTCATTATCCGTTGGTTCTCTAAACGCAATGGTCCACGGCTGCCACGCCTATGTGAGAGATTAAAGTGTGTCAGAATTCCTGATGCATTCTTTTGTTTCAAATACACAAATGTTTGTAAATCTTAACTACGTTGGTCATTAGTGCCTTGACTTACAAACTACTTAAACCTACTTGAAGTTAAGCTAAGGACAACACAAACACTTATACCCGAAGGAAGACTCGAACCTCCGACAGCGAGCAGCCAGAACGCTCCGCTACTCTACCCCGGCATTCTTTCGTTTCTTCCATTTTACCGTCCTCAGTTATTAATAGGGATATGCCTAACAGAAATCTGCTGAGGAATGTCCGACTGGTCTCTCTCTCTCAATATCCAAATGAAATTTTCAAAAGCTGTATATGGCAGCGAATACCCAAAACCTTATTTGTTGGTGTAATATCTTAAGTCAAATTCAGACAATAGCACATATCACTGGAATGGCCTTCTCGGCATGCATTACCTTCTATATCCTGAAAAAATCTATGATGTTTCAGATAAATGCTAAAATATATTTCTTGTAGTGAAATTAACCGGGTATTGTGGTACACTGGATAACACACCGGACTATCATAATGGGTTCAAACCTGCTTGCAGGGGCGTTTCCTTTGGAAGAGCGTGGCTGGGTTGCTTCCCTATCCTTAACATACCACTATGACCTCTTGATCCCCATCTAATGACTGCGCTGTAGACAAGACGTTACGACCTAATTTCCCTTCCTTCCTTAGTGAAATAAGATACGTGTATTTTTTACGGATAAGCATCAGGCATTGGAATCATAAAACACCTGAACATAGTTTGCAGAAAGATTGTTTCGAAAACTTTAAAGTTCAGTGGTGGCTAGAATATGATGGCTAAAAGTGTGCTCTCATGCTTCTACTATTACCAGCTGAAAACCCGGCATTGGCCAGATATATTTCTCTTCCCTCCTCACTCTGTCCCTCTCGTTCTTAATTCATTCTCTATCTCCTCCCTCCTTTTATCTACTTCATCGACTTTACATCCATCTTTCACTGATCAAATATTCAATGATCTGAATAACCGAAAATCATCTGTTCGAATTTTTTGTGAGCTCTCGAAGGATTTTGGTTGTGTAAATCATGGAATTCTTCTAGATAAGCTTTAGCATTATGGTATTAGTGGTTCAGGTAAACTGCAAAATTCAGCTAATTCCTCAAAGTGGGAAGCTATCAGCAATGGGATCCCAAAGGGTTCGGTCTCGGATCTTTTTCTCTTCTTGATATGTATTAATGTTTGTCACTCTATATTCACGATGATGCAAAAATAATTCTTTTTCTGGTGTTATATTTTAAACACACCCAACAAACAAGAATTAACTGATGAAATTGTAAATAATGTCTTTCAGAAAATTAGTAATTGGTACTGGGCAAATGGATTCTTAAAAGCCGTATATACAGTTCCATAAGGTAAATGACATCATTAAGAATTACAATCTGAACAGAAGTCTGTAGCTAAGGTAGAATATTCGAAGTTTTTAGGTGTATGCATTGAGGAGAAATTGAATTGGAAGTAACACATTGATGATCTCCTGAAACGTTAGATTTCAGCAAATTATGCAGTTAGGGTTATTGCAAATTTTTGTAAAAACATCTCAGTAAATCAGCTTACTATTCCTATTTTCATTGACAGCTTTCATATGGCATCATATTTTGGGGTACATCATCATTGCGCAAAACAAGTATTCATTACAGAAAAGTGTGTAATTAGAAAAAAATTCTGCAGCCCACCCAACATCGACCTGCCGACACTTATTTAAGGTGAAGTTGGAAGAAATTACCAAAAGCTGTATTAATATTAATTATTCAATTATCCATAAATTAATAAATAATATTTATACAGCTGCTGGCACTTTCTTCCACATACACATTTGTCAGCTGCAGTCCCAATCCATTGATTATAGAGAGAATTAAACTTATATTCTTCAACTGAAATGCCCATATTACAAATTAATAATTCATTGAATGACGACCGGTTTCGGAGAACCGTGTCATCATCATCTGGTCATATATATTTTACAAGCAGGTCATCTTATTAAGCTTATTTTGTAAGCTGTCATGTTTTAACCTGTGTATTTTTATACCGGGTGATCAAAAACTCAGCATAAATTTGGTAACTTAATAAATCACGAAATAATGTAGATAGAGAGGTAAAAATTGACACACATGCTTGGAATGACATGGAGTTTTATTAGAACAAAAAATGTTCAAAAATGTACGACGCTTCATCTGATCAGAAAAGCAATAATTAGCATAACCATGCAAAGCAAATATGATGTTCTTTACAGGAAATGCTCAATATGTTGACCATCATTCCTCAACAATAGCTCTAGTAGAGGAATAATTTGAATAACACTGTAAAGCATGTCCGGAGTTATGGTGAGGCATTGGCGTCGGATGTTGTCTTTCAGCATCCCTAGAGATGTCTGTCGATCACGATACACTGGGGTTACCTGAAGTCGCAAAAGCCAATAACCCCACGGAATGAGGTCTGGGGCCTGGGAGGCCAAGCACGACGAAAGTGGCGGCTAAGCATACGATCATCACCAAACGACGCGCGCAAGAGAACTTTCACGCGTCTAGTAATATGGGGTGGAGCGCCATCGTGCTTAAAAATCGTACGTTCCAGCAGGTGTTTATCAGCCAGGCTGGGGATGATGCGATTCTGTAACATATCGGCATACCTCTCACCTGTTACAAAACCGCCGCGGTGGAGTAGCCGAGCGGTCTAAAGCGTCTCGCTGCGGTTGCTCGCCGTGGAGGTTCGAGTCCTCCCTGGGGCATGGGTGTGTGTTGTCCTTAGGTTAGTTTACCTAGGTTTAAGTAGTTTGTAAGCTACGGACTGATGACCACGCAGTTTGGTCCGATAGATCTACAAACATTTTTTTTTTTTTTTTTTTTTTTTTTTTTTTTTTTTTTTTTTTTTTTTTTTTTGTTACAGAACCAAAATCACGCAGTTCTTCGAAGAAAAAAGGCCCTATAAAGGTAGATGTGGGAAATCCAACCCATACTATGCAATGGAGTTTCCAAGACAGTTCTAGGATTTTCGGTAGCCCAAATTCTGTAGTTGTGTGCGTTGATAGACCCTCGGAGCGTGAAATGAGCTTCGTCGGTCGACAACGTTACTCAGCTAATCGTCATCTTCCGCCATCTTTTGAAACGGCCACACCGCAAACGCCCTGCTCTTCGCTAAATCGCCAGATAAAAGTTCAAGATGCCGATGGATTTTGTAAGGATAGCATCGGAGGGTACACCTAAGTGCTAACCAAACAGTAGTGTATGGAACGCCGGTGCGACGTTCGTCTGCACGAGCGCTGACTTCCCCGTGCCTAGACAAACCCGCTACAGTCTCCATTTCTTCCTGAACTGTCGCAACTGTCGGGGTCAATAGTCTAAACAACCCGTCGCTTCCAACTTCGAAATCATTCTCGCCACAGCTGCACTTGTCAACGGACCTTTACGCGTTCCAATCTTCTTCCTGTGGCGATAGGATCGTAACGATGAACTAGCACATTCCCCATTTTGATAATACAGCTTCACTAAAAGCGCCTTTTAGGGTAACGTCAACATGCTGCCCACTCCCATGAACCACAGACATTGCCGAGGTGGGGTGGCTTGCGTGCCTCAACGATACAGATAGCCGTACCGTAGGTGCAACCACAGCGGAGGGGTATCTGTGGAGAGGCCAGACAAACGTGTGGTTCCTGAAGAGGGGCAGCAGCCTTTTCAGTAGTTACAGGGGCAACAGTCTGGATAATTGACTGAGCTGGCCTTGTAACATCAGCTAATGTGGCTTTGTCACACAGCTACTGCGAACGGCTGAAAGCAAGGGGAAACTACAGCCGTTACCTTTCCCGAGGACATGCAGCTCTACTGTATGAACATATGATGATGGCATCCTCTTGGGTAAAATATTCCGGAGGTAAAATAGTCCCCCATTCGGATCTCCGGGCGGGGACTACTCAGGAGGATGTGATCATCAGGAAAGACAATACTGGCATTCTACGGGTCGGAGCGTGGAATGTTAGATCCCTTAATCGAGTAGGAAAATTAGAAAATTTAAAAAGGGAAATGGATAGGTTGAAGTTAGATATAGTGGGGATTAGTGAAGTTCGGTGGCAGGATGAACAGGATTTCTGGTCAGGTGAGTACAGGATTATAAATACAAAATCAGTTGGGGGTATCACAGGAGTAGGATTGATAATGAATAAGAAAATAGGAATGCGGGTAAACTACTATGAGCAGCACAGTGATCGCATTATCATTGTCAAGATAGATACGAAGCCAACACCTACCACAGTAGTACAGGTTTATATGCCAACTAGCTCTGCCGATGATGAGGAAATCGAAGAAATATATGAGGAACTAAAGGAAATTATTCAGACAATTAAGGGAGAGGAAAACTTAATTGTTATGGGAGACTGGAATTCGGTAGTAGGACAAGGAAGGGAAGGGAAGATAGTAGGTGAATATGGTCTGGGCAAAACGAATGAAAGAGGAAGCCGCCTGGTAGAATTTTGCACGGAACATAATTTAGTTATAACAAACACCTGGTTCAAGAATCACAAAAGAAGGTTGTATACGTGGAAGAGACCAGGAGACACCGGGAGATACCAGATAGATTTTATAATGGTAAGACATAGATTTAGGAATCAGGTTTTACAGTGTAAGACATACCCAGGGACAGATATAGACTCTGACCATAACTTGTTGGTTATGAACTGTAGGCTGAAACTGAAGAAACTACAAAAAGGTAGGAAAATAAGGAGATGGGACCTGGATAAATTGAAGGAATCTGAGGTTCTTAAGAATTTCAGAGGGATCTTTAGGCAACAATTAACAGAAGCAGGGGAAAATAAAACAGTAGAGGAGGAATGGGTAAAATTGAGAGATGAAATAGTGAAGGTAGCAGAGGACAAAATAGGTAGGAAGGCAAGTCCTACAAAAAATCCTTGGATATCACAGGAGATACTAAATTTAATCGATGAAAGGAGAAAATATAAAAATGCAGTAAATGAAACAGGCAAAATGGAGTACAGACGACTAAGAAATGAGATTGACAGGAAGTGCAAAATGGCTAAGCAGGAGTGGCTAGAAGGCAAATGCAAGGATGTAGAAGAATGTATAAATAGGGGAAAAATAGATACAGCCTACAGGAAAATAAAAGAAACATTTGGATATAAGAAAAACAGCTCCATGAATATCAAGGACACTGATGGAAAACCAGTTCTCAGCAAAGAAGGGAAAGCTGAAAGGTGGTAAGAGTATATAGAGGAGCTCTACAAAGGAAATGAACTTCGAGACAATATTGTAGGAAGGGAAGAGGATGTAGATGAAGATGAAATAGGAGATACTGTACTGAGAGAAAAATTTGACAGAGCCCTGAAAGACCTAAGTCGAAACAAGGCCCCTGGAGTAGATGATATTCCCTCAGAACTACTGAAGTCTCTGGGAGAACCAGCCATGACAAACCTGTTTCACCTGGTGTGTAAGATGCATGAGACAGGCGAAGTACCCTCAGACTATAAGAAAAATGTTATAATCCCCATTGCAAAGAAAGCAGGTGCAGACAGGTGTGAAAACTACAGAACCATCAGTTTAATAAGTCATGGTTGTAAAATATTAACACGCATCATATACAGAAGGATGGAAAAGCTGGTAGAAGCCGACCTCGGGAAAGATCAGTTTGGGTTCAGGAGAAATGTAGGAACACGGGAGGCAATACTCACTTTACGGCTTATCCTAGAAGATAGATTAAGAAAAGGCAAACCTACATTTCTAGCTCTTGTAGATTTGGAGAAGGCTTTTGACAATGTTGATTGGAATAAACTCTTTCAAGTTCTGAAGCAAGCAGGAGTAAAATATAGGGAGCGTAATGTTATTTACAACTTGTACAAAAACCAGACAGCGGTTGTCAGAGTTGAAGGGCATGAAAGGGATGCAGTGGTTGGAAAGGGAGTAAGACAGGGTTGTAGTCTTTCTCCATTGTTATTCAATTTGTACATTGATCAAGCTATAAAGGAAAGCAAGGAGAAATTTGGGGAAGGAATTAAAGTTCAGGGCGAAGAATTAAAAACATTGTGTTTTGCCGACGACATAGTAATTTTGTCAGATACAGCAAAGGGCCTGGAAGAGCAATTGAACGGAATGGATAGTGTGCTGAAAGGTGCATATAAGATGAACATTAACAAGAGCAAAACTAGGGTAATGGAGTGTAGTCTAAGAAAATCAGGTGATGCTGAAGGAATTAGATTGGGAACCGAAGCAATAAAGGAGGTAGATGAGTTTTGTTACTTGGGCAGTAAAATAACAAATGATGGTCGCAGTACAGAGGATATAAAATGCAGAATGGCAATGGGTAGAAAAGCGTTCTTGAAAAAGAGAAATTTGTTAACATCGAATATTGATTTAAGTCTAAGGAAGTTCTTTCTGAAGGCATTTGTATGGAGTGTTGCCTTGTATGGGAGTGAGACATGGACGATAAACAGAGCGGACAGGAAGAGGATTGAGGCTTTTGAAATATGGTGCTACAGAAGAATACTGAAGATTAGGTGGGTGGATCACGTAACTAATGAGGAGGTACTGAACAGAATTGGGAAGAAAAGAAATTTCTGGCATACCTTGACTAAAAGAAGGGATAGATTGGTAGGACACATTCTTAGACATCAAGGAATTGCGAATTTAGCATTGAAGGGAAGTGTGTGGGGTAAAAATCGCAGAGGAAGGCCAAGAGATGGATACAGTAAGCAGATTCAGACAGATGTATGTTGCCGTTCTTATGTGGAGATGAAGAGGCTTGCTCAGGATAGGGTATTGTGGAGAGGTGCATCAAACCAGTCTCCGGACTGAAGACCACAACAACAACAACAACAACATGCTGCGACTGCTGGTGCATCTGATTCTCTCTCTCATTCAGCTGCTTTTATACATGATTTTCATGCGCAGTCACTGACGTTTTGCTGTCCAGCGCCATCTGTCGGACATTTTTGGATTTTAAAGATGTCTGAATTAGAAAGTAGAAATATTGTGTAGAGGGGGGGGGGTCTTTGACTCAAAAGTTTTTAACTTTTCAGAATTCATACGAAAATGTACAACAATTTAAACTAAACCCGTTTATCAGATTTATTAGGCTAAGAAGTCAAAAACAAATGACATAAGTGGGGGCGAATGGTAGCGACACTGGATAGATAAATATTGGAAACCAGATTATTGAAAGAGTGGATAAATTTTTCTTCCTTGGAATCATGATTACTCTATATAGCGGTTCAACAGAGCACATTAACAGTCGCATCTGGAGATCGAAGGTAATAACATTGACGAGAAAAACGCGGATATTTGAATCTAAAGTAAAATACGCGTGTCTATACGGGCCGGCCGCGGTGGCCGAAGGGACTGAGGCGCTCCAGTCACGGTCTGCACGGCCACTACGGTCGGGGATTCGAACACCCCCTCGGGCATGGATATTTGTGCCGTCAGTAGTATTAGTTAGTTTATAAGTAGTTTGTAAGTTTAGGGACTGATGACCCCGTAGTTAAGTCCCATAAGCTATACAGACATTTGAATATTTGATTTGTCTATACGAATGAGAAACTAGGAGCGTGACAAACCACCTAATCCATTAGCTGCAGACATTGAACAACAAAGGTCTGAGAAGCCAATTAAGCTGCAAATAAGAACGAAGAAGTAGAGATGATTACGACAAACGCATAGGAGAGCAATGAACTCATTGCAAAGGAAGTACTCTACTGGATCCCACAGGGACGACGGAGAAGAAGTAAGTCCAAAATGATTTGTAGAAGGTCAGTTGAAGCAGAAGTTCAACAGCAAGGAATACTAACAGAAAACAGAGCAAGATATCGATACTTTGTTGCAGCCCTATGCTCCGTATCATGAGTTAAAGGGATTAATAATAATAAGTCAAGGAGACATTATTATTTTAGTTGCTACAATTACGCAACATTTACAAAATATGAATATGTCTCGTAGCGTACTCCACATATTAGTGATGTTTATTTAAAACTTAAGATGAAACAAGTTATTTTAAAACTATAGCACCATCGGTAAACCTACGTTTTTAGCGTTTGTCGATTTCAAGAAAGTTTTTGACAATGTCGACTGGAATACACTCTTCCAAATTCTGAAGGTATCAGGGGTAAAATATAGGGAGCGAAGAGTTATATTCAAATGTTCAAATGTTTGTTAAGCTTATGGGACTTAACTACGGGGTCATCAGTCCCTAAACTTACAAACTACCTATCAACTACCTTATACTAACGACGGCACAAATATCCATGCCCGAAGGAGGATTCGAACCCCCGACCGTAGTGGCCGTGCAGACCGTGACTGGAGTGCCTCAGTCCCCTCGGCCACCGCGGCCGGCGAGTTATATTCAACTTATAGAAAAACCAGAGAGCGGTTATTAGATTCGAAGGGCAAGAAAGGGATGCAGAGGTTGGGAAGGGAGTAAGACAGGGATGTAGCCTTTCCCCAATGTTGTTCAATCTCTACATTGAGCAGTCAGTGAAGGAATGGAAGGAGAAATTTGGAGAGGGTATTAAAGTGCAGGGAGAAGAAATAAAAACATTGCGATTTGCCGATGACATAGTAATTCTGTTAGAGACCGCAAATGATCTGGAAGAGCAATTGAATGGAATGGACAGTCTCTTGAAATGAAGATATAAGATGAACATTAACAAGAGTAAAACTAGGGTAATGGAATGCAATGTCAGAAAATCAGGCGACGCTGAAGCAATTAGATTAGGTAATGAGACAACAAAAGTAGTAGATGAATTTTGTTGTTTAGGTAGCAAGATAACTTCTGATGGCCGAAGTAAAGAAGATACAAAATGCTGAATGGCTATGGGAAGAAAAGCGTTTCTAAAGAAGCCAAACTTGTTAACATCCAACATTAATTTAAATGTTAGGAAGTCCTTTCTAAAAGCATTTGTCTTGAGTGTAGCATTGTATGACAGTGAAACGTGGACGATAAGGAGTTCAGATAAAAATATGATAGAAGCTTTTTAAATGTGGTGCTGCAGACGAATGATGTAAATTAGATGGGTAGATCACGTAACTAATGAGGATGTGCTTAACCGAATCGGGGAGAAAAGGAGTTTGTGGCATGTCCTGACTAAGAGAAGGGATATATTGGTTGGACACATTCTGAGACATCAAGGAATTGTCAACTTAGCGTTAGAAGGAAGCATGTGGGGTGAAAATCGTAGACGGAGATCGAGGGACGAATATTGTAAAAAGAATCAAAAGGATGTAGGTTGCCGAACGTATTCTCAGATGAAGAGACTTGCACAGGACAGGGTAGCGTGGAGAGCTGCATGAAACCAGTCTGCGGACTGACGACCACAGCAACAAGAACAACAACAACAACAACAACAACAACAGCACTCATCATAAGCGACCACAACTTATTTTATGTAATTGAGGCATCTGAAGCTGGGAACTACACTGCTGAAACTAGTTGTGCAATACTAAAAAACTGCAGAAAAGCAAACTTTGGGATCGTTTTTCTACGTACAAAAACTGTAATGGTAAGCTCTAAAAATTTGTAGTGGTGCATTGTATCCTAGTCTGAATGATTAGGGTTTTCTGAGGCAAGAATAAAACATGATTTATCTCCATTTTCGTCAAGAAGGTTACAGAAAATCGGTTATCCAATTTGAAAATTGCATAATGATTGTGGATCTAGTGGCACAGGCGTAATGCAACAGTAGAACATTGAAAATTATCCCAGAAATTTGGACGACGGCATGGTGCTGAAAATTAATCATCTTTCCGCAGTGTATCTGAAACGTCGCTTAGCTTTGGTTGACTCCGAGTCTTATGGGAACTTCCCGAGTCCCTCCTACCAGAAGGTAGAGGCATGGATACCACCCGTCGGATTTGACCAATTACGTCAAGTAATACTCATTGTGTCATAGACGTGTTTGTATTTTTTTACTACTAGTCGATGATTGTATTGTAAATATGTCTGAAATAATATTTATAAGGATGCGTATTTGTATGGGAAAGTCGGGTAAGATGACGACATTAACATTTATTATATTTTTTCTGGCTCTTATTTTGAAATCAGATATTTTATTTACGGAAAAACGATTGCTTAATGTATCTCCTTTGTAATAAAGTTCTTAACTGTTTCCTAAGACTGAAGATTTTTTAGCTAGACCTGTTTTTGTTAGTGACAGTGCCATTCGTCGACTTACCTTACAGGTAGGGGAAGATGACGAAATGAAAATTTTATTTAGAAAACTTTTATTGATTCTTATCTACTTATCAAAGGAGACACAGACATAACATTTCTCCTTGCATTCCTGTAATTCAAGCCCGTACACTGAACACAGCCTACTTCAATCGACATGCTTTTTTTTTTTTTTTTTTTTTTTTTTTTTTTTTTTTTTTTTTTTTTTTTTTTTTTTACTTAGTGACCTAAAGTAGCTTCAGGATAGTTGAACTTTATAGCGGTGCCTTTGAGAGGCTTACCATTCTTTACATGCTGCATTGCATCTTTCAATGATTCCTTGCTCCATTTATGTCACCTCGTCTTCCTCATGAACTTCATGATTCGTCATCTTAACCGCAGTCGACATTTTGGATTCGGACTTAAACATGCAAACAGTCTTACACAACAAAATTCATTAAAGTTATTAAGACAATAAGACATCAGCTAATTCACAAGGTTAAAGAGGAATCAACTCATGTTCATTAATTCATAAGTATTACTTGAATGAAACTTATGTAAACCGCAGGAAAAACTGCAACAAAAACAGCACTTCTTAGCCTCTGTTTTCAACAAACCAAAATGACCGAGCAGTTCTGTTTCAAGAGGCACGACTGCAGAGCGCTAAGGAAGCGACATCATAGTGCACGTTAAACAATCTGTAGATTTATCGGAGAAATTCAAAATTCGCCATATTAGACTCCTCATCTTAAGGGAACTGTAATTTGTGGTAACACAGGTGGCTTATGTTTGTTAAATTTATGCTGATATCTTAGTTGCAACATAAACCGAATGAGAACCAGTGGAATTGACATATAGAACGATATCTTCAATCTCGAAAATACCATCAGTGATCTGCCGCGCCAAACGGTTGTCGTCTTTTATACCGCAATCGAGGCGGTGGGTGGAAACCGTCACGCGATGAGTACACTTGGCTAGCAACGCAGACGGTCTCATTCAGTCTTTCCAGTGGCCGCGTAGCTGTGAGGAACGAGCGAGGTGTAAATTAGCTTCAGTAGCCGGTGTGCAGACAGTTAGGCATGGAGTTGCAGTGGAGGAGCGGCTACAGCGCGGAAACACGGCCAGAGGAGCCAACTGCCCCCCACCTCGAACTGCTCCGTCGCCGTTGATTTGGGGTGGGCAGGGAGGTGGTGGGGGAGAGGGGTGCATAGTTTGGGAGCGCCTCCCCCAGCTCACCCGTGTGTTACACCCGACTGGCCTTCTGTAGGCTGAGCACGGACTGGAATCAATGCGACCGCTGCAAGGATTCCAGCGGTTCTTCATTCCTCCCTATCGCAGAAACTGCAGAAACAGCGTCGACACATCGGTGCCCGAATTCGCATTTCAATCAGCGAAAATGTACTTGTAAATTCAGCGTGCATAGTTTACTTACTGCAGGTAATACGTTCAAGGAGCGCAAAAACTAATTACACATATACAAGAACACAATGTGTTGCCCAGTCGCTAAATAAAGCCGGCCGCGGTGGCCGAGGTGACTGAGGCGCTCCAGTCACGGTCAGCACGGCCACTACGGTCGGGGCTTCGAATCCCCCCCTCGGGCATGGATATTTGTGCCGTCCTAGTTCGTAAGTAGTTCATAAGTAGTTTGTAAGCTTAGGGACTGATAACCCCGTAGTTAAGTCCCATAAGTTGTACAAACATTTGAACATTTTTGAACGCTAAATAAATAAATCAGTAAATCTGTGGGTATGAGGTCCGCCTGATATGCAAAACACTGTTTTATTATGCACCCAAACTAGTTTCAGCACCTCTGTGCCTTCATCAATGGTTTATTTAATGTTATGAAAACAAATTACTTTTATTTTACTACTGTACTATTTTTAGTGTCGCTTACTACCACGCAGGAGGCCCGGGTTCGATTCCCGGCAGGGGACTGGGTGTTGTGTGTTGTCCTAATCATCATCATCTCATCATCAATGGCACGTTAGTCGCCCACGCGGCGTCAAATAAACAGACTTACACTAAGGCGGCCGTACAAACCCACCAGGGTTCTCCCGGCCAAGAAAGCTGTACACTCATTTCATTTCAAGGGATTAATAATAACGAAGAAGTCAAGGAGACATTGTACTTTTAGTTGCTACAATTACGCAACATTTACAAAATATGAATATGTGTTGTAGTAATAATAATAATAATAATAAAGAAGTCAAGGAGACATTATTATTTTAGTTGCTACAATTACGCAACATTTACAAAATATGAGTATTTCTCGTAGTGTGCTCCACATATTAGAGTTGTTTATTTAAAACGTAAGAAGAAACAAGCTATTTTTAAACTATAAATTTTCAAATGTTTGTATAGCTTATGGGACTTAACTACGGGGTCATCAATCCCTAAACTCACAAACTACTTACGAAGTAGCTAACACTAAGGATGGCTCAAATATACATGCCCGAGGGGGATTCGAACCCCTGACCGTAGTGGCCGTGCAGACCGTGAGTGGTACGCCGCAGTCCCCTCGGCCACCGCGGCCAGCTTTTAAACTATAACGCTCATCATAAGCGACCACAACATATTTTATGTAAATGAGGCATCTGAAGCTGTCAACTACGCTGCTGAAACTAGCTGTGCAATACTAAAAAACTGCAAAAAAGCAAACTTTGGGATCGTTTTTCTATGTACAAAAACGGTAATGGTAAGCACTAAAAATTTGTAGTGGTGCATTGCCTCCTAGTCTGAATGATTAAGATTTTTTGAAGCAAGAATAAAATATGATTTATCTAAAATTTCGTCAAAACGTTTGCAGAAAATCAGTTGCCCAATTTGAAAATTGCATAATAATTCTGGATATAGTGGCACAGGCGTAATTCAACAGTAGAACATTGAAAATTATCCCAGAAATTTAGCCGACGATATGGTGATGGAAATTAATCATCTTTCCGCAGTGTATCTGAAACGTCGCTTAGAAGTAATGAGTAGGCTTGGCTAGTACCGCAGACGGTCTCAGTCAGTCCTTCCAGTGGCCGCGTAGCTGTGAGAAACGATCGGGGCGTAAATCGGCTTCAGTAGCGGGTGTGCAGACAGTTGGGCGTGGAGTTGCAGTGGAGGAGCGGCTACTGCGCGAAACACGGCCACTGGAGCCAACTGCCCCCCACCTCGTACTGCTCCGCCGCCGTTCATTGGGGTGGTTGGGGGGGGGGGAGAGGGGTGCATAGTTTGCGAGCTCCTCCTCCAATTTCACCCGTGTGTTACACCCGACTGGCCTTCTATAGGCTGAGGACGGACTGGAATCAATGGCGAGCACTGCAAGGATTCCAACGGTTCTTCATATCTCCCTAGAGCAGAAACTGCAGAAACAGCGTCGAAACATCGGTGTCCGAATTCGCATTTCCATCAGCAGAAATGTACTTGTAAATTCAGCGTGCATAGATTACTTACTGCAGGTAATACGTTCAAGGAGCACAAAAACTAATTACACGTCTACAGGAACACAATAACTGTGTTTCTCAGTTTCTAAATAAATAAAGGAGTATACCTGAATATACCATTTCATCTTTAATTCTTTTACAGGCCAATTTTGAGAGGACTTAGTTTGTTCACATAGGCACCGTTGGTGATCGACTATTAAGCTCAGGGTTAAATTGCAGTGCCAATAGATGGTTTCTGTTTGTAGGTTAATTAGGTAGTTTCTGGGAGGGGGGAAGTAATTTGGACAACAGCCGCCGACGCTTGAAGTGGCAGAGATTAGGGAAAAAAGAAAATAAAAATAACAAATATAAAAAGAACGGAGTTATGTTCAAGTATTCCTTCATATTTCGTTCCGTATATGGAGCGAGAATTATATTCGTTTTTAAATTTTAGCTGCATTAAAAAAAGAATCTAGATGGCAAATACAAGAGAAATATGAAAAATGCGTTCCTTCGCAATTATTTACGTAAGCATTCATACCTGTGTTTTACAAAGAAAACAGTCCGACCAAGAAAAATAATGGGTACTATTGAAAGACGGCTGTCTGCCGTCTTCCCTAGGTTATTAACTTTGTAAATTATCTAAGTTCACCAGATGGGCTTTTCTGCTAAACGAGAACCCCTCTCGTTCGGAGGCATGAGGAATAGCATTTCATGTTATTAAATGTTAGTTTCTGTAATATTGCTGGGATTTTATTATGTTAATTATTTAACATTGTGTCTATGTTTTTAAATATTACTTTCTGTAATATTGCTGGGATTTTATTATACAAATAATTTATCATTGTGTCTATGAATGAACTTTTTCTCCGTGACGCTACTGTCCCTGTGAGAATGTGTACTTGCTTTATTCTGTATGTGCACGTATGAGTATCTTGTAGCATGGCAGTCTGAGTGTATGTATGAGAATTTTCGTTGTCGGCTGCTGGCTGCGCGCTTTGCATCTCTGGCTTCAAGACGATAGGTAGTCGTTACCAACCTCTGCTTTTGAGGCTACTGAAGAGGTTGCTCCACTCTTTGGTTACAAGTTGGGTTGGCAATGCCCAGTTAGCGAGCCTCTGCAAGACGCGCGAGTTTAAGCTCTTCCCCACCACCTGGTTTTTCCTGGGTTTTGCTGATTTCCGGTGGATTTCCAGCCTGGTGGCGGGGGTCTCGGGGGCCAATAAGACATTCTGTGGCTGTGCTTCCACCTGGTAACACGTTCTGGATTTTCGTTCCTCCCTTGAGATGGTAGCGACTCATTGTCTGGTTGTTAGACTTCAGATCTTAGGTTCATTTTTCGGGATAAGTTTCTCCGATCATGTACGGAAATGTATTCAATTTCATTTCCGTGATTTTGCATAGGTAAACGCGGTGAATATGCAAATAATTCGGTTTGATAATGGGTGGGAAACGGTAACCTGTGTGAGACTAGCTGGCGGTGTATGAATTCTGTTTAATTTCTTTCTAACTTTGTGGTACGTGACAAATATGTGGGAATATTTTATTCTGTGTAATGCATGTGAAATATTCTTTTCCGTTTTCTCCTTCCATGAGTGATATGTACTCCACGCAGTGTGTTCTAAGAATATAGCCTTCAGCTACCGCTGTGTCTGTTTCTATACCCTTCAGGCAAGAAATCATATATGTATCTTTCTGATTTTCCTTATTACATCGCGATTTCCTCTCCGTCTATTTTAAATTGTTTTTTTTTTTTTTTTTTCGATTCCAACTTGTACTTTGCATTCAGACTCCTCCAGTAAATTCTCTTATAGCATTGTAATACCCCCTTTATTGGCTTGCTTATGAAATACTGCGTATTTCTAGGATCTGCATGCCGTATTTCTTAGTTGATTTACTCCAACTCTGAATTTATTTCACTTTTCTGATTTCTGATGTCTGGACTTCGTCCATCCGTGTAAAACCTCTCCAATCGCGTCTATTTCTTTAGCTTCCTCGTGAATTTTTGTATTTTTACTAGTTTTCGGAAACACGTGGCTCTGAACTCCGACGTCAGGGGTTTATAGCTATTCACTTGAGTACTCCCCACTGCTCACACACCAGTGCCTTCCTATTCTATATTCTTGCTTCGTAATCTGTGTTTCCGTTGGTTTTTTTGAAATGAATACAATCTTTAAGCACTTCGCCTTCAGTGGGGTGCGAATATGTAATGTAGCAGACACGTGCCGTGTGTCTCAATAATTCCGCATGCTCACGGCTTGATTTGTGTGGAAATTAATCTCGCTATTATCGCATACCATCTCAAGTAAGGAAAGACAGACCAGAGCGACCTACGAAGTGTATTTTTTCATATGTTGTGTGGTGCATCCTGGTTCGCTGAATTTCGTCTACGATAGCGGCCCATGCTTCTGCCCCATATCAGCACGCTGAGTTGGATGAGTTTCGCTTTGCTTCACGCGTGTGAGCGCCTGAATGCTTGTTGGTTGTAAATCCTCCCCCTACGATGTCCAGTTCAGATTAATTTAGTAGTTCAGTGAGATGCATTTTTATTGTTTAACAAATTTGGTGACCCCATTTGCTCATGTTTGAACTGAATAAATAATTTATTGTCAGTGAAATTTTATCATTCTTATAAATAATAGTTTATGAATACATTCCTTTTATATTTAACGTTGTTTTTCACCAGTGCTGAGAACAAATTCAGATGCATATTATTATATTTTTAATTCCGTTGCGCCATAAATGTTCTCTCAGCCAGCGTCACGAAATTGTTTAGTTCGCGGTGGCTTGTATATTAATGATTGTATGTAATTCTCATGATCTACGACGTATGCTGGCCACCTTCTCTTTTGTTTTCCTGCTGCTAAAGTAAAGTTTGAGTCAGTTCTAAATTCTGGGCAAGAGAACAAGATTCTGTTGCAGGAAGTAGTCAGTAGTTCACGTGAATCATTTAGCTGGTTTTACGGCCAGAGTTATGTGCTTAAAGTAAGATTTAACTGTCTCCCTTCAGCTAGAGTTAATTTTACAATTAACGGTGGTCTTTCACTATCAACATGAGCATAAGAATGTATAATAGAAGTATTATGCGTTATGAACACTAAAGCAGCCCAGAAAGTGAGCTACTGTGAACAGATCGAATATTAAAAGGTTTGTAAAGTGAAGGGACCAAACTGCTGTCATCAGTTCCTAGCCTTCCAAACTACTTAAATTATCTGATGCAAAAGACAAGACGCAAAACTATGCCGGAAGGAGCGGCCACACAATTCGTGACATGGCTCCTCAGCCCACGCGCCCATTCCCGCAGGGCTGTGGTTTATTTTAAAACTACAAAAGCTAAAGGTCAGCGGCTTTGATGCCCGCTCAATTCTAGGATTTTAACCTATCACTTTCCACTTAATTCCTTCTCGCAATATTGTTGATGTGAAAAATACAGTGTTGCCCCGTGGATCTGTATCCGTGTTAAACCGAGGGTCCTCCTAAACGTGCCTGGGTAAGTCATTTCCATTGTCAGTGGAAGGGAATAGCATACCACATGCAAACAGGACGATGACTCTTGAAGCACTGTGACGCTCATACCAATTGTGGGATTGTTAACTGATTTACCTTTATAACTAATTAGCAATAAACGCTTTGTGCTTAGTCCAACAAAATAAACTTACAAACCACGTACATCCACTGGCGAGGTAACTTGCCTGTTGTTTAGGAAATGCATCAGTACCGAAGTATAATAAAAACGGAACAAATGTAGATATAGTTATCAAATGCATTAACGATAGAAATTTTCACAAACGTTAACTTATGCAAAAGTTAGTTCAAATTATAAATTAATTATCTAAATTTGTGTAAATTTACTTTGCAAATACACAAATACCGACAAAAATTGCGAGCGCCGACGTAAAGAAAAATTAATTGCTTATGGCACTAAATTACTGATAACTTCTGTATTTCGATCAGAAATGAAGATGGACAATAGGGCGAGGGGGATCCAGTTTTCTTTAGAGGAAACGGAGACAATTGAAGCGGACAAGGCGGGGGAAGGGAATGACATCATGGGGGTGGGGGGTAGGAACGGTTACGGAAGGCGATGTGGAGGGCGTGGCGTGGGGGGGAGGTGCAGATATCCAGGCAGAATAGGAGACTAGGAGACGCAGACGATGGGGCGGATGAGAGATTCGTAGGTATGTAAGTGGAAGGGTAAAGGCCCCAGGTTAGGCCAACAAGGTTTGAGGAGGCTGAGGCAGAAGCGGGCTTTTTCTTGGATGGTATTATGCTGTCGTATGTCGTAAGTCGCTAGAGCTTCAAACCGAACTCAACTGGTAATTGTCAAAAAACAACATATATCCTCTCTTTTTGGCAAAAATGAGTTATATGCAGAGAAGCGTTTAGGATGCTTGGACGCAATATCTGTGGAAAAACCACACATGTTCTACACATATTATGCTTTTACTGGCATAACTTTTTTTGTGTTCTTTGCATTAACAACATGTGTCCAGGACCCATGTTCGTATTGCAAGAACGGCAGATGGCAGCACCGAACATATATAATCGGTCCTGATTTCGGACAGACAACAGAAAGCATGACAGATAACAGCACCTGTTTATACACACGTATGACCTGTAAACTTGTTATCTGTGTGCATTGTTTTGGCAACTGCCTATACATGGTAGTTTTGTTTTGTTAATAGTACACGTCCGTTTGGATTATCTGTGAACAACGCCGAGGAAGAGACGTACGCACCCGGAACTATATAAAAGAAATATCATAAAAGCTGTCAGAACGATCGAAAGGCATTATATGAATCACAATGTAAGAGAAATTGATACTGAGAAAATAGGACCTGTCTGTGGGTAACTTCAAGGACAGTATGAATACCATGTACGTATTATTCACAAAGGACCTAAATAAGTATGTTCATTTTTGGTTGCTTACATCAACATAGAGGTTCCCGATAGTGTTACTGAATTGCATCTGTTCTCAGATGGGTGCCCAGCACAAAAAAAGAACAACACGCTGGATAGTGAAATGAAGTACCCTGTAAGTTCCGACACATTCTAAGGTGTATTATAGCATTATCCTTTGCGTGTGATCGTGCATTTGCTCGCATAAAATCGATAATAGCAAACAAGACAGAATGTATCCTTTGTATGAATATGTTGAACATTGTGACGTCGTCCAAACAACAAAACATTTAAATAAAGCTGTTAACCCAAAAGAGACATTGGATTTTAAATAATGGTGGCCCAAATTTTATAAGAACTCCTGTCTTTTCTGACCATAACAGTAAAACTTAAATCAGAGTGTCCTCATTCATGAGCTTCCATCACAGTGAAATGTTTCCAAAACAAAACAAAAAATGAGTATTATTATCATATGGATGGGCTAAGGAATCACTGTTTTCCATTGTGACGTTTCTTACAAACAGAACAAAAGTTGCCTGCAGAAATGGCATATAATAATAAAGTTGTAGTCCCCTCTAAACAACAACAACAATAAAGTTGCACTCACAAAGCCTTTTATCTGGAGTTGAATGGTTGGTCTTCTATGGATACTCCTGAAGTTGATTCACAATACAATTTTGTAGTTTTAATTCTCTATTGTCTTGTTAGATTAAAGATTGTCATATCTTTAGTATTTCCATACAGTGTCTTTTTTCTATTATCTTTGTAAAAAATATAAGACAGTGTGTAAAGGCATCCTACAAGTAATATTGTACATTGAATTTATGCAATAAAGTATTTTTCTATAACGTAAACTAATTTTGGTGTTAAAATATCAGGCTAAAATTTTCATCCTGCAACAACAACGTAAGTCCATACAATTAAAAGAATCCATACATGCGAAATTGTTACATTTAAATTACTTTGTTTCATTATTAAAGTTTACCTAACATATACAGTCAATATCAAACATTAATGGATTTGTCCTACTGTACATTATATACCTTGTATGCAGTTTTATGCTTCTCCTGAAACATTTGCTTATTTGGAGTCATGTTGTTTTTACAATTACCGATTCTGTCTAAAAAGCTATTGAGATAAGAAGTGATTATGGTGCAAACGTTGGCAGATTACCCCAAATATCAAAAAGTGTTCGTCGTGCTTATGAACACTAAAACAAATAATTTTAACCCAATAAATCAGTCAAATATAAGGGCCGTAAATTCCACTAAATTCCTATTAATTGAATAGGAAAGAACACATAGAAGATGTTGTGGGGAAGCAAAACAAAGGCTACGTTTCACTGGAAGAACACTTGGAATATTCAAGAGTTCCACTAAAGCGGCTACCTACACTACAGTTGTTCGTTCTGTTTTGCAGTATTGATGCCAGCTGGGCCTGACAGAGGTTATAGAAAAGCTCAGAAAAGGGGTACTCGTTTTGATTTATCGCGATGTAGGTGACAGTCACGCAAATGATGTATGGCTTGGACTAATTAAAAAAAAGCGTTATTCGTTTTGGCGAGTTCTATTTACGAAATTACATTAATCAATTTTGTTCTTCGAGTGTAATGCATCCACTTACATAAAGAGACATGATCATCAGAATAAAAGAAGCAAGAAGCGCAACGAGATGCAAAATGGAAAGATTTAAGGATTCATTTTTTCCTTCTAGATAGGAACGGTAGAGAAATTGTCTGAAAGCGGTTCGATGCGCCCTCTCGTAGGCACTTAGGGGTGAATTCCAGAGTAGGCTATTTAGATGTAAATATCCGTCACGAGAATATACGACTGTATCATTCAACGCCAAGAAGAGTAAAAGCTCGCATTAGGGCTAGAGGTGGACCAAGGCGTTAATAACGTGCCCGATCTGTGAAGACTTTTCTCTTGTATCAATAATCTAGTTTCACTGAAACTGCAACTATTTATTTGGCTGTACATCACATCTACCGAGTTCCATTCCACTCTTAGGTACATTTTTTTCTTAAAATGTATGTTCGCGTGCCTCTTTTTATTCCAGAATTGTTTTAATCGTCCTTTTTTTTAGCTTCTAATTTTAAGCACACTTCATACTAAACTAAAATGCTAATTCTGCATTTCATCTTTGTGGTACAGAAATTGTATACAAAAAATGGAAAAGGGTTGTAAGTGCCAAACTAAAACTTTCACTATTCAAAAATAAATGTGTCTTAAATATTGGATGATTATGTTAATTTAGAAAAAAAAGTGTATATCAAAATACTTCTACCAAACATGAAAACAGTGTTTTTAAGGATAAGTATAAAGGGAACAAAACCTATATGGAAAAAGTAGTAAATGCCATCCTTTAGTTTTCTGGAATACGCTCTAAGTGCCTTACTAATGTTTTTGAAAAGGATGTAAGTCAAGGCTTTATATTAAATAAACATTGTAAGTCCATTGTAATTTTGAGAACGTTTGATAACTTTACATACAATTTTACTCATTCAATGCTAGGCTAAATTTAAAAAAAAGGTATAAAATAAAATTATGCATGTTTTTTTTTAATTTTTTTTTTTTTTTTTTTTTTTTTTTTTTTTTTTTTTTTTAGAATAGTTATTTGTCTTTAGTTTATTCAGCTTCTTCTTTCATCGGTAAGTACAGCTGTTTTTTTGTACTTACAGGAGCAGCTGCCTATTCTGCTGGAGGTTATTTTGCAGGTATCTCTATCCCAGCCGCGGCGGATTAGCCGTGCGAACTGGGGCGCCGTACTGCTGTGCGCTTGGCCGTTCGCCAACGGGGGTTGAAGTCACCCCCTCGGGCATGGGTGTTTGTGTTGTTCTTAGGTTACTTAATCTTAGTTTAAGTAAGTTACGGAATAATAACGTAGCAGTTGAGTCCGACAGATATACAAACATTTTAACATTTTTTTTCTTTCGCACGGCTGTTTATGTACGGCTGGCCCTTTTCTCTTGCTTCACGCCTCTTACGAATTATCACCTTCTTCCTAACAGGCGTTTTCATTTTCTGGTTGGTACACTAAACACACAACCGAAACACACTCTGAAACACACACGTGAAACGGCCGAAATCACTGCCCTTTTAACGTTCTTTCACTAACTAAAGCAACTGTGTAGCTTAGTCACATACATCATGGCGGTGGCACTTACATCCCTTCCCATCTCAGCCCCGCTGACGTTTCCACAGTACTGCTATCTTCGAACTGCTGTTGAAACTAGTAGAAATATTTCTGGCACTTGCAACCTTTCTCGTTTCATTACGCTTGGCTTATACAACCCTTTCCACTAAAAAAAAGTCATTTTTTTAACTTTTGGCACTTACATCCTTCTCCATTTTTTGTACTCAATTGCTGTTCTACATCTACATCTACATGGGATACTCTGCAAATCACATTTAAGTGCCTGGCAGAGGGTTCATAGAAACAATTATACTATTTATCTCCCATTCCATTTTCGAATAGCGCGCGGGAAGAAAGAACACCTGAATCTCTCTGTTCGAGCTCTGATTTCTCTTATTTTATTCTGATGATCATTTCTACCTATGTAAGTGGGAGGCAACAATATATTTTCGCATTCGGAGGAGAATGTTGGCGATTGGTGTTTCGCAAGTAGCCCACGACGCAGCGATAAGCGCCGTTGTTGTAATGATTCCCATCCCAGATCGTGGATCATTTCCGTAACGCTGTCTCCCCTGTATCGTGACAATACGAAACGAGCTGCCCTTCTTTGGACTCTTTCGATGTCCTCCGTCAAACCCACCTGATAAGGATCCCACACTGGGCTGCAATACTCCAAAAATGGACGGACAAGCGCAGTGTATGCAGTTTCTTTAGTAGTTCTGTTCCATCTTTTAAGGGTTCTGCCAGTAAAACGCAGTCTCTGGTTCGCCTTTCCCACGATATTATCTACGTGTTCTTTCCAGTTTAAGTCTGAAGTAATAGTAATTCCTAGGTATTTTGTGGAGTTTACGGCCTTCACATTTGATTGATTTATGTTGTAAACAAAGTTTAACGGATTTCTTTTCGTACTCATGTGGGCGACTTCACACTTCTCATTATTTAGAGTCAATTGCCAATTTTTACACCGTACTGATATCTTATTCAGATCGTTCTGCAGTTGGTTTTGATCTTCAGATGATTTTACTAGACGGTAAATGACGGCGTCATTTGCAAACAACCTAAGAGAGCTACTTAGATTTTCCCCTAAATCGTTTATGTAAATACTACTTAATTTGTGACTGCCTGCTTTGCTTTGTTGACATAATACATGCTATTACATTTTTTCTGAGCGCGTATAATTTGCTTTAATGGGCATGTTACCAGATATGCTGCTACGGTACAGTTTGATTATTAGTTTCAATTACTGAGTCCTGTACATTTTACAGTAATTATTTTACAAAGTTGATAGCTACTCAATAGCTGATACCTGATTTGCAATGGTACACAGCCGGAAATAAAATCCTAGTTTGCCTTGAAACAGGACGTCGATTTTGATCCTATGCCAGCTGGGGGATAGTAGAGGTACCTATAATTCCGACGTCATTCGCCAACAGTCGACGTATCGTAGATGCTGCAGGGCCATCTGTAGGGAATGTTTACAGTCATAATGTTCAGTGTGACATCATCTCGCGAAGCAAAACTGGTGCCTTGTCGTTGCAGTTCTTACTACACCCAACTCCAAATTTTGAAAGGGATCGAATCGTGTCTTCCCGAGTAGTCGTTTCGGGGAATTGCTATGCAAGTTGGAAGTTCTGCCTCATTTGTGTAACGATGCTGGTGGAAGTATTCACGTGACCATTCTAACACCCGTAGACAAGGTTCTGGTCGTCCACATCGCACAGAGTGCCAGGAGCGTCGTATTCTAAGGGTGACAGTGACAGATGGTACAGTTATCAAGCCAAAGATAAGAGGGTTTGTGATAACGTAAGTGTCAGTACGAACTGTTTCCAACTGCTGGTGGGAATATTAACACGCTCATCACTTGCCGGTCTTCACATCAGTGTCAACTAGCTAGACACGCATAGCGCATTCAGAGGGCGGAACGCGGTCTTCAGCGATAGAAGCAGTTTCTTTTTGCACCTAAGTCCAGGTCATTTGCGTGTACGACTTAGCCTGTCGAGAGCTGTTCAAATGTTCAAATGTTTGTAAAGCTTATGGGACTTAACTACGGGGTCATCAGTCCCTAAACTTACAAACTACTTATGAACTACTTACGAACTAGGATGGCACAAATATCCATGCCCGAGGGGAGATTCGAACCCCCGACCGTAGTGGCCGTGCAGACCGTGACTGAAGCGCCTCAGTCTCCTCGGCCACCACGGCCGGCTCGAGAGCTGTCTCGTAGAGTGTATTCGTGCAAGACACACTGGTCCCACCAAAGGCCTGAGGGTCTTCGGTGTAGTAAGCTGCAACTGCCGTTGAAACTTTGGTGTTTTGAGGAAACGCTGACCGCTGACCATCGATCGGTCGTGCAGAATGTCAGTCTTGCAACAGGAAAATGACGTGTTATTCCAACGTGATCCTGGTCCCACACAAACTGCGTATGAAACTGAATGTGACGGGTTCTAAGGTAGATGCCGTGATTCTTGACTTCCGCAAGTCGTTTTATACAGTTCCCTACAGTCGTTTAATAAAGTATGAGCATATGGTCTATCAGACAATTTGTGTGATTGGACTGAAGAGTTTCATCTACAACTACATCTACATGTGATACTCTGCAAATCACATTTAAGTGCCTGGCAGAGGGTTCATCGAACCACCATTATACTATTTATCTCCAAATCCATTCTCGAAAAGCGCGCGGGACGAAAGAACACTTGAATCTCTCTGTTCGGGCTCTGATTTCTCGTATTTTATCCTGATGGTCATTTCTACCTATGTAAGTGGGAGTCAATAATATATTTTCGCATTCGGAGGAGAATGTTGGCGATTGGAGTTTCGTAAGTAGCCCACGTCGCAGCGATAAGCGCCGTTGTTGTAATGATTCCCATCCCAGATCCTGAATCATTTCCGTAACGCTGTCTCCTAAGTATCGTGACAATACGAAACAAGCTGCTCTTCTTTGGACTCTCGATGTCCTCCACCAAACCAACCTGATAAGGATCCCACACTGGGCAGCAATACTCCAAAAATGGACGGACACGCGTAGTGTATGCTGTTTCCTTCGTAGTTCTGTTGCATGTTTTAAGGGTTCTGCCAATAAAACGCAGACTCTGGTTCGCCTTTCCCACGACATTATCTACGTGTTCTTTCCAATTTAAGTCTGAAGTAATAGTAATTCCTAGGTATTTAGTGGAGTTTACGGCCTTCACTTTTGATTGATTTAACTTGCAAACAAAGTTTTTCGTACTCATGTGGACGACTTCACACTTATCACTATTTAGAGTCAATTGCCAATTTTTACACCATACTGATATCTTTTTTCAGATCGTTCTTCAATTGGTTTTGATCTTCAGATGATTTTACTAGACGGTAAATAACGGTCTCATCTGCAAACAACCTAAGCACCTTAGATTTCCCCCTAAATCGTTTATGTAAATAAGGAACAGCAGAGGACCAATAACACTACTCCGTGGTACGTCCGACATCACCTCTGTTTTAGTCGAAGCCTTACCATCGATTACTACGAACTGTATCCTCTCTGACAGGTAATACTCAATCCAATCGCAAATTGGGGACGATGTACCATAACCACGCAATTTGATTAAAAGTCGTTTGTGAGGTACGGTGTCAAAAGCCTTCTGGAAATCAAGAAATACGGAATCGATTTGCGATCCCTTGTCGATAGCACTCATCACTTCGTGTGAATAAAGAGCTAGTTGTGTTTCGCATGAACGATATTTTCTAAATCCGTGTTGACCTTGGGTCAATAGATCGTTCTGTTCGAGATAATTCATAATATTTGAATACAGGATTTGTTCCAAAACCCTGCTGCAAATTGACGGCAATGAGATAGGCATGTACTTTAGTGGGTTACTCCTACTGCCTTTCTTGAATATAGGTTTGACCTGTGCAACTTTCCAATCCTTTGGTACAGATCCTCCTATGAGAGAGCGGTTGTATATGGCTGTTAAGTAAGAAGCTATCACTTCAGCATAATAAGATAAAAAACTAATAGGTATACAATCCGGACCAGAAGACTTATTCTTGTTAAGTGATTTTAGCTGCTGCACTATTCCGATGATATCTACTTCTACGTTACTCATTACGGCCTCTGTTCGTAATTCGAAATCTGGAATATTGGTTTCGTCTTCTTTGGTGAATGAGTTTCTAAAAGCTATGTTTAGTAACTTTGCTTAGGTAGCGCTGTCATTGGCATGATCGCCATTACTATCACGTAGTGAGGGTATTGTTGGTGTTTTGCCCCTAATATATTTAACATATGACCAAAATCTCTTTGGGTTTTCAGTCAAATTTCGATAAAGAGTTTCGTTTTGATAAGTATTGTAGCTATCTCGCATTGAAGTCCTCGCTAAATTTCGAGCTTCTATGTAGGATCACCAATCCTGGGGATTTTGTGTTCGTTTAAATTTAGTACGCCTTTTCCCTTGCTTTTGCAACAGTGTCCTGAACTGTTTTGTGTACCAAGGGGGATCGCCTCCTTCTTTTATTAATTTATTTGGTATAAAACTGTCAATTGCTATTGATATCACTTCTTTGAATTTGAGCCACATCGGGTCTACACTTACGTTTAGTGTTAGAAACGAGTGGAATCTGTCTTTCAAGAAGCAATGTATTTTATTTCTATCTGCTTTCATGAACAAATATACATTGCGTTTATTTTTGGTAACTTTGGGACTTTCAATATTCAATCTCGCTACGACAGCTCTGTGTTCACTAATACCTGTATCCGTTTTGATGCTCGTTATGAGCTCAGCATTATTTGTTGGTAAGAGATCAAGTGTGTTTTCACATCCATTTACAATTCTAGTTGGCTCACGAACTAATTGTTCGAAGTATTTCTCAGAGAATGAGTTGAGTACAATTTCGCACGATGTTTTATGCGTACCTCCTGATTTGAAAATATAATTTCGCCAACAGACTGAGGGTAAATTAAAATCACCGCCTGGTACTATCGTGTGAGTCAGGGACGTTTTTGTACTTAGACTAAGGTTTTCTCTGAAGCTTTCTGCTATTGTTCCTAGATAACAGAACGCAGCATGTAATTCTCAATGTTGAGAAGTCTTCCGAAGTAAGAGCAATCTCAGGTGAGCCCCAGGATAGTGTCGTGGAACCATTGCTATTCACAAGATATAAAATGACCTTGTTGACAACATCGAACGTTCACTGAGGCTTTTTGCCGATAATCCTGTAGCATATAGAGAGGTTGTGAAAATTGTCCTTTATAATCTAGCTACACTATAGCAAGTCAGCAATTGGAAACAGTAAATGCCATAAATTATATAGGATTAGGCATTAGGAGTGATTTTAAATGGAACGACCATATAAAATTAATCGTTGGTAAACCAGATGGCAGACTGAGATTCATTGAAAGAATCCTAAGGAAGTTCAGTCCGAAAACAAAGGAAGTAGTTTACAGAACACTTGTTCGGCCACTACTTGAATACTGCTCACCGGTGTTGAAATGTTTGTATAGCTTATGGGACTTAACTACGGGGTCATCAGTCCCTAAACTTACAAACTACTTATGAAACAGCTAATCCTAAGGACGGCACAAATATCCATGCCCAAGGGGGGATTCGAATCCCCGACCGTAGTGGCCGTGAAGACCGTGAATGGAGCGCCTCAGTCCCCTCGGCCACCGCTGCCGGCACTCACCGGTATGGGATGATGAATGTGTTCTGCAACTTCCCTGGCCAGCACGATCTCCGGGCTTTCCTCCGATCGAACAAGTGTGCGATATGATGGGACGACTACAGATACTTGCAAATCGTCACCGAAGAACTCTTGCAAAACTACGTGAACAGGTCGAGCATACGAGTAATATTGTACTCGAAAACAGTGTTTAGTGTTTGCCATCTGTATGATCCAATGTTTGCAGAATCAGCGCCTGTACGACGGGGGGAAGGGGGCAAAAGAAACCGGACTTTTGTCATAAAAATTTATTCATGAACCTTTTTACAAAATTACTTCATTCACCTTCAAAATAGTCTCCATTACATGCGATGCACTTGTCAAGTCCTTTTTCCCACTGTTGGAAGCACGTTTGGAACTCTTCAAGTTTGATATTGTCCAGTGCCCTTTGCGAAGCTGTGTTTTCCGCCTCCATATCATCATAACGCTCCCCTTTTAGCGTTTTTTTTTTCATTCGTGGAAATAGGTAAAGGTCGCACGGGGCTAGGTCCGGCGAATACGGTGCGTTGGGAACGACAGACCTCCTCTGAGATGCCAAATAGTGGGTCTTTCGTAAGGCCGTTTGTGCTGGAGCGTTGTCGTGGTGCAGAAACCAGTCACCTGATCGCCAAAGTTCCGGGCGTTTCCTCCTCACATTCTCTCGCAGACGCCTTGAAACATCCAATTAAAAGTACTGGTCTGGCCAGGGGATACGAATTCCCGATGCCTAATTCCACGAACATAAAAAAGACAATGATCATCGTCTTCACATTTGACCTCTCTTGCCTTGCTGTTTTTGGTCTGGGAGAGTTGGGAGTCCTCCACTGGCTTGACGCTTGCTTGGTTTCTGGGTCATACCCGTAACACTATCCCCTGTAATGACTTTGTTCAAGAAGTTTGAATCACGTGCAATCTCTGTTTTCAAGTCCTGACACACATTCATGCAGATGGTTTCTTGCTCCTGTGTGAGAAGGCGCGGAAGAAATTTAACAGAAAAACGTCTCTTGTGCAAATCCTCACTCAAAATCGACTGGCTCGAGCTTCAACTTATTCCTGCCTCTACTGAAATTTGGTCGATGTTGATTTTTTTAATGTTCTCTTCGTTACGCGATGTTGAAGGGCGCCCAAACGATCTTGGTCTTCAACACTCATCTCACCACGTTTAATGCGCCCAAACCACTTTGAAACCTATGAGCGGTTCATAGCGCCCTCCTGGAAAGCTTCCTGAGGCATTTGGTGTGTCCCCGTTGGAAGTTTTTTTAAAGCAGGAAACAAAATTTCACAAAAACTCTTTGTTCTTTAAAAGTTGCCAGAACGACTTCGCAGGGGTAACCCGTCAACAGTCAGAGAAACTCAATACAACACTTGCACGTTCAACTCTACATTGACGCCGCCTGCACAGCTGTTTCATGAAGGTCTCTACTAACGCCATGTACCTTCAGAACCCTGTACTACGTCTACAGAATGGTAGCGCCCTCGGAGTCCGGTGTCTTTTGGGTCCCCCTACCTCCCTTGGAGATTGTATCTTGTACTACTCTGGGTGTTTTGGCATGGATGGACACCTGTTGTCTCATTACCGCTTCAGCCGTTGATCTGCAAATGTAATTTTTTCATGTAGTCAATATGAACTGTTTCAACAATAATGCTTGAGCGAGTTGGACAACTTTAAGAGGGAGTGCTGATGTATATTTTAGGGTTTTGCGACTAAGTTCTTATCCTTTTTTTTTAATAGGCCGCTTTCCTGTTTCTTCGACTACTCGGTACAAATTTAAAAATTGTTTGAACGCTGCCCTCTCGAAGAGTTAAATATTTGAAATATCCGACATAGTTCGTACTGTAAGACAGTGGTCAACATTCTATGTTCCATATGGCCTGCAGCTTTAAACAGGTCAGCAAGTGACATATTATTTATAAATAAACCAATTCGCTGCTATTCAGTATTTTTATTTTCACGACAGATCTGTTTCGGCTTATAATACTGTCAAGTGACGTGTGTGTCTAGATGTTCAGACATACATAAGACATCTAAAGCATATTTATATAATTGTCAAAAAGATTTTGATAATGTTGCGTATTTTGAAAACGTGTTTTACCAGTTACAGCTAAGATGTCATATGACATCCTAGCTGTAACTGTCAAAATACATCTAGACACATACGTCACTTGACAGTGGCATTATAAACCGAAACAGATCTGTCGTGAAAATAAAAAATACTGAATAGCAGCTAATAGGTTTATTTATAAATAGTAGTATGACAATGGAATATTAAATTTTTTATCTAGTGAGTGGCGGGTATTTTGTGTACCATTGCTTTTTTTCCCCTTTTAGGTTCATTAACGTTTCGCTGCAAGAAGGATTGCTGGTAAATCAACGTTTCAATTCGAATCTCTCAAATTTTTACGCTCGTAACAGACCATTAGTACAAGGAGGTGAGATGGCAGGGCGCAAATTTATTGCCTTGTTCCTCGAGCAACGACTAAGTCAGAAATAATTAAGGCGAGTGCTTTCGTTTCTAGCTCTTATAGCGTATTTTGTTCCTGCTCGTCGTAAATACGGTATTAAGTGCACTCGGGAATTTTCAAGAGCAGTTGCAAGATTGAGATTATTCTCGGCAGGCTCTTACCTGCTTGTTGTTTCTTTCCGAGGTGGTGACAGTTACCAAAACTATAAAATGCGAGTGGCACGTGCTTTTTATAATATTATAAAGAAGATATTGTAGTTTCTCGCTAACTTACTCTGTGCGCGTACGTGCTTTCATTTCCAATGAATTTGAGTTTTCGCTTCATGCTGTAACCAGTCAACACTATTATCATATTAACTTATATGTGACAACAATTCACGAAGTATAAAGATGGTATTAGTGAAATAGTGACAATTATTGTTAAATACTCGCGACCAGTTGACCTCGAGATAATTTGAAAGCTGATACATACGTAAACAAGATACGAAAACGATAAACAAAGGAAAAAAAGGATATAGAAGTGATTTGCAAAATTACAGACGTATATCACTGACTTCGGTTTGCAGCAGGATTTTAGAACACGAAGAGTACCACGTATTGACACACAGTCAACACGGATTCAGAAAGTATCTTTGTTTTGAACAAAGATAGCTCTTTACTCACATGAGTGATATCGACGAGGGATGTCAGATTCCGTACATGTAAATTTCCGGATGGCTTTTGACACTGTACCTCACAAATCTCTTCTAATCAAATTGCGTGCTCATGGAGTATCGCCACAGTTGTGCGATAGGATTTGTTATTTCAGAAAGAACAATGTACTGTGTATCTGTAAATCATCGAGTAGAACAGAATTGATATCAGACCTTCCCCAGGGAAGTGTTATAGGGCCCTTACTGTTCCTTATTTTTATAAACGACTTAGGAGAAAATCTCAGTAGCTCTCTTAGACTGTTCGCGGATGCTGTTACTTCAAATGTTCAAATGTTTGTAGAACTTATGGGACTTAACTACGGGGTCATCAGTCCATAAGTAGTTTGTAAGCTTAGGAACTACCTAAGACTAAGGACGGCACAAATATCCATGCTGAGGGGGGATTCGAACCCCAGACCGTAGTGGCCGTGCAGACCGTGACTGGAGCGCCTCATTCTCCTCGGCCACCGCGGCCGGCTGCTGTTATTTATCAGTTAGTAAAGCCACCAGAAGCTCAAAACCAACTGTACAATTTTGTAGATATCACCATGGTGCATAAAAAGGCAATTGGCTCTTAATAATGATAACTGTGAAGTCATCTATATGACCACTAAATGAAGTACGTTAAACTTAATTTACTCGTAAATTCAACCAGTACATAGGAGTAACAGTTACGGAGAACATAAATTGGAAAGAACACATAAAAAATATGATAGGGAAAGCGTACCAAAGACCACGTTTCGTTGGTAGAACACTTAGAAGATACAACAGTTCTACTAAAGAAACTGGCTACAGCACACTTGTGCTGCCTATTCTGGAGTACTGCTGCGCATTTTGGGTTCCCCACCAAGTGGGACTGACGGACGATTTAGAGAAAGTTTAGAGAAGGGCAGCTCGTTTTGTACTATATAGGAGGGAGAGTGTCACAAAAATTATGCACGACTTGGGCTGAAATCATTGAAAGAAAGGCATTATTCATTGCGACGAGATCTATTTGCGAAATTTCTCTCACTAATTTTCTCTTCCGAATGCGAAACTTATTTTGTTACCAACGACCTATGAAGAGAGACATGTTCATCATAATAAGATAAGAGAAATAAAATGGTAAACAGAAAGCTATATGTGTTCCTTTTTCCCGCGAACTGTTAGAGAATAGAACTGTAGAGATATATCGTAATAGTGGTTCGATGAATGTTCCGTCATGCTCTTCGACTTGCAGATTTATGTAGATATAGTGCTCGACGCTCCTTCGACAGCTTGGTCATTAAAGACGGAGGTCTGTATTTGTTCAGCATGAGGAACGATATCGGCCGCGTCTTTAGACAGAAAACATTTCCGTATTTTCCTGGAGCTGTTTAGGGACATCACGGAAAACGTAAATGAAGATAGAAGGAGGCGACCAACGTTCTATCCATTGCTCCACCTCGCTCGGTAAGGACACGTATCAATGCAAAGGGTAGTTGAAAGGAATGAACAGTGTCTTGAAAGGAGGGTAGAAGATCAACACAAACGAGAACAAAACGAGGGTATTCGAATATAGCCTAAGAAAATCAGACAATGTTTAAAAAATTATATCAGTTAATCAGGTAATAGAACTAGAAGATGAGTTTTGTTATTGAAGTAGCAAAATAACTTCTTGTTAGAGATGGGTCGTTTGTGAACGTACGGATTCAAAAGAACTGTTCACGAAAATGAACTGAAAGACGGGGAACGGCAGTTCACCGTTCACTTAGGTCCTCCCAGTCGGTCCCATTCATCGTTCCCAGTTTGGAACGCCCAGGCGGTTTCGAATACGTCCAGTTCCAGGAACTGCCGCGTGTCCGTTCCCGTTCCGTTCACTCTGTTTCAGTTCCAGCACATTGCTCGCTATCGAGCTGTCGTCCGTGTTGTTCACTCCGCTCACTCGTTCGTATTGTGTTTCTGACGCTTTTTGATCTTTGGTCTACATACTCTTCGCCTGTTCTCTTTAGCGTCCATCACCATAATTTTGTAACTTAACGCGAATAAAAATTGCATTCTGTGTAATACGTACGTTTTACAACCACCATAAACGGAAACATAGTTTTTTTTCTAATTTTTATCAACGATAGAAGGCGTAATTATCTCTAGTTACTTTCCAGCACCTTCATTTAACATTTAGTTCCTAACGTAGCTTTTAATCGTGCTCCTAAAACCTTCTTCCCAAATTTGTGTGATTCTATGGGGCCAAAATATTGCGGTCATCAGCCCTTACACGTAAAAACTACTTAATCTAAGTTAAAATAACTTCAGGATAACACACCCACGCCCGACCGAGGACTCGAACCTCCGACGCGCGACTCCCTGCGATCCATATCGTGGTACTCCGGACTATATAAGTATTACCGTGCGGCATAGATTTTTCCCTTTCCACCCTTACCGATACCTGACACGTAAACGGACGTGAAAGGGCTGCATTCTCATGCCTTGCTTTCGATGCACGTTACTCTTGACCTACAATGCGGAGGAAATTGCTATTTGGTACCAACTCTGAATTACATTAACGCAAGCTGTAACAGGAAATACCTGTTGTAGTTTAAGAATCACAATATTTTGTTTAGGTGTTTTTATAATACACGTTCGCATTCTGGAATCATTTTTGGTGCATCGTCAGTCTAATATCATTTACACTGTGGCAGGGCGCGTCAACACTCGTAGGAACACACTATGATTGTTGTTTCGTAGTTTGGAGTATATCTGAGGAAATAGAAAAACACTTTTTTCAGCCTCATTACTATTATGACTAAAATTCCGTTGAAAGTATATTCAGAATGATAAACATAGATCAATTTTGCAATGTATTAGGCGTAATTCAAACATACTGTCCCATTCTTCAATTGGGAGAAATTCGGTGAACATAGCTAAAACCTTTATGAAGATATGTGTAGCTAACGTTCTAAAACTGTAGTTTCGAGAATCGAGAAAATGGGAAAAGAATGTTCACAGTGTTTTTGACTCACCGTATACCTCCTTCAGAACATTCCAGAGGCATAATCTTTGCTGGCCAGCTGCTTCTCTGCAGACTTTGTCATGAGTCTCTTCCTTACTCTGGACTATTCAGTGGTGGCTTCCAAAGCCTTTTCAGCTTCAACTAGTCGCTGACGATCTATGACAGTCGGAGCAGCTATCATATTTTTTCCTGGATGGATGCTTAATTTGCCCATTACTTTTGTCCTGCTAATTACACCATCATTGAAATAGATAAGAGCATCCATCACACCTACTTTGAGTACTGTCCATCATACAAACACTGCCTTCGGTATTCGTTGACACTCGCACCTGTTGAAACTCTCATTAGGATTTTGTGTACGGCCATGTAGACATTTGCTAAGTAATTTTTTTTATCTGCAAGGTTCCTGTATTAGCTTCATTGTTGTCATAACTGTGGCAGGCGTGGAATGTTTATGGTGGTATTCCTTGCCTGACACATCAGCATGGACAGTGTGCAGACATTTGTTGAAAGACCATTTAAGACTATATTAACTATTTAAAAGTAAATAAACCATACATTTTTGGAAACGGGAGAAATGTGTCTTTCAGACGGAGGTAACATTTTTTCGATTTTTCAGTCATTTTCACGTCCACGTCCCCTTAGTTTCTTTGTTTCCTTCTTCTACCTAATTGTTACGTTTTTAGTGTAAAAAAATGAAAGCAAAAGTCGTTGGCCGGGTGGGAAAAAGAGTTTCAGTTTAGAAACATGTAGGCTGCGATAATATCTATTTACTTTTCATCTCAGAAATTATTGCTCCATTTTATAAACAAACTATTGAGTCTGTATTTTCATTATCTTTTATTGAACTACTTCCCAAAAATGAACTGCTTTGCCCATCTGTACTGGGTGAAGTAAAGAAAATAAAAAAGCTGAATGACTTTGGGAAGAAAATTATTTCCGAAGCAACGAAATTTATTGACAGCAGAGTGTCCGTATATTTGTACGTGTTGCATACAAATCTATAGTTTTCGTCCAATCTTTATTAAATTTTGTACACGTAAGCTTCAATCCATAAGAACGGTCGCCGTAAATGTAAGAATCACATACAATAAATATTTCACGAGATATGACGTTATAAACAATGAGATGTGCCGGAAAGTGCTATATTTAGTGACAATTCTGCTCAATTTGTCCTAAACCATTGGACCGATTTCAACCAAATCTGGTACACATATTCCTTACGTGAGATAACAATTACTGTACGAGTCGAACCACATACGACACATGGTTCAGGAGATATAACGTTATAAACAATAGGAATCGCAGAAAACTGCCAGATAATGCGGCGAGATTTATAAATACGCTATATGAGAATAAGAGTACTTAGCGACATGCAAAAAACTTTAAAAATAATTTCAAACCATTATTAACCTTTTTCTCGCTGACACCCATAGCAAAATGATGAAAGGAAAAAAGTTTCTCGCTTACAATTTATAATTTGTACACTACAAATTGTAGCCGCAGTAAATTTTACAGACAGTATACACGCATATAGTTGAGTGTACCTTCTAAATTGTATGACAGTACGAGACGTAGTTCACGAGATATGAGAACATAAACAATAATGTTCACGGAAAACCGCCCCATCACGCACCAAGTTTTAATGTGTTACTTCTTTACAACTAATTGTATTACCAAGAGATTTTACATACAGCCCTTATACAAGTGAATACAGTTACTCCAAAAATTATTCGTCTAATAGATGATTGTATTCAAATGTTTGTATAGTTTATGGGACTTAACTACGGGGTCATCAGTCCCTAAACTTACACACTACTTATAAACTACTTACGAACTAGGACGGCACAAATATCCATGCCCGAGGGGGATTCGAACCCCCGACCGTAGTGACCGTGTAGACCGTGACTGGAGCGCCTCAGTCTCCTCGGCCACCGCGGCCGGCGATGATTGTATGTTTAAGGGTGTATAAAGAGTGGAAAACTGGCAGATTGAAATAAAACAGGGACCAGGACGTCTTTATTGATCAGTAAAATGAGAATACAATACAGAAATACAGATTGCTATTTAAAGAAACATGGTTAAGCATTCGGAAGTACATATAGGCAATGTAAGACACAATATAAGTATTCGTCTACAGAACCTGAAAATCAAACTTTGAACATAGAATGTTACTGTTAGTACTTAGTAGGTCCTAATTTCCTCTTTATAATCGATTGCATTCTTCTTGGCATGGATTTCACCAGAGTTTATGTTGTTTGCACTGTAATTTTTCGCCATTCCTCTTGTAGAGCGTTCTGTAGATCATTTATACTGAATATCTGACGATTCCTGATTTTTTTTGTCGAGTAAATGCCACAAATTCTCTATAGGATTAATGTCGGGGGATTGCGGTGGTGTCTGCATCCAGTGGGGCGTGTTATACAACAGCCACAGCTTTGTGTCTAGAGCAGTATGTTTTGGATCATTATCTTGTGTGAAAATATAATCCCCATTAAGACACATATGATTAACACTACCGGATAGATGTGTTTTAGGATATTTATGTAGATCTTGTGGTCAATAATGCCATTAATAAAACACAAATCCCCCACGCCATTTGCACTCATGCACCCCCACACAAGTACTGAACCTCCTCCATGTTTAACTGAGGCTGTCATATTTCACAATTCTTTTTTCTCCACATTGTTACTCGCCCATTAGACTTAAACAGCTCAAATCGACTCTCGTCCGTAAAAACAACCTTCTTCCAGAAGTCAAACCTATCTGATTTATGTTCTCTTGCAATGCAAGTCGCTTTCTTCTGTTGATTTTACTGATGTATGGTTTTCTATGGGCTGTTCGGCCTCCATACCCAGCTTCATTAAGCGTATTTCTTACAGTCTGTGCTGAAACAGACCTTCCTGTACGAACATGAAAAGCAGCAGCAAATTGTGGAGCGCTCAGTTTCGGATTTTTGATGACTTCTCGAAGAAGCTGTCTTTTCTCCATCTTGGACAGAACTGCAGGACGACCGCTTCGTGATTTGTTTTCGTACTTTCTGCTGTGATTAAACCTGCATATAATACTCTTCACTGTACTGGTAGATCTACCGACAGTTTCTCCGATTTCTTGAAAACATTTTCCTTGTCGAAACAACTTGACACAGATTTCTCTCTCTTCCTTTGTAGTTGCGCAACGTTTTTTACCCATATTACGTAAATATCACTCAACGGCTTTCAGACCGGAGAGACAGCTATTCACTGTGCTGGATGGAACACAACTGCATAACGAACGAGAGAGGGGCGTGTATCAGAGCGGCCCAGTGCCGCAGATATTGCTTACTAGACGAATACTTGTTTGACGTCCATTGAGGCGTGATTTTAAATAGTGTGTATTTGTTAACAAATTCAGCGACATATGAACCATAAATAGCGTTTTATTTCCAAGTGGAGAAAACAACCAATTTAAGGAAATAGTTATTATTCATTTCGCAGCTATATTTGTATGACTGGGCGCATTATAGTCTATGCGCCACGGTCAGACGAATACTTTGTTGAGTCACTGTATATACCTGAAAAATGGCAGGAATAAATATGTAAATACCCGGGCAACGCCGGGTTTTCAGCTAGTCTTCTAATATATAAAGCAGAGTGTCCATATGTTTGTATGTGTTGCATACAAAAAATCAAATCAAATGTTTGTAAATCTATCGGACCAAACTGCGTGGTCATCAGTCCGTAGCTTACAAACAACTTAAACCTAGGTAAACTAACCTAAGGACAACACACACACACATGCCCCAGGGAGGACTCGAACCTCCACGGTGAGCAACCGCGCGCTCCGCAGCGAGACGCTTTAGACTGCTTGGCTACTCCACCGCGGCTGTTGCATACAAATCTATAGTTTTGGTCCATTCTTTATGAAATTTTGTTCAAGCGAGCATCAATCAATGACGACCGTCGCTGTAAGTGTAAGAATCACGTACGATGTAGTACGATATACGATAGTTCACGAGATATGACGTCATAAACAATGAAATGCGCGAAAAACTGCTGCATTTTGCGACAATGCTGCTCATTTTCTCCTAAACCATTGGAAAGATTTCAACCACATTTGATACACACATTCCTTACCGTGAGGTAACAATTGCTGCATGGTTAAGAATCACATACGGCACATGGTTCAAAAGATATTATGTCATAACCAATAGAAATCACAAAAATGCCATATAATGCGGCGAGACTTTCGAAATACACTGTATGAGAATGACAGTACTTAGCGACTTGCAACAAACATTAAACACAATTTCAAATCTTTATTAAACCTTTTTCTCGCTGACAACCGTAGTAAAATGATGAAATGAAAAATGTTTCTCGCTTACTACTTTTCCGCTGTTTATGGAGTAAAACTACGGCTCTCGGTAAGACGTTACAATTTACAATTTGAACACTACAAATTGTAGCGACAGGAAATTTTGCAGACAGTATACACACATATAGTTGAATGTAGCTTTTAAATTGTATCACATTCCGACACGTAGTTCATATGAGGACATTAATAGTAACGTTCATGGAAAACCGCCCTTCACACACCAAGTTTAATCTATTAATTTTTTACTACTAACTGTGTTCCCAAGAGATTTTACAGACATACGGCCCTTATACAAATGAATATATACCTGAAAATTGCAGGAATAAATAAATAAATATCCGGGCATCGCCGGGTTTTCAGCTAGTGTTGTATATCACTTAAAGCAGCCCTTTGCACTGCATCTGTTCACGTTACAGGCCTGATATTTGTAGGCTTCGTAAATGTGTGCAGGCTATCCTAATTTGGAATGGTACATTTCCGCCCTAGCTGTCAGAAGGGGTACTGAATTACGTTAAGTTCATATATGAACTGTCGGGACTCTTAAGTAAATGCAATAGTGCCGGAAATACTTAATTGAACGTGCTGCGGGCGATGGAAATTTAACTTCAACACGAGTCCTAAATCCGCAGGCTTGTTTTGATGCTTGGTAAGCACTTAGCTTGCTATAGCTATTCACGTTAGTGTAATCTGTGTGACAAGAGCCCCGCCATAATTATCAGAAGTTATCAAATTAAATCAATGGTTACAAATTCACGCAAATGACGCTCATCTTAATTAATTTTGCAAAGCGAGCTATGCTTATGTTGATGGTATTCACAAGCAATTTACGGTTAATATGTATGTAAATTTATGGAACAATTAAGTAACATCAGCCACTATTGCCGAAATATGATTGAAATTGCTTGTGCTGTTGGGCGAAATAGTAATTTGTAACTTAATCGTGAACTGCATGGATGGAAATTAATTTTGCCTGATTAGTTAGCGGAGATTTATTTGGCTCCCTTGTCTTGCTCACCTTTGAATACATTTTACACAATTAGTGGCTTTCAGAGGATTATAATTTTGCATTCAGTGTTGCGTTTCTTGTAAGTTTTTAATAAGTTTGCCGGTCGCAGTAGCCGAGCTGTCTGCGGCGCGCCAGTCTGCGCGGCCGCTACGGTCGGGGGTTCGAATCGCCCCTCGGGCATGGATATTTGTGTCGTCTTTAGTATAAGGTAGTTCATAAGTAGTTTGTAAGTTTTGGGACTAATGACCCTGCAGAGTCCCTTAAGCTCTACAAACATTTGAGCATTTTTTAATAAGTTTTATGTTACAGGGACAATTTTGGTAAGTAATTTGTGTTGAATAACTTGTGGCAAGGTCCAATTTTGAATACTTGGGACTGGGCGTGGATGTGATTTGAACAAGGTGCGCATTACACCGTTAACTCTGTTATGCACACGACCTCAACTGAAAAATGACGCAAATTATTGTACATGTTGGGAAATAGGCTTTCCCTTACGCGTTTTATTGTTTATCATTTTGCCTAAGAAAAATGCTTTTTACCCTTCTGTAACATGATTATTTTTACGAAAACCCAGTTTGGCGACATATTTCGATCCAATTTGATCTATTAAAGAAAATTGTTCAAGAGATTAAATTAATTTTCCTGTCGAGATGCTTTTATTTTCAGTTTATTATTATAACAGTTACGATACGTTAGTTTTTATTACCTTTTTGGCTATTCATTTGCTTATCTCTAGTCGAGAACAATGACTGATAATTTTCAACGTATATTTCCACGTTTCTTAATTTGTTGCCTTGCTTCTGGTCAGTTTTCATATAATAAATTAGTTATCGTTAAAAAATTTGCCCCGCACCTGTCCTCTTACGCACACTGGGAACTTTCCATTTGGTTCAAATTAAACTGCTTCAGTATTACTTAAAATGTAACTTATGAGGAAATGTTTCAATAATTGGAACGATCTCTGTGACGTCTGCTCCAGAAATGACAGTTTGGATCCCAGGAATTAATTCACGTTAGGAGCTTGATAATCATTTTTCTGGGATTAATTTTGTTTGATAGCATCAATGTTTCCCATCACATCTATTAACAAATTATCCTCTCCTTGGATTAAAAGACTTAAGGAAGTGATATAGTTGAACTTGAAAAGTTTTCGCCACTGCTCTTCACTCAGTGTTTTCCTTAACGGATACTTAAAACCTCTAACATACACTCTCGTTAGCAAGTAGACACAAGCATAAATTCCTCTCTGGCGTTGTAATGATGTTCCAATCAATCTTTTCAAACTCTTAACACTGTGTGTTAAGAACTTTGCGTGCTTTAAACTATGCGGAAAGTACAGCAATTCGCATTGAACATTAAATTATGTAGCGTCTTCAATTTTACTTTCCTTGGAAAAGTTCGCAGACGCAATGGTGTTGCTAATGGAGATCGTAAATCTAGTTTAACTGAATTAGCGTTGTTAGCAAACTTTGTTTCTGCTGCCTCGTGCTGCTGTCTTTTCGTGTTCTTCCCTACCCCTCATCCCCACTAAACGCAACGATTTTTACGTTCCACACAGCCTCTAAAACTAAACTGTCAATGTGTTGCAATGTGCATGCCAGAATTTTTTTTCTCCCCACTTCTGTGCCTCATAATCAGCTACGCGATCTACCCACCTAATATTCAGCATTCATTTGTAGCACCATCTTTGAAAGGTTATATCCTCTTCTTGTCTAATCTCTATATCGTCCATATTTTACTATCGTACGAGGGTACACTCCACACAAAAGCCTTCAGAAAAGACGTCCTACCACTTAAACTAATCAAAATGATAAATGATGGTAAATGTAAGGGACTTTATTTTGTGGTTATTAGTCCCTAGACTCACAACTACTTAAAGTAAATTAAAATGACCTAAGGACAGCATACACACTAACACACACACACACACACACACACACGCACACACAGACACACACACACACACAATGCCCGAGGAAGGACTAGAACCTCCGACGGCGAGCACTCGCGCGCTCCGCAGCAAGGCGTCGTAGAACGCTCGGACACACCACCGTGACTTAAATTAATCATTGACTAATTTTCCCTTCTTGACAAATACATTTCTCTGCGTTGCCATCTTATATATTAAAAGAATCTACGAAAATTAAAGTCAGTCGGCAAGACCAAACTAGCCGACCGATTTCCTTCATTTGTCATTAAGTATCAGAATTAAATCTCTCCATCCTTTATTTTTATTCAAATGCGGTATCCTTCTGTCCTTGCAATGAATATTTTAATCGATTTGTTTTACGATATCTTCGCTTCTAATTAATGTACGCATCAAGCTCTTTCACTGGCGATTTTAAACAATTGCATAAGCTGATTTTGCATGATTGTAACTTTACTTCCATTTTTCCCAACTTTTTTGTCATTCGACTAACGGTGCGAAGTATTTGCACGGGTCCTCTAATTAGAAGTTATTTTACTGCAAAAGTAGAAAACATCATCTACCACTTTTATGGTCTAGTTTTCTAATCGTATTTGTAGCTTCGACATTTAACTTTACTACATTACATTATCTTTATTTTGCCCTTATTAATCTTCATTTTTATACTATCCTTTCAGGACAATGTCCATTCTATTCAATTGTTTCTTCAGGTCCTTTGCTGCCTCAAAAAAGTCCAATGTTTGTAAAGCTATGGGCCCCAACTATACACAAATGCCCAAAGGGAGGACTCGCACCTCCGACAGAGAGGAGCAGCGCATTCGGCAGCAAGGCGCCTTAGAGCGCACGGGCATTCCCGAGCGGCTATTGCTGTCTTTGACAGAATTACGTCACTGGCAAACCGCGACGTTTTTACTTCTTCAACCGGAATTTTAATTTCGTTTCCACTTTTTTGATTGCTTTCCTTTGCTTAATGTAAAGTTGAATAAAAGTGGGGAAGTCTACTACCCTGTCTTTCTCCTTTCCAACCACTACTTGCCTTTGATGCCCTTCGACTCTTATTACTGTTGTTCGCTTTCTGTACAAGTTTTACATAACTGGTCATTCCAAATACTTTACCACTGCTACCTTCAGAATTCGAAACAATGTATATTAGTCAAAACTGTAAAATGCTTTCTTCATAAATACAGAAGCTATAAACGTTGGTTTGCTTTTCGTTAACCTATCCTCTAGGAAAAGTTGGAAGATGAGTATTGACAGACGTGTTCAGACATTTCCTTTAAAGTCTGATCTTCCCTCAGTCTACAAATTTACTTTCCATTTTCCGTAAAAAAATTCTGTTAATATGTTACCATAAGATATCAAATTAATAATACAGGTGTTATTTTCAGACGTGTCTACACTTGTTGGCTTCGTTTAGAATTGGTATTATAACATTCTTCTTTAAGTCTAAGGGTATTTCACCTGTCTCATACCGCTTGCTCACTAGGTGGAATTGTTTCATCGCAGTTGGCTCTGAAAGAATATTAACAGCGAGAAGTGTGAAGTCGTCCACATGAGTACGAAAAGAAATCCGTTAAACATTGTTTACAAGATAAATCAAACATAAGTGAAGGCCGTAAATTCCGCTAAATACCGAGAAATTACTACTACTTCAGACTTAAACTGGAAGTAACACGTAGATAATGCCGTGGGAAAGGCGAATCAGAGACTGCGTTTTATTGGCAAAACACTTAAAAGATGCAACAGAACTATTAAAGAGGCTGCATACACTACGCTTGTCCGTCTTTTTTTTTTTTTTTTTTTTTTTTTTTTTTTTTTTTTTTTTTGCTATCCAGTGTTGGACATCGAAAGAGTCCAAAGAAGGACAGCTCGCTTTGTATTGTGACGATACAGGGGAGACAGCCTTACGGAAATGATACATGATCTGGAATGCAAATCATTACAAGAACGGCGCTAATCGCTGCGGCGTGAGATATTTACGAAACGCCAATCGGCAACATTCTCCTCCGATTGCGAAAATATATTGATTGCCACCTACATAGGTAGAAAAGATCATCAGAATAAAATACGAGATATCAGAGCTCGATCGGAGTGATTCAAGCGTTCTTTCTTCCCGCGCGCTATTCGAGAATTGAATGGCAGATAAATAGTATTAAAGGTGGCTAGATGAACCCTCTGCCAGGCACTTCAATGTGATTTGCAGAGTATCACATTTAGATGTAGATGTAGAACAGTTCTGAGTGGCGTTGCCTCGACAAATTTTTTAATGCTAAGTCAATTTTTTTCTGTCTGTGTCGTATTTGTCGTAACTGATCGTCTACTTACCTTTGTGTAACAATGCCTTCATTTCCATTGTGCAGCCCCTCTATGTATTCCTTCTACGTTTCAGCTTTCCCTTAATTTCTTAGTAATGCTTCTCCATATCTTATCTGTTGACAATCACACAGGAACTTTTCTTTTCTACAGTCGTCTTTTTAACTTTCCTGTCGGTGGCATCTATCCAGCTGCTGCTTTAGGGTGGGGCGACCCGGGCATCTGCCCAAAGAGTCGAAACCCATGGGCGCCGCATACGCTGACGCATGTGTAATAATAATAATTAAGTAAATAAAAATTAAAATAAAACAACGATACTTTAAGATCAATATTTCAATACCCCATTTTCAGAAATTAAAATATTATTCAGTTTTATTCAACATTTCTGTTTTTACACTGGCCGAAAAGGGGCGCATCGTGTTAGTAGCAGAGGGACCATAGAGTAGATATCTCTTTAGTGAGCAATCACATGCGCAGAACAGAAATCTTGGTCTAAATATGTTTTGCCCGCCTGGTCACATGACGTCGGTACGCAGGAGATTTGCCCGTGTACATTGAAAACGTCATTTCATCTCTAGTACAAATTTATCTGGTTGCTGCCGTCGATTTGGTATAAAAACTTCGTGAACATGATAACCGTTTCGGTCTGATACGTACTCTAGCTGGGTTCTAAGTTTTGAAGAGTAAAATGAAGTGTCATTTCGTCATTTGGGACAAGAGTCACAACTCACGTGTACCTATTGTTTTTATTTATGTGATACCGACAGCATAGATATTGTATTTCTAAGGCTTCTGTAATAAATATTTCTCATAAGAACATTCCGAAATGGCTCGATAGGATGCCAGTAACTTTTGTAGAGTCCAAAAATCACTTGAATTTATCACACATCGATGATCATAATACATACATCTTCGTCGTTATTTCAACACATTTTGTGTAGCATGTTTATTTTTCTCTTTCCGTTTTTAAGGCCGGGGTAAAAGTTCAATTATTGGTAACAGTTTGACAAGATTATTTCGCGCTTTTTATTTAGGCCTAAGGTAGATGCACCAGTTCTTCATCCTTCAGGAAACTAAAATATGAACAAAACATAGCATGGTATTTGGTTGTGACTTTAAAGTAAAAACAACACACGACCACTACGGTCGAGGGTTCGAATCCACCCTCGGGCATGGATATTTGTGCCGTCCTAGTTCGTAAGTAGTTTGTAAGTTTAGGAACTGATGACCCCGTAGTTAAGTCCCATAAGCTATACAAACATTTGAACATTTTTTTTTAAACAACACTTCAGAAACAATTCGAAGACGTCGTATGTGCAGATGAGCTGTGCTTGAGAAGTATATACATTCAATAGATTGTCTGTTAGCAAACTGTCATATCTTTCGCTTGTCTTTTAAATTTATGAGTATACATATAATCGACAAAGTAGTGAATAGTAGTTGCTAAAACCGCAAATCATTCTCCTTCCTACCCCACTCGTAACTTAAGCATGGAATAAACTAATATTTGCAAGATTTTGTATGAACAGTAAATTCTGTTATATCGTTATACAATCACAGTCCTATGAGAAGTGACTTCTCCCCCTTCCACGTATTTTTCTTTACAATAGTAGCAACAACAGTAATTCACCAGTGCTATTAATAACAAGAAATAGTTCAAAGCGCCAGAAATAAATTTCCGGATCATTCACAATCACTAGCAGAAAGATGCGCACCTAAATCACGTGACTCTCCCATATAGATGTTGATAACATGCCCAAAACGCATTGCTCACTCCAGAGATATCTATGAGAGGGACGCGGGACCCATTCTAACCTTCTGCGCAGCTCTGGTAGCCGGCCAACAGCTCCGCGCGTACGGTCGTCAGGTAAATGGGACACCCTTAACCCTTAACACTTAGAATGCCATGCCCGCAATATTACGTTGCTGTCGTTTGTTCGAAGATTGCCGCGCCCGTAATATTACGTTCTCCGTATCTTTGCGAGAACTGCCGCGCCCGTAATATTACGGACGGCTGTTCTCAAACGAATTCTAGCTTTCGCGCGCATCATTATCCGTACGAAAGTTATTAGTAGACATCTCTGCCACTAGGAGGCGCCACAAAACTGTTTACTTTACGAAACAAGGGTTTGTGTCAGTTGACTGTGAGACATCAGGCCGAGCGTTAGACGCAATATGTCAAGCAGTAGGCCTTTGAGCGACGCCGAGATACTCAGGTGACAAAGAAAAACATTTCTACCAGTTTATTATTGCGGTATGCCAAGACTTGTCACCACAATGTGCCGCCGACTTTCAACCTGGTACAACTGGTGCTGCGCTTTCACGACTGGATGGAACACATTTCCTGGAAAGAATACCCATTCCACCAGGGAAGAAGAAGGCACAAAAGACTTGTAGAGTGTGCTCAGTAAGTGGCAAGAAAGAAGCAGGAGTCGCCAGAAGGAAGGATACTTCATTCCAGTGTGCAGTATGCAAAGTGGGGTTTTGTGTGCAGCCCTGCTTCCAGCTATACCACTGAAAAAAGAACTATTTGCACTAAAAGCCGTTTTCTGATGTTTAATATTCATGATATTTGCATGTAATCACATAAACATTGCCATGTTTATTAATAAATAGTTTATAATACGAAAAAACAATTTTTTACCTACCCGAAAACAGCGTTTCTTGTTTTGATTGTTGTGATGAAGGTTTACAAAGCAGGGAAATGTACGGGGCAAGTATTTGAAGAGGAAATAATAACGTTTATTCCTGACCAAGAAAAATATATTAATGATTATTCCTGAATCTGTACCAACAGGACGAAAAACTGAAAACATGGCCGGCACTGGGGGAAGGAGACTACGAAAATGGGCTGGCACTGGGGGAAGTCGGTTCGCATATATGGCTGGCACTCATAGTGTTAAGTACTGCATCAGTGGTGCAAATGTAAAAACTGTAAAACGACGCCATACACAGAAGCACAATAACCAATGTTCGCAAAGAGTTTGAATTTCCTGGAAAGTTAATAAGCCTTGTTCAAATGTGCCTGGGGTAAACCTATAGTAAAGAGTAACACAGGAGTCAATGGACAAACAAGCAGCTCTCGGTCGCAAATTAAAAATTATTTTACCGGGTTTCGGCAATTACTAACATTGCCTTCATCAGAAAATATAAAACAAAACAAGTCACATAATAAAATATACTATTTAGCCGTATAGCGTATGCCACAAAGTTTAAAGAGAAATTATTTGGGAAAGGCTAGCCATTATGGGCTGCACGGAGGCATCAGACTGGCGAATGCTAAGTGAAGTTGTGACAAGGAAGACGTTACCTCATTAGTGCCGTCTAGTAGCCGCAATTACAAATAGGTTACTGTACAGAGAGAAATAGAAACGAAAAAACCAATTGCTACAAGATGCTTTGTTTAAAATGAGAGATGGCTGAGGCGTCATTTTGGCAATACAATAGGGGCAGAGAAAATAAACGAGTAACAAAGTTTGTTATAGCCAAAATGACGCCTCAACCATCTCTCATGTTAAACAAAGCATCTTGTAGCAATTCTTTTTTCGTTTCTATTTTTCTCTGTACAGTAGCCTATTTGTAATTGCGGCTACTAGATGGCACTACTGAGGTAACGTCTTCCTGGTCACAACTTCACTTAGCACACGCCAGTCTGATGCCTCCGTGCAGGCTTGCAGCCCATAGTGGCTAGCTTTTTCCAAAAGAATTCTCTCTAAACTTTGTGACGTAAGCTGTACAGCTGAATAGTATATTTTACTATGTGACTTGTTTTGTTTTATATTTTCTGACGAAGGCAATTTTAGTCATTGCCGAAACCTGGTAAAATAATTTTTAATTTGCGACCGAGGGCTGCTTGGTTATCCATTGACGTTGTAAAGGTCGCTGACAATAGCTGCTATGTTTAGAATTTTAACACAGGAGTATCTAAGGAGTTGGAAGTCAGAACAGACCTTAGACAAGGAGATGCTTTATCCCCAATACTTTTCAATCAAAGATAGATACGCAACACAAAAAAGCTAACCCGGTTGGAATAAAGACGAGTCATAATAAAATGCATCATCTTGCTTATGCAGACTATATTGTACTAATATGTAGCAATAAAGAAGAATTGCAACACATGACAAGCTCTTACAGAAAGATTGCAAAGAAAGAAGGGTTAGAGGTCAACGAGAAGAAAGCAGAGTACATGGTCATGAGCAAGGCACCTAATGATGGTAGATCAGTGAGAGTTGATGATCTCACTTTTAAAACAGTAGACCAAATATTTGGGAAGCATCACCTGTGAACAGTATGAAATGGAAATTGAAATTCAAACAAGGCTAGCAGCAGCGAATGAAGCTTATTTTGGCCTACGAGATGTTACGCAGTAGGGCTGTTTAGAGGAGTTTCAAACTCAGACTGTATCAGAGTGAAATTCTACCACTAGCGCCAGAAAACTTTAAATTCAGAAAATCAGATGAACAAAAATTATTAGTTTTTGAAAGGAAAATTTTACAGAAAATTTTTGACCTCACGAGAGACACAGATACAGGGGAATGGAGGATACTGAAAAACAAGGAACTGAAAGAGTTATATCACCAGGCTGATATAAGTCAAAGGTTGAAGAGAAGAAGACTGATATGCGCTGGACATCTCATTAGGATGGAGGAGGAACGACTACCTAAAGTAGCACTCTCTGAATCCATGGAAGAGAAGAGGGAAGAGAGCTAGACCAAGTATGTATTAATGACTTGCCATTCTATATCCATGAAGATGCAGAGCTGGCTCTTTTTACTGATGATACAAGTATATCACATCTGACAGACAAATGCTAACTGAAGAAATTAAACGACGTCTTTCAAAAAATCATTAAGTGGTTCTCAGTAAATGGACTATCATTAAATTTTGTTAAAACACAGTACATACAGTTCCGTACAGTAAATGGAATGACACCATTAATTGATCAGGAATCTGTAGCAAAGGTAGAATATTCAAAAAGTTTAGGTACATGGTTTGATGAAGAGTTGAACTGGAAAAAACACATTAAAGATCTGCTGAAACGTTTGAGTTCAGCTACTTATGCTAATAGGGTAATTGCAAATTTTGGTCATATACATCTCAGTAAATTAGCTTACTATGCCTATTTTCATTCTCTTCTTTCGTATGTCATAATTTTCTTGGGTAATTCATCGTTGAGTAAAAAGTATTCATTGTACAAAATCGTGTTATCAGAATAATTGCTGGAGTCCATCCAAGATCATCCTGCAGACATTTGAAGAGCGAGGGATCTTCACAGTAGCTTCACAGTATATATATATTCACTTATGAAATTTGTTATTACCAATTCCACTGAATTAAATAGCAATAGCAGTGTACATAACTAAAACACTAGCAGAAAGAATGATCTTCACTATTCAAGGTGAAATCTAGCTTTGGCACAGAAAGGGATGAATTACGCTCCCACAAAAGTTTTTGCTCACCTACCAAACAGCATCAAAAGCCTGACAGATAGCCAACTAGCATTTAAAAATAAATTAAAAGAATTTCTGAATGGCAACTCCTTCTACACATAGATAAATTTTTAGATATAACGTAGTAAATCTGAAAAAAAGTTAAAAATAAATATTCATCATTGCAAAGTGTCGTATTCATGATCTATGGAAGAAGTACTAATCTCGTCTAATCTAACTAGATGGAAGGATGACATCGAGGATGATGCAGTGAGCATGGGCCTGAGAAAAGGAGAATGGACTGCAAAAGCAAGGAACAGAGAGGAGTGGAAGAGGAGTGTAGAGAACGCATGTGGTCTCCAATGACCAAGCGACAATTTAGAAGAAGAAGATGATGAAAGCAACATCAAATTTGTACTTTCACCAGCTACATTACAAAAAGAGCTGATATACAAAACGTTTGCGTGACACATCGTCAACATCTGTTCTGGACATGTAAACATCAGCTCACTAATCGGTATGTAATAAAACTTCAAACATATGTAGCAGCAGTGTACGATAAATTGACAGTGAAGTGATATATAATCCAAAAGACCCTCAAAGAAATAAACACTTGAAGCGATCTCTATCTTTCGCAGATGCCAAATCTTCCAATTTATTTTGCTCTTCTTAAGATGGACAATAGATGTGTGACACATGTAAATTTCCGCCGGACTGTGAATCGAACCCGGACCATCTCCGTTCTGTACTTTTCGATTTCATTTTATAAAATACTCAAATTCACGAGGAAAAATCATGTTACAAGATGACGGAATTAAACATTTAAGATGTATTCTAGAAAAGTCAGATAGCCTGTTGCAAAGTGCTGCAAGGTTTGATTTTTGTATAATAAAGGGCGCCAAATGGGCGATTCGCACGAAGCGGCTGGATGATTAAGGGCGGTCCTGCAGTTTTCTTCAGACCCTTTAACAACTACTTGCACTTCCTGCCATTGTTTAGACGTATGTCGTTCAGCCTCTTTGATCCTCTGCGACCTTCACTTCTTCACCTCTCAAAAAATACCCATTTTCTTCTCCTGCATTACTTTTCCCCGTTTCAGTCAGTTCCTGCCTAACGGTTCCTCTGGAGCTCTCAGCAACTTCACGCTTCTTTAATTTATCCAGCTTCCATCTCCTTCATTTTATACCAACTATAGAATTGCAGCCACCTGTCAGAATCACGTTTCCTCCCCCTTAATTGACTGAATAACTTCTTTTATTTCAGCATTTATTGTTTTTAATGTCCTTAATATTGGCAGAGTTACTTGATATGTAGAACTTTTATGGTGGGTGTTGGCTTCGTGTCTATCTTGGCTACAGTAATTCGTTCGCTATATTGTTGTTAGTGGTTTCCTCCCATTCCAATTATCTTATCTATTATTCACCCAACTCCTATGTTACACCGAAATGATTTTGTATTTATAACTCTGTCCTCACCTGACAAGAAATCCTGTTCATCCTGCCACAGAACATCACTAATTCCCTCTATAACTGAATTCAACCATTGCATTTTCCTTTCTAAAATTTTCTAGCTTAACCCACGCGATTAAGGGTCAGAGTATTCCACGCTCCGAACAGTAAAACGCCTTTTCTGTTTTTACTATTAGTATCATTCTGAGTAGCCCCTGCCCGGGGTTCCTAATTTTACCTCCGAAATATTTTATCCAGGAAGAGGGTATTACCAAATATTCATACAGTAGATCTTCACGTCCTCAGCGAAAGTAACGATTGTAATTTACCCTTACTTTCAGCGTTTTGTAGTATCTGCATGGCAAAAACCACGTTAGCTGTTTTTACGAGACCATATTACTCAATTTTCCAGTATTTTGTCTTGTAACTACTGAAAAGGCTGCTGTCCCTCTTCAGGAGCCACACATTTGTCTGTCCTCTCTGCAAATATCCCTGGTTGCACTTTTTATGCGGCTATCTGTATCGATGAAACCCGCAAGCCACCCCACCTTGGCAACGTCTGTGGTTCATTGGTCGGAAATGTTCCTCACATATTATTGACGACTGTGCATAAAGAGTAAACGAGTATCGCAGGTTATTCACGAACAGTCGTATCTGAAACACTCGTACTATTTCGGAATAAAGAGGTATGACAGTCAATGGGTATCGGGGATTCAACGAACTTGCAAACATGACACTTGCTGAGATTTTAAAAAAATTTACCAAACACTTCGTGTAACATTTAAGATGTTCTGCCTTAAAACTTAACCTCCTGATTTTGTCATGTTAGTATCGGCGTTAGATTACTTTCAGAATACTGGGGAGACGATTCCGGCTCCCCTTACGATGGCGCGATGTCTTAATATTAGCGAACGGCTCTGATGTAACTAAAGGAAAAGGAGAAAAGAAAGCGAATAACTCGGGCGCAAAATCTTTGGTAGTCGGGACTGCGTATGCGCTGTCCCAGTCTTTAGATTATTAAAAAAATTAAAATAAAACAAAAGAAAGGACTGCCAATAATACACAATTGATAGCTGACAAGCTGACAAGTGTAGCTCGATAGGACAGTTGTAATGGTTCAGTTGTACAAACAGTTTTATGTCATTTAAATTTTGAAAATTGTTGTATCTTTGACACCACAACGCGATGCCGTTAACCACGCGGCTGTTCTTGGTATATGGACAGTCGTGTCTTACTACTCATGATCGGATCTTTTGAAGGCTTTCACAGTTGATGCGTCTTTAATTGATACTTAAAAGATATTTTACCAAATATGACGTGCCTTCAATGCGCCAAAAACAAATATGAAGGGCGAATGTTGCTTTCATGGAGGAATTTGCTCACGCGCAAGGCGAGGTGCGCAGTAGCTCCATTTCCTTTGCTTCGGGTCCATGTATTTTAAAATCACGTGATGTTTGACAGTGGTTATCCCAAAAATAAATGAGGCTGTAATATCTCTTGTCCTTTTTCCCTGTATATCCATCTCAGATGGCTGACGGGACGACAGCGATGCATTAATTTGGCAAATGAAGAACCTTCCACCGATAACTTTTAATTTTCTTAAAAATCAATTACATGTTTCGAGATTCTTCAGACCCTGCATCAGACAATAACAATAGTCAACAACAATATAGATGTATGGAAAAAATTGAAATTACAAACATGATACTAGTCAATTATAATGAAATAACTTTAAAATCTTAATATTGCTCAAACTGTGGTAATATATATATTTCCTTTTAGGCATTAATTAACTGTATGGTAAATATGAAAGTAACTATCTCGTCTTCATATGCACGGTTATAAAATCTCTGACAGTTGTAGAATAATGATATATAAACATAACAATTGTCATGTGTAAGGTTAATACAGAATGGTTATAGCATAGGGTACCTTACATGTATATTATCAAAGTATAGTTGAGCATTACACCATACCGAATTTCCACTGAAATGTAGTCCCCTGTAATAATTAATCATAAAGGTGCTAGGAGTTCTATTAAGCATCGATTAGGAAGCCAAGTGTATTACGTTGGTAATTTTAAAAAAATCCATAAATTTTTCCCATACATCTGTATTGTTGTTGACTATTATTATTGTCTGATGCAGGGTCTGAAAATGAGATAATTGGAATCTGGAACATGTAATTGATTTTAAAATTTTTTAAAAAGTAACGGCAGAAGGTTTTTCATTTGCCAAACTCGTCTTTTTTGGTGTAACGTTTAGAATGACAAGCAATGTATTGTACATGGATACAAGAAAACCAGTGTGGTAGTTACCTCACTGACAACTTCCACTGCGCAATTGTTTGGTTCCTTGGAAGCAGCTAATGATTGATACCACTAAAGAGCGCAGATGGGCGTTTCTACGACCTGTCTGTTGGGACAGGGAGACATCCCCCTGATAGCATCTGCGGCCAGGTGCAATGTACATGCTGGCAACAGCCCTCAAACAATGCCCCTGCTAACCGCTCTTTAACCGTGGCTGAACATGCACGGCCCATCTGACTGATTGCCCTGTTTCGCCGAAATACAGTGACGTTTGTCTATGTGGTCAGACAGAATGTGTGGCTGCACAGGAAACAGCGAGCTATGTTCTCGGAACAGCATAGCACGCCAATATATTCCGTTCCCTATGTTCCATGACCGCGATGTACACGCAGTTTTCTGCGGAACAATGACTAAATGAAATAAAATGGGTCGAGAATTACTTTATAACTCACCTTGTATAGGTAAGGTTACAGTCTTTTGCAACTGTAAATTAGTGTACTTCAGACGCGTTTCCCTTTATTTTAAATCATCTTGAGTGGTTCACTGTACAGGGAATATTTTTTTTTTGTTTTAACTAAATTCGATCATGTTCTAAAGTTATTATTATGTTGCCCTCTTGATGTGTTGTTTGTAACACTTACATTGCCACTTGTTGTCATCAATTCCGATTAACCTTTTTTTATTGAATTTGCGAAAAACTCTCCATTTCAGTGGCGTAGCGGACTGCGTTTGTCTTTTGTTTTGTTTTTGTTAATCGTCTGTGTGTTATCTGCTTATATGATCTTTGGTTCGCACTATGCGATGTGTTCTTGTTTCATTTCTGTGAAAGTAGGAGACTCCTAGCAATTCCTGTGTGATATTCTGATTGTATGTGTGTGTTCTTAACTTCTATCGCACAAGAATAATTAAAATGAGAATTTTCCATTAGCAACATTGGAATTATACTTCATGACGCCGCTGAATGTAAAATACATGATCATAAACATTCTAGTATATATAATTTGGAAAATATCACTTCGTATATTCAAATATACGTTGTGCAAATACGGATGTTGTGCGTACTTACATATTAGTTGAAGGTACTAGGTTTTTTGAGGACAGCGTTCAACATTTGATACATCAGCAAATTAAGACTTTAAAGTAAAATGTATTTATTTAAAAAATGAACGTTACAAAGGTTGGGTATACATCAGTTCGTAAAATATTACTGCTTTGAAATTACATACTTCGAGAATTTATACAGTGTGAAAATTGTAAAAACAGTAATCGATTCCTGGTATCAGCATTTGCTGTATTTGGCTGTCTTCTCTTTTTTTGTGCTATTGCCTAGTGAGAGCTATCCAGCGATTGTCTCTTGGATGGTTTTCCTGACCAGCATAAGGATTAAGCAATATCAAACTTGAAATCAGACAAAGCTATCTGGGTTTTCTCTTCAATACTTTTTTCAGTACATGCTCCGTTGTACAGTAGCCAAACAACAACACAACTCATGTATAGTACGTACTCTTGAGGGGCTCGTGCGGACTTGTACATGTTAGGTCTGTCGCTTAATAGAACGGAAGAAAAAGTTGGCAGTTCCAGACGTACATAGGTGTGTCGTTTAATACTGGATTTACTCAACTGCTGTAAGTAGATGCTGCCTTCTGCCGTGGGACACGAGAAGCACAGCTGTATATCGAAGAATACACTGTGCTTGAGTAGCACAGTTACATTGCGTGAGGCAGTATAGAGTTCTGAAAATATGTATATTTAAATATACATAGTGCAACAGAGGGGTAAATATGACTTTAGTTCAACCACCAAAGGACTGTGTGTTTGTGTGTGTATGTAGGGGGGGCTTGTTGTTTTCTTGTGTGGTGTGGGAGGTAGGAGGGAATTGTGTGGAGGTTTGTCTGTGTTTACTATGTGTTTTATTAGTTTAAATAGTGTTTGGTTGCTGATGTTTACTCGTTTATTTAATGTGTGTTTCTTTTCTATTAATGCTTTTTGAATTTGGAAATTCTTTTGGGGGGTTAGGAGATGTTTCGTATCACTAAATCTGACTATTTAGACGTCTCTTTCTGTGGTGTCGGGGTAGTGGTTTTCTTGCCTGAGATGTTCCTCAAATATTCAATGGCTACTGCCATATTTCCATGATCTTTGTGATCTTTATATCGCATTTCAAATGTCCTGCTTGTCTGTCCCAAGTATAGAGCATCACAACTGTTACATGTCAGGTGGTAAATACCAGTATTTTGGTAGAAGTCAGTGCTCTCAGTTTTTCTTAGCATTTATGTAATGAGTTATGGTTTTTATAAGCTATTTTCTAGAGGATATTTCCAATTCTCTGTGTCAGTTAATTTCCAGAAGTAAATTTGATTGTTGAGTTTCTGTGTTAAGTCCTTCATCAGTGTTGTTATTGTTGTTTTGTGGGCTAATTGTGAGAGTTCTTAGTTCTTGATTTTGTGTGTTTTGTTTCTTTACTTTTATTTGCATTCGGATTCTTTTATTCAGTTTTATAATGAATTTTTCATGGTATACATTACTCTTTGCAATCTTAATTATTGTGTCCAGTTCCTTGTTGTTTTTGTCGGGTGGCACATTGTTTAATCTATATTACATATCTGAGAGCTGGGTGGTGAGAAGACTGGTGTAATGTTATGTTTGTAGCAGTACTTTTTCTTTATATGCTGAATGAGTGTAGGGTAGGTTTCCTTATGGTGGGTATATCCAAGAAATTTATTTCTCTAAACTTTATGTTTTTGTGTATTGTATTTATTTCAGTGTGTAGTTGGTCTATTTTATTTTCTAGTTCATCCATCAAGCAAAGGATATTATCCATGTATCTCCACCAGTATATTATACTGTATTCGTGTGGTATAATTTCTTCAAATATTCTTTCTATTTTGTTCACGATTATGTTTGCTAGTTTTCCTGAAATTGGAGATCTTATTGGCAGCCCTTCTGATTGTAGGCGGAACTCTTTACCGAATTCGAAATAACTTTGTTCTATGATGAGATTCTTATGGTAACTGACTGTAAGTCTCTAGGTCTTGTTATTTATCTTGTTGTTTCTTTGAATGGGATTGTGGAGTACATTTATTCAACATCAAATGAGATCAACATAGCTGTGTCAGGGATATGTAAGGTTTTTTATGTTGCTGTGTTTTTTATTGTTCTGTCGTTTTGTGCTTTATACTGTTGTGTGAGTACATTTAGCATGTATCGGGCAAGACTGTATGTAGCGCTCTTCTGTAAACAATTGTTCGAACTGGGTTAGTTATTTTATGAAGCTTGATTGGCTCTGAAGTTTTGGTGAATTAGGCTTCATATGCGTCATACGAGCCTTCTGTACCAATGATTTAAGTGTCATATATTGAAATGACGTGAGAGAATATTGACATCAGGTGAAGACTGTAACTGCATAACACTGGAATAAAGTAACTGACTTTAAATGTTAATAATTTGTGAGATTGTACCCCTGTCTACAATTATTCGCATGTATAAATAATGACTCAAAATATTTCACCAAGAATGTAGGTAAAGCTAATAACGTGACTGATAACCGGATCACATGAAAGATATCATTTTTGATGATATGTGTAGGTAGATTCCCTGTGGTCTGCAACAGGGGCGGATCTGCTTTTAACTAAATCTTCAGGAAATATTCAGATTAGCTTAGCGGGTAATCCTTCGAAGTTTGAGAGCGATCAGATCAAGATATTTATTGATTTGAAGAATATAATGCGAAATATGGAACAATCATTACCCTTTGTCTAAGCTGTTAACTCTTTGACACTTCTACTTCACCGTATTTCAGAAAATGCTTTTATTGGGTGCTATTTTCTATGTAATACGATTCAACAGAATAAATACACGTTTATGCAATCCTCAATATTCTAATATATGCGTAAACGTTTACGTCTGGATCTTGCAGTCGCGGTGGAGTAGCCGAGCGGTCTAAAGCGCCTCGCTACGTAGCGCGCGGTTGCTCGCCGTGGAGGTTCGAGTTACCCCTGGGGCATGGGTGTGTGTGTATGTCCTAATGTTAGTTTACCTAGGTTTAAGTAGTTTGTAAGCTACGGATTGATGACCACGCAGTTTGGTCCGATAGATTTACAAACATTTGAACTTTTTTTTTTTATTATTATTATTTTTTTTTTATTATTATTTTTAGATCTTGCAAAGTCAGCAGCGCCTCTAGCGGAGAAAGAGCCAAGCTTTTGTATCCTGCCATTCTTCTGAAACTGCAGTGCTTACGCTTGGATCGCTAGCGTTGCTTCTGCGACAGTTCGTGTTAGTAAACTGTGGCAAACCAGCCTTGAACATTTACGTATAATGATTTTAGTATCTAAATTTGGATAAAACATGTTTAGTATTGTATAATCATGGTATTTATTGTGTTGAATCATATTATGCAGAATTAACCAACCAATAAAATCTTCACCAAATCAGACATATTTTTTAATACAAAGACGACTTCTGTTTCAACATTAATTACGTGCCAATTTCGAAATTATTAAATGATGCGGAGGCATTAGAAATTTTTTTGTTCCAAAATATGATTGATTAAATGTGTATATATTGCTGTAGCACTTTCGACTAAGGTGCAAATTACGTAGTATAATCAATAGCCAAGTGATCGACGGTGCAAGGCAACAACTTAGTTTTTACAATTTCTAACACATAATTTCACGAAAGCTGACATTCTGATTAGACATAATGAGCATGTGATAAGTGAGACAACAGTTCAAATTTCTAGGTGTTCATATAGACAGTAAGCTGTTATGGAAGGCCCATGTTCAGGCTCTTATTCCAAAACTGCTATATTTACCATTAGAGCAATATCTGAGATAAGTGATTTTTCAACACGAAAAGTAGTCTACTAGCTTACTTTCACTCACTTATGACGTACGGCATTGTTTTTTGGGGTAACTCGCCTGAGGCGAAAAGGATATTTCTGGTTCAAAAACGGGCGGTTCGAGCAATATCTGGTGTAAGTTCGCGAACGTCATGTCGACCCTTTTTCAGTAGTCTGGGAATTTTGAGTCTTGCGTCACAATACGTTTCTTTCTTTAATGTCGTTTGTTGTTAATAATATCAGATTATTCCTACGAGTTAGTAGCTTTCACTCGGTGAATTTGCATCACAGCACCTTAACACTTGTGCAGAAAGGGGTACAGTATTCTGCGGCATCCATTTTCAATAAGCTGCCACAAGAACTAAAGAATCTTAGCACTAATCCACACGCTTTCAAATCTAAATTGAAGAGTTACCTCGTGGCTCACTCCTTTTATTCTGTCGAAGTACTCCTAGAAAAATTAAACAATTAAGCTAATTCATTTTTTTCTTTATTGATTCTTTTCACTTTGTCTTAAGATTGTCGTGTGCGAAGGACTACTTAAAAATTTTCTATTACCATTCTTGTGTAACAATTAATGTATTGACTTGTTCTATGACCATGGAGTCTCACTCCTCAATTGGGTCCTATGGGACAGAAAAAACCAATAAATAAATAATCAATGCAACTGTCTAATATGACATTAAGCGTGAACCACATAAAAAATTATAACCGTATTAGCCAGTCAGAATTACCAAAGATCAAATTCAATAAATTATTATTTTTGACAAGAATCGAGGACAAGCAGTTCTGTTTTCGCAGTCGCGATGGCGCAATGTAAAAGTTACCAAGAAAAATAAATCTTGTGAACATTGACATTAGCTGAACCATCTCAAAAAATTGAGCGCAGTTTTAAATTTTCCTGAAAAGTCTTAGTTTTGGCAGTATGGCGGAAAATAGTCTTCGCTTGCTGGATAGTCCCCCATTATACGGAAGAAAAGCAGTGCCAACATCCACCTGAAGTTCCCCATTCGTTGCCGCACGAGGTTCTGTCGTTGCATGAGGTGGGTTCTCCGAATTTGCCCTTCCGTGTAGCGGTATTTCCGGAAAACAGTCTTAAATCTACAAGTTATTCACCGGGATTGTCATTGTTCGAGAGGACATGAGCCCGGTGTACCAGTGTTTTCAGCTCACTGTTTCTCTGCGCCGGATGGGACAGGTGTCCGCATGCAGGAACAAGTCGGCGTGCTCTTCTTGCTAACCACACTGTGGCTCAGTGACGCATCACGTCTTCTTCTAACCAGCTCATCCAGGAAGGGAAGCTTTCCTGCTACTTCCATATTCTGGTGTCTACCATTGACGTGTCCCAGGAACTTATTAAATTTTACTTTCCATGATGCTATACGACGATTCTATCGTCTACATACACCAAAAAAAAGTGTGATTTCCAAGCAGCTGAATCTGGAGCCTCCTCCTCGAAATGCTCCTTATAGATGTTGGCAACAAGCACTTTCGAAAAAAAAATAAGTGGATGCCAGTACATGCCTGAAAAGAAATTGTGATCTTTACATAAAAGATCCGTCCAATTAGTTCCAGTGAATCTTTGGGGCAGTCTCGTGAAAAGGAATATATACACATGCAGGGTATTTCAATAAATGTGTTTGCCTCTGTAACTTAGAAAACAATAGATGACGGGAAATTTTAATGCGGTAGGTCAACAAAAGAAATGTTACACTTTCTGCGGAGCTATGAACATAGTTTATTGTATCATTTTCCAAAGAGTTACAGCACAAAGATATAATTTTTAAATGGAACAACAGTTTTTTCTATCGTGCATTGGAATCGTCGAAACCAGCTACGTCCAAATCAATTTAAACTACACTTCTATCACAGTTTGGGAGCTACAACCCTTCAAAGTTTCAGGGGCAGATACCACACGCTGTACATAATATATGGCTGTGTGCTGGGTGATGGATGTTATGGCGGTGGGAAGTTGATTTACATGAGATGTTCAAATGTCTGTCCATGTTCCTCAATGCATAATGCAATGCGCCGTCAAAGGATTTGCGCACGAGATCGCCGGTGTGACGGTGCGACATGCGTCCTCGATGCGCCGTTTTAGATCATCTGGGGATGTGGTCTCAGTGACATAAACACGATCCTTTAGATATCCCCACAAAAAAAACCTACTGGTGTTAAAAACGGGCGACCTTGTGGGCCATGAATGAGGACCGTGGCGCCCCAACCCCACCACTTGTATTTTGTACAGCATGTGGTATCTGCCCCTGAAAATTTGAAGTGTTGTAGCTCCCAAACTAACAGTGATAGGAATGTAGCTTAAATTGATTTGGACGCAGCTGGCTTCAACGAATCCAATGCACGATAGAAAAAACTATTGTTCCATTTAAAAAATTATATCTTTGTGCTGTAACTCTTTGGAAAATGATACAATAAACTATGTTCATAGCTCCGCAGAAGTGTAACATTTCTTGTGTTGACCTACCGCATTAAAACTTCCCGTCACCTATTATTTTATAAGTTACAGAAGCAAACACAGTGAAACACCATATATATATATATATATATATATATATATATATATATATATATATATATATATATATTCGCGCAGCTCTTGCCCGGTTCTTATCACGGGTAACCTGGACAACCATCGTCTGTTGTTGGTTCTTCTTAATACAAACGTTTCATAGAATTGGCTGAAATGCTCTCATAATAGAATATGCTTAATAATCAAATATTTTCCAAAAACTTTTAAGCCCTTATTACATCCCGTTAACGGATGAATTTCAAAAATACCATAGCACGTATCCTTTCAATTCCAACTAATAATCTAAATACCTTTTTTATAGTTAGGGCTTCAAAATTGGCTTCATAGCTACATATTTTCCAGACACTTTTCATCCCCTACTTCACACCTTATTGGTTGATTCCAACCAACAATCGAATACCATTTTTCGTGGTTTTAGCTTCAAAATTGTCTCAACAGCAACGTATTTTCAAAAATAATCTTTTCACTCCCAACTACACGGCTGTAATCAATGATTTCCAAAAATACCAAAGCAAATACATTTTTTTAAATTCTAACAATGAATCAAAATCCGAGGGTCGCAGTTCTAGCTTCAAAATGGCGTTAATAGCAATGCATTTTCAAAAACCAGTTTTCTCATCCATTATTCACCCCCATAATGTTTGAAAATCCAAAATTAACAAAAGACAGGTTTATTTCGTTCTAACCAAGAATCCACATTCGAAATTTTGTAGTTACATCTTCATAATTGCCAAAATAGCAACATATTTTCAAAATATTTTTCACCCCCTTCTTCACCCCCTCAGGTATGGAATATCGAAAAATCGTTTCTTACAGTGTAAGATCTACACCCTCTCCGAACTTCAAGTTTCCAACTTCACTAGGCGATGATCTGACTAATCAGTCAGTCAATCGAGAAATTGACTTATATAAATATCCCCGCCGCTATATATGTGAAAGGATGTATGATTCCACTTGTAATTTCAATCAACATTTATGTTGAGAACACGTTACGGAAAACTACGTCAACAATAACACACTACTGACATTAAAATTGCTACACCAAGAAGAAAAGCAGAGTATAAACGAGTATTCATTGGACGGATTTATTATACTAGAACTTACATGTGATTACATCTTCACGCAATTTGGGTGCATAGATCCTGAGAAATCAGTACCCAGAACAACCACCTCTGGCCGTAATAACGACATTGATACGCCTGGGCATTGAGTCAAACAGAGCTTGGATGCCCATGGAGATTCAACACGATACGACTGTTCACACATCATTACGAAGTGTCGTATTCATGATCTATGGAACAAGTACTAATCTAATCTAATCTAATCAAGAGTAGTGACTGCCGTTATGTGATGAGCCAGTTACTCGGCCACCACTGACTAGACGTTTTCGATTGGTGAGAAATCTGGAGAATGTGCTGGCCAGGGCAGCAGTCGAACATTTTCCGTATTCATAAAGGCGCGTACAGGACCTGTAGCATGCGGTCGTGCATTATCCTGCTGAAATGTAGGGTTTCGCAAGGATCGAATGAAGGGTAGATCCACGGGTCGTAACACATCTGAAATGTAACGGCCACTGTTCAAAGTGCCGTTGATACGAACAAGAGGGGACCGAGACGTGTAACCAATGGCACCCCATACCATCACGCCGGGTGATACGCTATTCTGGCGATGACGAATACACGCATCCGAAGTGCGTTCACCGCGATGTCGCCAAACACGGATGCGACCATTATGATGCATCCTAAAAAATGATGTTTTGCCGTTCATGCACCCAGGTTCGTCATTGCGTACACAATCGCAGGCGCTCCTTTCTGTGATGCAGAAAGGGTAATCGCAGCCATGGTCTCCGAGCTGACATTCTATGCTGCTGCAAACGTCGTCGAACTATTCATGCAGATGGTCTTGCGAATGTCCCCATCTGTTGACTTAGGGATCGAGACCCTTTCGCAGGATAGCGTTCAACCAACTGAGCTATCAGACAGGAAGTTTCATATCAGTGCACACTCTGCTGCAGAGTGGAACTATCACTCTCGAACATTCCTAGGCTGTGGCTAAGTCATGTCTCCACAATACACGTTCTTCCAGGAGTGATAGTCCTACAAGTTTGGCAGGAGAACATATTTGAAGTTTGGAAAGTAGGAGGCGAAACGTGCAGGGATAGCTCAGTTGGTAGATTGTTTGCACGAAAGGCAAATGTCCTAGGTTCGAATAACGATTCCGGCACACAGTATTAATCTGCCAGCAAGTTTCATAATATTACATTTTTATTTACTTACATTTCCGGGAAAAAGCAGTTGAGCTCATGCTGATATTCTTATGGAATTCTACGCAAAACAGCTTCTTGGCGACTTAATTATAAATCCGAGCATAACAATATATACCAGCGCACAACAGCTACACGATCTAGAAGTTCAGTATAGTAGTTCCTTCTCCGAGATCCAGCCCTTTATCTTTACCACAAGCCAGGAGTCTTAGTAATACAGCACATAGCTGTGTAATAGTTAGGAAGAATTCTGTACCAACATAAGCACAGCAAACAGCTTTTAATCAAACTCCGTGGTTATGGTATATCGTCCCAAATTTGCGACTGGATAGCGTATTTTCGGTCAGAGAGGACACAGATCGTAGTAATCGATGGTAAGGCATAAACTAAAACAGAGGTGGTATCGGGAGTTACACAGGGTAGTGTTATTGGTCCTCAGCTGTTCCTGTTGCTTGCAGATGACGCCGTCATTTACCGTCTAGTAAAATCATCTGAAGATTAAAACCAACTGCAGAACGATCTGAATATCACTATAGGGTAAAAATTGGCAATTGATCTAAATAATGAGAAATGTGAAGTTGTCTACATGAGTATATGAAAAGAAACCCGTTAAACTTTGTTTACAAGATAATTCAATCAAAAGTGAAGGCCGTAAACTCCACAAAATACCTAGGAATTATTACTACTTCAGACTTAAATTGGAAAGAACACGTAGATAATATCATGGGAAAGGCGAACCCGAGACTGCGTTTCATTGGCAGAACCCTTAAAAGATGCAACAGAATTACTAAAGAGGCTGCATACACTAAGCTTGTCCGTCCTTTTTTGGAGTATTGCTTCCCAGTGTGGGATCCTTTTCGGGTGGGTTTGACGGACAACATCGAAAGAGTCCAAAGAAGGGCAGCTCGTTTCGTATTGTCACGACTCAGGGGACACAGCTTACGGATAAGATACTAGATCTGGAATGGGAATCATTACAACAACGGCGCTTATCGCTGCGGCGCGGGCTACTTACGCAACTCCAATCGCCAACATTCTCCTCCGAATGCGAAAATATATTGTTGACTCCCACTTACATATGTAGAAATGGTCATCAGAATAAAATACGAGAAATCAGAGCCCGAACGGAGAGATTCAGGTGTTCTTTCTTCCCGAGCGCTATTCGAGAATGGAATAGTATAAAATGTTCAAATGTTAGTAAAGTCTGGGGGACTTAAATACGGGGTCATCAGTCCCTAAACTTACAAACTACTTATGAACTAAGACTAAGGACGGCACAAATATCCATGCCCGAGGGGGGATTCGAACCTCCGACCGTAGTGGCCGTGCAGACCGTGACTGGAGCGCCTCAGTCTCCTCGGACACCGCGGCCGGCAATGGAATAGTATAACGGTGGTTCGATGAACCCTCTGCCAGGCACTTAAATATGATTTGCAGAGTATCCGATGTAGATGTAGATGTAGGATACCAACAGCCGTATGTTTAACCGAAACATTTATTCCTTAACTACCAGTTTCGGCACTCCCGTGTGTATTAAACATAAGCTTACTCAAGTAGCTAAGGCAAAAACATTAAAAAATACATAAAAGTATTGTACGGTAAGACACTGCCAGTACAATACAGGTATGAAAGCGCTATACAACAACACATAAATAATACGTACAAACGTAGTCAACTTTAAATGCAATTTTTAATGTGTGTATATTACTCTTACACTAGTGACACTTTGATTCCCTAAGCTTACAGTGTACGGCTAAAGACAGTCGTTTTTACACCATCAGATTCTGCCATCTCCGAGATTATTCAGCCTTTCGACGCTTTAATTTTAACAATTTTGTGAGAAATATTATCGTTCCAGTACTATGAGCAGCGCCATTTTTGATAATACTCGTTTTACTCCATTTATTAGCTACCGTTGCTTTAAGTAAGTCGATAGCTGTGGCGCTTTATTCCCGACATTTTCCTGGAAGCCCACCAGCGTTTCTGGTCGCTTTGACTCTGTCGTCCTTTGTTTCGGCGAAGCACCGACAATTTCCGTTCGCTTGCAGGAAACGGTGTTCTCTCCAGGAATGCTTGGTAGGCTTCTCATTGTAGGTTAAAGCGTTTTTAAATTCTAAACCATCTCAAGGGGACCTGGATATCACGCTATATGTCTATGCACTACCGTCTCTACCATAGGGGCACAAGGGGCACAGGCCCAGGGCCCCCAGCGTGATGGGGGCCGCGAGAAACTCATTCCTTTCTCCTAGGCAATGACTTGTTTTATGTGAATTTTTGTTAAACTTATTCATTATAAAGAACCAAAAATTGTCTTGAAACATGTCATATATGTTGAGGCAAGTGACTTGGTTTGCTGTCTGCATGCAAAATTGTATTTATTATTGCGGCCCTTAGCTACGGAACACATGGCGACACTGTTGTAGTAGACGTTGTGGCAGTTTCAGATGTACTTGGCGGAACATTGAATCCAGTAGCGGCCTTCACACGACGCCACACGTGGCTGCTGTTGACCGGCCAAGCAGCGGGTAGGAGCTTACGTCATGAGACGTCAGCGCAAAAAGCCCCAGTAGTCGCGCCAAACGGTGACTGGGTGAGGCAGGAAGGCTTTCAGATGTGGAATAATGCCTACAGACTTGCTTTCGACAAAAGCATGCTGCTAATAAACCTATTTCGAGTGCAGTACTGAAAGTTTAATTTTATCATTAATCTTACTTGTACGTTTATTTTAGCATCCCCCTACAAAAACGCATAAACGAAGTTTTACGGTATATCGTTGTGATTTCCTGATCACCACCCTCACAGGGTGTAGTACGTGAACTACCCAAATATGTCATTGCCATGTACGATATACCTACCCTGTTAACAGTATATTTTTGTTGCCGGTCGCGGTGGCCGAGGCGACTGAGGCGCTTCAGTCACGGTCTGCACGGCCACTACGGTTGGGGGTTCGAATACCCCCTCGGGAATGGATATTTGTGCCGTCCTAGTTCGTAAGTGTAAGTTGAGGGACTGATGACCTCGTAGTTGAGTCCCATAGGCTTTACAAACATTTTTTTTTAAATATTTTTGTTTTACTTAGTCAATGGATTTACTACATTCATATAAACGTTTCACAAGCACAGTACCGTTTTTGTTGCTTTGACCACATCTGGTAAATAACTGTAGTGTTACTGATACTAAGATTTCAACATGTAAACAATGGACATTAAAAATGATCTCATATACCTGAAGAAGGTAAAAAAAAGGTAAAGCAGTCAACAATCCGAAGATTGAACACCACAGTGCTTTACTAAGCATGGTTCTGTTTGGAGGTGGTATGCCGTTGCCTTCGTCCGACCTTCGAACTGACTTACCCAGCCAGTTATAGGGGGACCTACAGTTTAACGTGGGTTCCGAACCACGGTGCTACTCGGTATTTTTCACGTGAGCAATACTGCCAAATGTGAAAGAAGTGGAAAGTGACAGATAAAAAGCCGTATTTTCTCTTATTCCGGGAGAAGTGAGTATTGTGGGACGCTGCTTGTCATGTGGAAGTTGCGTGTCAGTCTCTCCACAAATGTAAGAACTCTTCTTTTTATTCCGCTTTTTTTCCTGGATTAAGGAAAAAAATCAGCTAAATGCACATACTTTTTCTTCCACTTTCTTCACTCTTCTCATAGTGCCAAGAGAAACGCCAGCAGTTGCTTCACCTTTATAAAGTGAACTCTTTTATGCCATTTTATTCTGTCTTTTACGTCTTCCGACATAATGTTAATCATTTTATACACAATAACTCGTGTCTGGTTATGCAGATCCCTTCCTGTTCCAACTAGTGGAGACTGCACTGCCGCGCTATGTATGACACTTTCTACTTTTTTTTTTTTTTATTTGGCTTCATGTACAGCCCATTTAATCAGATACAGATCTTTAACATATGGAAAAAGCAACACATGAACTTCGAAAATTAGGAGGGTCTGAAGCAGACTGATGCGGGCTCCCCTTCGAACAAAGTAATGGACTCGCCCGGCGCTTAGGAAGACAATGCGCAACGGCCTCCCCTACGAGGAAAGCAATGGACTCGCCCGGTGCTTAGGACGGCAATGCGCATCGGCTATAGCATACAGTCCTGGCGAATTTGGCATTGTTAAGTTTCTACCTTACGAAGCGATAGTTCGTTATCGGGGTGCTTCGAAGCGCCGCGCCGTTTGATTGTAATTTGCGAATTTGGCATTGTTAAGTTTCTACCTTACGAAGCGATAGTTCGTTATCGGGGTGCTTCGAAGCGCCGCGCCGTTTGACTGTAATTTGCGAATTTGGCATTGTTAAGTTTCTACCTTACGAAGCGATAGTTCGTTATCGGGGTGCTTCGAAGCGCCGCGCCGTTTGATTGTAATTTGCGAATTTGGCATTGTTAAGTTTCTACCTTACGAAGCGATAGTTCGTTATCGGGGTGCTTCGAAGCGCCGCGCCGTTTGATTGTACGCGATTTACGCGATTAACTCTGTTTACCTGGTAGTGTCTACTTGATATTTATGTAGTGTATATCAACAATGTCAAAAAGAATATACTTGAGTGGTTCAGAAAAAATAAAAAAAACTTACAATTTAAAAAAAAAAAAAAAAAAAAAAAAAAAAAAAAAAAACAACCATTAGCAGACTATCTAAACTTTCTTCATTTTTCACTGTTGAAGAAACTAACAGGCATCTACCTCATCATCTCAAGATACATCTAAATCTCAAAACTTTCAAACGGTGCCCATGTTTAACATTTGATTCACCAGACAGAAATATGTTAGAAACATATCTCACGACCCTGGTAAGTACTGTGATGATATTTTCACGGAGTCCGTGAAATTTAGATTCACAATGGCCCAGAGTCTTTCCAAAACCAAAATAGCGACTTATAAACCACTATACATTTTCCTGATGTAAGTGGTAAAACAAGAACCAGAAAGTTAACTAGGACTGTTTTCACTCGCAAATTGACGAGTGGTGAGTATGTGGAAAGAAAGTGTCTTTTGTATTCACCATATGTGAACTCTGTGTACTGTTATTGTTACCGTCTATTCAATAACACTGTCGGCAATAATTTAAGTTCTTCCAGGGGGTACAAAGATTGGAAAAATATTAAGGAGCATGAGAACAGTTTAAATCAGAGGTAATAAACAATGAATTATGTTGCAAGAAGCAAAGTTATTGACGAATTGATACTGGATTGCTTTCCTAGTTTAATTTTGAGGAGCATATTGAAAAGAATTGTTGCAGCTGTCAAATTTTTTGCGTTAAAGGGACTAGGTTCTCGCAGAGAAAATGATATTTAGGGGACTGAAAAACAATCGAAATTATTTGGGATGCTTAGAATTAAAAAGCGATCTTTTTCTTGCTGATCTTATACGAAAGTATGGCAATCGGGGCAAAGGAAATACGTCATATTTTTCTGCAAATATCTGCAATGAATTTGCAATGTAATGGGACAGAAAGTATTAACGAAGATTGTAAACGAATTAAAAGCAGCCAAGTACTTTTCAATAAGTGTGGATTCCTCGCCAGATCTCTCCCATGTTGTCTAGCCAACTTTCATCGTTCGGTACGTAAAGGATGGCGAGCCTGTAGATGAATTTTTGCAATTTTTGCCTATGGCGGAGCATACAGCTCAAAGTATGGAAGATACTGTTATGAAGTTTTCGGATAGCTTTGACATTTCAATAAAAGATTGCCACAGAGCTACGATAATGCAGCAAATATGGCTGGAAAGTATTCAGGTCTTCAGGCAAGAATAAAAGGAAAATGTGAATTTTGCTATTTTTGTATTATGTGCCACACATTCATTAAATTTAGTAGGTGCTCAGGCGGCTGCATGTGTTTCTGAAGCAGTAGCACACTTCCAGTTTGTCCAAAATTTGTTCATCTTTTTTTCTGCTTAGAACAATCGATAGAAAGTTTTAAAAGAATGTTTAGGTGCAAATAAACTTCTGAAACCAGATGGTCTGCAGGCGCTGACGCTCTTAACGCTTTGCATAATGGCTACAATGATATTTTTGAAACTTTAAAGTGTATTAGTAGCAACACTGATCATCTGTAGAAACAAGAAATGAAGCTCAAAGCATTTTCAAGAAATGAAAAAACTCATCAGTTCTGCACGCAGTCGATTCGATCAGTATAAATCTTCAACCAAAGAGAAAAAATTAGGTGCTGACTATAAGGGTAATTCCCAAAGGACGAGAATTTGCAGCACGCGTATCACTTTTTCCGAAGATTCGTCAGAAACTGTCCAGCTGAGTGCCAAAGAAAAATTTTGTGTAGAAGTTTTTCTGCCTATAATCGACACTTTGGATTCGAGTTTGAAACGACGTTGAGAAGCATACGAGAAAGTTAGCAGACATTTTAGTTTCCTTCCTCAATTAAAACAAATCGGTTCTGAACAGTTGAGAAACAGGTACAAATAATTTGCAGAATTTTATCATGCAGACGTTAATGCTGATGAGCTAATATCAGAATGTTTTCATTTAAAACAGTAATTGAAAAACGTTAAAATGAATCTTCAGAGCTAAGTACATTCCTACGTTCTGTAATAAAAAGAGATAAAATAGAAGAAACCTTTCCGGACGCAGAAGTAGCTACTCGAATATTTCTTTGTCTAAAGGTAACCAATTGCAGTGGACAGCGTTATTTTACCAGTTAAGCAGAACAAAAAGTTATTTACGAAATACTGTGCTACGGGAACGACTTACTAATTTGTCAATCATGTGCATAGAAAGTTCAATTTGCGAAACAGTAATCAAGAGTATTTTATTTGTGTATTTCTAACCATAATAACCAATAAATTCACTAAACACTTTTACATCGTTCTGATGAGTTCATTCAAAGGAAAATTCTGTTTTGTTGTAGGGTCGCCTAATTTGCGTGCCATTTATCTGCATAGAGACATACTTCAAAACTTGTACATATTGTATTCTGAAAATCTATTAAGAATTCATTAAATTGACTGAAAGACTAATTTTTGGGACTAATCACTAGTATTTGGTTGGTATTATTTTAAACAATAAAGTCGCTAAATAAATGTACATCATTCTGATGAGCTCATTCAAGGGAAATTTCTATTTTGTTGTAGGGTCCCCTAATCTGTGTGCCAGCGACCTGCATAGAAAGAGACATACTCCAAGAACTGTATGTTTTGTATTCTAGAAATCTGATAGAAAGACTAACTTGTGGAAACAATCATTAGTGTTGGGTTTGTAATAATTTAACCAATCAAGTAACTAAATAAAGTACATCATTCTGATGCATTCATTTAGTTTTTGTAAGGGCCCCAAAACACTGAGTGCGCAGGCGCCCATGCAGGCTTAAGACGGCTCTGCTTCTATGACTAGAATTCTAAAATATAAGAACACATAACACTGAAGCAAATATTGTAATGAAACTCTAACCGAAAAATTTTCATACCCTGACCCAAATGTGTCAAAAATTTAGGAAGTGTGCAATACATAGTGAATTAAATATTGGTGTTTATCTTACGCATTTAATTACGTGTAATTTATTAGTTACACTGTGCTTCGTCGGTATCCTATATACAGGGTGTTTCAAAAGGGACTTTACAACTTTGAAAATTCAAAGTGATTTATTAAAAAGAGGTACAGAGCTGGTTTTGTTTCAAAGGAAAACACATCAAGTTTTTACTTTAAACTAAAAGTGTTCGATGTGGCCTCCGTTGGTTATCCTGCAGACATCCCATCGGTAACAGATTTCTTCCCAAACTCGGATCAGTATAGCAGGTGTAACTTGTTCAGCGGCGGCGTAGATATCATATATTTGATGAAGCTATAGAAGAAGACGTCCAGCGGTGTCAGGTCTGGGGAACGGGCAGGCCATGCAATTGTCGCAGCACGGACAATCCATTTATCTGGAAAACGGTCACTGAGAAAATTCCGGACGTCAATCAGATAGTGTGGTGGTGCGCCGTCTTGCATGAAGTAAACATTACGTTCTCCGTCGTCATCGATCTGTGGTATTAAAAATTGTTGCTACATATCCAGGTACACTATCCCGTTGATGGATCATGGATCAAGCTTGAAAAAAAGAAATAAATAAATAGAAAATGGGGGGCCGTGCATTTACTTCTTGCTCAACGCACAAAAAAGCTTCACCTTGGGGCTATCACGAACATGTTGCAATGTTTCATATGGATTTTCACTGCCCCAAATCCTACAGTTGTGTGTTAATCTTGCCACTTAAATGAAAAGTTGACCCTTCAGAAAAGATTATTTTTTCCAGAAATGTTCATCATCATCCACTCGGTCTAACATATCCGCACAGAAGGTCTTCCGGGCAATCTTATCAGTGTATTTAATTGCTTGCACGGTTTCAAATGAAAACATTTTCTCAACACACGCCAAACTGTTTTATGTGGGACTTGCAGTTCACGAGATGCACGCCTGGTCGATTTCGTAGGGCTGTTGACAAAACTCTGTCTCACTTGCTCAACGACTTCGTCAGATGTGCTTGGACGACCTGGTACTTTCTTATGTCTCACTGAGCACCCCGTTTCTACAAAACATTTATGCCACTTATAAATTGTAGGCCTGTTAGGAGGATCTTTAGCGTACTTGGTACGAAATTTATATAGCTAGCACGCTTGGGTCCAGTGAAGGCAGTCATCTTTAACGTAACTGCCGCTAGCGCTAGCTGCGCGATTCTGCACTAGGGAAATACGTGAGTGAAAACGTGATGTGTTTTCCTTTGACACAACACTAAAACCATCTCTGTATCTCTTTTTAACAAATATATATTAATTTTCGAAGTTGTAAAGTCCCTTTTGAAACAGCCTGTAAATTCCCAAAACAAATTTAATGTTTTTATTCATTAACTTGCTAATAGAGTAATCCGGAAATATTTATGAATTTGTCATATGACATAGTCCAGTGCATACATTGAAGTACAGCTACGAGGATGGACCTTGAAAGATGCCAGGTTAGCTCAGTTGGTAGAGCTATTTCTCGCGAACGGCAAAGGTCCCAGTTCCGAAATTCCGCGTCTTGTACACTGTTTTCCTGTGCCTGGAATCCCATTTCGCCAAAGTGACTAATAACTCATGAAATATTACGACGTGTTCCAAATTCAAATTAAGAACCTTCGTCTTGTATGTGACAACAGGCTATCAATCGCCAAGAGAGTATTCCGGAATTTTTCAAGAGAAGGTCTTCTAATGCACTTTACAACTGGCTTCGCCTTTTATGAGCTAAAGAATGCACATACTATGTGTTGGTGATTTCACGAATAGTAAATTCTCCTGAGGTTTTTGCAGTGTTAAACCGACACTTATCCTTTTTAAAAAGTAACATGTTCATGACTATATCTTTTACAGAGATTTTACATGTTGCTTTTACGAAAAATAGTAGGATTGGTGTGCCGTGCAATACAATCAGACGGCTTCAGTGACTGACTATATGAACATTGCAATCCCTGGTATTGGTCAATTGAGAACCTGCAGTATTTATTTAGTGTAATTTTCTGATGCCGAAATTTCCATACGTAATACGCAGTACGGAGTAATTGAAGCTTGTTGTCTGCCACGCCAAGCCAAACTATTGCTACAGCTTTGACATGGACCAAGAAAGTTATTTTTTTTCTCTTTATAAGAGTACGTTCCTTGTGTTAGACAAAATTTATTTTATGCTTAACACGTTATACGATGAACAACGTCATAATAACCCGCTTGACGTGTTTGATAGCAGTTCTATTAATTTAATAAAGGGAAATGAAAACTTATGAATGTGAAGCGAAGGAAACGTGTACTGAATGCAATATCTACATGATTTTATGTGACAAACATTCCACCGCATCTGTAGCTGATAGAAAAATCACATAGACGTACTTACCACATTTCCAACTTAGAAGAAACCAATTTCACAATTGTTGTTACGTCTCAGTCATGAAACTAAGAATTTTCAGTATATTCGCTTTAGAAGCAAAATAAATTGTACCGTACTAACAAAACTATTCATTGGATAAGAAAGCTAGTTCAAGTGTAAGAATGTGCAACCATTAGACTTTATACCGAACTGTTACATACCAAAGAAGGTGCATATAATAATAACAGAACACAAGCTTGCACACGGCTAGGGGTGCAACCGTCATACTGTAACATCTTTCACAGCAATGAATGTGACTGTATAAATTAGACTCTGGTGTATATAATTATCAGATCTTGATACGGATAGTGCCCGTGTTTTTCGTCACAAGTCTTTATGAAAAACTGTCAATATAAACGACGTAACACTTGTACTATATTCCCCTTATGAAGAAGTTAGTAAGATATTCTTGTATTAATTATTACTAATTTTTAGAACACTTGAAGTTAACTATACACAGGATGGTCCATTGATAGTAACTGGGCCAAATATCTCACGAAATAACCACCAAACGAAAAACTACAAATAACAAAACTTTTCTAGCTTGAAGAGGGAAAACAGATGGCGCTATGGTTGGCCTGCTAGATGGCGCTTCCATAAGTCAAACGGTAATCAACAGCATTTTTTAAAATAGGTACCCCCGTTTTTTATTGCATATTCGTCTAGTACATAAATACATACGAATTTTTTATTTGGAACGCTTTTGTCGCTATGTGATAGATGGCCTGTAATATTCACAAACATGTTACTCATAATGTTAGACGAACACTGGGTAATAGGTAGGCTTTTTTAATTTAGTTTGAACTTTATTTCGGTTGTTCCAATGTGGTATATGTACTTTTGTTAAATTATCATACAGAACAGAGTAGCCACAGCTTGCTCTGTATGCGTCCGCGCATTATCGCGCAAAATGATGGGTGGCTTGCGCAGAAAGTGTTGCCTCTTCTTTACAAAAGATTAACTCCTTGTTTCTTTGATTTGATCCAGAAGCATTCGCTTCGAAACTGTCCCAGATATTAGACAGGCAGTAAACCGCACCATTGGCACCATCAAAACAGATACAGGGATCAGTGAACATAAGAGTTATAGTAGCGAGACTGAATTTAGAAATTCCCAAATGCACCAAAAATCAACAAAAAATACATCTACTCAAAGGAGCAGATAAAAAATCTCTTCACGCTTTCCTGAGTGATAGTCTCCAGTCCTCCAAAACTAAAAGTTCGAGTGTAGATTACTTGTGGCTTACTTTCAAAGACATAATGTCAGTAGCAATCGAGAAATTTATACCAAAATAAAATTAATAAAAGAGGAGGCTGACCTATGTGGTACACAAAACAGGTCAGATCACAGTTGCAGAAGGAAAGTAAAACATAAGAAAAATTTATCGGAGACAGAATCCCCAAGACTGGCAATTTCTTACAGAAACTCGCAATCTAGAGCGGACTTCAATGCGAAATCCCATCTCATATTCTTGCAGAAATCCCAAAGAAATTCTGGTCATACGTGAAGTACACCAGGGAAGCGTTATTGGTCCCCGACTCTTCCTTGTGTTTATAAACGATTTAGGAGACAATCTGAATAGCTCCCCTAGACTGTTCGCGGATGATGCTGTCGTTTATCGGTTAGTGAAGTCGACAGAGGATCAAAAGCAACTGCAAAGCGATTTAGTCAAAATTTCTACATAGTGCGAAAATTGGCAATTAATACTAAACAATGAAAAGTGTGAGGTAATACACGTGATTACAAAAACAAATCCCGTGAACTTCAATTACACGATAAATCAGTCAAACCTTAAGGTCGTAAATTATACCAAATACCTAGGACTTACAATTACGAACAACTTAGACTGGAGAGAACACACAAAAAATATTGTGGGGAAGGCGAACCAAAGGTTACGTTTCATTGGCAGATCGCATCGAAGATGCAACAGCTCCACCAAAGAGAATGCCTACATCACACTTGTGCGCCCTCTCCTGGAGAAGGTTCAGAGAAGGGCAGCTCGTTGTATTCTCTCATTTTATAGGGGGAAAGCGTAACGGAAATGTTGTACGATTTGAGGTGGAAATCATTAAAAGAACGACGTTATTCGTTGCGGCGAGATCTATTTGCGAAGTTTCAATCACCGACTTTTGCTTCTGAATGTGAAGATATTTTGCTAGCACCCACCTACATAGGGAGGCATGACCATTCCAACAAATTAGGACAAAGCATATCGAAAACGAAACGATCCACGTATTCTTTCTTCCCGCGCGCTATTAGAGAATGGAATGGCAGAGAAAGGTTATGAAAGTGGTTAATGAACCCTCTGCCAGGCACTTAAATGTGATTTGTAGAGTATCTTTGTAGATGTAGGTCAAAAGAACAGGTATACTACGCCTTCCACATCGGTGACAATGGAGTCTACACAACACTGGTAACTACTTCAGAGGACAGTAAATTGTTGTTGCTGTGGTCTTCAGTCCGCAGACTGGTTTGATGCAGCTCTCCACGCAACCCTGTCCTGTGCAAGTCTCTTCATCTGAGAATACGTTTGGCAACCTACATCCTTTTGAATCTGCTCACTTTATTCGTCCCTCGGTTTCCCTGTACGATTTTTACCCCACACGCTTACTTCTAATGCTAAGTTGACAATTCCTTGATGTCTCAGAATGTGTCCAACCAATTCATCCCTTCTCTTAGTCAGGATATGCCAGAAACTCCTTTTCTCCCCGATTCGGTTACGCACCTCCTCTACCTATCTAATTTTCATCATTCGTCTGTAGCACCACATTTCAAAAGCTTCTATCATCTTTTTATCTGAACTTCTTATCGTCCATGCTTCACGCCCATAGAATGCCACACTCCAGACAAATGCTTTCAGAAAGGACTTCCTAACATTTAAATTGATATTGTATGGAAACAAGTTTCGCTTCTTTAGAAACCCTTTTCTCCCCATAACCTTTCTGCATTTTATATCTTCTTTACTTCGGCCATCAGAATTTATCTTGCTACCCAAATAACAAAATTCATCTACTACTTTTATTGTCTCATTACCTAATCTAATTCCTTCAGCATCGCCTGATTTTCCGACACTGCATTCTATTACTTTTGTTTTACTCTTGTTAATGTTCATCTTATATCTTCCTTTCAAGACACTGTCCATCCCATCCAATTGCTCTTACAGATCTTTTGCGGTCTCTGACAGAATTACTATGTCATCTGCAAACCGCAATGTTTTTATTTCTTCTCCCTGCACTTTCATGCCCTCTCCAAATTTCTCCTTCCATTCCTCCACTGCCTGCTCAGTGTAGAGATTGAACAACATTCGGGAAAGGCTACAACCCTGTCTCACTGCCTTCCGAACCTCTGCGTCCCTTTCTTGCCCTTCGACTCTAATAACCGCTGTCTGATTTTTGTATAGGTTGAATATAACTCTTCGATCCCTTTATTTTACCCCTGATAACTTCAGAATTTGGAAGAGTGTATTCCAGTCGACATTATCAAAAGCTTTCTCCAAATCTAGAAACGCTAAAAACGTAGGTTTCCCTTTCCTTAGCCTATTTTCTAATAAGTCGTAATGTTTTGCCTCTCGTGTTCCTACATTTCTCCTAAACCCAAACTGATCTTCCCCGAGGTCGGATTCCACAAGTTTTTCCATTCGTCTGTAAATAATGGAAAAACTTGTGGAATCCGACCTCGGGGAAGATCAGTTTGGATTTAGGAGAAATGTAGGCACACGCTTTTGTATCGGTTGTAAATAAATAGTTGCCACTACTGAAGTAGTAATTGAAATGGACTGGGTTCTTGATGTTACAGGAAATTTCGCTGTACTTAGATTAATACTTGTTCCATAGATCATATATATGAAATTTCGTAATTATGTGGAACGTGTCAGTTTAGTAAAGTTTGTCTACACTAGACAATATCTGTGATCTCTGTCGTGCACTGTATCAGCCTTCCAACAGGCGGCAAAACACCAGCACTACTTCCACCTGATGCAGCGGACAGCCCGCAACATTCCGCAACGCCACCAGGGCAGAGCCTGGCGAATTCTCGGAGCTCGTTTAGAAGACTGGACACGGGGAAATGGGCCCCTAAATAAAGAGCGCGGTGGCAGAAGCCCAGCGGACACAAGACGCAGGGGTGTGGGCGTCTCTGAAGGCGGGACGTCGTCCTTCCTAACGAGCGAGGGAGCCGCCCGTACGCTGAGGGCGAGATATAGTGATGTGGGCTGCGATAATTCCCAGTGGCAAGGAACTTATACAATGGGAATATTGACGGGAATATTTCTTTGGCCCGGGAAGATTGCAAAAAAATTGTGAATTTATAAATATTATTAGATTTTCAAAGTTTTAACACTTAGTAACATGTTAAAGAACTTTATAAGCAGGTTAGCTAAGTAAATGCATACACTTTTATTCAATATTTATCAATTCTGCATCAATTTCCTTGCTAATTCCATGCAGAACGTAATTTTCGGCAAATTGCAACCTCACATTTCTCTGAATGGAACCTAAACTTACAAAATACTTCTCTGGTGTCGTAATTCTCAGCTAGCCGTCATCTGTAGAATTTCTTATTTTTTCCGAACGATTGACTAGAGGTATATCACCTTCAGAATTCAAATATTCCTCTATTACTGTGATGAATATGATTTTTTAAAATTTATTTTATAAAATATCGCAATCAATTTCAGTTTTAGAATCTTTAATTAATGTTTTACGATGATCTATGTTAATAAAATGACTTGTATTTTCAAGTAAATCTTAAATTTCTGCCGGTTTATTTGCATAATTTTTCCCCGGAATGCCTAATTCATTGACTAATGTTTACAAATTCGCATCAGTTTAAAATAAACTATATAACCTAAAATATCACTAACATCGACAGAAAACTTAACAAAAAAAAATGTTCAAATGTTTGTATAGTCTATGGGACTTAAATACGCCGCTTAATGTACTGTGAGCAGAGTCTAGTAAGAGGCTATCGTGCGACATCTCCAGGAGCAATATGGAAACTGCAATGATTAAATGTCAAAGAATTAGAGCTCTTTAAAGTCTTCACCGGTAAGTATTATCATTTGCAGTTATTAGAAGTACTATAGACGGTAAAAGAAAAGACTTGACACTTTCTTTATACGTTTCCTTATATCTTTCAACTGCATTGCAGGTATCATAGATAATTCCACTCATGAAGACGTGCTGGATATAGAAGAAATTAGAGGGTTGACGTTCGGTGCAGATTTACAAGACGATGACGTCGACGATAACGACGCTGCCATTTCACCACCGTCAGATTCGTCGAGCCCTTTCATTGCTTCAACGGAGCTTGGGCATGGAATTGAGGTCGTCAGTGATGAAAGCTGCTTTGGTGATTTTAAATCATAGAATTCCACTTTGCCCTTCTCCGTAACAGAAGAATATATGCAACGAGAAGTTTGCGCTTTATGCAGCGCGTCACAACTGCAGTGGAAACGAATGAGACGGTTTTTCAACAAGTAGTGTAACGTAATTTTTATTTTCAATACCTTTTATGCACATCATTTTGTTATATGTAAAGCTATTGAAGGGGAGTGTCATTTGTTTGTTTGTAATTCTATCGGACCAAACTGCGTGGTCATCAGTCCGTAGCTTACAAACTACTTAAACTAAAATAAACTAACCTAAGGACAACACAAACACCCATGCCCCACGGAGGACTTGGACCTCCGACGGCGAGCAACAGCGCGCTCCGCAGCGAAGCGTTTTAGACCGCTCGGCTACTCCACCGCGGCTATGTTTCATTTTGAAATATTATTTCCTCCTCCATGTCCCCAGCTCTTCAAATTACACATTTCGGGGGAATCGCTGTTGTCCCCTCATTGCACAGTAGTTCGCGTTCCGGCATTAAGCGGCCGCAGTGAAGCGGGTCGAGTGACGAATAAGCCGAGCGCGCGAATGTTTGAAAGCTGTACTGTACTGTAACTGCGTAGCAACTGAATATTGGCCCTAATTTTCACATGATATCGATTTCTGGAGTTGATAGATATCTAGCTCAAGTATTCTTTTCTCAAGAATATATGAGGTCGAGTTGATGTCACCTTGTAAGGTATATATGTGTAGAGAGGATCACTTGGAGCACTAGTTTTTAACAACAGTTTGTTCTTCGGATCTCTTCTTTATGTTGTTCCATTAATTTTTCTTCCATTGGGAACTACCAAACAATACGAACAGCCAGAATGACTGTGAACCTGTCAGGAAACTGCGTACAGGGGACTGCGTTCCGCAGACAGCAGCTACATCATGCCACCATGCGCTTTAACGTGCGTAGATACAGTCAGTTTTGTGGTTCTCAGGAACGCACCCTGCGTCTCACCTTGCGGCCGGCTTATTGCGACAGCTACTTCTGAAGTCCGCGCAGCATTGGAGGTGAGTTCGACACCCAGAACCGCCGCTGCCTCTACCGCAGCCACACATTCACACAGCAGTTCACCTACCTGTGACTGCCGCCCACATTACAGAGTATTGTGGACTATGCCCGCTCGCAGTCGGGCTTGATTAGTTCCAGTATGGATGCTGTGTCGGGGTGGGCTGCGGTTGCCAGAGGCGGGGAGGACACAGACAGGCCGGTTTGGGGCGGTCGCCGCTATGCTGTTGTGGAAGACAGCAGCTCTGTGTGTTCCTGCACACATCACTTTAGTTGTGCCATACACGAATATTCATTCACAGTAGACAAATAAAAATAAAATGCAATTACACTGAAGCAGGCGATGCATAGACAATCATAGTCTATCATGTTGTAACATTTCTGCTATGTTGCGCACTCTCTACAAAATCCGTTACCAACATCACAAACACGAAGTATCGCACACGTAAATAAAACTTCGCTACCGGATATGTAAAATATCAGATTTTCATATTCATTTTAAAATACTATTAACACTATTAGTAGAACACGTTTAAGAAATAGTATGTGGATTTAAACATAACTCTGGCTGTCCTTTTACATAATTTTCAATTTTTGATACTTTCGTAAATAATAGCTGCAAACACTAAAAATGCATTACACTTAGTTACGGAATATGCCGAGCCTAAAAAGATATGTATTTTTATATATACAACATTACTGCATATTATAACTATTACACAACGTTATTACATATTTACCTTTTGTTTAAATAAATTAGGGCAGACCATGTTTTATATATCATTGGATACTACATTAAATACTGATCATTTTTCGCATATTAAAATTAATAATCCGTTTGGTACTAAGGAACTAGCTTCGAAATAGACAAAAGTACGACGACTTTATACAAATCCGTATTTATAAAAAATTGAAATACATTAAAATTACGTGCCTAAATAATAGTACACCTTCAAATATTCCCAAAACAGATAAAAAAATTCAAAAACACAAATAATGTAAATAATTTGAGTAAATATAACACTAGTCAAAACACTACTTTTAATTTTCGTACACTATTAAATACAAATTTCATAAAACACGTACATATGCCGGCCGCGGTGGCCGAGGGGACCGAGGCGCTCCAGTCACGGTCTGCACGGCCACTACAGTCGGGGGTTCGAATCCCCCCTCGGGCATGGATATTTCAGCCTTCCTTAGTTTAGCTAGTTAATAAATAATTCGTAAGTTTAGGGACTGATGACCCCGTAGTTAAGTCCCATAAGCGATACAAACATTTGAAAACGTGCATACATTGAGATAAATAGTTAAAGACTAAATTTAATATTTTAATTTGTGTTTTGGTATATTTCAAGTATTTTATATCATTTATTTGGTAACCGAAGAACTTTGTCATCAATCTTACTACGCGGTTACGGTGAAAGATGTTTGAGAGAAACCATGTTTTGTCATTCTGTTGGTAGTCAAAAACCTGTAAGCAGCTCAGTTATCTTGCTGCTGCAATTTTTTATCTTTTTTTTTTTATTTTGGACATTGAGCAACTATGTGATTCGTTTCATCTTCATTTAAATGGAAATAAAATGGTTTCCATAGCAACTGACATGTTTATGATTTACGAAAATATCCTGAAACATCAATCTTTTAGTAAATGCTGAAGACAGCTCACAACGCATTGGCCTTAGCCAGCATATACGTTCTATTTTTGATCATATTCACCTACAGTGGAATGACTGTGTTATAGAGGCTGTGAACTAATAAAAGTTTCCGTGATTTAGGAAAAAATTAGGGATCAGTTTAAGTCATTTCCAAAAAGGGTGACTGTCGTTAGAATGTGCTTCTTAGACTAGCAAATCCTCTGACTCTGTGGGCTTTGATATAGTACTTGCTAAACTTGGCAGCCAAAATTTTTCTCAAGGTGTGGTGCAATGGTTTCGCTCATTGTGGACATCGCGTCTTCATCGCGTCATTTACGGCATCCCAAGTCACAAATGAGAAAGGTACTATCAGTGGTACCACAGGGCTCAGTATTAGGACCAATACTGTTTTCATTTTACGCGAATGAGGTGTCTACCGTTTTGTCCGATTGTAAATACCACATGGATGCCGACAGCCTTCGGTTCTAAGTGCAAAACCAAGAAACCTGAAGGCACCTATTGAGACTTTCAAGTCTTACCTATGCGGACTATCAAAATGGCCACAGAATGTAGGATTAAACCTCAATCCAAGTATTACACAAGCGATTCTGCCAAATCATCGTAGGCTTATTAGCCGCAAATATAGCGAATCACTACCATCATTAACGTTAATGGCACAGCTATCTATTTTTCGCCCTCGGCAAAAAGTCTGGGAGTGATAGTAGACGACAAACTAAATTGAGCTTAGCACACAGCCGCAGGTGTGTAGGAATGCATCAGCATCTCTTCATATCCCAGAGAGATATGAGAAGTTCTTTCCTCTCAAACTTAAACTTGTACAAACACTTGCAATCTCAGTTCTTGAGTACAGTGATGTTATCTTGCATAGTCCTTCTTGGGAAAGCTCGCGGCGTGCACTGGAGTTAGCGGCGTTGAAACCTGCCTGCGTTTTCAGATCTGTAGACGACACTTCTATTGTTTCGCCTCTCTCTCTCTCTCTCTCTCTCTCTCTCTCTCTCTCTATATATATATATATATATATATATATATATATATATATATATATATTTGGATCATCTGAATTCAATCTACCCCAATATCCGTTTCACAATGAAAGTGGGAAAGGCTGGTTGCCTTTCCTTCCTTGATGTGTTGGTCATATGGAAGGCAGATGGTAAGTTGGGACATGCTATTTATAGGAAGCCAGCTCATACTGATTTGTATCTGAGGGCTGATATTCATCATCACCCAGCTGAACGTGAAGGGGTTCTTCCAACCTTAGTGCATCGGGCTCACGTCATTTTGCCCACTAAGCTGCCCAATCCGAAGGTTACTTTTCGTCAGAATGGCTTCAGTGAAGGGCAGATTAAAAGAGCGTTGCACTATCGACCACATGTGCAACGGGCTAGTGATGATAGCACAGAGTCGGCACCAACGTCAGAGGCCTTTCTGCACATACGTTGGCATTTTGCATAAAAGCAAAGTGAAATGTGTGTTTCATCCACCATCTAAAATTAAGACATTGTTGGGAACCATTAAGGATGATCTTGGTTAGCGCAAGGCGGGTGTCTATCGTATTCCACGCTGTTGTGGCATGTCATATGTTGGTCAGGACCGTTTTATACATGTTTCCTGTGTGCGTTCACCGCGATGTCGCTAAACACTGATGCGACCGTCATGATGCTGTAAACAGAAACTGGATTCATCCGAAAAAATGACGTTTTGCCATTCGTGCACCCAGGTTCGTCGTTGTGTACACCATCGCCGGTGCTCTTGTCTGTGATGCAGCGTCAAGGCTAACCACAGCCATGGTCTCCGAGCTGATAGACCATGCTGCTGCAAAAGTCGTCGAACTGTTCGTGCAGATGGTTGTTGTCTGGCCGACGTCCCCAACTGTTGACTCAGGGATCGAGACGTGGCTGCACGATCCTTTACAGCCATGCGGATAAGATGCCTGTCATCTCGACTGCTAGCGATAAGAGGCAGTAGGGATCCAGCAAGGCGTTCCATATTGCCCCCCTGAACCCACTGATTCCATATTCTGCTAACATTGGATCGCGACCAACGCGAGCAGCAATGTGGTGACACGATGAACCGCAATCGCGATAGGTTACAATCCGACCTTTATCAAAGTCGGAAACGTGGTGGTACGCATTTCTCCTCCTTATACGGGGCATCACAAAAACGTTTCACCGAGCAACGCCGGTCAACTGCTGTTTTTGTATGAGTAATCGGTTGGAAACTTTCCTCTTGTCAGCACGTTGTAGGTGTCGCCACCGGCGGCCGCCTTGTGTGAATGCTCTGGAAAGCTAATCATTTGCATATCACAGCATCTTCTTCCTGTCTGTTAAATTTCACGTCTGTAGCACGACATCTTCGTGCTGTAGCAATTTTAATGGCTAGGAGTGTAGCTGGTTTTCCAGGATGTGACAACAGCTGAAACATAGTAATTTTATGTCCTTGTTCATGTGTCCTGAAGAGCAGTCTGACATTCAGCTTTCCATTTACAGACAGATTCTCATAGCTTTGTCAAATCGAACTTTTTCTGGTAGACCTGAGCAACTTTAAACGACTGAACTTTATTCTGTTTACCACTACGCCACCGAGACTTAATGTATACAGCGACTGGACGGACGGCCTTAGGGCACGCCACCCTCCACCACATAAACTTTGGCTCTTGTTCTCTTGGGAATTTGATACGTATTTATAAGGGAACATGAGGCAGAGATAAAGTTTGTGTTGTGAATTGAAGCGTGCCTTAAGGCCGTCCGTGCAGGGTCGGTGGCGTAGTGGTTATGGTGTCAGCCTATTAAGCAGGACGTCCCGAGTGCGAATCCAGGTTGCGACATAAATTTTTAATTCAAAGTATCTAGTTCAGTTTAATAGCTTTAGTAGATATAGACAAAAATATGTCTCTCAACATTGTTTGTTAAATGGATTATTGCACTCCTCTATTTGGGGACAATAACATATTAGATGAAAATGGAAAACTGCTATTTGAGAACAAGGAAGTCGGATAGAGATGGAAACGTTATATAGAAAAATTATACGAAGATCCATATGAGTTAAGTAATCTTGAAAACGAAGAAAATGTCTCAGAAGATGTTATGACCCTCATTAATAAAAGAAGAATACCTAAAGGGTGTGAGAGAACTAAAGAATAACAAAGCACCAGGATGTAACGCATTAACTTGAGAAATGATACAAGGATTGGATGACGAAACACATAACTACATCTTAAAATTAATCCAAGATATGTATGAAACTGGAGAAATAGCAGAAGATTTTAAAAAGACTATCATAAATTGTATGCCAAAGAAACCAGGCTCTATAAAGTGTGAAGAACATCGTACCTTGAGCCTAACATCACATACGTCAAAAATACTAACAAAAGTAATGTATAACCGAATAAAAATTTAAATTGAGCAGAATCTGGGTGAAGATCAATTTGGATTTCGACAGAATAGAGGAACAAGAGAAGCTATCTTAATGTTAAGACAAATTATGGATAAAATACTGGACCTAGAGAGACCACTGGTCATGGCTTTCGTGGACTTGGAAAAAGCCTTTGATAACGTGAATTGGAATGTTTTGATGGAAATTGTGACTAATGTTGGTCTAGATTTCAGAGACAGACAGTTAGTACATAAACTCTACAAAAATCAAAGGAGAGTTATAAATATACATGGTGAAATACAAGAGGTCCACATAAAGAAAGGAGTACGACAAGGATGCAATTCATCACCAGTGCTCTTCAACTTGTATATTGAGGAGGGAATTAAGGAATGTAAAGAGTGTATGGAAGGAATTAAGATCAGTGGAGTAAAAACTAAAATGGTAAGGGTTATTGATGATATAGCCATCATTGAAGAGAGCGAAGAAAATCTGCAAGAGGCGTTATCAGGAATGAATGAGATCCTGCAAGCTAAATATAAAATGAAAATCAACACAAAAAAGACAGAGATCACGGTATGCGGTCACGAGCAAATTACAACTGATATTAAGTTTAACGATGTACCATTGAAACGAGTTAATGTATTCACATACTTAGGAAGTAAAATTACATCGGATGGCAAAAGTTCAGCAGGCATAAAAAGTAGAATTGATCAAGCTAAACTAGCCTTCAACAATAAACGGATGCTTCTTACATCAAGAAATATAAAAGAAGAGACCAAAAAAGCATTTGTAAAATGCTATGTGTGGGGTGTGGCATTGTATGGCTCCGAAACTTGGATACTCGGCGTTTGCGACGAGAGACGTCTAGAAGCATTTGAATTATGGTGTTGGAGGAGGATGCAGAAAATCCCTTGGACGGCCAATATGACAAACGAAGAAGTTCTTAAAACGATAATGAAGAGAAGAGACAGGTTGTCATCTGTATAGGCTCAATTAGTTTATAATAAATGTTATGGAAGGGATGGTAAAAGGAAAAAGAGGCAGAGGAAGACCCAGATTGCAGTACTTGAAACAGATTCAAAGAGATGTAGGAATGGAATCATATCAGGAAATGAAGAGGCTATCCGAGAGTAGAGAAGTGTGGAGGATAAGAATTGCTGCCAACCAATCTTCGGATTGAGAACGAGAGAAGAAGATTTGGGGACAATGAAAAGCGCGTTCGGTCCCTAAGGCCACGTGATCAAGTCAGGAGTCGTTTCTGACAATTTATTGATGTTGCAGAAGTGTGCAGCAGAACCAACGTTCATATCCAAGAATTTGTTTACCGATTTGTCAGGGTTCAAGAAGAGACGGTACTGTTAATTTCCATAACCAACATGAAAATGGTAATATCGAAATTCCCTAGGAATTCAGGAAAGAGAGCATCAACACAGATTCTCAATCAGCGCGTGGGAATGGCTATGTGGTCTGGAGCCGCACGTTACGTATCCGCAAGCTGCTCCCGTCGGAGGTTCCAGTCCTCCGTTTGACATGGGTTAATTAGTAGTTTGTCAGTGTAGGAGTACTTTGGTACCATAGTTTTACACTTTTTTTGGGGGGCGGGGGGGGGGGGGGGTTCTCAAGCAACATATCGGCGGAAGTATTTGGCGATCGTTCAGTTTTGGCATAATTAATACCTCATAGGTTAAATGGGACGCATTTTCTGGAATTTCTCAGTGACACATTGCGTACCTTGCTGTAGGTTGTGTCGTGTCACCAACAGTTGCAGATGTGGTCCATGCATGACGACCTACCAGCACACGTTCATCACAACGTGACTGAACATTTGACGCAGACACTTCAGGAGCGCTTTGTTGGTCGTGGGGGCTCCGCACTTGACCTGCTCGTTCCCCATACTCATTATAATAGACATTTGGTTTTAGGGCACTTAAAGATGTGATCTACACAACGTCATTCAGACACTACAACACGTGTCAGCAGGCACTACAACAACTTCAAAGCGTGCGTCACGCCTTACGCCGACGGGCACTCATTTCCACGTGGAATGTCTGCAGTAATCACGTGTGTCCTGTCCTTTGACTATTGGTACTTACTTTTCTTGTTTCTTCGAGTACTACCACCTTCAATCTCACACTTGTTTTTGAACACTCTGTGGTACAGGTACGAAACAAATATAGTAAACTACAGTGTAATTTCAGAATCACCGTAAGATAAATAGTGTTCAATGTTCAAATATACTTTTCCGGATAAATAAATGTTTGTAGACCTATCGGACCAAACTGCGTGGTCATCAGTCCGTAGCTTACAAACTACTTAAGCCTAGGTAAACTATCCTAAGGACAACACACACACACACACACACACACACACACACACACACATGCCGCAGGGAGGACTCGAACCTCCACGGAGAGCAACCGCACGCTCAGCTGCGAGACATTTTAGACCACTCGGCTATTCCACCGCGGCGACGCATGGGTGGTGAAATCTAATTGTCAAACAGACATCTACAGTAAATCTATGCTCAGTCCTGGTAAACTGAAGACAGCTGTTGCCTGAAATACTGTTTATGATACTCGCTTCATGCTAAAACTGTTAATGTTTTCAGGTGGCAGACTACAGCCGCCAAGTACTTTGAAAATATCATTCTTGTGCCAGAGCTGTAGAATACTGTTATTCGATGTGTTCCACTGGTTTCAGCAGTTGCTGACACCAACGGGAGATCAACAAAATATTTAATAAATAAAGTTTGCAATAAGCTGCATGGGGCGCTGCATTGATAAAAGTCATGAAGAGGTTAAAATATTACTTTATTTGACGCGTCAGAATCCTGTGGTTAAAATCTACTGGTATACATTAGTTACAGGTTGGTCAGTACTCCTTGATGTAACGATTAGTACTGAGCAACTTGTGATTGGCCCAGGCCGAAACGCGTCATATTGTAACTACTTCATGGCTTTTATCAATACAGCGACCTACGCAGCTTATCGCAGACTTTATTTATTATTAATCATGGGTCATCTGCCTCCTCCGTGACTTTATGTCTCAATTATGTAACAAAATATTTGTCTGTGATGTAAATTATTTGTTTGATCTCCTGTTGATGGCAGCAGTTGCCGACACCGCTCGAACATAACAAATAGATTTTTTACAGCTCTGGCAGAAGAATGATTTTCTTTTTCAAACTAAAACTTTGGAAACTACACTGTTACCTGATGATATAAACACTTTACGTACGGGATCAAATTCAGCGATACACCACTAACTGCGCATCCAGGATGTGACCTAGGACAGCCATCCTCCGTCTCCGAAGCTTCGAATAATTTCTTGTTTAGGGGGTGAGTGTGGAAAACGAAGTGGAAAGTATTAAGGAATCTTGTTACCCCGCCGCCGTCATGTGGAAGGGACAGGAGGAGCTGGGATGGGGTGAAGAAGATACAGGGAATGTGATAGGCTGCAGTATCTCAGGGATCCGTAATCGCTATACACACACACACACACACCCCGAGCAACGTCTTTCTTATCTATCCCTCGAAACGCCGATATTCACATCTCCCTTCCCTCCTCCCCCCCCCCCCCCCCCAAGATGTAGATAACTTGGCGTAAACGGAATACCGAGAGAAGCTGCAACGGCAGCGAAACATCAAGTGCTTACCGGCCGTCGTCGCGGATGGAGTGGTTTCCGGCGTAGGAGCAGGAATTTCGCGGCAGGATGGGCACCAGGAGCGCCTTCGTTGTAAGAGCAGGCAGGGGCGGGCGGCCATGATTCCAGCACCACCACCAGCAGCAGCAGCAGAAGTAGCGAGCGCTCTCACAACACCCTCTGGGGAGCCATCGCGCTGCCGACGGCAGGCAGCATGGCCGGGGCGCGTACCTCTCTCTCTCTCTCTCTCTCTCTCTCTCTCTCTCTCTGTGTGTGTGTGTGTGTGTGTGTGTGTGTGTGTGTGTCTGCGTCACTCGTGTGTAGAGCGTAAAGCCTGAGCAAAACGATGCACCCGATATCTTTAAGCTACGTGTTTTGCTAGCAAACCCCAAGAGTCACAACGATGCGCTCAGTATCTTTAAGGCAAGTGTTTTGGTTATAAACCCCACGTGCCACACTTACTTCCTTATAAATGATGTAGAAGTCGCCGCTCCTGGGAGTCTAAGTTGGGTGAAAAAGGAAGGGGGGAAATGATCAGTTAAGGTTAAGCGACTGGCTTATTCGACTATACTGCCCGAAACAATTTACGGATAAGTTGACGTTTCATACGCAATATAGATTAGATTAGATTAATACTTGTACCATAGATCATATATACGACATTTCGTAATGATGTGGAACGTGTCAGTTTAGTAAATGTTGTCTATACTTGACAATCAATATTTTAAGGATTTTTTTATTATTTTTATTTATATTTTCATTTTTTTATTTTATTATTATTATTTTTTTTACGTTTTATCTAAAAATTCATCTACATTGTAGAAGGAGTTGCCATTCAGAAATTCCTTTAATTTCTTTTTAAATACTAGTTGGCTCTCTGTCAGACTTTTGATGCTACTTGGTAAGTGACCAAAGACTTTTGTGGCAGCATAATTCACCCCTTTCTGAGCCAAAGTTATATTTAACCTTGAATAGTGAATATCATCCTTTCTTCTAGTGTTGTAGCTATGCACACTATTACTTTTGAATTGGGTCGGATTGTTAATAACAAATTTCATGACTGAATATATACATTGTGAAGAAACAGTGAGTATTCATATACCCCAAAATAAATGTCTCCAGGATGCTCTTGGGTGGGATCCAGCAATTATTCTGCTTACACGCTTTTGTGCAATGAATACTTTTTTACTCAATGTTGAATTGCCCCAGAATATGATCCCATATGAAAGCAGTGAATGAAAATAGGCGTAGTAAGCTAATTTACTGAGTTGTATATCACCAAATTTTGCAATGACTCTGATAGCATAAGTAGCTGAACTCAGAAGTTTCAGGAGATCTTCAATATGTTTCTTCCAATTCAGTCCCTCATCAATGCACACACCTAAAAATTTCGAATATTCTACCTTAGCTACAGATTTATATTCAAAGTCTAAATTTATTAATGGTGTCCTGCCATTTACTGTATGAAACTGTGTATACTGGGTTTTATCAAAGTTTAATGAGAGTCCATTTGTAGAGAACCACTTAATAACTTTCTGGAAGATATCATTAATAATTTCATCAGTTAATTCCTGTTTGTCAGGTGTGATAGCTATACTTGTACCATCAGCAAAAAGTACTAGCTTAGCATCTTCGTGTATGTAGACTGGCAAGTCATTAATATACATTAAGAACAGCAAAGGACCCAAGACCGAACCTTATGGGACATTAAAGTAATTTATTCAGATATTGGTCACAGTTCTAATTTTTGTGTGATACAGTACGATTATATGCTGTAAACAATGGCTCTTGGATTTATTCAGTAACTGCATCACCTTCCGCAAAATCCTTAAACTGTGGAGAAAAGCAACAGTTACTGTAATACTTAAGCCTGGCAAGAACGCAAATGATCCAAAGATCTATCCACCAGTCTCTTTGCTGATTCGTTTACATAAAATCTTAGAAAGAACGATTTTGGATAGACTATCTGAGGTGATAGACCCAATACTTACATCAAAAATAGCAGTATTTAGACCAGGGAGAAGTCTTACTTCCAAAGTGTTGCACCTGACACAATACACAGCTGATGGTTATGAAAACAAGAAAGTCACTGTGGTAATTTCATTGACTTAAAATCAGCCTACGCTACAGTATATCACCGTATACTGCTTCGTAAAGTGCATAGTATAGGCTAACTAACGACTATAAACTCACACAAATGATTGAGTGCTTTCTTCAAAATGGAAGGATTTTTGTTAAATCTCATGGTCGGAGGAGCATGAGAAGTAACCGAAAGAACGGCATTCCGCAGGGTAATGTACTAGCTCCCATTCTTTTCAACATTTGCAGAACCACGTTGCCCACACGAGACAAAGAGCTTTATATATGCAGATGATGCTGCTTTACAAGAATAGAAGCGCTGCCATGGCTTACAAATTTCAAGAGGACACTATCAACAGAACCAACTGAAACCAAATACATAAAAGCACAAATCTGGGCCTTCCACTTCAAAAATCAAGAGGCTTCAAGAAAGCTGCAACTGATCTGGAAAGGTAAGCAATCACTGTTTCACCCCAAAATACTTAAGAGTAACTCTTGTCCGAACACTTACCTACAGGGAACACATAACCCATACCTTAAGAACATCAGCTACAGCCCTTTGCTGTCCAGCCGCAGAATATGCTTGTTCTGTCTGGTATACATCTAGTCACGCAAAGAAGGATGTCACCTTAAATGAGATCTGCAGACTCATAACAGGATGTCTGAGATACCAACCACTTGATAAAGTTTACTGTTTCGCAAGTATCCCATCTCTAGATATTCGATGTGAGAGCGCATCTGGACTGGTGAAAACTGAAACACTAAACCTTGTGCCAACAGGCACACCAGAGACTCAGGTCAAGGAAAAGCTTTCGAAAGAAAGCCTCAATGAAGCATCATCAAACTAGCCAATTCGCAGGATGGATGGTACCCTCGCAAAGCATCCCAGCAGGTCACGAAGAAAGATGGTCGACCTGGAAGACACTTAGCAGACTGCACTCAGGAGTTGGAAGAACGAAAATCGAAATGAGAAGATAGGGATTTCCCGGCCACTCGACCAATGTGAATGTAACCAAGTACAGACAAAGAGGCATCTACAAACTGTATCCAACTAGATGCTCTACCCAGAATGTGATTGACGCTACCAGGGAGATATGTGAAGTGGCCGCATACAGGTCACGGCACATTTAATAATATTTGTCTTAGTTATAATTATGTCCAGAAATGACAATGTTTACAGTACCAGTGTTTGGATTTTTACTTTGTTTTGTGTTTTTATTGCCTTCTTTCCTTGTTGTACATAACTCCGAACGAATCTATGTTTATGATACGTTTAAATAAATAAAACTAGTTGAATCTACTTTTTACTTGAGGTTTACGTGCCGTTTACTTAGAGTGATGCACCATGGGGTTACCATAATAGTGAAGAAGTCATTCTCTTTGCCCACTAATATGGTGTGTGGTGACCTCAGACGGCAAGTACAGTTGCACACATTATGAGGTTCTGAATCAGCTCTTGAGGCATATTTGGCCTTTCTTCCATGAGTGCAACATCCAGAAAGCAACCGCTGTGCGAGGTGCTGGTCTGGCTACAGTTCGTCTGCCAAGTGGATCCCAGACTTGCTCAATCGGGTTTAAGTTAGGTGAACAAGCTGGCCACTCCATTCATGCAGTTTCCTCCGATTCAAGCATGTTGTCCACCAGTGCAGCTCTATCGAGACGAGCCTTATCCTCCACCAAACGGAACCCATCTCCCATGGCACCAACATTGGACACAACGAATGGTCGAAGATATCTTCTCAAAGTGCCATTCTCAACGACATAGAGGTCCGCACCTCCACCATTCGTCCTCACCATTCGTCCACCGCCGTGATATAGTAATCTTTTCTGCACATAAGCAGTTCTGTTCAAATGTTCAAATGTTTGTATAGTTTATGGGACTTAACTACGGGGTCATCAGTCCCTAAACTTACAAAATACTTATGAACTACTTACGAATTAGTACGGCACAAATATCCATGCCCAAGGGGGGAATCGAACCCCCGACCGTAGTGGCCGTGCAGATCGTGACTGGAGCGCCTCAGTCTCCTCGGCCACCGCGGCCAGCGCAGTACTGTTCTGAGCACCACTTTCTCTCTGGATCAGAAAATGACGATTACACTGCTGAACACAAAATATTGAGTCATCTGCGTACAGAACCGTGCACCATCCCTTACGACTTTAATCATGTTCCTCCGCCCAGTTACTGCGGGCTAAACGGCGTCATGGTTTTAATGCGACACATACTATAGGCCTCCGTGCCTAAAGGCCACATTTTCCCGAAGGCGATTTTCGACTATTGGCGTTGATGTTGCGTGTCCTGTCGCTGCCTGTAGAGTGCGTTGCAACTGAGCTGCCGAATGGAGCACATTATCCAATTTTTTTACAAATTTTCCGGCAGTACAATATTTTTTGCTTAACCACTGCTTCACATTTCAGGCAAAAAGTCAGACGCGAATTATGCTCATTAACAAAGGTCCCACCTTATAGACAATTTCTATCGAAGTAGATTTTTTTTTAGAATTTTTCTGAATTATCATGTTTTTTTCCTCTCAATTGGTTCCTGAAAACTGTTTTCAGGTTTTGCGCTTATTCACCTTTATCTCACTGTGTTATAAAATAATTTATGATCTACTAGCTTATATGCCCGTGCTTTGCAATGGTTTGTTAAAGGAGGGCCTGTGCGTATCATGGCTTTTTAGGGTTTCGGACCTCAGTCAGTTTTAAACATAAATAAAATGTGCAGATAGAAGGAAAGAAATGTCGATAAGTATGTAGTGCACAAAGCGAAATCAGTAATACTATGTTCAATTCAGATATAGATGGAGAAACCCTGAGACGGTTTTTCGTTTCGAATTTGTCCAAGATATTAAAGACAAACGTGAAGTAATGAATTACATTTTGTAGTGCGGCCGGGAATCGAACTCGGACCTCCTTTCTTACCGTTAGACTACCTTAGCCGTTAGAGGTGCGGTAGTCTAACGGTAAGACGTCTGTCTAGCAAGCACGGAGGTCCGTGTTCGATTCCCGGCCGCACCACAAATTTTAATTGACTGCTTCCCGTTTGTCTTTAATGTCATGGACTATGTTCAATGTTAATTCTGTCACAGACGTACGGTTCCTTCCTGTATTACGCCATACTTATTACGCAACAGTGGCGTCTATTAGATCTTTGGTGCACTAAAGGGCCTCTCTAGTCTCAATTTGCACGCGAAACCCCATGCAAGCTCGTGTAGTTCTTTTGGAAATCAGCCTTTCCAGAGAGACACTGATTGCTTTTAGACAAATCTTTAAATTGTGACACATTCATTTTATCTTATCTAATTTTGATGAAAAGAAGCGTGTATCCAACCGCACGATACGCTTAAGTTCCGGCTGAAAATCTTATGAGAATTGGGCATGTAGTTTTGGATACAAGCGTGTTCAAAGAGACTTACGGACATGGCGGTCAAAAATACAAAACATTAAATTAACTATCATTTTTCCCGTGATCCCACTTCTATGAAACGAAGTTGCCCCATGTAAATCCGTGAAGTAATTTAGGAGATTAGAGATTTGTAATACCTGTACACCCGTGCTTCGCGACGGATACCATCACGTGTTGTAGAGAACTACAACATATTTATGAACATGAAAAAAGCCGGCCGCGGTGGCCAAGGAGACTGAGGCGCTTCAGTCACGGTCTGCACAGCCACTACGGTCGGGGGTTCGAATCCCCCCTCGGGCATAGATATTTGTGCCGTCCTTAGGATAAGCTAGTTGATAAGTAGTTTGTAAGTTTAGGGACTGATGACCCCGTAGTTAAGTCCCATAAGATTAACAAACATTTGAACATTTTGAACATGAAAAAAAGCAGCAGTGCCTTCTGTTAGTTATTTGGTGTACTAAGTAACTAACAGTGCCACTATTTGTTATTTACTGTAATAAACCGTTTTATAGGCATTTCTAAAAGAATGGGGCTCAAGATCTAATACGAACGCACCGAAATCAGAAAGGAAACTACATAAATTCGATTTTCCTAGCAAAGAATTCTTATTAAATGAAAACATCGATAGACGTGAAGGAACATCGTTATGTGTTAAATTCAAATGATATCCGCGGAAAGAAGAACCTTTTTTTCTTTACGTGGTATTGCAAGGCATGCGCGGGATGCAGCTATTATATATATATATATATATATATATATATATATATATATATATATATATATATAATTTTTTTTTTTTTTTTTTTTTTTTTTTTTTTTTTTTTTTTTTTTTTTTTTTGGTACCTGGGTTAAATTTTACTTGCAGTGGCAGCGGGATAGTATGTTACCGTTGGAAACGAAATGTTCGCTTTACGGGATCATTAAGTTACTGACTGGAATAACATTAATTATTTATTTCGTTGTGAACACAAAGAATTATTCCCATCGTTGTACGTGACTAACTTTTCAAAAAGGATTCAACGGCCGCTGTCAACATCAATACACTACACCGCTGCTGTAAGGAAAATCGTAGCCACTTGGTATATATACTATGTAAGTAACAGCGCCTCTAACGGATCTTCGCTAGACTACGCTGCAATTCAAGCATAGCATATACCAGAAACAACAAATTATATCTTTTCTTCCCCTGATCCGATTTTGATGAAATGAAGCTTATATGTTGCCCCAAGGTACTCTCAGTTGATCTATGAAATCCCATGAAAGTTCGTGTAGTACTCTTGGAAATTTGCTGTACTACACCATACTTATAAACAGAGTATACACATAAAACTTCAAATTACGATATATTTCCTTCCCCTGGTACGATTTTGATTAATTGAAGCCTATGTTACTCTCCAAACTATTCTCAATTTACCTGTGGAAACCAATGTAAGTTCGTGTAGTACTTTTGGAGATTACCCTCAACAAATAGACATACACAATGGCTTTTAAACAAATTATTACATTGCGATAACTTTATTTTCTCTGATCCGATTTTAATTATTGAAGCTTTTATGTGGCCGCACGATATGCTCAAGTTACGTGTGGAAACCCCATGAAAATTCGTCAAGTAGTTTGGAGATAAACGTGTTCAGACAGACATGATGGTCGTAGATACAAAATTTCAAATTACGATACACTTTTTTTCCGTGATCCGATTTTTATGAAACGAAATCTATATGATGTCCAGAGCTACGCTCAAGTTACCTATGAAAACCCCATGCAAATTCATGAAGTAGTTTTGAAGATAAGAGTTTTTTAATAGTTAAACAAACAGACACGGCGGTTACTGAAAACACTTAAAATTACGATATATTTTTTTTCGTGGTACGATTTTGATAAAATTATGCCTATATGTTGAGCCAGACGTTTCTCATGTTTCCTGTGCAAACAGCATGAAGATTCGTCCAGTAGTTTTGAAGATTGAAGAGCGACAGGCCTACATTTACAGATTTATTATTAGTATAGATTTAATTAATAATCAGTGTTACACAAGCTACTCCGCAATTTTAACATTAAATAAATTTCACTTAGACATGTGTTTTTGTATTACTGAATCCTTGGTTTTTCTATGGTGCAAGTAGTTCCTCCTGTGACGGCGAACTCCCAAAGCAAGACTTTGCGACCCCGCTGGGGTCGCGATCCACAGTTTGAAAAACACTGCCATATACGCTGGCGTAGCTTTGTGTCATTCACCCTGGTGACCTCTGATTTATGAATAATTCACCAAAAAACGTTCGGAATTTTGCATTTAAACAAGAGTTTCAGAGAACTGGTGAAATGCCTGCATGCAAGTAATTACCGAAAACCAACTTTTTACCGATATTCTTTTCAGTTGCTTTTGTGTAGCGGATAGCGTGTCTGCTTCTTGGGCCAAGGTGTACTGCTTCAAATTTCATTACCTGCTCTATATTTTTCATTTCTAAACTTTACCCACAACACTTTGATCACTGTTTGTATTCAGTTCGTTTAAAAGTATTTTCTTATTTATAATATTAATAAATTAAATATATATTAATACATAAAAGCAGTTAGAATTACTCCATATAAATAATGGCCACTCAGTCTGGCCTTTTTAACGTCTTCCACAACATTACGCACTGTTGGGGGACAAGGAAGGATCCTCCAAGCGTGCAATATCTGATATAAGAGACCAATAATCATCTATCAGTGCTGGCGTCTCCCGGAAACGTTGCAACAAAAGGCAAATGCCAATCCTTCCAACACCCGAAAAGGAAAAAGAATGGGCTCTTCTCAGAGCCAACTCTGACGATTGCAAGCCTAAACGTACAGGGTATCACCAAAACCAAATTCTATCACATCTTTGCCGTACGCATAAATTGGACATACTGTGTATACAAGAACCGCACAACAATGAAGGGGGCAATTATACCAGAAATAGAAGGAATGAAATTAGCCGTAGAAACTCCACATCCTAAAATATGGCAGTGCCGTCTTCATAAAACCTGATACAGCCATAACTTAAAAGTAACACATCTACATACAATAACGTAGAATTATTGACCTTCACCATAACGACAGAATACATGCCGCACGGAGAGAATTTCAACCTGACTTTGCCGCCAAATTTCAACAACCAGAAAAAGCAGTCCATCTTAGAGGACTCCAACTGCCACAGCACATCATGGAGCCACAAACATACAGACGACAACACACATAAATTAGAGCAATGCTCGGAAATAAATAACTTATCCTTGATACATGATCTCAGGCTACCATGCTCGTTCAGTAGCGAGATTTGGAAGCACTAATCCAACCCTGATATCTGTATCGTAAGCGCAAACGTGGAAGATCGATGCTTCAAAGCTGCATACGCACCTCTTCGTAAAACACAACACCGAACTTTCGGGATCCATAATTACGCTACTCTGAGAACAACAAAAATACCATTCCGCAGGCGCTTCAACTTCAAAAAAGTCCAAATGGTCAGAGTTCGCTATGGAACTGGAAGCAGAAATAAAATATCTCCGCCCCATCACAGAAAATTATCAAACATTCGTAGAGACCCTTCAAAAATTTTCTCAAAGACATTTACCCCGAGGCAGTATACAGCATTTCATTCCAGTCCTCTCTGACGAGTCAAAGAACATCCTGAAGAAGTACGAAGTGCTTTCCGAACAGGATGCCTTCACTGCCCAATGTGTAAAACGGAAATGATTAGTGAATCGAGACAAAGGAAATGCGCCCAAACCCTGAAATGAATGGATATGACCCACAGTAACAAAGTCGCTTTGAACTTAATCGGAAATCATCCTTGCGATTCTAAGACAGACAAACAATGCCCTTCATTAACAGCCAATCAAATTGCCAATCAACTTCTACGAAATGGAAAAACCAATAGAAAATGTCAGAAAATAAAACTAAGCAGAACTCAAAGAGGCAAACATGTTTGAAACCTCATTTACGGTAAAAGAATTTAATCGTGGGATGAATTCAATGAAAAATGTGAAAGCAGTAGGAGTCGACGATATATGTGTCGAACAGATCAATCACCTCGAGCCTTCTGCAAAACAATGGATTTACGGCTCTTTCCCGAGGCGGAGTGGCCGAGCTCATTGAGGCGCTATGCTCCGATGCGCGAGGCCTCTCGACGTCGGGGTTACGAATCCTTCCTCGGGCATGGATGTTTGTGTTGTCTTTAATATAACTTAGTTTACAAGTAGTTTGTCAGTTAAGGGACTGATGACCCCACAGTTAAGTCCCATAAGATTAACAAACATTTGAACGGCTCTTTAACCATTGGTTGAAACATATAAGATCCCGAAGATGTAGAGGAAATCAGAGATAGTGGCACTACTAAAACCTGGCAAAGACGCGGGTCAACTGAAGAACTACCGAGCAATAGCACTCCAGTATCATCAAAAAATGTTCAAATGTTTCTAAAGCTTATGGGATTAACTACGGGGTCATCAGTCTCTACACTTGCAAACTGCTTATGAACTAGCTTATACTAAAGACATCCATGCCCGAGGGGGGAATCGAACCCCCGAGCGCAGCGGCCGTGTAGACCGTGCCTGGCACGCCGCAGACCACTCGGCCACTGCGGCCGGCCCTGTATCATCTGTATAAACTGTAGGAACGAAAGATCTTAAACCGCATAGCAAATATCGCAGACAAAAAAAGCTCATTCTCCAACAAGCTGGATCCAGAACCGGGAAATCATGCACCAGTCAAATCTTAGCCCTCACAGAACACAGCCGGCCGCGGTGGCCGAGGAGACTGAGGCGCTCCAGTCACGGTCTGCACGGCCACTACGGTCGGGGGTTCGAATCCCCCCTCGGGCATGGATATTTGTGCCGTCCTTAGTCTTAGCTAGTTCATAAGTAGTTTGTAAGCTTAGGGACTGATGACCCCGTAGTTAAGTCCCATAAGTTCTACAAACATTTGAACATTTTTGAACAGAACACAGAGGAGGGTTTTGAAAACAAACAATAAAGGTGTAGCTTTGGTGGACTTAAGTTCTGCGTATGACACCATCAACCATAGAATTCTCATGAAAAAATTCTTTAGCACATTCAGGGATCATCAGCTCACAAAAATAAGTGCGACGGTAGAAAACGCTGATGGCGCCGAGCCGGAACATACTATGGCTTTTGTATGCCCATGACCTGGCATTTACAGCACAAGGAAATAGCATTGAGGAAGAAAAAGAGAAACTAGAAAGTTCGATAATCATAATGTCGCCGGCCGCGGTGGCCGAGGTGACTGAGGCGCTTCAGTCACGGTCAGCACGGCCACTACGGTCGGGGGTTCGAATCCCCCCTCGGGCATGGATATTTGTGCCGTCCTAGTTCGTAAGTAGTTCATAAGTAGTTTGTAAGTTTAGGGACTGATGACCCCGTAGTTAAGTCCCATAGACTTTACAAACATTTGATCATAATGTCCGAATACTGTAAACAGAACTCCCTCAAAACAAATCTATCGAAGACTCAAGTTAGCAGAAATCAGGCAAACAAGAAGCTGAACGTGACTTGGAATTGCAGCAAGTTAGAACATTCGGAGAAACTAACATACCTGGGCGTCGTGCTGGATAGATCAGTGACGAACAAATATCACTGTGAAAAGACCTGCTAAATGTTGCTGCCAGGAATAATATCTTAAGGAAACTGAGTACCAGTAAATGGAGAGCCAGACAGAATGTATTATGAGCAACTGCTCAAGCACTCTGCTTTTCCACGGAAGAATATGGTCCCGATCCACACATTCCAAAAAGTCAATACAGTCCTAAATGAAACATGCAGGCTAACAACAGGATGCATGAAATCCACACCACTTGTAAAAATATATAAAGCAGCTAGGTTCTCATCTCCTGAATCCAGAAGAAATGCGCATGAACACACCCGCTGCATGGTTCTTCATACGAACGCAGACTTAAATCCCGCAAGAGATTCCTCGTTAGTGAACTGAATAAACCGCCCGATGGTCTACCCGGCTTCACGAGAAATGCCCAGCGGCAGTAAAACAAGCTGGAAGATCTAGAGAACACTGAATCGTATCATATCGTGAGTAGCACCAGTAAAAGTGGGGTTTCAAAGAAGGAAACACCAAATGCGACTGCGGTGAATTTGAGATACAGTGTTCCATCTGCCCCATGAGGTTTACCCTTGATGAACTATGGCCTGCCGGCCGCGGTGGCCGAGGGGACTGAGGCGCTCCAGTCACGGTCGCGGGTTCGAATCCCCCATCGGGCATGGATATTTGTGCCGTCTTAGTTCGTAAGTAGTTCATAAGTAGTTTGTAAGTTTAGGGACTGATGACCCCGTAGTTAAGTCCCATAAACTGTACAAGGATTGGAATATTTTTTTAACTATGGCCTGATAAGAGAGAAGCATTAGACCTGACCAGATACTGGGCTGAAATACTGTGAAACAAATTTCCTGACACGAAAAAGTAAAGCAAGTACGCACTGTAGATACATTCTTTCCTGCTGCTGCTTCTGCTCCGTTCACAGCTCTTGTTTGACGGTATTGACAACCCTTGGCGTTTTTATTCTCAACAGAACAGCACAACATTACTTGTCTTAACTTTTCCATCACGTGTATTTGAATGCTGGCTATCCATTTCAACAGACGCTCAGAATAGGCTGCCGCACTATAGCCGCGGCGGTATAGTCGTGTGCACTAAGGCCCCTTGCTACGGAGCGCGCGGCCGTTCAAAGTCGGAGGTTCGAGTGCTTCCTCGAGCATGTGTGTGTGTGTGTGTGTGTGTGTGTGTGTGTGTGTGTGTGTGTGTGTGCGTTTGTGTGTTTGTTTCTTAGGATCAGTTAGTTTAAGTAGTTTGTGAGTTTAGGGACCGATGACCACTGCAATTAGGTCCCATAACTTTACAAACATTTGAAAATTTTAGCCGCACTATGTCAATAACGTGACTGTACAGTCCCAAGCCACGTGCGTTGATCGCATATTGTCAAGCACTGCCTGACGCCTTCGGCCCCATCTAGCTGTACACAGAGTTAAGTTCTGCGTTCTGGTGTCGGCAATTTTAATGTGAACGGGTAATACAGCAGGTCATAGGTCATCAATGGAATGTAAAGACGTAAATCTGTTGCACTGCCAGACATTAAGGTGGGAATCCATATTGGGAGGCTCAAAAAAGTTTACTGCATAGGTCGGTAGCTCAACTAACCAAGAATACGCTGTCAAAGTTTCACTGTTAAATTCGCATCCGTTCAGAATTACGAGCCGGTGCTAGTGACAGAAACGCATAGCCCTTGGAATGGAGTTACCCTACCCCGTTGCACCCCGACGTACAGGGATCAATTATTGGAGAGATGTTTATGTGACCACACACAAAATGAGAACGGAAATTTCAATTCCACTAATAGGAGCTTAGCACCTGACACTTGCACTCCGGAATAAATATTGGCAGCGTGCATATTCTATGAAGGTAATTCTTCCCTTTTGATAGTCATGAACGAGGCAAGAATTGGCACGCAAAGCTTCAATTATGCCGAACCAATGGATAGCCAGCGCGTGAGCCGGTAGAATCCACGTAGTTCATTGGCATCTAAGGTCGAAAAGCACTGCAGCAAGCGCATATCAACTCCTATGAGGAAGACGAGGGATTACTGTATGGTGCTGGAATCGCAGACTAATCGATAAGCTTAGTACATTATTTTTAATGTTCAGACCCGTTTATCTCGAAATGACGTTTCACATTTTTGCGTGCAAAAATCTTCAAATGTATATAAATCAATCGCACTCAACTGCCTGGTCATCAGTCCGTAGCTTACAAACTACTTAAACTAAGGTAAACTAAGGACAACAGACACACCCATGCCCGAGGGGTAACTCGAACTCCCGACGGCGAACAGCCGCGCGCACCACAGTACAGCGCTCCAGAACTCACGGCTAATCCGCCGCGGCTATTTGCGTGCAGTATAACCCGAAATGTATAGAACTGATCATTATGACAACTGATAGTAAAATAGTTCATACAAGTACGAATTATATGAACCATCTTGTGCGATGATATGATTTTAAGGGTCTTATTCGTCACGTAATTAGAGACAAACATTCGTGAATATCGAAGTAAATAGTGTCAATGCCTGCAACATCTGTACTTGTCATTATTGTGACCTGAAACTCATATTCTTAAAAAAATGCGTTATTGATGTAAACCCAAAACCTTTTTGATTTAATATGAAACTCGAAATGGCTACACTGCAAGCAACTGGAGACCTATGCTCACAACCTTCGGAGGATATCACAGCGTAACGTCGTTATATGTGGCTGAAATTCACACAAACAGTTACAATTAAGAATGAAAAAAAATTTTCACATGTTTCTTGAGCTTAAGGGATTTAACTGCGGAGTCTTCAGTCCCTAAATTTACAAACTACTTATGAACTGCCTTATACAAAAGAAGACAGAAATATCCATGGCAGAGGGGGGATTCGAACCCCCGACGGGGAACGGCCTCGCGCATCGGAACATAGCGCCTGAATGCGTTGGGCCGCTCAGTGGCGGCAATTAAGAATGAAATGACGTCAGAATATGAGTAAAATGTCATTACTTCTTCCCACTCAAACGAAATCCCAACAAATTCAGTGACGAACAGCCTTCTAATGTAACCCCCCCCCCCCTTAGGCATTTATGCGATTCGCACAAGGCATTGCCTTTTACGAATGGGGGTGGATGGTTACGTCGAGGTTGGAGCAGGATTTCCCCTTGGCTTCTCCAAAGCCTATCTGGCGACGTTTGGGAAAGATAAACTTTATGTTTCTTGCAGTTTAATTTAGGTATAACGGTTTTATAATGGTCTATACTGAGAGTTCCAAACGACGCACAGGATACCGTGCCCACGGGTGCGGTTCCTGTAGGGAGATGCTTGTCCACTGTTGGTCGAGCTGATCTCTACGAGATTACGAGAGTAACTCGTGCGTCCGATCCTTGATTGTCGTGAGTGCATTCGTGTTCTCTCGATAATCCATTTTTGTCCGGGGCAAGTCCCGGAGCTAAATTAAATTGGTCCCAATCCCCCGGCTCCGACCAAGGTTTTCGGGAGGTTTTCCTTGGTTGTAAGGCGTATGCCGGAGCTGGTAAGCCCCTCCCACTTATTCTCAATTGGGGTCCCCCTTTGCCACACTATCAGCTTGTCTGATATTGGCTGAATAGAACCGCGACTCTTTATGGGCCGGATCTCAAACAGCCCGCTCCACTCCTCGGAGTGGAGAATGAAAAAAGAGATAAGAGTTCCAAACGGAGGGTTTTGTCGGCTGTTCCATTGTGTTCTTCGTCCGTGTTGTCAGGTTTCCCCTCCCCGAGAATTATTTTTTCTTTTTCTTCCAACAGAGCGTAATGCACATCCTAAAGACACTAGAGCAGATACATCGTAACCAAACGATTTCTTATTGTCTGGATTCTCTTAGTGCTCTGCAATCTCTTTAAGACCTACAGTCAGCTGAGACGTTACTGCAACATATACATTACAATACATACACTGCCCTTCCTCTAACATCGGGGAATCAGGTGTGGTCTTGCTGGGTGCCAGGGTTTGGTAGAATTCGGAATAATTAAGGAGCCGATCGGGTTAACCGAAGACGCTTACAGAGCAAGTGACGTGGCGCGGTGTCCGATTCCCTTGCAGTATACCACTTCTCTGCTGCGGTGGCGGGCCCTGCGGTTGTGGGAGGGGGAATGGCCTTTAGAGAGAATAATAAACTGCGGTTGCTGTCCGTCCGTGGTGATCCTCCTGCCGGCATCTCAGGTGGGATGAAGTAGCCGTTACGCGACACCGAATCGGGCACTGTCCATTTACACGGCTTAGTACTCCGACGAGAGAAGCTCCCGATCTGTGATGCCTGTGGCATTCGGATTGCCGGCCGCGGTGGCCGAGGGGACTGAGGCGCTCCAGTCACGGTCTGCACGGCCACTACGGTCGGGGGTTCGAATTCCCCCTCGGGCATGGATATTTGTGCCGTCCTTAATCTTAGCTAGTTCATAAATAGTTTGTAAGCTTAGGCACTGATGACCCCGTAGTTAAGTCCCATAAGTTCTACAAACATTTGAGCATTCGGATTACTGTACGCCACATTTTAACTGACTGTAGTTTACTTTGTATATATATCTATCAGTGGCGGTTGGTGCTTCAGATGAGTGGGGGTTCACTTCTTTGTGTGCCGGATCTTGATAGTGGCTCCGCCTTCCCTCCGGTTTGACCACTCCCCTTTAGACATATTTTCGTTAAAATATTTGCAGAATGTCTTACCTCGGCTTGTTTGCACTTGCTTCAACTCGAGCTGAGGCGTTGGCCTAACAAACTTCTTTATTTCACACTTCTGTTTCAAGCGTAAAGCTGAGTAATTTGTTTCTAAAGGGTACTGAATGTTCTTTATTTTTCTTTGATAATAAACATCATGAATACAAACATGAACACTGGTAAGTACCTATCATAAAATGAATCTGTTGCGATGAAGAGACAAGCTACATATGGTCACGTGACACTGTAAGCAGCACCCCCTTACGCAGGCGCAGAGGCTCTCTCCCTCACATCTTTTCAAACTGTTATATCTTTGTTACAATGAAAATTGTAAATGTCATTACCCTCAAAATCGCGACACATTTGATAAAACGTCCAAATATATGTGGCAAGTAACAATACAAAAGTCATTGTTGTTCCCGTATCTGTTATATCGAAGAATGGGTTTAAAAAATATTGTAGTCGGTCTCGAACCCACTACCTTCAACAGCCTAGCGCGATACCACTCGCCACACGATTAATCTTGCTAGGTGCAGAATAGTGAAATGAGTATTATAAGTAAACGGATCTTCTGGAGGTTTTTACAGTTGATGCGTCTGTAATTTATAGTTATAAGATATCATAGCAAATATGACGTGTTTTTGGTGAATCTTCAAAGCTCGACAACAAATTTGAAGGGCGGATGTTGTCTTCATGGAGGATTCAGAAGACAATTTGAACCTCAGCCACGCATGCGCGTTGCAACGCTGCGGCCACTGCCGTCTACATTAAGAGGCCATGCTATGACCAGTGCACGTGGTCTCCGCAGCATAAAACGTTTCTCATGGGATAAAAATTGAATGTGCATATAAAATGATCTGATAGAAGAACGAAACGAAGAATGATAGTTTAAAATAACTTTTTATTTTATTTGTTTATTTATTTATTTGCGTTTTTCACGATGAGCTTTTTCCAGGGGGTTCACTGAACCGGTGGACACATAGGACGCTCCGCCACAGATATCTGTTAACTTCTGCCGATACTGTTTCTTTGAAATCGAGCCATATCTTGTCTACAATTACATTTGCAATTTTGACTGTATCTCTGGAGGGCATTAAGAGAAGTTATTTCTTTTCTGAAAAGATATAATCATTCGTTTGTGGTAAGTGAATTTGGGTGTTTCGATATTTATTCCTGCTACGACAATCGTTGATGCAATTTCTCATATCAAGAACTTAGCATCTTCGTGTGCCCATTATGTTGTTTATGTTGTAGCAAACCTGCGTCACTCAAGAGTTGTTCCAATGGCTGCTTCTGAATATCGGTTTGTTTTTTGCCTTCACCATACCATAAGTCAATAAGAGCTCAGAATATTACAAGGATTAATATCTTAACTGATCTGTGTGCAAGTGATACATGAAAGTGAGAAGGAACTCTATATTTACTCTATGCAATGAACCTCCTCCGTGTATTACTGGTATAGTTCCCTAGAGGCTTCAACTGTGGAGAAGAGGAATGTCCTGGATGAACAGAAGAGCCTTCGGGGAACAGATCATAAGGGCACTTACCCTCATTCTCTGTAAACATTTATATATCGGCTTTCTGAGTAAGTGAGCCGGTATTTAGAGGATTCCACGTATTTGATATGAAACCATTTAATGCGCATTACAGCGATTATCATCCCTGGAGTAACTTTTTCCAGAAAATCTTCTGCAACAGGAACACGTATAATAAAAGAAAATTCAGCTCACAACAGGCAAAGCTGTCTTCTCAAGAGCCACGAAGGACACTCAAGCGATACACGTATGTCACTGTAGGTCAGTTATCCCTCTGATCTCCAATACAGAAGCCGTCTCTGGTTTTTTTAGGAAGAAATTATTTACAGTCGTGATTCAAGAGATAAAAATATATTTAACAATTTTTGGCGTAGATGGAAACTGTGACATACCGCTACTGGTCTGGCAATGTTTAGTAAAAGATGATAATGTGAATTTCGATTAATGGTGTTAACACATTCCGTGAAGTAATTTTTTAAGAATTTTACCCATATATCACAAAAATTCCGAAAAAAATAATTTATAAGGTAAGTTTACAGAAAATAAAGCAGCAATGGAATTTCTTGACAATGTTTATTTCCGGGAATCCTCTGGACGAATCAATTTATTTTGTAATGATTGCACTTTTATCCAATGTTTGCCCACCAAGATACAAATAGTTTACGGGAAGTTTTGAGTTAATAGAAAACAGTAGCATGAATCAGTAGCAGTTTCTGTGTGGATTAATAGGTAATAAAAACACAGAGAAAGGTGGCACAGTGGTAACATACGGGACTCGTATTCGGGAGGACGGTGGTTCAAATCCACCTCCGGCCATCCAGATTTAGGTTTCCCGTGATTTTCTTAAATCACTGCAGGAAAAGGGGTTGGAACACTTGCGGGGAGTGACACTTGCGCGGAGTGACACTTGCGCGGAACCCGGGACCCTTGGGGCGGCTAATGGCTTTTCCTGGGTACAGGCACACCAACAAGTCTAGCACTGCTGTTGTCAAGTTTCCACACTGTCAACATAACACGAAACTCAGTGAAATTGCACAACCCTTTCAAAGCTGAAGAGCAATATAGTAACTTTTTGTAACTACATATGAATTCGTTGAGTGTTCCTCCTGAAAACAAAAATGTATTTCAATAGTGATAATGTTTGGAGAGTTATTAAGACATTCTTTGCTACTACAAGACGATGACTTTCCACAGTCATACCTCCTAAAAGCATATTAATCAGAACACTAAGCATATCAAGACACCTGCGCAAGCAATAAATATATTAGGCTTCCTGCACAGATACGTTGATGTAATTGTCCGCTATGTAGTTAACGCCACTATCACGCAACTTCCATCTCTTTAAAAATAGCTACTATGCTTTTTAATAGGAGACGCAACCTTAAACCTTCAATTAAAAAACGTTAATAATAAGTCAATGTGTATTTTACATTCTTGAAGCGTTTATTCGTAGACCCTAAAACGATTTGGCTGTATTCAAATTAGAAATACATCTAAGAAATGTATGAAATACGGAATGTGTAAGGGAATGTCACACACCGAAAAATGCTAAAGATAAATTCTATTTTCCATCACCGTCATGTAGAACCATTTTTACTCCGAACTTGTCATAAACCAACAGGGAGAAACAAGTTGCAAGACTTCCAGGAAAAATGAAGCGAAATTGACAGCCAATAGTTGGTTATAAATTACATTGCCTGTTAACTGTATAAATATAAATTACGGAATACGCGGAACTCCTGTTCAGTACATTCAAAAAGGTCTAAGGTAATAGTGGTTTACAATCAGATATCCGTATCACGCTCCTCCTCAAGAAGTCTGTGTGAAGATATATATTCAGAACATTCAAGAAAAAGGTGTTGAAACTACAAGAAGCAGCTCATTTACTCAGGAAGGGAAAACGTTATGGTGCCCGTAAATTTGAATGGCTGTATCTCTTGTAGTAACATTCATTTTTTGATTAAATGTTAAAATCCAATAAACCAGAATTTAGTTTTTCTAAACTCAGTGCCAAAATTTTTTGTCGAAATTTTTGCAGGAAGTAGTCTTGATGGGATTTCATACTTCTATGCATTAATATTATCAAACATGTAATTTGTGTCACAAATTGCGCTGCCGGTCCGGTCGGATGTTCGAGTTCTTCCTCGGACATGGGTATGTTTGTTTGTACTTTGCCTACGTTATTTTAAGTAAGATTAAGTAGTGTAAGTCTAGCGACCGATGACCTAAGTAGTTTGGCTGCATAAGACTACACATCTACAGGTAATTTATTTATTTCATCACCACATTTAAGTACTAATAATTAAAGAAACTTAAATGTAGAAATTTGAAATAAACACTGAAACAAATGATTGGTATTTCTCATAAAATGAATGCACAGAACCGTTGAATTATGTCTTGTGAATGTACCTACAAAATCTGCCATATGAAAATTGTAGTGTGAGTCCCAAATTTGTTTTTTATGTAATAACATTAAAAACATATTAAAAATTGAGAACTCGAAAACCAGTGAAGTTATGGACTTGAAGCGTTTTGTGTTGCTAAATCTTTACATAGTAGACACGATTTTAAAATTTGGTTGCCATCGCCAAAGTAGACGAAACGTTAAATTTTTTGGTGTAATCTTCGCCGTGTAGACTGTATGCTGTAGAAGTCTACGTCGAACCTAATTAGAGGAGGAGGAGAGAACGTTGTTTGCACTTCTCCTGCGTTTCCAGTCGCCGTGCTGTGCTACGTAACGATATCGTACCGTTCCACTTTACCGAGAGCTATATATGTATTGGTGTGGTGTTTGTTCTTTCGAAATAAGACATCACACCAATATATGTATCATTTAGACGCAAAGATTCTGGGTTCTGTTTTCATCGCTAACGCGACTAACAACGTTAAACCTCATGTGTAAATAGTTAAAGGTTATGAGTGCCACTGGAAAAATGTATAAGTAACACCTGTTGTTTGAGACTTGAAGATGACCTGAAATTAGCTGAAATCGATATCTCATAATAAACATAAGGTGCAGCTGTCTATATTTCATAATGCTATTCCTAACATATTTAAAAGCTGCTCAAATCCACCTACAAAAAACCTTTATAATGAGATTGTATATAATTCCACGATGAAATTGTGTTTTAGTTATTTGTAGTAATACACCCAAAGATCTGCCCTTGCTTTTAGTGCCTTGATCAGCTGTTTATTTTTAGAGGTATTACTAGGGATAGGAAAAATTCGCATTTGCGATAAATGCGAATATAGATGCGAATTCTGACTCAAAATGCAGTAAATCCGAAATTGTAGTTAGCAACGGTTGCGCTCAATTCCGATTTCATCACATTCCTCTTCACATGGTGCTGTATTGTAGATCGAGTGATATTTGTATGACGTGTTATCTCCCTGTTGAATGAGGCTGTGATATCTCCGGGCTGTTACTACAGCACCACCTCGCTAGGTGGGCCTTTCCCTGAATACGGCACAGGTAGCGGCTGGAGGGCGTGGAGTAGGGGTGGTGTATCCCTACTTCTGGAACACCCTGTTCACTACCTGCAGCGTCCGGGTCTCCCCGCAAGTGTCTACAAATTCCCTTTCCGCGCAAGAGTCACTCCCCGCAAGTGTCACAAACTCCCAGGAAAATGCCGGGATGGCTCCTTTCAAACGGAACGGCCGATTTCTTTCCCCCATCCTTAGCCAGAAACTCCGAGACAGCTCGGTCTCCAATGACCAAGCTGTCAAATGTTCAAATGTTTGTATAGTTTATGGGACTTAACTACGGGGTCATCAGTCCCTAAACTTACAAACTACTTATGGACTACTTACGAACTAGGACGGCACAAATATCCATGCCCGAGGGGGGGGGGGAGATTCGAACCCCCGACCGTAGTGGCCGTGCAGACCGTGACTGGAATGCCTCAGTCCCCTCGGCCACCGTGGCCGGCACCAAGCTGTCGACGGGACACTAAACCATAGGCTTGCTTCGTTCCTTCCAATATTAACAATTTTGTTCGGGTAAACACGTAGACAAATTACGATGCAGATAATAATAAAGCACTTTGTACCAGTAAAAAATCTGTGTATGTAGCATTCACTAAATCACTAGTGATACGTCTGTATGTTATAATACCACCTAAACTCGTCCCTGCTATGTTGTGGCTCAGGCTTATATGAAATTAGTGGGGAAATGTGTGAAAGAATCATTGCAAACTTAGAGGCAGGGAGAAACTACGCCAGTAAAATCACTGCCCTGTTTTGCGTTGCTATAGCTTTGTAGAATGAAAGGAATTTAGACATTTCTTTTTTCTTTTTTTGTGAACATGATCTATACTAAAGCTAATGGACTTAAATCTTTTTTTTTTTTTTCTGTTCCTACATAAACATACACGTCTGTGGAGCATGCTACGTTCAGTTACCCTTGAGGCTTGAGATAATGAATCGTATTCTACATTCCGTGCTTCAGTTACCCACTCCCTCTCTCCGCCGATCTCCCCCCCCCCTTCCTCTTTCGCTCATAATAATAAATTAATAATTATCGGCTTACATCGAATTCTGTAGTAACGGCGGCAAATGGCAACCAAGCTGCAACCATGTTGCTCTTCTTGCAGATAAGTAAGCGAAATATCTAAGCCAAAGAGAAAAGTTCATTACAGACTTCGTTACTATTACGTTTTTATTTCCATTGCCGACAATATCATCGACCTAGCACTGGTGAGGTCGAAATGTGAGTGTTACTGCAAATTATTAAAAAGTATAATTAAAAAGAAGGTCAAATAAATTCAATACAAAATATTAATATGATAACCTAAAGGGAAGTACTATAAAGAACGTTTTTATATCGTTAATTTCATAACGCCAGTGGCCAAGATGTATTTTAAATAACAAGAAGGTGGAGAGAAATTATAAAGTATGATAAAAGTGTATGGAACATAAGCCTGCTCGTGAGATTGTCTGAGCTGCCGCCTACAGCGCGTACGGAAAGATTGCTGTCGTAAAGGTCGTTGTGCTGAGAGCACGTGTTTGCTATCTTCTTGCGACTATATTAAATTTTTATGTAGGGCACATTCTGGAAACGTATTAAAAGATGTGTCTGTTTGCTCCGATCATGTACTGAATTAACTCTTCTGTGTCGCGTACATAATTGATCTCTCTTTTTTCATCTTTTATTTCTCCATTTTAAATTTAATTTGATCCTTTCTGTGTCTGCTAAACGCCTACTTTCATTTGGCGCGGAAGGAATACAGTTAGTTGTTGCAGATGAAATTTGTAGTAACACGGATTCCATTTGCGGAATGTAAAATTTCTTTCACCTTTATTAAATTTTATAAGGATTTGTGATTTTCATCTAGGCGTACTTAATGTTCAACAAATGGTCAGTTGTCACGCCAACAGTTTATTTTCCGCGATAGCCAATATATTGCCATATTTTGAAATATAAAAAAAGAAAAGAAAAAAATCATCCTTCTTTTGCTTCATAGCTCAACAGTATTTGCTCAGGGACTTGGTTTTGAATACTTTAAATACAACGACACCATATAGGAAATGCAATGCTTTAAGATTGAGTTTATTTTGTATACTGCTGGTAAAAATAAAGTTTCAGTTTTTCCAAATTTCAATTAATTACTGTCCCACTTTTACCCCGCCCGATGGTAACGTGAGAGCAACAAAAATATACTTTTCCGGATAGTATCAAAATAAGAATATGAATTTATTTATGAAACTAAATGTTATTACACCGAAAATAGAGTTCATGACATTAGTATGTAGGTTGTATCGCAATTTTATAAATGAAACTGTACATAGGAATCCAAATGCAGGGAATTAAAGCAATCTACATTCTTCCGTGACCATCAGAAGTCAACGTTTGTGGCACCATTTCTGAGGAAATGTATTAACTTCATTTTTCTTTGCTGAGAATCCTGTCAGTTGTCACAGATTACATGTATCTTGTCATTATGTGTCTCATTATTGTCAGAGCTCACAGTGACACTATGGGATAGGTCCCAACCGTGCTGGCACGTGAATATTCTGGAAATACTTTTCTCCCCCAGCGTATTCTAAATGATGTATATGAAAATACCCTCGAATATGTAGACTGATTTGAATAGAATTTTAGCATCAGGAGAACTTGTAATTTGCACACAGCATCGTGAATCTTTATATGAACAACGCCAGCCGAGCCTGCGTTTGAGCTTCACACTCTTGATACTGGTGTTGGAGCCAGAACCTGATGGTGTGTAAAATAATTTAGGTGCCACTATAATTCCATTCATTTTCAGAGTATAAATAGTTAGATAACTACAGTGGAGCACTGTGCACCAGTCTGCAAAATAAAATGACTGTCATTCTAAGGGACCTAACTATGGCCATCGATGCCTAGACCTACAAGCTACTTAAGCGAGCTTTAAGGACAACACACACACACTCATGAGTGAGGGAAGACTCAGACGTCCAACGCGAGTGATCGCGCGATCCGTAACTTGGCGCTTAAGACCGTACGGCCACTCCGCGTGGTCACCAGCCTGCTTCAACAGCTGTAATACCACAAAACATACGTCAGTCTCAGTGAACCAAAGGCTGCCGGTTCTAACAAACATCACTGCCCCTCGAATTATTGGTACTGCAATAGCGAAAAAGGATTAGGAAATACATCTAACATACTCTGTATCCCACTTCATTAGGTGATTAATTCCTTAAATCACACCATCCAATTTGGATGAGTGATGAACTGCCTAAAGATAAAAGGTCCAAAGAAAAATGAAATGAGGCTGAGTCATCATGTGGAGATAAAATCTTCTCATTTCTGGATATAATAGATGATACTGAATGTACATATCTCTGACATTTGGAGACTGTTAAGTAGCTTCAGGGTTGGCCAAGGATTCTGTGAGATTTGCTGCAAATGTGGTGTATGCTGTACTTTCCAGTAAGTGCTTGAGGAGTAGAAAGACAGACTATGGACCACATCCTTAACGAATGTTTGAAACGCTGCATTTCCAGTGGAGCACAAGAACTGAATTTCACATAACTGAAATATTTGGACATAAAAATCTAGACACAATCACGGGTAATCTATGCATTGCTTCCTTTCTAATGACGTTATCTATTAGTAAAATATTGTTCTACCTATTCATATGACAATTACGTTGTTTATAGAATTTTTTAAGTATCTTGTGTCATGATCAAATTATTATTTTTTTTAGATATTTATGACAATACGCCGTTCGGAATACATCGTATCTAGTTTTCATTCTATTGTGTATTCCTTATTATTATTATTTCGCGGATGATGCTGTCATTTATCGGTTAGTAAAGTCATCAAAAGATCAAAGCCGGCCACGGTGGCCGAGGGGATTGCGGCGAGCCAGTCACGGTCCACACGGCCACTACGGTCGGGGATTCGAATCCCCCCTCGGCCATATATATTTGTGCCGTCCTTAGTGTAAGCTAGTTTATAAGTAGTTTGTAAGTTTAGGGACTAATTACCCCGTAGTTAAGTCCCATGAGCTATACAAACATTTGGACATTTGAAAAGATCAAAAGCATCTGGATAATGATTTAGATAACAACATGGTGCAAAAATTGGCAATTGATAATTATATGTGTGACATCATCCATATGATAACTAAAAGAAATACGTTAACTTTCATTTACACGATACACCAGTCAAACTTACAGGCAGTCAAATCTGCTAAATACCTAGGGTAACAATTACGAACAAATTAAATTAGAATGAACACACAGAAAGTATTGTAGGGAAGGCGAACCAAAGGCTACATTTCATTAGCAGAATACTTAGAAGATGCAACAGATGTACTAAATAAACTGCCTACAATACACTAGTGCGTCCTATTTTGGAGTATTGCTGCGCATTGTGGGATCCAAACCAGGTGATACTGACGGACGATTTAGAGAAAATTCAGAGAATGGCAGCTCGTTTTGTATTATCGTGGTATAGCGGAAAGAGTGTCACGGAAATGATGCGCGATTTAGAATGGAAATCATTAAAAGAAAGGCGTTTTTTGCGACGATGTATTTGCAAAATTCCTTTCACCAACTTTCTCTTCAGAGTGTGAACATATTTTGTTAGCACTCACCTACAAGGGGAGACATGATCATCATAATAAAATAAGAGAAGTCAGATCGTAAATTGAAAGATTTAGGCGTTCCTTTTTTCCCACGAGCTATAAGAGACACGAACTATAAACAAATACCATAAAAGCGGTTCCATGAACCTTCTGCCATACACTTCGATATGACTTGCAGAGTATGCATGTAGATGTAAAATGTTCAAATGTTAATAGTTATGGGACCTAACTGCAGAGGTCATGGGTCCCTAAACTTACAAATTACTTAAACTAACTTATCCTAAGAACAACACACCCATGCCCGAAGGAGTCGAACCTCCGAAGTGTAACGCCCGCGCGAACCGTAGCAAGAGACGCCTTAGTTCGCACGGCTAGACAAAGAACCAAAGAACAATCTAAACAATCAGTCACCAAGGGAGAATCTGCACCAAAAACGGCTAAGACCGGTCCTTTGGCCGAAAAGGTTATGGCGACATTTTTTTGGGATTCGCAAGGGATAATCCTCAGACTCTCTAGAACACGGTAAAACTACTACAGGTGCAGATTATTCATCGTTACTGGACCGCTTGAAAACCGAGATGCAAGAAAAAAGCCGGAAATTGGCCCACAAAAAATTCCATCACAATGTACCAGCACACAAAGCTCAGCATTTGTGGTCGCAAAATTATTGGAAATAGGATTTCAACTCGTTTCACATCCCCTCTATTCTCCACACTTGGCTGCCTCGGACTACTACAATCTTGGTTATTAAACTTGACGTCCTACATACGTGAAATTTAACCGACAGGAAGAAGATGCTGTTATATGCAAATAATTAACTTTTCAGAGCATTCACACAAGGTTGGCGCCGGTGGCAACACGTACAACATGCTGACATGAGGAAATTTTCCAACCGATTTCTCACACAGAAACAGCAGTTGCCCGACGTTGCTTCGTGAAACGATGTTGTGATGCATCGTGTAAGGAGCAGAAATGCGTACCATCACGTTTCCGACTTTGATAAAGGTCGGATTGTAGCCTATCGCGATTGCGGTTTATCGTACCGCAACATAGCTGCTCGCGTTGCTCGCGATCCATTTACTGTTAGCAGAATATGAAATCGATGGGTTCAGGGGGGAATACGGAAAGGCCTTGCTGTATCTCAACGGCCTCGTATCACGAGCAGCCGAGATGACAGGCATCTTATCCCCGTGGCTGTAAGGAATCGTGCAGCAACGTCTCGATCCCTGGGTCAACAGATGGGGACGTTTGCAAGACAACAACCATCTGCTCGAACAGTTCGACGGCGTTTGCAGCAGCATGGATTATCAGCTCGGAGACCACGGCTGCGGTTACCCTTGACGCTGCATCACCGACAGGAGCGCCTGCAATGTTGTTCGCAACGATGAACCTGGGTGCGCGAATGGCAAAACGTCCTGCTTCGGAAGAATCCAGGTTATGTTTACAGTATCATGATTGTCGCATCCGTGTTTGGCGACATCGCGGTGAACGCACATTGGAAGCGTGTATTCGTCATCGCCATACTGGCGTATCAACCGGCGTGATGGTATGGGGTGCCATTGGTTACACGTCTCGGTCATCTCTTGTTCGCTTCGACGACACATTGAACAGTGGCCGTTACATTTCAGATGTGTTACGACCCGTGGCTCTACCCTTCATTCGATCTCTGCGAAACCAACATTTCAGCAGGACAATGCACGACCGCATGTTGCAGGTCCTGTACGGGCGTTTCTGGATACGGCTGCCCTGGCTAGCACATTCTCCAGCTCTCTCACCAATTGAAAACGTCTCGTCAATGGGGGCCGTGCAACTGGCTCGTCACAATACGCCAGTCACTACTCTTGATGAACTGTGGTATCGGGTTGAAGCTGCGTGGACATCTGTACCTGTACACGCCATCCAAGCTTTGTTTGACTCAATGCCCAGGCGTATCGAGGCCGTTATTACGGCCAGAGGTGTTTGTTCTGGGTACTGATTTCTCAGGATCTAAGCACCCAAATTGCGTGAAAATGTAATCATTTGTCAATTCTAATATAGTATATTTATCCAATGAAAACCCGTTTCTCATCTGAATTTCTCTTTGGTGCAGCAATTTTAGTGGACAGTATGTATTTGTTCCCCAATTTGAAGAAATGTCTGGCGGGACGAAGATTTCATTCAAACCAGGAGATGATTGTAGAAAATAATAGGTATTTCCAGGCTGGGAGGCTTCCTATGACCAACACATTAGAAGAGAGTTGGACGAAGTGCATGTCTGAAAGGAGAGTATGCGAAAAATAAAAACGGTTTTTCGCAAACACGTTAGTAGTTTCTACTTTTGCACGGACGTTTCAAACGCCTCTCAGATACTCTCCACGTCATGTAATCTCAGCTCGTTGTGTCGAAATATTAGACGTGTCGGACTTAGGAAGTGTCGGATTATACAAACTCTATGCGTTAATCTGGTGTAACAGCGGGTGCCATAACCCAGGGTAGTCGTTCCGCAATCTTCAACCAGACTTTGTGCCTAACAAGAGGCCATCAGAAGCGTAAAAAACGGACTTTGATGGGTGTCGTATATGTTGTAGAGAGACATACTCTGAGCATGGGGCTATCCGCTTTTGTAGAGCGGGCCTTAGTTTTTCGAGAAAAAGGATGTTGAAGTTCGCTGCGCGCTGTAAGACGCGTAGCACTGTTCCGACCATGCGGTTAAGATCTACAGCTGTCACGCTGGCGTTACCGTTCTCGAGCCCTCTCCACGTTTTTTGCTTGTTTTTCGAAATAGTATGACTTCTTCCATTTTATTTTACGGAATATAACTAACAGCACTGTAATTTCATAAGACACAGAGTTCAAACGGGCAGTCCTCTGTATGATTCGCATCAAAGTTAAGGGATGGAAGACAATTTGAATGTAAATTAACGATGTTTTTCGTTATCGGTCTTAAAAGCTCCGTGCTCCTGCAAGGCAGTAGCTTTTATGAAATGTGCTTGGTGCTGTAAACCACTGTGTTTGGGTTGCTATTACGACGTATATCATCCGGATTTCTTTTGTGGCACAACAAGTGATTCAGGCGACAGCGAGCAAGATTTTGTAATAATTTCGTGAAAATTAAATTACCACGGAAAAAATTGAGTATTTCTTGCTAATTTTAAACAACGTACAGCGTTCGTTGAAATAATGCAAAATAAAAAAATAAACACGGGAAGGATCCGAACACGGTACCTCCAGCATGTTAGCTGGAGACCTTAACCGCTGCGCCATTCTCACATATGGCTAACGTTAAGCGTCTTACATCGTACAGTGAACTTAAACATCAATTTTCCTGACAAACAGGGCACGCCGTTAAAAAACCGGATAGCCTCATGCGAAGTGTATGTCCCTTTACAACGTATCAGAGACCCACCAAAATCCGTAATTTACACTTCTGATGGTCCCCTTGTTCAAGTGTTTGTGAAATTATGGGACCTAACTGCAGTGGTCAACTTACAAACTACTTAAATTAACTTATCCTTAAAACAACACATACACCCATCCCCGAGGGAGGATTCGAACTTCCGACGGCAACGGCCGCGCGCACCGCAGCAAGGCACCTTAGTGTGCACAGCTATTTTGCCGAGGCGCACTTGTAAAGGAGGAAGAGTACAGGCATTCCAAGACTGGAATGTAAACCGATGGGCGGTGAGGAAGTCTTGGAAATTATGTATTACGTGTGATGGCGTATTATCTTACTCCAAGCTCAGAAGGTACGGGATGACGAAGAACAATTCATATTCATAGACATATAACCGCAGGGTCGCAGGAATATCGGATTGAGCAGGGTATGTATCACGTGACATATCGAAACCGGAAGTTAGCTGCGTATCGTTTAATGGAAGCGTCGGCGTTCATACGAAGGAGGGTACAATATAGGGAGACAACCTGCAGGTGTCTAAATACAGCTGTATATGTTCAGCTCATTTCCGCGAAGTAGATATCGATAGACCATCGTTGTCTTGCGAATGAATATGAGACGGTGTAGTGCTGTAACGATATACTGAAATTTTTATTTATTTATTGTTTATCTTTGATCAGCGATACTTATCGCCTCCGGTTCCCTCTGACTCGCAATGCAACTAATTTAATTTCGTTCGTCATTTTTTTACTCCCAAACAAGCGAGAAGACAGAATCGAGATCGTAGTTTTACTCACTCTCTTGTCTATGTTCGTTCTGTGCGGACGTCTTCCATCCGTGTATCTATTCAATGTAAGTTATCGTGATGCAAGTTGTAAAAATATATTACTTAAATTTAAAATCATCCCCCCTCTTTGGCTTTTATTTAAATTAATCCCTCCACGTCAAATACTTATTTTCTATTATTTTCAGCTCCTTCGCCTCCGTAATAGTTTAATGTTCAGACGCCATTACAATCGCTTCGCATTGTCTGCAAAATTTCAATCAATCAATCATCCTTATACAATACTTTGCTTGAATTTAGAACCTGCAGTCATTTCTTTTTGTAATTTCACGAAGTCCGATCATTTCTTTTTTTAAATTATTTTATCATTACCAGTAACTTCATGTTCCACCCACTGTCACACAACAATGAAAAGCGAAGTGAACAGTCTGAACATTGATCTCCTACGGAAAGTATCTCGAACATTCACTAATTAAATAAGACATAAAAGTTATCATTTCCAGTTTCTACAATACGAAGTGCAGGATCCAGCTAGATGCTTTCCGTAAGTTTTATAACGTGCTGTTGCTTGTATGGTGCCCAACTTTAATATGCAATCCGCGGTTTATTTGATTTAATGTTCATTTTGTGCTGTACTTTAACTTATTTAAAGTTCAAACATTTGGTACCATCAATTCTTTGTCCGAAAAATATAATCGCGGAATCTACTTTTAACAATTATGGCATCAATCATACGAAGCAAGGGCAACGTTATAGTGCATTCTATTTTCCCGTCATTTTCGGCTTACAGGCACTATTACTTGCTGCGAGTTAATTCCCTGTTTGAGGGAGTTGAAAAATTGTTTGCCGTTTTGTGGAGAATGCTGATTGTTAGCTTCTGAGCGGTCAAGAGTATATAAAAGAACCTGTCAACCACTGAACAGTAACAGCATATTTACTTCATGTTCAGCACCAAGAAGTATTCTCGTAATTCTGTAGGAATCAGCTAATCCTATAGAAACACGGGAATACATTTTTGCGTTGACCGTGAAGTAAGTAATTAATGCCGTCCCTGATCTATGGTTGACAGGTTCTTGTTTGTAACCTTGTCCGACAAGTAAATTAGTTACTCTCGCTCTCTTTCTCTACATGCAAATATAACTGCAAGGGGTAATCACAGGTCTTAGTTTTCCGCCCAAGTCCCTCGCACAATTCCTCGCCACAGGCTACGAAATTTTCCACTTCGTCTTTAGAAACCAAATCGAATACCCTACAAAACGGCAAACAATTTCCCAACGCAACAAACAGGGAATTAATACGCACGAAGTAACATTTCCCATTAGTGCACTAAACGAAATAGTATACAGCCTTGATACGGTCCAATACTTACGGAACGCTTAACACCTAAAAATCCTTTTGGTTTCTCATGCACATTGAACTTGAAAAATTTGTTAATCTTGCGTGTTTCCTTTAAGTCTTCCAATGTTTTCTCTGAATCCATTCTTCACTTTTTCCGTTTATTTATTCAAGTTCGAGAACAAGTACGCACCAAAAGCAATGAGCTCAATGGTAAATAAAATCTATTTCGGTAAGTCACTTCCGGTTGTGGTGAGTCACGTGATACGTAACTACCCTACTCAATCCCATATTCCTGCCACTGTAACGCTGGCAGATGCGTTTGTTACTAGAGGGAAGGTGGGCGGCGACAAAGTCTGGAATCCAATGGAATTCAGTAGCTCCCCAACACATTGTTTGCAAAAACAATATGGCAGGGCATAATGCAACAGTTCAACAGTCTCTTTCGAAGGTGTCACCATACTCCAATCCGTCCATGCTGGTGGTTCAAACAGAATCTGAATAGTCAGTTAAGGCAATGATGTTACAATATCGATTTTGAAATTGTTCCTTGTTGTGCCACAGAAGACCAAACTTGTATAAAGAAGAACTCAATATACGATTTAAACAGTATATGCAACTTTTTTTTAGAAATGTCAATACTTGTAACTTAAATGTCACACACTAAACTTATAGTATAGGTAAATATCAAATAATAAAATCAAGTTCCAGAGCCATATTTTGACTCAATACATATCAGAGATATGAAACTGAAAGAGTTGAATTAAAATTTTTTCCCTGGGCGGGATTCCAACCTGGGACCAAGACAGGCGCTATACCACTAAGCCACCATGACTTAATGAATACGGTGACTGCACGGACACAGACGAATCCCGGTCATGGCACAAATTTTCATTCAAAGTCTCTCCTTCAGTTTCATATCTGTGGTATATATTCAGACAAAATATGTCTCTGGACAATGATTTATTATTTGATATTTACATATATCACCTGTGCCTGACGGACAAGGGGTGCTATTCCGCTATTGGGAAGCCTTTGCAACATTGATACATTGTGAAGTAGATCTGCCTTAAAACGGTCTATGGAGTAGTATTTTTTTAAGTCATGATGGCTTAGTTGTATAGCGCCTGCCTACTAAGCAGGAAGTCCCGGGTTCGAATCCTAACCAGCGCACAAATTTTAATTCAGTGCCTCTCCTTTAGTTTCATATCTCTGTTATAGTTTTATATGTCACGTACTGATACAAACCTTTGTGAGACTTAAAAACTACTTCGTAAAACAAGAAACAGATATTTAATGCGAATTTGCATGTCTATTCTGATGTATCTTCGAACGTACTAAAATGGAATAATACGCACCGTTTTGGATATCCGGTGTTACACATAGAAAAATGAAACTTATTATTTCACTAAGTTCAAAGCGCTATGTTATCTCTGAAATCACCTGATATTTATTCCAATTCTGATGTATATTTGTTAATTTACACTTTTTCATAGCCGCGGTGAAACGGTCATGCGCTCTAAGGCGCCTTGCTGCGGAGCGCGCGGCTGCTCCCCGTCGGAGATTCGAGTCCTCCCTCGGGCATGGGTGTGCGTGCTGTCTTAAGCTTAGTTTAGTAGTGCAGTGAAGGCTTTCACTATCGGTTGAAATAATTGCTGTTGAATCTTCCAGGTTATGTGGTCGTGGTCGAAGAAACGTTTCGGCTCCTGACGTTTCGTCCAGAGCTGCGCTGGACATCCTCAGAGGTGCTACTGGTAGCGGTGAGTCTTGCCGGCAGGTCGGCAAGGCTCACCGCTATCAGTAGCACCTCTGTGAATGTTCAGCGCAGCTCTGAACGTCAGGAGCAGATACGTTTCTTCGACCACGACCACTTAACCCGGAAAATTCAACAGCAATTAGTTTAGTAGATTGTAAGACTAGGGACTGATAACATCCGTACTTCAGTCCCATAATTTACAAACATTTCAACATTTTTTAACTTTTTCCTAAATGTAAACAAACAGGATAAATGTTTCAAATGTTTGTATAGTTTATGGGACTCAACTACGGGGTCATCAGTCCCTAAACTTACAAACTACTTATGAACTACTTACGAACTAGGACGGCACAAATATCCATGCCCGAGGGGGGATTCGAACCCCCGACCGTAGTGGCCTTGTAGACCGTGACTGGAGCGCCTCAGTCTCCTCGGCCACCGCGGCCGGCACAAACAGTATAGGACTCAGTGCAAATAATTTTGCGTATTTTGAGTAAAGGCACCTTATTTGAACATGTCACTTCAGTTATTAATGACAAGTCTCAAGCTCATATGTGAACAAATTTGTTTAAACCATACATTCACATCTCAAGATTTAACATGTTAACAAAGTGTCAGTGTGTACGTATAGCAAACAAATCTATAGTTTCGATCCAATCCTTATGTTCACTCGACCTTCAAACCACGAGGACCGTCGACGTAAGTGTAAGGATCACGTACAACATATAGTTCACGAGATATGATGTCATAAACCGTGAAGATAAAAGTGAAAGGATACAATGCCAAAAGTACACCACTTGCTATCATGAACACTTTGTCGGTACAATTTGTCTGTGGACACTGGAGGTGATCTACGAGAACAGGAACGTTTCATAAGAGATACAATCCATTAATGTGAAATTACTATTGCAATTAGAGGTAATGAGCATTAAATAGAAATTAGCGTAATTTCAGCTAACGTTCCATGTAATGCAGTTGTGTATCTGCCCAGTATTTACTTTATTCAAAGATCCCTGGCTACTATCCGAATAGCCCCATCGAAATGAACTTTTGTGTGATCGAGAGGGTAAATCGAATAACAGCATAACAAAAATATTTGACAATCGTGTACAACCACATTTCATCAATACTGCAAGTATACCAAATGAAGTCGTAGTAAATGCTTAAAAAGAAAATTAAGTTTATACATTTCCGGAAAAATCTAATGTAAGTAGAAATTATTCTTACAGCTCCGCTGTAGCCTATACGTTAGAGATTGTAACGCAGTACGACACATAGTTCATGAGATACGAGGAGGGGGGAAGGGGGTTCTATAATATTGAGTTGACAGTCAGTCGTCATCAGTACTGGTTTGAGCATGCTGCTGTAAGTCACGTCTGTTTTGTTTAGATTAACAGCTGTTGTAGCTTGTGTCTTCGAGGCTGCCATGTAATGATGTGTACTATGTCAATGTGCTTAAGGGAACTTTTCAAATATGAATAAATGACTATTATTAAATAATCTCTTAAGTGAAGTCATTATTAATAGATTGACGTAAGCCTAGGACCTATTAAATTATTTAAAATCATCCTTAACGAGAGCAACAAACTGATACTTCAAGATCTACGAGGTTCCCTCTGCTTCTCGCACAGCTCAAATGCTACAGTCTTATATTGGGTTGAAAATGAAAACCACTACCAGTCTCATTAAAGATCATATTATTTATTTATGTCACGATCGGTTTCGGGCTTTTGGCCATCTTCAGGTGCTTAAGCATTCAGAATTTTATATGTGTAGCTTAGCTTGTTGGTGAAGTTCAATTTAATTTTGTATCCAAATCGTGATTGTCTATGTGACAGAATTTTTACAGTTTTGAGAAAAAACGTTTGTAGTGTACGGTGTGTAGTGATGGTGATAAATTATACTCAGAAATGGAAAGCAGGATAATAATAAAAGTAATGAGGTTAGGAAAGCAAAGTGTGTAAAACTTGTGTCACATGGACAATCACGATTTGGATACAAAATTAAATTGAACTCCACCAACATCCTGAATGTTTAAGCACCTGAAAATGGGCACAAGTCCGAAACCTGCCGTGTTATAAATAAATAATACGTTCTTTAATGTGACTCGTAGCGGTTTTTGTTCTCAACCCTGTATAAGAAACAGTCACGGGGTTCAAACACATCCACCATGGATGAAACATAATGCTACAGTCTTATTGGCAGACAAGAAGAAATAATTGGATCATTAACTCGTAAATATTTTTATCAAAGCACATCAGAAGTAACAATACAGCCTGCACATTCACCTTCCAAATAAATTTCGCTGTGGTATCTCCCGTGATTATTGGTGCTGCATTTTGGATGGCCAGTAGTGGGAATTAGACGAGCTCTACTAGAGAGGGCAAGGCTACAGTTGATGTATAACTTGCTCTGGGAGTGATAATAGACGACAAACTAAAATGGGCTGAACACACAGCCGCCGTGTGTAGGAAGGCATCAGCATCTCTTCATGCCCTACAGAGATATAAGAAGTTTTTTCCTCTCGATCTCAAAAAGAAACTTATACAAACTCTTGTAATTCCAATTATTGATTACAGTGATGTTATCTTGCAAGGTCTTTCTTGGGAAAGCTCACGACGTCTGGAACTAAACATGAATGCCTGCGTTCGATATATATGTAACATCCGTCTCTTTGATCACATTTCACCATCTTATAAGCAACTATCCTGGCTCCGTGCTGACAAGCGCAGAGATTTTCATACACTCTGTTTCCTCTACTCTCTTATCAACGTACACTGTCCCTCATATCTTTCCTCGACCTTAACACTCTTATCTGATCAACATAACAGAACTACTCGTTCCTGTCAGAGCAAAACCCTTTCTGTCCCTATCCATCACTCAGCCGGTTTCTCAAAATCCTTTTCAGTAGCAGGAACCACTCTCTGGAACAATCTATCTCAGTATATCAGAGAACTGAATAACACTGCCAGCTTCAAACGACAGTTAATGGATTATCTACTAAAGCAATAATTACGCCAGTCTTTATTACCCTACGGTCGAGATACGTCACATCCATTCCTTCTCCCAGATATTCTCCGACTGCCACTGCTCTCGCCAGGTACAGCTTCTGTCAGAATTCGCCATGACTTAACCAGTCTCGATATATTCAAAAGTAAATATTGTATCTGCTAATATCAATGTTGTTACATCTATTATTACATCAGCAGCAGCAGAAGGTTTCTCAGTGGTACTGTTAGTATTAATCCTATTTAGAGTTAAGTTATTACATTTTATTTACATCCTTTTACATGTAATCAACCTGTATAAATAATGTTATTAACTGTTCATCTGTACAAATCATTATTATGTTATAGGTAACTCACATGTAAAGAAATACTGTATGTGCAAAACCCTGGTCCGATGTAAGAGAGGGCCTGATGGCCATAATCTGATCAGGCTAAATAAACAAATAAATAAATAAAAATAAATAACTTGCACATTACGGTTATTCTTAAAAACGTTCACTGTTGGCGAAATTCATCCACAGGGATACAGTGAATAATTAGTAATCATTGTGTAGAGGCTCACATATATTTATAAGTGCGTTCTAATAGAGCCACACAATGCTATTGTATAAATGAATGGATGGGGTGGGAGATTTCATGGAAGAAGGATGTTCTCCGTTTTATACTACTTGAAACATTGTCGGAAATACAGTGTCTTCAGAAACCGTTTACATTGGTTAACTATACAGCAGAAAATCAAAAGGAAAAGGAGGTCGTGTTTAGTAGCCAAGGTGAATTGGCTTTGTCATAATTTCACAGCTCAAAAACTTTTTAATTAAAACTTAAAGAAACAATTTGCGTCCGCATGAAAAGGAAGCTAGCACCGAAAAAAAGAGAAGCGCGTATTTAAGACAAGCAAAGAAGGGAAAGTAGCTACTTCAGTCTGGCTATACAGAAACTTAATTACTTCATCTGAATAGCTGGGTTTAATTAACCATATTATCAACTCTCGTACGTTAATTTACGCATACGTTTCTTTAATATTCTCTTTTATTTATTTATATTCTCTTTATCACTACATGGTCGGTTTTAGGCGCCTGACACAATTTCGTCTTAGAATCGAAGCATGCGGTATCGGAACTCGATTTTCTGACCACTGAACCAGTGCACCGAGGTAGGCGGTGGAAAATTTTTGCCGAAATAATTTAATTCTGCCGCTTATTCTGTTAAATCCGATACGGCGTAACTAACTCGATGGAGGAACGAGCGACCCTGGTACGTCCGCGCCGTTGGCTCAGAGGCCCTAATCAGATACCGCAGAGTGCATTTAGTATTCACCGCGGCCCAGGGAAACCCACTGTGGGCCCGCTCCCGACTCCCAGAAGGCCTAAGTGCTGCACTCAAAGGATGCTAAATGATCCTACGCAAGCTTTAGTTCCTTCCTTTCTTTCTGTGAGATCGCACTTTCCACACCTCTTGAGAGTCCATTTCTTTTCTCTCCTCTAAGGCAATTATGCTCAGGCTACAAGCGCTCTTTGTACTGTGTATAACTAAAGCATCCTACCTAGCTACACTCGGCCACGTGTTGTTGCGGATTCCGATGTCAAATGAACGGGAAAAGTTAAAAGAAGGTTCTGTATAATTCTATGTATAATTGTCCTTGAGAAAAGCAATAATTTTCTACATTCTGTCCATCTATTATCCGCATTCTCTCTGTACATCTCCTCCATCTCCTCCTCCTTAATGTCAATTTCCTACTTCCCTCGTACTGTTGTTCGTTGTTGTAAACGTCATCCACATTCTAGTTTAATGCATCTCTCCAAGTACCCTATGCTACAAAAGCCTCTTCATTTCTGAATAAGAACGGCAGCCAATTGGTGCAAGCATTCTGTGGTGGCGTAATGTTAATTTTGCAAAAATTATTACATGAAAACAAAAAATAGGAAAGTAAATTTCAAATAGAGTTACTATTTCTTGAAACTCGAGCCGTGATGGCGAAATTTCCCAAAGCTGTTTTTCTCAAATAAATAAAAAACGATGACTCCGATGGGGAAAATGTTAAATTAGAAAGTTATTCGCCGTAATGTAGCATTGCATTCAATATTTTTTCTATTAAAATTATATCTGCGACGCTTGTCGCTAGCATCCTTTCTCTCTGCCAGTAAATATCTGATTATTTTGTTTCATAAGAGACTTTCAATTTCTTTGAACGGGCTGGGGAGAAAACGGAATCGCTCGTCGTCTTTCGTCTTCTTGCCGTCGACATTGACTATGTAAGTGTGAGCAATAAATACCACAATTCATTTGAAATGAATATTTAGTATAAAAAATCTGTCCCCATTTTTCATTATTTTATTTAAACTTTGTTTCCAGCATAATACGAAAATGATACTTGGCCATTGTAGTAAATTGCTTCGCAATTGCGGAAGAACATAACAGACGCGAATTTCATTTACGCACATTTCGTGTTGAATTTTGTTTCAATTCCTGCAGTAATTCTTCTTTTCTTTAAACGAAGTTCGATAATTTTGCAACTTTAAACACCAATCGTAATTGGAATTAAACACGGTCCTGCAACTTTAATATTCGAAGCTGATGCGACCAAGCATCAGTTTACAGTAAAGAAGTAATTTATTATTCCGTACAGGTTCGACTCCAGTGTGATCACTCCAATCCAATATGTATTTTTCTGTCTGATAGAAAACGGATTTCGCCACTTTCTTTTGTAATGATGCTCTTGGTGTTGTCTTTATTCTAACCATTATTGCCGCTAAATACCGATCGCTGAATCTTTCATGTTTTTCTCAGTGTCTCTATCTTTTCAAATTAATATTGATTGCAATATTTCACAGTTTATTAAATTTCAATGACGGTACTTAACCTTAGTCTTGACGACAACCAGCCCAAATAGAAAGAGTATCATTACCATAAGATTATTTATCGATTGTTTTATTTTAACATATCGGTTGCTTTGATACGTTTCGAGATATATTGGAAAACAGTTAAAAACCTTTAAAAACTACATTCCTAATAAATAGTCAATTAATTAGGAATTTGACAGGAGTATAGTCTTGTGCGGAAGTGAAACGTGGACGATAAGGAGTTCACACAGCAAGTTTCTAAACGTATTATTTAAGTATGGTACGAAATAAATAAAAAAGTACTTGCTTGAAAAACTGAAAAATGTTCTGTATTTATAGACATGTATAGATGTTTTTGAAAAACAGGCCTTCTCGAAAATTGGCTAGAGTTGCTCAGCGGATCGAACTAGAGTAACGGTTTTCAATCTGTCTTCTTTGTGGAGATTTCGTTAATTATAAGTATCAAACAATCACTTTGATAAACCTGCTCTGTTTATTTTTGTGCCTGTTTTCTTGAAGTAGGTCTGTTTTTATTTTATGAAAGAAAATGTTAAAGAAAAAATTTTCAAATGTTTGTTAAGCTTATGGGATTACCTACGGAGTTCCTAAACTTACAAACTACTTATAAACTAACTTAAGACAACACCAACAATCATCCACGAGGGAGGATTCAAACCCCCGACAGGGAACGGCCTCGCACTTCGGAGCGTATTGGCTCAATGCGCTCGGCCACTCCGCCTCGGCTGTTAAAGAAAAATGTTGCCCAATATTTTTCCACAGATTTTGAAACATATAATGTTGCTCTATGACCTTTTGGAGCCGAGATAAATGTTTTTCTTAGAAAAAGTCTTGTGAACTTGTTTAACATTTTACAGTGACGTGCTTCATAGAGCTTAATAGTGAATACTTATACTAGTAAGAAAGAAATACTTGTGTATGTTCCATTGTTTTCTAGTACTACTAACTGCTTCGTAAAGTGAAGCGTGCAAGCTCGTACTGCCTAGACCTAGAACAGGTGAGCGTGCGAGCGGTTGTTGAAAAGAGAACGGAAGAGGGGACGGGAGAGACTGGGTCGTGTTCTCACTGAGAACATTGTACTCGGTCCGCAGTTGCAAAATCATTGATACATTTTTTGAAATGTTTTGCTTTCTCTGGGAAACAGCACAGTTTAATTTTTTTTATTGATTGTTAATTTTTAAAATATTAAAACAGTCTAGAGCGGACTGCATACCCCAATAACGACGTCACGCAAAAGGTCTTTTGCTTGAAAGAAATGAGGTAGAAGATTTCATTTTTGAAGTTGTTGAGAGGAGACTATATATCCGTTCGCATCTGCTTACTGTACTCGTCTCCCTGGCGGTCCCTTGATAGCTCAGAATGTGTCCTACCAATATTATCCATCCTTTTTTTTTTAATTCAAATATGACAGAAATTTCTTTTCTCCTAAATTCTGTTCAGTACCTCCTCATTCATTACGCGATTTACCCATCTAATCTTCAGCATTCTCTTGTAGCACCAAATTTCAAACGTTATCATTTTGCTGTGTGAACTCCTTATCGTCCACGTTTCACTTCCGCACAAGACTATACTCCTGTCAAATTCCTAATTAGTTTATATTCAGTGACAACAATTTTTATTCTTCAGAAATGCTTTTCATCTCATAGTCATGCTGCATGTAATATCTTCTCTATTTCGGGCATCGTAAGTTGTTGTTCTACCCACACAGAGAAGGATCAATACCGAAAGACTGGAAAGCGGCCCACGTCACTCCAATATTCAAAAAAGGCAATAGGAGTGATACCCAGAATTACAGGCCCATCTCATTTGCAGTAGGATTTTGGAACATATACTTTGTTCGAACGTTATGGACTACCTCGAAGAGAACGACCTATTAACCAATAGTCAACACGGATTCAGAAAGTACCGCTCTTGCGAAACACAACTTGCCCTTTATTCACATGAAGTGATAAGTGCCATCGACAAGGGATCTCAAATAGATTCCATATTTCTGGATTTCCGGAAGGCTTTTGAAACTGTGCCTCACAAGTGGCTTCTAATGAAATTGCGTGCTTACGGAATATCTTCCCAATTGTGTGACTGGATTCACAATTTCCTTTCAGAAAGTACATAGTTCGTAGCAATTGACGGTAAGTCATCGAGGAAAACAGAAATGATATCTGGCGTTCCCCAGGGAAGCATTATAAGTCCCCTACTCTCCCTTTTGTTCATAAATGATTTAGGAGACAATCTCAATAGATCCCTTGACTGTTCGCGGAAGATGCTGTCGTTTATCGGCTAGTGAAGTCAACAGAGGATCAAAAGCAACTGCAAAGCGATTTAGACAAAATTTCTACATGGTGCGAAAATTGGCAATTTACCGTAAATAAAGAAAAGTGTGAAGTAATACTCATGACCACTAAAAGAAATCCGCTGAACTTCAATTAGACGATAAATTAGTCATACCTTAAGGTCGTAATTTCTACCAAATACCTAGGAGTTACAATATCGAACAACTTAGACTGGAGAGAACACACAGAAAACATTATGGGGAAGGCGAAGCAAAGGTTACGTTTCATTGGCAGAATGCTTCGAAAATGCAACAGCTCCACCAAAGAGACTGTCTACATCACACTTGTGCGTCCTCTCCTGGTGTACTGTTGCCCAGTGTGGGACCCTCATCAGGTGGGACTGAAGAATATCATTGAGAAGGTTCAGAGAAGGGCAGCTTGCTTTGTTTTATCACTTTACACGGGAGAAAGCTTCAGGGGAATGTTGCACGATTTGAGGTTGAAATCATTAAAAGAACGACGTTATTCGTTGCGACGAGATCTATTTGCGAAATTTCAATCACCGACTTCTACTTCTGAATGAGAAAATATTTTGCTAGCACCCACCTGCATAAGAAGACATGACTATCACAATAAAATAAGAGAAATCAGATGGAACGATTAGGTGTTCTTTCTTCTCCTGCGCTTTTAGAGAATGGAACAGTAGAGAAAGGTTATGAAAGTGGTTAATGGACCCTCTGACAGGCACTTAAATGTGATTTGCAGAATATCTATGTAGATGTAGATAATAACGCTCAGTTACTATTTTCATTGTCTCGTTATGCAACGTGGGAATGGTCGTCCGGTATAAGGCACGGATTGCGTAGCCGCTCCCAGTCGGAGGTTCTAGTTCTCCCTCGGGCATGGGAATGTATGTGTGTCAGGGAGGGGTGGGGTGTTGTTCTTGGAATAAGTTAGTTCAAGTTGTTTGTAAGTCCGGGGTCAGAGGAACATTTGATTCTTTTTTCTTGTTACCTAATCTAATTCCGTCAGCATCACCTGTTTTCCTTGGACTATCTTACATTACCCTTGCCTTGCCCTTGCCTTGCCCTTATCTTATACACTCCTTTCAAGTCACTGTCCATGCCGCTGCAATGCTGTCGTTTGTGGTCTCTGATATAATTAGCATGTTATTATCAAACCATAAAATCTTTTGTTTTCTATAAGAACTTTAATTTCTTGTAGAAATTTTATCATGTATTTATTCCCATACCTATTCAATAATCAGAAATTAAAAATTAAAAGCTTACTTTCAAATTTGAACTGAGGCAAATAATCTTAAAGTGATTAAGGGTAAACTGCGAACACCTAGAACAACTACGCCAATAAATAACACGATGTTTTTGATTTACACTGTTGAAACATTATAAATATAGCAGTTATAGCCTTGTTGCTCCCACGAATGCGTAATTAGGTGATACAAAACATCGCGTCTCAATGTTAACATAGTACTCCATCAGCAGGCTGAGCAGAATTTTGTATCAGTGGAGTGATCACGAGTTATAGTTATGATAGTTGGAGACTAATGCGTTATAGGCAAAGTATCAACAGATTACTAGATGTGGAAGCATCTACTGACTTTTAACATCTGTAACAGATACTTACATACACTTTTAACGATGTTTGGAGCCTGTCGCCACGATTGTTCGAATGAATACGTACTTTTCGTGCTGTCTAGGTCTTATCAGAAGTCGGACTAAACAGAATCTCGCTTTGTAATTTACTATGTTCGACGCGTAAAACCTAAAGCAGTCAAAATTCCGACGATTGATTTGAACACCATAGTGCCTTACTAGGCATGGTCCTATTTTTAGCTGGTACGCCGTTGCCTTCCTCCAATCTTCGAAGTGACTTTCAAGACCAGGTGGATTCAGAACTGTGGAACTCGGCATTTTCAACATCAGCAACATAACCCGAGGTGAAAGATATGAAAACTGACAGATCAAAATTCTAAGACAGAGCGGACATCAATCCCGCGACCTTTGGACTCATAGTCTAGAACTGTGTGTTACCCAGCCACTTTGTTCATTAAGCATTTGGCTCAGATTTTTTTATTACCGAGCGCGCTGAGCCACGGCGCCCTGCTTCCACATTAGTTACAAAAGAAAGTGTTTGAAGTTGCAGTTGTTGGGTGTGCCTGCACTCAAGCTAAGTACATGCCAGAATAATTAAAAAATACTACTACCCATAGCCATCACATAATGTTTTTTTCTTTGCGTACTGAAAAACCTGAATTTCGTTTGTATATGTTAAGACGCGTCGTCATTTGACCTGAAGTTGGGATACTGATCTCAAGGAATATCTTTAACAGAACCTCCCTTCCCTCGAAGAAGAAATTATCTACACCACTGTGAGGAGAAACCACGTCACATCTTCGCCTGTTCATGTGCAGTTACGTACCAGAACCAACTACCAAAACGTTTTCTTGTATGCAAGCCAACCAGTGCGAAAGTTGTCATTATAACAGCCAGAAATATGAGACAGGTTTTTTCATAAAAAAATTACATTGCCTTAAAAAATTTTCTTATGGGTAACAGCAACATAGTGAAAGAACTGGAATCTAGGTGCAGCAAAGCTAATGCAGCGAGTGCTCAGCTAAGATCTACTCTCTTCTGCAAGAAGGAAGTAAGTACCAAGACTAAGTTAGCGGTGCACCGCTCTATCTTTTGACCAACTTTGTTGTATGGGAGTGAAAGTTGGGTGGATGCAGGTTACGTTATTCATAAGGTAGAGGTTACAGATATGAAAGTAGCAAGAATGATTGCAGGTACTAATAGATGGGAACAATGGCAGGAGGGTGTCCATAATGACGAAATCAAAAAAAAAAAAAAAAAAAAAAAAAAAAAAAAAAAAAAAACAAAACTTGGAATGAACACCATAGATGAAGCAGTTAGAGCGGACAGAATGAGATGGTGGGGTCATGTTACACGCATGGGAGAAGTAAGGTTACCTAAGAGACTCATGAGCTCGGCAGCGGAGGGTAAGAGGAGTCGAGGTAGACCAAGAAGAAAGTACTTAGATTCTGTGCAGAATGATTTTGAAGTAAAAGGCATAACATCAGACGAGGCATCAATCTTAGCATTGAATAGGGGATCATGGAAAAATTTTATTAGAGGTACTATGCTCCAGACTGAACGCTGAAAGGCATAATTAGTCTCTAATGATGATGATGATGATGATGATGATGGTAACAGCATGTTTGTATCAATATTACGAGTCTGTAAGTTGGTCAGATCTTAGCATTGCTGAATAATTATTTGTTTTTGTGTCCCAGCCTCGTCGCCGCTTTTGTGTCTCGTCCGCCGGTTGTCGTAGGTGTCGGTGGCCGAGTAGAAAGAGACCGACACAGGAATAAAGGATGCACGCGTGTGCAGGTACGGAGGTGACCAGTCAGTGGGACAGCAGAAACTAGAGTAAATTAGAACGAGATATATATTTCATAGAGACTTCGTAATACTTCACTTTTACATAGTTCTTGACTGCAGAATGCTGATACATAGATTGGATAGAGGTTTCAAATGTTTGTATAGCTTATGGGCCTTACGGGGTCATCAATCCCTAAACTTACAAACTACTTATGAACTAGCTTATCCTAAGGACGGCACAAATATCCATGCCCGAGGGGGGATTCGAGCCCCCAACCGTAGTGGCCGTGCAGACCGTGACTGGAGCGCCTCAGTCCCCTCCGCCACCGCGGCCGGCTTAGATAGAGGCCTGCCTATCTGATAGCCAAGTCTTTACTGGTGCCTATCTGATTCCCAAGTGCCGATGCAGCAGTCGTGGCCACGAGCGGAGTTGCAGCAGAGGGCGCTCGTGGCTGACGTCGTAAGAACGCCGCGCCGTGCGTGCATGGCGGCGCGCGGCGTACGTACGTGGCGCGCACTTCATACTTGTGCAACACCACATTTGTGAAATAATATTCAGTTATTGACGTATTTTTCTGGCTGATAGTAGCTTTCTCCTAACAGGCCATTATCATAAGAACCCTCTCCCATTTTTGCATTTATAACTCGGACGGGCGTTACACACAACTGAAAAAAAAAAAAAAAAAAAAAAAAAAAAAAAAAAAAAAAAAAAAAAAAAAAAAAAAAAAAGGACTACATGTGGATTAATGAGTCGTATACTCTGCTCCACTCATGAAATGTGCCGTATACGTGGTCTTCTTAAAATTCCTTGCACCACCGTTCACTGTTAGAATGGCGCGCGCGCTGGAAGATGGCGTGACCAGCGCGACTCACAACAGCTGTCGTCCTCTGTGGACTGCGGACGTCATCAGTGGGAGCGGCCGCTAGACCAGAGTGGAGAGAACGACGGTGGAAGGCGGGAGACTGTTGCCCTGGTGCCGTCACGCTGGAAAACGTCCTGATGCCGAAAGCGAGATTTGGTCGGTGTCACGGAAGGTGTGAACGAATGCTGTTTATTAACGCTACTAGCATAAACCCGCGGCTCCGCTCGATTTGGTTAATTATTATAGATAATGCGCGAAACGTCACATCAATTTTTTTAAAGAGATGTATTGGAAGAAATTTCTTTTTTACTGCTTTATTTATTTATTCTTATATTTCCTGATTCGTGTGCTCATCCTTACAGAGAAAGAGCTGAAGACTTGTATCATGCATAGACCAAAGATATGGTCTGTGGCATCACGATTCGCTGTATGTAACCTCCTCGCTATAAAGTCGCAAATGTCATCGCTGGCCTTCAGTCAGATTTTTTTTTTTTTTTTAATAATTTGAAGACATTCATCCACCATATCTTCCAACCCCTTATAGCTATCGGTATGGAACTGCTATGGTGTACAATGGGAGACTTCGGACAACAATTACATACAGACCATTCGTTTGCGTTCTGTAGTTTTCGCTACAGAGCGAAATATTAACACACACGTAGAATTTTATATACACCGATAACTTTCCATCCCAATACACTCCACCCTTTTATCATTATCAACCCTCAAGCAACTATGCAGCCAATAAAACTATTTTCAAAGAGTAAATATAATTTTCAAAGAGTAAATATTGTTCCGTTTTTCGCGTTATAATCTTCAAATTACCAAATATCAGATCGCTATAAAACCGTGCCCAAAAGCATTCCTCAGGTATAAATCAGTAACTGTGTAAATATTTAAGTCTCTGCGTCTTATCGTTCGGACGTGATAAGCGTACAGCGAACAGACATTCACATTTATAGATAGAGATGTTGGGTTCCAGTGGGGTGTAATGATTGACAAGGTTCGCAGGCCGGTGTCTGAACGCACTGCACGTGCCGCGTTGTTCAGTCAAGTGTATACTTAACGGCGAAACCCGGTAGAACGGGCCGTAAACCCGGGTAACTATGTTGACAATATACCAGTGGCGGCTGGTATTAATGTGCTGCAGCACACTGTAAATATATTACTAAAATTATGCCATTTCTCTTCGAATGCAAGCGAGAAATCGCTGTAAAATTACATGCTTTCTCTTGGAATGCGATCCAAATGTAACATAAAATTATGCCATTTCCCTTCCAATACGTATTACAATGCTAGCAATAAGGATGAAAACGCATTCTGGAGTGCTCTCGCCGCGATAGCTGGAAACCAGCTCCGTGTGCTGAAGTGGGATTCAGCCGCGCTGGTACGTGCGCAGAGAGGCAGCGCAGTCGTCAGTTCGCTAGTGCGCATGCGCAGACGTGACGTCAGGCCTGGCGACTCATGTGTGCTGAGACTGACTGCAGCACCAGATCAATATTTCTCTTCGCGCTGCGTGTAACGGTTGCAGAAGAGTAGTATATGACGAATATTGCGGCATACAGAGTCAAATAGCGCGCTGGCTCAGGCGTCTTGCGCGTTGTCTCTCAAACCTACTTGTGTGAGGCTCGTATTCAAATACCTTTGAGTCCAAATTTTTAATTTCTGTAAATAAAACTTTAATCACAAACAACATTAGTAATGTATAGCCAACATGAGAGTGAAACTGCGCTTTTCAGCCAAGCAGTTTCATTGGCCACTTGTGTACAACGAAGATGACGTGGTGGGGATATTGCTATGGTCCGTTATTTTCATTGTCAGTCACGCTTTTTATTTTCGAATATTTTGTTTCCTGTTTATTTTTGTAATACTGTAGCACACTGGTCAAATTTTGTACGAGCCGCCACTGCAATATACTGGATACTTCAGAAGATTAGTATTCTGTTCTTATTCTGGGGGGAAATTATAAACCTTGTTTTATAAACTGCGTTCATTAGTAACAGTGTTGAGATTTCGCGAGGTCAGTCAGAAGTGAAACTGAAAATTTCCGAGAGAAAACATTATACTTGTCTATTAAAAGGAAGCTGCCATTATCAGTTAAGATGGATTATGTGCGTTGTTAACTTCTTCTGTGAAGGGTTATTTCTAGTTTAATTGTTTATTATTTTCTATTGCCGTTACTTTCTGGAGGGGCAACTGATCTATTTTCTGTTTATTGAATTTTATTTCAGAAACATATTTCGTTAAATCCGCCATCCTCAACCTTGCTGTAAGTGTAAATATTGTTTGATCAACAAATGTTATTACACCGATGGTTTCAGATTTTGGGTATAAAGATCTTTCAAGTCATTACATTTTTCTAAAAGGTTGTATAAATATGTTTGTAAAATAATGATTTTGCAGCCAAGATCTCATTTTTCATTTATTAAGTTATCGGTCTCGGCTTGCTCGACGCCGTCTTCAGACCTGTCTTAATTTACATAACTTCACGACATTTTTTTATACGCTAAAAGAGTACATCCAGGTTGAGGCATCACCAAACATAAAATTACTAGTCACTAATAAAATATATACATCTTCTAATGGTTCTGAAGCGAGGTACTTCAAAGTCTAAGTTCAGTATTAATTGAAGTTCAGTATAACACTAACTGTTAGTGTAATACTGAATTTCAATTAATACTGAACTTAGACTTTGAAGTACCTCGCTTCAGAACCATTAGAAGATGTATGTATATATCTTATTAGTGACTAGTAATTTTATGTTTGGTGATGCCTCAATCTGGATTTACTCTTTTAGTATATAAAAAAATGTCGTGAAGTTATGTAAATTACGACAGGTCTGAAAATGGCGTCGAGCACACCGAGACCGGTAACTTAATAAATGAACAATGCGATCCTGGCTGAAAAATCATTATTAAACAATTACAGATCGCCCCATCTAATGAGTTCCTTATATAACTGCTTGTAAGTGATGTGTTACTCCCACCTCCTCCTCCCAGCCCTACCACTCAAGTAATCTGTGACAATTAGCATCAATTATCAGTTCAATACGTCATCTACGGAGTGTATTTTCTTTCAGTGAAAACGCGGTAGTAGTTGCAGTTGCTAAAAAGAATGTGCACCGTTTTTTGAGACGGATAGCGCAGTATTTTTCGTACTGTACTTGCAATCGGGTCCCATTTCCAATTCGTAACTGTTGATAAATGGCTCCCATTTGCGTGAATCCACGGGGAGCGGAGATAGCACTGGCTGCATATTTCGGAACTGGCCGGGCACTGCTTATCGGCCCCGCGCCTGGAGGCTGAGGTTTGCGTTCGACCGCCGTGTCGCCGGAAATGACTGTTGGCTGTGCGTTGACGGACGGCGCGGGCCGAACACCGCATGACGTCACAGCACGGCAGACGTGGGCGGGCGTAGCGCAACGCAATGCGCGTGCGAGGCACGGCCGCAGCACTGCGTAACTGTAGACTGGGATACCACCCGTCTGCTTTCACCCATGATGTCATCAACATATCGGAAAACCAGTATACGGGATATCTTCATACTTCTGTATTGTAGATACAAATAACATGTAGTTATTATAGATAACTAGCTTAAACCCGCGGCTCCGCTCGCGTGTTGGTTGATTATGATAGATGAGCTATCTTTCAGTAGTGTGCTATGAGACTGGTTTTGAAGGATGAAAAGAAATACAATACCGTCTTTAGAAACAAACATTTTTAATCAACATTCAAATAAAAAAATAAAATCATGCGAAGTGCTTAATGATTTACAATAAATAACATATACATTATTCCTTATAGCCTGTGTTGCAATATCTCAACAGGTATGGTGAGAGTAATGTCCAAATACATTTTAATTTCATTATAGGGCATTCTGGTAAACTATGTTATTTGTAGTATTGTTTGGAGCGTACATGTAGAGATTTTTGGGTTTCCCACCCTTGAGCAAGCGACGTGTAATTGATCATGTGAAAAACATGAGGGCTGTAAATGGATTCCTGCGACGTTTAATGATCACTTGATGTAATGCTAGAAACGTCAAATCAATTTTTATTAAAGAGATGTATTGAAAGATTTCTTTTTACTGCTTTATTTATTTATTCTTTTATTTCCTTATTCTTATGCTTATCGTTACAGAGAAAAAGCTGAAGACATTGTAGCACGCATAGACCAAAGATACGATCAGTGGCATCACGTTTCGCTGTATGTAACCTCCTTGCTATAGAGTCGAAAACGTCATCGCTGGCCTTCAGTCCTAATATTTTGATAATTTGACGACTTTCAACCACCATATCTTCCACCCCCTTAAAGCTATCGGCATAGAACTACTATGGTGTATAACGGGAGACTTCGGACAACAATTACACACAGAGCATTCGTTTGAGTTCTGTAGTTTTCGCTGCAGAGCGAAATATTATCTCTCTCACACACACACGTAGAATTTTATATACACCGATAACTTTCCATCCCAATATACTCCACCCCTTTATCATTATCCTCAAGCAACAACCATTTTCAAAGAGTAAATGTAATTTTCTAAGAGTAATTATTGTTACGCATTTCGCGTTATATTCTTCAAATTACTAAATATCTATCAGATCGCTACAAAACCGTACCTAAAACCTTCCTCAAGTATAAATTAGTAACTGTACAAATTTTTAGCTTTTTATGTCTTGTGGTTCAGACGTGATAAACTTACACCGAACAGACATTCACATTTATAGATATAGATAGAATGTACCATAGGTCTCAGGTTTTAGCTCAACAATTCGCGCCTTCGGCGCTCACATACAGGAAAAGAAAAAAAAAGAATAAAAAATGTGTCGGTCAACCTACACCTAACCATCAGAGAGAAGCTACAGATCACTTTTTAAACACGTAATATTAATCTGTTTTGTTTGTAAACAAACTATTGCCTTTAATTCAACCGCCACATAATCACTCAAGCCGCCTCAAAACTACCGCGCTGCGATGACGTCAGGGGTCAAAGCTGACGGGCGGTATCCCCGTCTTCAGATGAGCCCGCGGCACAGTGCTACGCATAAGAGGTAACGATCAGTTAAACTAGCGTTAGGTCTGTTTTTTCTGGATGAGCAGCATGACCCTGAAATAATGTGACAGCTATTCTGAGCTTGCACTGTAACATTAAATTTTTGGTGTGGATTTATTTGGTGTAATAGCTGTTACTGCCATTGAGTGACAACGACGCGAATACAGTGCAGTGAATTGAACAACCGTCCGCCATGTTCTCGGAAGTCGAGAGAGGAGCGTGATGCAAGACAGTCAGCCGCGGCGGAGTGGCCTAGCGCATAGAGGCGCTGTGCTCCGATGCGCGAGGTCGTTCCCCGTCGGAGGTTCGAATCCGCCCTCGTGCGTGGATGTTTGTGCTGCCTTTAGTGTAAGTTAGTTTATAAGTAGTTTGTAAGTTTAGGGACTGATGACCCCGCATTAAAGTCCCATAAGCTTTACAAACATTTGAATATTTGTACATTGTGGTGTCGCACAAGTATAAAGTGCGCGCCACCTACTTTCGCCGCGCGCCGCCATGCACGCACAGCGCGGCGTTCTTACGACGACAGCCACGAGCGCCCTCTGCTGCAACTCCGCTCGTGGCCACCACTGGACTGCATCGTTCACTTGGAACTGAGATAGGAACCAGTGAACACTTCGGAATCAGATAGGCACCAGTGAAGACTTGGCTATCGGATAGGCACTAGGCAGGCCTCTAGCTCAACTATGTATCAGCATTCTGCAGTTAAGTATTACTAAGTCTCTAAGAAATATATATCTCGATCTAATTTACTCTAGTGTTTCTAGTTTCTGCTGTCCCACTGGCTTGTCACCTCCTACCTGCACAAGCGTGCATCCTTTATTCCTGTGTCGGTCTTCCTGCTCGGCAACTTCCTACGACGGAAACGAGACACAAAAGCGGCGTCGAGGCTGGGGCACAAGACATGATAATCGACGCAGATATAACTGTTCGTGCCTTTCAGTTTTAGCCAATATTTTGGAAAAAAAATCATTCGTGTACCGTCGTTGTCACTCTATAGTAGTAATAGCTATTACACCAAATAAATCGGCACAAAAATTTAATTTATCCTGCAAGCTCAGAATAGCTGTCACATTATTTCACCGTCATATTGTACATCCTACATCAGACAAAACAGGCCTAACGCTAGTTTTCTGATTGTTGCCTCTTACGCGTAACACTGTACCGCACGGCTATGCCTCGCACGCATAGTGTGTCACGTATATTTATAAGTTTAATTTATTTTAATTGTACCAGTTTGGGAAAATCGCAATCCATAGGAAGCTGTCTTGGGAGCCTTCAAGTGTTTTTTGTGAAAACACTTCGTCATAGTCAGATTTTTGAAGAAACGTGAATGTTCGTGAAACTGAGTAAAATTGGTATTCGTTATTGTTTATGTGATCATACCTGATAAGCTACGTGTCGTACTGTGATACAATTTAGGAGGTACATTCAACTATATGCGTGTATACTGCCTGTAAAATTTCCTACGCCTACAATTTTATAGTGTAGAAATTATAAATTGTAATGTCATACCGAATGCCGTAGTTTTAGTGCATGAACAGCGGAAAAGTAATAAGCGAGAAATTTTTTTCCTGTCAAAATTTTTCTATGATTGTCAGCGAAAAATAGCTCAATAAAGGTTTTAAATCATGTTTAAAGTTGATTTCAAGTCGCTAAGTACTGTCATTCTCATAGTGTGTGAATAAAGGTCGTCTCATTATGCGGCATATTCTTGCAACAATATTGTTTATGACGATGTATCTCTTGAACCACGTGCTTACCCCGAAAGCAGTGTTACCTCACGGTACGGATAATGTGCACCAAATTGGGTTGAAATTGGTCCAATGGTTTAGGAGGAAATGTGCAACACTGTAGTTTGATGCAGCAGTTTTTCGCGCATCTCATAACGTCATAGCTCTTGAACCAGTGGCGTAACTAGGACTTGGCTTTGGGGGCGGATAGATCTGCTTGACGAGCAAAATTTTAGTCAGTTTCCAGACAGACTACCATCTACCACTCCCGATAAAGAAACTAATTAACTCCTATCCAATGAAAGCATATGGTAAAACACCCCAAGTTTGCAATTGCTCTTTTACGATTTCTTTTTTCTTTTTCTTCTTTTCTTTCTTTCTTTCTTTCTTCTTTTCGGGGTCTGGGGGGGATTCTATCCCCCTCACCCCCCCCCAATAGTTACGCACTGTCTTGAACAATGTGTTTTACATTGAGACGTTGCGTGTCCTGTGTGAATGGGCCTTAGGTCGTCGCTTGTTACTAAAGCACTCCAAGCCACACTACGAATCCAACTTCAAAAAAGAGAAATTCTTGGTCAGGTTAATAGCAGAACATTCTCCAAGGTTCTTCTACCAAAGTAAAGTCGTTGTTAGATGAGAACGGATTTTTATTGATTCTTCCATCACACTACAGCACTGTATACATCTGGTCTAAAGCTCCTGGCAACCGAACTTACAAGTACGTACCACAGCTGTCTACGACTTTCAGCAGCTTACAATTGCTTACACCTGACATCAACTGCCCCTTGCCGTCAGTAGCGGCATGCTTCAATACATAGATTTTGGCGCCCAAGTCGCGAAAACATCATGTCACGTCACGTCACGTGATGTTTACAAATTCTGTTTCAAATAAATTGACTACAAAGTTTGAAGAAATTTATACAGTTAGATTTAGTAGTTGACAAATAATATAATTGGTTACAAAAGTTGGTAAAAAAGGTTACATTCATGCAGTAAATTAATTATTTAAAGGTAATTGGTGCGTATTTCGCTACACGGCCGCTAGGTGATACAATAACCTTTGAGCTGTAGGTTCATGTAAACAAACGAGTCCGCACCTGACGTCTTATGATTGATCCTCAAATTCAAGATTTTACCAAGATTTTCAGGTAACGACGATTTACAAGTGAAAAAATGTTCATAAAAGTGTAGGGTTTATCAAAACTTAATATATGACAATTCGTTTTTCGTAAATAGTTCGAAACTGATATAATCGTTAGATTCAAAAGTTTACAATATTCTCGGTCTCTCTCTCTCTCTCTCTCTCTCTCTCTCTTTTTTTTTAAGTGACTGTTTTATCGTGCGGTTTTTCAACTCAGGATCTTTAATATTTCCTATGAAACGTCACAACATGATCCTAACACTTACGGCGAACGTCCTCATGGATTGAAGCGTACATGTGCAAAATTTTAGAAACACTGGACGAAAACTGTAGATTTTTGTACCATACGTACACACCCTGCTTCATATATAAAAAGATGCCAAAACATACCGAAGTAGAAATGGCAGTTTGGCCTCCTTGATTTTGATTCTATGTAAAACCCTAATTTTTCTTAAGAAAATGCAGAGATGATACTCCAAGACAGCAGTTGACGATTGAAAATGAGATAAAAGCTTCCAAAAAGTTATAGTAAGACGTACTCCATATGAACGGAAGCAACGGAATGCATCACTGGTTTCGCAGTTACACAGAGACCAAAATATGTTCTAATTGTATAATAGTAAATACACAATTTTAGTTACAGGAGCCAGAGAATACGTTGTAACGGCAAATATCATGAAACACTGACAGTTCTCAAAACATGAAGCTCGAGGTTGGAGTAACGTTTACTGTCGACAGAAGCAAAATGAATTTTGTTAGGTCGATAAGCACAGTGTGTTCCAGGTCGATGAATATTAGTATGAAGTTAGCCCAAACCGGAGGCTGCTATAATAATTCATCTCCAGCTGACGGGAAACTTAATGGATGACAACGTAATTAATGTCTGCTGTTCTCCCTGCGGCAGCAGCTAGGATCTAGGAAAGTCACTGAATTTAGCAGTGACTGTTACACGCTGCCTAACGTGGCTGGATTATTACTTCCTATAGAAAAGGAAAACTGGCATTCACGGGCAGATTAGTAGTGGAACAATAAAACTCGAGACCTTCCAGCCATTTATCATAACATGTTACGTGGAACGTGTTAACAGCTACGCTATCAGCGGTAGCCATGGAAACTGTGGCAACAGAGTGGTGTTGCATCAGCCAGCTGGCAGAACAGCAAGCCCTTTCTTTACAAAATAACGACGAACACGCGACGCTGTTCCGGCAAAATGCCATAAGCACTGGCGCATCTCCAATGAGACAGTAAGAAACTAGGAATCTTCGTAGGACAGTCAGCGGAGTTGCATGATAATAGGGTATTTGACTATTGCCCGGAGATCGTCTTGAAAGCTCAATTTTCTCATCTCTTGCTCGTAACGTTTCTCAGTTTTAGTACTAAAACAAACGCAAATGAAATTCAAGTAACTTCGCTAAAACGCTGCATTCGAGTTATGTGATCCTGTGACATCATTCGACAGCAGGCAGCTTCTGCTGTTGGGAAGGTCATTCATAGTGATAACTAGGTTTGGAATATATATGTTACTGGATACTAAATGGTGTGTAGTACCGTATAAACTCATCATACGTCGGTTTTCCAGTGATCCAAAGAATGAGGAAATAAGTATAATGTGGTTGCAGCTCGATCATGAAGATCACAATCACGTGAGCACATGGTGTGCTTATTTCTGTGTGAATCCTTTTGAGCCGCGCGGGAGTACCCGAGCGGTCTGGAGCGCCACGTTGCGGATCGCGTCGAAGGTTCGAATCCTCCCTCGGGCATGGTTGTTTGTGTTGTCTTTAGTATAAGTTAGTTCATAAGTAGTTTGTAAGTTTAGGGACATGACCTCGGCAGTTAATTCCCATAAGCTTTACAAACATTTGAACATTTGAATCCTTTTGATGAATATGTACGGTCCACAGCAAAATTATTAGTCTACTGCTGCGGTGTTAATTGTTATAATGTGAAACTGCGAAGGCAAAGTATTATTTCGTGCCGGTTAGCGTGTTTCAGTTTGTACTGAGATATTACCATTTCACTATACGACATTCCGATGATATATGCTTAATTACAGTTATTTCTAACAATCAAATTTCACCGAGCAGTAGACTGCCTACAGTTGTCATTTTTATATTTATATGTAATATCAACGAAATGTGTCTCAGGAAACACCTTTTCGAAAGAATCCAGTGAGCTCCACTATTTTTATGTTTTTTGAAATGCATACTTCTTTCGCGCGTCCTTGCGAGAGAGAGAGACAGAGACAGAAAACAATCCCCATGAATTCGAGCACGTGGCCGGCTTCTTAAATAATACTACATATTATTCGATGAAGTATGTGTAGAAGCGTTTCATAATTCTTTACTCTTGTGACATGCCGAAATGTTTCACAAATTTTGAGTCATAACTGATGTTTGCTTTTAATTTCTGATCGTTCTTGCAACAATGTTTGAGATAGCCACCATTATAAAGTTTTGTTAACTAATACCTTATTACGTAACTTACCCATAAATTGCATGAACGTACTAATCTACTTTAAAACTTCGACCGTTCTTTGTTTATTGGAAAATATTTTGTGTTGACACATCAGCTAAAATAGTTTTGCACTTATTTTTCTCTTTTCTTTCACACTGTCAAGCTTCTATTTCACCTACTGCGAAAGTGCGAAAGATTAATTTACGTTTGCAGATGAATTACCGATAATCCGACCTATAAATTCATATTTGTCCAAATTCTAAGTAATTTGAACTGTGATCACTGATAAAATTGAAAAGCGAAACGGCCATGACAGAAATATAACAACTAAAAGGTATATTTTCGCACATGTTTATACAGTTCTGTGCGTAAATGAACCACCGGAAATAAAAATTAGCACACCCTCTAAAAGTTTTCCAATTTACTCTAGATTCATTATTGAAACAGTGCACTTTGTAATATTTCTGGCTTAAACCCATCATATTAAGATCAATGTATTGCTTCAGTGCAGCCGGTTAGGACCAGTAGGCGGCAGATGGTAAAAGCTGGTGAGAACCACGACAGGTGGTACAATAGGTCTGGTTCTCATGGGAAAGAGCACTAGCAAATCTCCCCGAATTCCCCGAGTGGCAGGCACTGGACGCCGATTGGCTGTAGCACTGGCGGTCTCGCGCCAAAAGGCATTCATATTCAACAAATCAGTTGGCATCCGAACTAAGTTTTATTCTGTAATTAGATCAGTTCTGCCAATAGTTTAACAATTTCAGCCTCATTCAAGAACTCCGACCTGCGTGCTGTCATCTGCGTGGTGGCACCTATAGAAAACGTCAGGTTGGTGAACTTTTATTGTTTCTAATCTTCACTAAATGCAGTGGGGAGTTACTACAACCCTCGCGTACACTGTCATTGCGGTACAAACGCAAATTGTTGTGCGTCGTCCATGGCGACATGGAGGAGGAAAGGATATAGGACCGGTTAACATACCCCTGTGGACATTTTCCCGTTGTAACTTGTAGTTGACGAAATAATTACATTTACAGATCAATAGTCCTGTGTCTCCCTGATCGTAGCGTGGGTAGGAGGTGGCAGTGACTAACAGGATATGGACGTAGGTCTGCAACTAAAAATAAGTGGTCAGTCCACAAAGGATTTATTCACAGAACAAATCAAAACGTTGAGGTGCTTGTGGTGGTACAAATTCTTCATAACTATTAAACAGTTTGCTAGGCAATGGAACGTTGTTCTGGCTATGTCCTATATAACTGCTGGCTCTCCTCTGTTGAACTGCTGGAACTGTAGTATTCCTGAGACTGCCTCGTACAGATTGGGACTGCCGTACTGACTGTCTGTCGTTGCTGTGGTGCGCCGGCATATCTAGGCGAGTTCCCTTCTTCCTATTGGTTGCCGCGCGAAGTAGGCAAAGAGGTACCGAGACTGTGGGCGCCCCAGGCGGCCTAAGTACCATAGAACGATTTATCGCATCTTCTTGAAGTGCCGCGGCGAGCTTTATTGACCGTGGTCCCTCTTTCCATACAGTCGAATAACAAAACTCTGTCTATCCCAAAACACGGTCGCCATAACTTTGTGTGGGTGTGGTGTCGCACAAGTACAAAGTGCGCGCCACCTACTTTCGCCGCGCGCCGCCAGGCACGCACGGCGCGGCGTTCTCACGACGACAGCCACGAGCGCCCTCTGCGACAACTCCGCTCGTGGCCACCACTGAAGGATCGGGCACTTCGGACTGAGATAGCAACGAGTTAGGACCTTCGTAATCAGATAGGCACCAGTGAAGACTTCGCTATTGTACAGGCACTAGGCAGGCCTCTAATAACTATGTATCAACATTCTGCAGTACTATGTAAGAGTTAAGTATTGTTTCATTCTATGCAATATATATCTCTTTCTAATTTACTCGAGTGTTTATAGTTTCTGGCTGCTCCCCTCCGTACCTGCACCAGCGTGTCGGTCTCATTCCACTCGGCCACCGACACCTACGACGAGGCTGGGACACAAAAGTGGCGACGAGGAGTGATAGACGAACCTTGGACCAGCCCGCTTACAGCAGCCAGACAGCAGCAGTCGGAGCACGCAGAAATTGCTCCCGCCCACCCACCCTTAATATAAGAATTTTGGGGAAAGATATTTTGTTACGTGTTTTGTGGACTTTTTTGTTGCAGAGCGAGCCCTCCTTTCATATTGCATTTGTGTTTTGTTATAATTTACTTGTATGCGCGGCGCCTAATCGGTCAGCATGGCCACTACCCCGAACCCAAACTTAATGGAAATTATTCAGTTACAGACGGCGCAAATAACGCAACTCCTCCAGGCGGTGTCCCAGCTCACAGCGCAGGCAGCTAACCAACAACAACAGCCGCCGCTTCAGCAGCCCACACCTGCCGCCGCAACACTTCCTACGTTTCGCCAATACAACGAACGTGAGGAAGAATGGAGTGATTATCTGGCGCAGTTTCAAGAACTCGTCGCGGCTCATCAACTTACAGGTCAGACTGTTAAGCATCTTTTATTGTCTGTGGTGGGCCCCAAAACTTTCGTGTTACTGCAAAAACTATTCCCGCACGCATCTCCTCGTGATGTAGACTTTGAACAAATTGTAGATGCACTGAATGCTCATTACGAGAGGAAAGTTCTCGTAGCCGCTGCGCGGTACCGATTTTTCAGACTTAAAAAATTACCGCAGCAATCACACCAAGAGTGGATTACGGAATTGAAGGGCTTAACCCGCCAATGTAAATTTACTTGCTCTTGTGGACTTTCGTATAGTGACGTGATGTTGAGGGATGCGATTACGCAGAATATTCAGGACCCCAGAATTAGAGCAGCAATTCTGAAACAGTCTGACCCCTCATTAGACAGTGTACTGCAGCTTATAGAAGCGCATGATACTTTTGACTTAGCAGATGTAGAAATGCAAAGCCATAGTGTAAATTCAGTGCGCCGCAACGGACGCTTTCCTAGCCGTAGTTCTCAGTATAGCACTAGTGATTCTTATTTTTCTACAGGCCGTGCTGAACAGACAGTGAAAAGTAGCCAGTGTAAAAGTGCGACACAAAGGTCGCCCCGTCGTGTTAGAAACAGTGATTTGAATAACGGGCGCCAACGCTCATTTCAGAAAAATGTACGTAAATCTTGCCCCCAGTGTGTGTCTCGCCACAAGCGTGCTCATTGCCCTAGTCGCAACGCAACCTGTTATCAATGTGGCAAATTGGGACATGTGCAGTCTGTGTGTATGCAAATTAAAAACTCAAAGAACAGTAACGTTAGAAACAGTGCTTCGCAGAGTGCAAGAACAGTTCATTCTGTAAATGTTATACGGGCTGTGGAATTGAACACTGCTTTCCTTGGATCTCAATTGCAAGAAAGTAGTTCTGCGCCTATGGCAAATCTATATAGTGCACCACGTAGCAAGCGCCGACGAGCGCGTAAAACAGTGCAACGGAAAAGGGTTCGGGACAAGCAAAATGACTATGAACAGTGCATTCCTGTAGTGAAAATAGTGCCTTCTGCAACTGCTCCTTGTAATAGTGCCCAGTACTGTGTAGCTAGTGATAGTAGACACCAAGTAGCTACTCAAAAGTGTAGTGCAGTAGTTAGTACATCTGGAGTAGCTTCGCATTGCGCGGACGCCGATCCGGCGGTAGTGTCATCTAGTGACAGTGTGGTTAATCCGCTGCGTGCCGAGTCTGCGCCGCTTCCTTCACTACGCGGCTCGCGCAAGCGCAGTAAACAAACCGTAGCAGACGTTGCCCACATTCGCGCACCTGTCGAGCGCCGCAAGCAAAAACTGTTTGTGACTCTCTTCATAGAAAATAAGACGGTGCAATTTCAGCTTGATACTGGTTCCGCTGTCACATTAATAAATAAAGATACTTATGAACTTCTGGGTTCGCCAAAATTGTCGCCGTCACAGCAAGTGTTAACAGCTTATACAGGTCAAAATATTCCCGTGCTAGGAACGTGTAGCCTGCCCGCCTCTTTTCAAGGTGTAACAAAAACAGTTGCTTTTGTAGTTCTTAAGGCCAAATCGACACAGAACATTTTTGGACTAGATGCTTTTGACTTGTTTGGTTTATCAATTCAAAGAGATGTGCTTCAAATTTCGTCAATAGTGCCTCAGGATAAAATCAATGCATTGTGTGACAAATATAGTGACTTGTTTTCGCCGGAACTAGGTTGTGCAAAAGACTTCGTGGCACATGTAACTTTAAAAGAATCTGCAGTTCCAAAATTTCGTAAAGCTAGACCAGTGCCTATCGCCTTGCGTGATACAGTTGCCGAAGAACTTAAACGTTGGCAAGATAGTGGGGTGATTTCTCCTGTTTCTGCGAGTCAGTGGGCCTCGCCTATAGTAATTATACCCAAGCCGTCAGGAAAACTTCGTCTCTGTGTGGACTTCAAATCAACAGTGAACAGTCAAACAATTGTAGACACTTATCCCCTGCCCAGACCTGACGAACTAATGGACAAATTAGGACAGTCTCGTTTCTTTTCTAAGATTGATTTAGCAGAGGCATACTTACAGATTCCACTTGATGACGAGTCAAAAAAGTTTTTCGTCATTAATACTCACATGGGCCTTTTTCAATTTCAACGCCTACCCTTTGGCAGTTCTTCCGCCCCCGCTATTTTTCAGCGCTTTTTGGAACAGCTGACAGTTTCTGTACCGTGTTGCTCGAACTACTTAGATGATATTGTGGTATCCGGACGTACAGTTGAAGAACATTTAGCAAACCTGGAGTGCCTTTTCAAAGTTTTGACTGCAGCAGGTCTACGTTGCAATAAAGCAAAGTGTTCGTTTTTTCAAACTGAAATAGAGTACCTAGGCCATGTGATTAATGCCCAAGGAATACATCCCTTACAGTCACATCTTCGAGCAATCAAAGACTTGCCTCCTCCTAAGAATGTGCATGAATTGCAAGCAGTAATGGGAAAGCTTAACTATTATTCCAGATTTATTCCCAATGCCTCTCAGATTGCAGCTCCAATGCATCACTTACGTAGGAAGAATGTTCCTTTTGTATGGTCTACAGATTGTCAGGTTGCCTTTGACAAATTAAAGTCTGCACTACTCAGTGATGCATGTTTGATTCCCTTTGACCCACAGAAGCCTGTAGTGTTAGCAGTTGACGCCTCGTCGTATGGTCTGGGCGCTGTAATCTCACATCGTATTGGATGTCACGATCGTCCTATTGCCTTTGCATCCAAGCTACTGACGCCGACGCAACAGAATTACAGTCAGATAGAAAAGGAGGCCTTAGCAATCATTTACGGCGTCGCAAAGTTTCATCATTATCTCTATGGCAGAAAATTCTATTTGTTGACTGACCACAAGCCTCTCACGTCGTTGTTCTCACCCACAAAGCCGATTCCGCCACGTACGGCACAAAAGCTTCAGAGATGGTCCTTGATATTGTCAAATTATCAGTATGAGATTTTGTACCGACCTACCACTAAACATGCCAACGCGGACACACTTTCCCGACTTCCGGTTGGCCAGGATGTATCATTTGATTCTTCAGAAATGGCATGTTGTCAGATAGACTCCAGAGATGCTTCCGCTGTCGCAGACTTTCCTTTGAACTCTCGTCGGGTTGCACAGGAAACAGCTGCGGATGCAGACCTAAGTGTGGTAGCACGTTTTGTTCGCTCAGGGTGGCCTGCCAGAGCCAAAGACATTGATCGGCCTCTGGTTCGACGTTATTTTGCACAACGTCATGCATTATCTTTAAGTCAGGGTGTACTGTTGTTGCATACCGACAACGACCAAGCAAGAGTGATTGTTCCTCGTTCCCTGCAACGAGAAGTGTTACGCCTCCTGCATCAAGGACATTGGGGCATTGTTAGGACAAAGCAATTGGCCAGACGTCATTGTACCTGGGTTGGTATGGACGCTCAGATAGAGAGCATGACATCACAGTGTACAGTTTGTGCGGAGCATCAGGCGGCTCCTCCACAGCGTTTCTCAGACTGGCCACGCCCCAAGGGACCATGGCAACGTTTACATATTGACTTTGCCGGACCATTCTGGAAAACGCGCTGGTTAATTGTTGTAGACGCTTTCAGCAAGTTTCCTTTTGTGATTGCCATGAACTCAACGACGGCGTCTAGTACGATCAGTGCCTTAACATCAGTGTTTTGCATCGAAGGCTTGCCTGAAACTATCGTCAGTGACAATGGACCTCAGTTTGTTAGTGCGGAATTTCAACAGTTTTGTCGTGTGAATGGCATTCAGCATATTACCACTGCACCTTTTCACCCTCAGTCCAATGGTGAAGCAGAACGTTTCGTTCGAACATTCAAGTCTCACATGGAGAAGATGAAAGGTCAGCACTCCAGGCAGCAAGCTCTTCAAATTTTCCTGTCTACGTATCGGTGCATGCCACGTGACGGCCCGTCTCCTGCCGAGCTGCTACACGGCCGCCGTCACCGCACTCTCCTTCACCTGCTGCAGCCTCCCGCGCACCGAGTCGGTTCGTATGGCGCTACGCGTTTTCAGGTTTCTACGCCGGTGCTGTACAGGGTGTTTGCTGGCAACAAGAAGAAATGGTTACCAGGCACCATTCAGCGCGTGCTCGGTAGCAATATGTATGTTGTACGTTCTTCCACAGGGTCGGAGCTGCGGCGCCACGCAAACCAATTGCGCCTGCACAGGCCGCGCGATCCTGTCTCCGGTTTCTTGATTCCAGACCCAGTTCACCGCCAGGGAGCACAACCACATCGTTCGTCCCCGGACTACGAGATCGTCCCGATGGAGATCGACGCGACGCCGCCGCTGTCGCCGCCGCAGATGACAGCGTCACCGAGAGGGACTCCGGGACCGTGCGTGCCGCCGCCGCCGCCTGGGCCACGCACCTCAGAAGAAGATGACCTGCTCCCTCTGGGCGGGGGCGGGCGCCCTTCCCCAGGTTTCGGCGGGTTCCCTGGAGGATCTGAAGGTGGATGCCGGGGCGCGGACGGCGTCTCGATCCCAGCCTCAGCTACGACGCCCGTCCCACCAGTAACGCCCCCGCCCAGGCCCTCCTCCCAGTGCCGTCGCCGTGGCCCTCAGCCCTACGCCACGACGGCGCGGCGGTTTGGGGGGGAGGGGTGTGGTGTCGCACAAGTACAAAGTGCGCGCCACCTACTTTCGCCGCGCGCCGCCAGGCACGCACGGCGCGGCGTTCTCACGACGACAGCCACGAGCGCCCTCTGCGACAACTCCGCTCGTGGCCACCACTGAAGGATCGGGCACTTCGGACTGAGATAGCAACGAGTTAGGACCTTCGTAATCAGATAGGCACCAGTGAAGACTTCGCTATTGTACAGGCACTAGGCAGGCCTCTAATAACTATGTATCAACATTCTGCAGTACTATGTAAGAGTTAAGTATTGTTTCATTCTATGCAATATATATCTCTTTCTAATTTACTCGAGTGTTTATAGTTTCTGGCTGCTCCCCTCCGTACCTGCACCAGCGTGTCGGTCTCATTCCACTCGGCCACCGACACCTACGACGAGGCTGGGACACAAAAGTGGGGAGATTTTCTGCTCTGCTCGAAATGTTCAAATCTATCGGACCAACCTGCATGGTCATCTGTCCGTAGCTTACAAACTACTTAAACTATGGTAAAGTAACCTAAGGACAACGCTTACAACCATGCCCCAGGAAGAACTCGAACCTCCGACGGCGAGCAACCGCGCGCTCATGAGCGAGGCGCCTTAGACCGCTCGGCTACACCGCCGCGGCTGTCTGCTTTGCCTTGGCCTGGCGATGACGTGTGACGCCATTCCATTGACTGACTTTTGGACTCGGGGGTAATGTGAGAAACCCATGTCTCGTTTCCTGTGACAATGTGGTCTAACAGACGGTCACCTTCCTCATGACATCGCTGCAAAAAATGTAAGATCAGAAGCCATTATTTTCAATTTATGGGTCTCTATAAGCAGTCTGGGAACCCAACAGGCGCAGAATTTTCGAAACTTCAAATGTTCTTTCTATACAACGTTCGTCTACTCACATTTAGCAAATGCACTTCTAAACCTGCAATAGTGAATCGTCGATCGTCATTAATTTTGTCGTCAGCCGCATGAACAAACTCGTCTGAAATCACAGATGGTCGGCCGGAGCGTGATGCATCGTGCACATTTCCCCGTCCTTCATTAAAGGCTCGCACCCACTTGCGCACTTTACTGTCACTCATTACGTTAGGATCGTATACTTCAGTAATCCGCCGATGGATTTCTGCCGCTGAAATGTTTCTTGGAGACAAAAACCGTATCACTGCCCTTACTTCACCATCATCGGGCTGATTGATTGTCTTAAGCACTGGGAACTGACACCGTCAAAAACACACAGCCACAGGAACGACGATACTGGCGGCGTTTAAAGCATTGCCACGAGTAGGTGCGCATGCGTCTTTTGTCCTTTCCGCCGCTTTGAAATATTTACGGCGAACCGGACCTTACTATTGGAATAACAGTCGTACTTGGTGGTGCTTCCACAGGCTGCAATGCAGGCCCTGGTTCTGGCATCCATTCAACCATGCAGATGGCAAATATTAATACGTTATTCCACACCTGCTCGTAGTTCCGCGAGAGCTGTGAGTTGACAAGTCGCCTGTGTCAGTTGTCGTCGCATGACATCCCTCACGTGCCGACTGGAGGTAAGTCCGACAATCCTGCTGAATAGGGGAGTTTCTGCTTGTCTTAAGCATACTGATTTTCACTCTGTATAGGGGAGCATGATCCCGTTCGAGCAATACATAACCTTCTTGTTGCAATAGAAGCAACGGAACGGATCTTACGTAACGAGCGCTGGTCAGTGTGCCCTCAACGAACACCGAAGTTGTAGAGAGTTGTACCTTATTACTTGACTGCGGATATTTAGGTCAAAACCTATTCTTTTCCGGAGTTCCCAGTTACAAATAAACTTGTACTTAGGCGTTTCATGATTAATTGAACTGAAAAAGCTAATTTTATAGCACCTAAAAAAACCTATTTCGACGTTGACGCCTATAATCTGTCTATCTCAGCTTTAAAATGTATTAAAAACATTAAGAAACTACGGCACATTCCAAAACTGATTGATGGCAAGTTAGACTCAGATGTGCCATCCAGAGCTCATTTGATTTGTTTAGGGCCAAGACTAAAGAGAAAATAATCGCACACTTCGTCAACACCGGCTTGAAAATGCTATATTCAAATGACGATGAGGAAAAAAAAGGCCTTCTGGCTTTTAAAGATGCAACGCAATTACTCGAAGATTACTGACTGCAGCGGCACTTTACTTACGTTACAGTCAACTGCACATTTATGTCCACAATTATTTCCGATTTATAAGACTTAGGTAGACCTATCTACGAGAGTACTGTTTTTCTGGAGGAAGAGAAAAACCAAATTAATGAAACTGTGGTGCAGTGGGAGAATACGGGGAAAAAATTCAGCAGGTTTTCAGAATAACACCGGTCTGAAGGGATTTTTCGAAAAATTCTGTTCCACTGATTGCTGCATTCCTGTCCGAAATGTATCGAAAGTTGAAGTACACATGCGTCACGTCCGTTAATGTAGAATATTCCTTCTCGGGCATATCGTTGCTTTTCTCTTGAAAACGTACAAACGATTTCAGTTACTGTGAAGCCAATTATGGTCTGAATGTTTGAAGCCACTCGTTTGTTCTGCGTTCGGTAAATTATGTGGGCCTATTACATGTATTTCAACATATAGCTTCTGATCTGCTCTGTATTTTAATCTTCGAAAATGATAAAGGTTTGGTGTCAGTTTTATCATTAACGTTATATGAAGTTTTTCTTGTTGTTGTTATGGTCTTCAGTCCGGAGACTGGTTTGATGCAGCTCTCCACCCTACTCTATCCTGAGCAAGCCTTTTCATCTCCTCATAAGAACGGCAACCCACATCCACTTGAATCTGCTTACTATACGCGTCTCTTGATCTCCCTCAGCGATTTTTACGCCACACACTTCCCTCCAATGCTAAATTTACGATTCCTCGATGTCTAAGAATGTGTCCTACCAATCGATCCCTTCTTTTAGTCAGGGTGTGCCAAAAATTCCTTTTCTCACCAATTCTGTTCAGTACCTCTTCATTAGTTATGCGATCTACCCACGTAATCTTCAGCATTATTCTGTAACACCACATATCAAAAGCCTCTATTCTCTTCCTGTCCGCACTGCTTATCGTCCATGTTTCACTCCCGTACAAGGCAACACTCCACAGAAATGCCTTCAGAAAACAATTCCTTAGGCTTAAATCAAAGAATGCTTTTCCACCCATTGCCAGTCTGCATTTTATATCCTCTGTACCGCGACCATCGCATGTTATTTAACTACCCAAGTAACAAAACTCATCTATCATCTTCATTGTTTCGTTACCTAATCTAATTCCTTCAGCATCGCCTGATTTTATAAGACCGCATTCCATTATTTTTGTTTTGCTCTTGTTAATGTTCATTTTATACGCTATCTTCAACACACTGTCCATTCCATTCAACTGCTCTTCCAGGTCCTTTGCTGTCTCTGACAGAATTACAATGTCATCAGCAAAACGCAATGTTTTTATTTCTTCCCCCTGTACTTTAATCCCTATTCCAAATTTTTCCTTGCTTTCCTTCACCGCCTGCTCGATGTACAAATTGAATAACATCGGAGAAAGGCTACAACCCTGTCTTACTACCTTCCCAACTGATGCTTCCCCTTCATGCCCTTCGAGTCTAATAACTGCGGTCTGGCTTTTGTACAAGTTGTAAATAACTCTCCTTTCCCTATATTTTACCCCTGCTGACTTCAGAATTTGAAAGAGTGTATTGCAGTCAACATTGACAAACGCTTTGTCCAAATCTACAAAAGCTAAAAATGTAGGTTTGCCTTTCCTTAATCTATCTTCTAAGATAAGTCGCAAAGTGAGTATTGCCTCCCGGGTTGCGACGTTCCTCCTGAATCCAAACTGATCTTCCCCGAGGTCGGCTTCTACCAGCTTTTCCATTCTCCTGTAGATAATTCGTGTTAAAATTTTGCAACCATGACTTATCAAACTGATGGTTCTGTAATTTTCACACCTGTCTGCACCTGATTTCTTTGGAATGTGGATTATTACATTTTTCTTAAAGACTGAGGGTATTTCGCCTGTCTCATACAACCTACACAGTTCAAATAGTTTTGGCATGGCTTGCTCTCCCAGAGACTTTAGTAGCTCTCATTGTATGTCACCTAATACTGGGGCCTTGTTCTGACCTAGGTCTTTCATTGCTCTGTTAAATTCATCTCTCAGTATAGTATCTCCTATTTCATCTTGATCTGCTTCCTCTTCCCTTCCTACAACATCGTCTCTAAGTTCATTCCCTTTGTAGAGCTGCTCTATGTACTCTTTCCACCTTTCAGCTTTCCCTTCTTTGCTGAGAACTGGTTTTACATTTGAGTTCTTGATATTGGTAGAGTTGCTTTTCTTGTCCCCAAATGTCTCTTTTATTTTCTTGTAGGCGGTATCAACTTTTCCCCTTCTTATACATTCTTCTACAGATTTGCATTTGGCTTCTAGCCACTCCTGCTTAGCCATTTTGAACTTCTGTCAATCTCAGTTTTTAGTCGTCTGTACTCCATTTTGCCTGTTTCATTTACTGCATTTTTATATTTTCTCCTTTCATCAATTAAATCTAGTATTTCCTGTGATATCCAAGGATTTTTTGTAGGTCTTGTCTTTCTTCCTATTTTGTCCTATGCTGCCTTCACTATTTCATCTCTCAATGCTACCCATTCCTCTTCTACTGTTTTATTTCCCCCTGTTTCTTTCAATTGTTGCCTAAATCTCCCTCTGAAACTCTACAAAATTTCACGTTCCTTCAATTTATCTAAGTCCCATCTCCTTATTTTCCTACCTTTCTGCAGTTTCTTCAGTTTCAGCGTACAGTTCATGACTAACAAGTTATGGTCAGAGTCTATATCGTATTGTGAACGAATAAAAGTTTGCTGATAAGTCAACACTAAGCATTTCACATTATTTTTATTTTGTCTGATTAATTCTCTTCAGAATCTATTTCAGATTTTAATTGGCCTAAATGAGGTAATGAAAGTGCCCATTATAGGCTCCTATAATTCCTCATTGGTGACCTGAAAATCCGCGATCTACTTATTATTATTATTATTATTATTATTATTTTTAATGTACAGCTGCTTATTCTACCTCAGTACTAATGTATGTCATTTCCAATACGTATACTTATGACGATCTTCTGTTATATTGTCTTCTACTTAGAGTTTTCATTTGATTTTGGAATACAATATTGTAAAAAAAACGTCTAACCACTCACAAATGTAAGCTATTAATTATGTCCGTAATTATGTCACATTACATGTTAGTACTGCCCACGTGACTAGTGGCCCGCATGTGGCGCGCCCTAGTGCACGTTTACGTGGCTACGTGTCTGGTGCCTCGTAGGCAGTTCCTTCATGCCCTTCACACCATATTGGTGTAATTTGTATTTTATTTTAATGACCAGAATGCTTGTTTTCATTGTAACAAACTTGACCAATTCTGCTCGTAATATTTTTGACATCATGTATTTCATGTAAGTACTGGTGATTTTACTGTTTCGTCTGAGTAAAACTTTTTTTTTTTCCTCATGTAAGATATTTATTTTGTTGTTATCATTTTTAACTATTTTATTCTTCTACTGAAGTTGTTCTTAGTGACATCGAAACCTAGACCAAGAACCTGAAAATTACTCAACTGGTTGGCTTATATACAAAATTGTTAAAAAATATTTCATTACTATTTAGGTACATAACAGGAAATTCTCTGGATTTATTAATTGATTCTTCTTATCATTATTTTCATTATTATTTGGTAAGATATATTTCCAGTCGATGCTAAGACCAGTGAGCTTTTAAATTAGTACTGTACTCTATAAAGTGCGAGCGGTTTCGAATTAGTCAAGCTAGTAGGTGCGAAAGTAAGCTTCAAACAATTAGGAAGCTCACCAAATAACAAATACCAGATGAAAAATAAATAAAAAACTCAAATGAAGTATAGACAGACGATGTTGTACTAACGAGGAGGCCACATGAGTATCGGATTTTAGAATTTCTTTATATTTTTGGAACGTAAAGTTCAGAACTCAAATAACAATCAGCCAAAGCCATTTCACACAACGCTCAAATATTGTCGAGAAAATCGACTTTGAAGTTCTGCAAGTAAGCGTAAGTACCAACCATGAAATGCATTACAGCATCTGTCCCTGCAGCTTGGGCGATAGCGTTCTGTCCTTGAAACCCAAGAGTCGGTGGTTCGTGTCTTCCCGTAACAGATTTTTTTTATTCGTTGTGCTCATACACTTACACAATTGTAATATCTAATGGTATCTTTTACGAAAAGTGGAAATATTTTTGTTTATTCTTAATTTTATATTTTTTTATAGAAGGTTGTTAACAATGATGGTTTGACGCGGTGGATTAGCCGAGTGGTCTAAGGCCCCTCGATGCGGAGCGCGCGGTTGCTCGACGTCGGAGGTTCGAGTCCTCCCTGGGGTATGGATGTCTGTGTGTTGTCCTTATGTTAGTTTACCTTAGTTTAAGTAGTTTGTAAGCTACGGACTGATGACCACGCAGTTTGGTCCGATAGATTTACAAACATTTGAACATTTGAATCATAGTTTCCATTAAAAAAAAAAACCATAAGTTACATGTTATACAACATTGGCTCAACTATTAGTTGACGACGGTAGTCTTTGATTGTGAAGAGCTACATCTCCATAGCTACTAATGGCTTTCCAAGCAACTAACCTATTCAACCATCGTTTTACGTGACACAGTGCTCAGCTCGTCTACATAAACAGAAAGTGACACAACACGTAGAATTAGAGATCCCAAAATGTTTTACACAAAAGAAATCGAAAACGAAAACAAATATCGGTTACAGTGGGATTCGACCCTCGACTGTATGGTTGTGACGTCAGAACGCTACCACCTATCCAACACCGACAGAATGTGCAAGTGTTCCAATTATTGGTGCTTACGTTTACTTTGCAAAACTTCAAAGTTGATTTTCTCGAGTATTTTTGAGAGTTGCTTTGGTTGATTGTTATTTAAGTTCTGAACTTTACGTACCATCAATACTGTATAAAGAAATTCTAAAAGCCGATACCAATGTGGTCTCCTTGCAATAATGAATGAAGTCCTTTACAGATAGGGAAGCAGACCTTATTGTCATGTGCAAAAGAATTGCCGTGAAAATGCGAAGCCAGAGAGAAACAGTTGAATAAACAATGGCATCAGTCATGTTGGACATGTAACGAACGACACGGATGCTACTCCATTTTCAGTAGGAGGTGTAGTCTCTGACGAGGCAATACGAAACATCGTTTAGGCAACCCTGTGAACAAAGCTGTGAATTCTGAGCCGGCTCCTGATTAGAGGGCGGTCTCGTCTCAGCGCATAAAACGGCCCACTAATTAGGGTGCATTATGTATGCCGCGCTCCACTACCGGATTAAAAGCCCGTACAAGCGCTAACATTCGCCGAGTAATCGCCTTCAGCAGTTTTGCAGCTGCTTATCAGTGCCGTTTAGTTTCCGTCCTATTCCCCAGGACAGATTGTAAAATATGTTTTCTCGCTGCATCTGTGAAAGTCTCATTACAGCCTGTTCCTATAAAAAAAATTAATCTCAAATTATGGAAATTATCAAGTGAAAGAATGATGTTTTTGACTGTTAATAACTGCCTTCATCCTATGGGCCATAGCGACTTCCTTCTACTCGCTATGGACATTCTATTAACGGAGAGGTCTTCTGGCAAGAAAATATATCTCGTTGTGTTATATGCCCGTGACTTTTCACAACATATACAAACGACCTAGCGTGTAAAGCTGAAGGTCCAATGGACTCTTTTGGCGGATTATACTGTAGTTTACAATGAAGTCACAACCCTGCAGAACTGTACCGAAAAAGTTTCTGCAACATATCAGTCTTTGGTGTAAGTAGGTGTTTCCACAGGTTCTAGTGCTAGTAGGAGCAAAACATATTCCCGTCACATGTTATTTATAAAATTTTAGAAATAAATATTTAGGTCATTTTTGAAGAAGATACTTTATTACACAGTGCGGATAACGTCTGTTTGACATAATAATCCAATCCTTTCATCAATTTTCCTTAATTATCAGTCGAATTTGCAAAGACGTTTAAGACACTTCATTACATTTTCAAATGAAATAAGTAAATCCTACAATATCATTGTTAGTCCTCTATTTGTTAAAACGTAATGTTGGCTTTAATGTTGGGATGATAGAACAATATAATTATGTGTCTCAAGGAAATGGACGACAATGATGTTTAAAATTTTTTCTTACCTGTTGAAAATACGCTTAATTTTCCTGTGCTTATTAACGTTTAAGTATCTCTTTTTGTTGTTAACCTGTACCAGGTAGGTCTAGCTAACGTTAGATCCAAATGTTTCTAAATGTATCGGGCCAAACTGTGTCCCATCACGTACGGATGAATTCTGACTGAAAATGTCAACATTGAGAGAAAGGAAATGTCTAGTGGTGAAATATCGATATCTGTATGTCGGTTATTTTTGGATTCGTTATTGAAACTAAAAGAAAATATCGATATGCATGTTCAACTGTTGCAGCAAGTGTTGAAAGATTTTCGAATTGCAAGACCAGGCAAAAGAACAATTCTCTCACTTTCAATAAACTATTCAACAACTCAAATTTTAGTACACCTTCCAAGAAGGAGCTTGCTGAAAGAAAAATAAAGCGATATTAAATTCATCATATTTTCTATAATTTCATTCTAAGCTTATTTTCAGTATTATAATTTACTTGTGTGTTCACAAGCTTCATTCTAAGCTTCTTATTTTCAGTATTATAATTTACTTGTGTGTTTATAACATATTACTATGGTTCACACAAGGTTGGCGCCGGTGACGACATCTACAACGTGCTGACATGAGGAAACTTTTTCAACCGATTTCTCAAACACAAACGGCAGTTGACCGGCGTTGCCTGGTGAAACGTTGTTGTGATGGCTCGTGTAAGGAGGAGAAATGCATACCATCACGTTTCCGACTGTGATAAAGGTCGGAAAGTAGCCTACCGCGATTGCGGTTTATCGTATCGCGACATTGCTGTTCACGTTGGTCGCGATCTAATGACTATTAGCAGAATCTGGAATCAGTGGGTTCAGGAGAGCAAAACGAAACGCCGTTCTGGATCCCAACGGCCTTGTATCACTAGCAGTCGCGATGACAGGCATCTTATCCGAATGGCTAACGGATCGTGCAGCCACGTCTCGATCCCTGAGTCAACAAATGGGACGTTTGCAAGACAACAACAATCTGCACAAACAATTCGACGTTTGCAGCAGCATAGACTATCAGCTCGGAGACCATGGCTGCGGTTACCCTTGACACTGCATCACAGACCAGAGCGCCTGCGATGGTGTTCGCAACGTCGAACCTGGGTGCACGATGTTTTCGGATGAATCCAGGTTCTATTTACAGCATCATGATGGTCGCATCCATTTTGGGGACATCGCGGTAAACGAACATTGGAAGCGTGTATTCGTCATCGCCATACTGGCGTATCACCCGACGTGATGGTATGGAGTGCCATTGGTTACACATCTCAGTCACCTCTTGTTCGCATCGACGGCACTTTGATCAGTGGCCGCTGTATTTCAGATGTGTTACGACCCTTTGTACCCTGTATTCGATCCCTGCGAAATCCTACATTTCAGCAGGATAACGCACGGCCACATGTTGCAGGTTTGCAAGGGCCTTTCTGAATACGAAAAAAGTTCGACTGCTGCCCTGGCCAGCACATTCTCCAGATCTCTCAGCAATTAAAACCGTCTGGTCAATGGTGGCCGAGTAACTGGCTCGTCACAATACCCTAATCGTTATTACGGCCAGAGGTGCTTGTTCTGGGTACTGATTTCTCAGGATCTATGCACCCACATTGCGTGAAAATGTAATCACATGTCAGTTCTAGTATTTTTGTCCCGTCAGTACCCGTTTATCATTTTCATTTCTTTCTTGGTATTGCAATTTTAATGGCTAGCAGTGCATTTGTCACATTTGTGAGTGCTGTGGTACGATATGTTGTCTCATGTCTCTACTTGAGGTTTGTATGGTTTTTACTTAGTGCGAGGCGCCATGGGGCTACCATGATAATGAAAAAGTCATTCTCGTTCTCCATAATATGGTGTTGATCACCTCGGACGGCCAGTACAGTTAAACTCCTAGTGGAATGTCCGACTGTACACAAAATCTGGACTCATCTGTGACCAGAAACAGCGCCATTCGTTACGACTCCAATCCTGATCTTCCTCTGCTCAGCTTTTGCAGGCTAAACAGGTCGTGGTTTTAATGAAACGTACACTACAGGCTTCCGTGCACTGAGGTTACATTCCCGAAGGCTGGAGGGTGCTTTGCACCTGAGTTTCATTCAGCCTCCTGTCTCGACGGGTTGTTAACCGGAGATAACGGTAATATATTGCTGATTTACCCGTGACAACCCTAGTCTTTCAACGGTTACCGTTGTCTGAAATCGCACCCAGATCTTGCAAACTACATTCTCGCTCGCTGCAATACCTGCAGCCACCTCGCTCTACATCTGCCCCGCTACCAACCTACCTACGGCTCCCCACGCCATAGCTTCGGGCAAGTCACGTTTTTGTTGCATTGCACTACCTGCTCACTACACTATCTGAATCGAACTCTTTGTGTAATTCATTTGGTAAACACAACGGCAACCCCATCTGCAGCTACATTCTGTTATTACCACTATCGCGGTTGCGGTAATGTTGTTGTCTCCACTGCGTAGAACCGACGTCGAATCATTTTACTTCAGTCTACCGATGACAATACATTAAAATCTAAATATCTTAGCTGATCCCCAAATTGATTTTACCGTTGTATAGTAATTATTCTACTGACCATTAAAATTGCTACAACATGAAGAAATGCAGATGATAAACGGGTATTCATTGGACAAACATATTATACTAGAACTGAGATGTGATAACATTTTCACGCCGCGGTGGAGTAGCTGAGCGGTCTAAAGCGTCTCGAAGCGGAGCGCGCGGTTGCTCGCCGTCGAGGTTCGAGTCCTCCCTGGGGCATGTGTGTGTGTGTGTTTGTCCTTAGGTTAGTTTACCTAGGGTTAAGTAGTTTGTAAGCTACGGACTGATGACTATGCAGTTTACTCCGATAGATCTACAAACATTTGAACAAATTCACGCAGTCTGGGCGCATACATCCTGAGAAATCAGTACCGAGAACAACCACCTCTGGTCGTAATAACAGACGTAATACGCCTGGGCATTGAGTCAGAGCTTGAATGGCGTGTACAGGTACAGATGCCCATGCAGCTTCAACACGATACTACAGTTCATCAAGAGTAGTGACTGGCGTATTGTGACGAGCCAGTTGCTCGGCCACCATTGACCAGACGTTTTCAATTGGTGAGAGATCTGGAGAATGTGCTGGTCAGTGCAGCAGTAGAACATTTTCCGTATCCAGAAAGGCCTGTACAGGACCTTCAACATGCGGTCGTGCATTACCCTACTGAAATTTAGGATTTCAGAGGGATCGAATGAAGGGCAGAGCCACGGGTCGTAACACATCTGAAATGTAACGGCCACTTTTGAAACTGCTACGATGCGAATACGAGGTGAACAAAGCGTGTAATCAATGACACCCAATAACATCACGTCGGGTGATACGGCAGTATGGCGATGACGAATACATGCTTCAGATGTGCGCTCACTGCGATGTTGCCAAACACCGATGCGAACATCATGATGCTGTAAACAGAACCTGAATTCATCCGAAAAAGATTTTTTACCATTCATTCACCCATGTTCGTCGTTGCGTACACCATCGCAGGCGCTCCTATCTGTGATGCAGCGTAAAGGGTAACCGCGGCCGTGGTCTCCGAGATGATAGTCCATGCTACTGCAAACGTCGTCCAACTGTTAGTGCAGGTGGTTGTTGTCTTGCAAACGTCCCCATCTGTTGACTCAGGGATCGAGACGTGGCTTCACGATACGTTTCAGCCTGTCTTCTCGACTACTAGTGATACGTGGCCGTTGGGATGCAGCCCTCCTGGAGCCATCGATTCCATATTCTGCTAACAGTCATTCGATCGCGACCAATTCGAAAAGCAATGTCGCGATACGTTAAACCGCAATAGCGATAGGGTACATTCTGACCTTTATCAAAGTCGGAAACGTGATGGTTCGCATTTTTCATCCTTACATGAGGTATCGCAACAACGATTCACCAGTCAACGCCGGTCAACTGCTGTGTGTGTATGAGAATTTGGAATAGAGCGGAACATGTTACTTACAGTGAACAATCGAAAGTTGAACTGGATTTCAGACGAGACTGCTTTCTAATAGAGGCAACTGAAAGTTTCATTCCGAGGAAAAGGAAAAAGAAAGATACCAGATTATGGATGACGCAATAGACCGCCAAGAAGAGTACAATAAAATGAATGTAAAAGCAGAAGACTGAAAGTATGGAGAGAAATTAACAAATAACGATGACGATACATAACATTATACGGAGACATAACCGGATGGTATAAGTTTTCCGTTTATTTTGAGATATTTATTTGGTTTATATTTCTGCTACATGCACATGGAAAGTAGAAAAATGAATTGCTTTTCTAGCTACATTCTGAAATTTTTACGAAGAGATCTGCAACAAACGTCCGTAATGTACACTTCACATAGACTTACTTTCAGCCTCCAGTGTCCTTTGCATTCCGAAATGGTAGCATATTACGGTACGTAAAAACCTTTATTTTGTTTTCACTCTTTTCAGTTTGGAAACATTTTTTGACTTTTATAGCCACCATTTGCTTGCAAGAGAACGTGTGTGTAGGGAAAAAGTAACTTCTTATGGCCGGCCGCAGTGGCCGAGGGGACTGAGGCGCTCCAGTCACGGTCTGCACGTCCACTACGGTCGGGGGTTCGAATCCCCCCCTCTGGGCATGGATATTTGTGCCGTCCTTAGTATTTGCTAGTTCATAAGTAGTGTGTAAGTTTAGGGACTGATGACCCCGCAGTTAAGTCCCATAAGCTTTACAAACATTTGAACATTTTGAACTTCTTATGAAACGCCGTTACCATGACAGTTTTGTTCGAATACAACTGCAACAAATCATCTAACACAAAAAATCTTTTGAGTCACTCTTATCAAGAACAGTAAATATGGCTATGCGAAAAGAAACTAGCAGTTAGGACGACTGTCCGCTCAAAGAGAAGAAAAGGCTACTGTTATGTGCTGGTGACCTTTCCAATATTCGTGGCACGCTTCCCGATAACACAAATCCCTCTTTGTGTATTCGTGTCACACGCGGACTTTAATCCATACGTAGATTGGAGCTTTTGTTTACCGTGAGTTTGAATGAACAATTTTGAAATTCAAATTCGTGTCAATAAAAAATGAAGAACAAAAATCAATAGGTGCAGTCTAATATTTTTGACTTACAGAGAGATGTAAGAAAATAATTCATCGTCAAATAAAACTTCGGGGCTAAATTGCCGTGGTCGATCGGTAAAACATCTTCCCCCTGACGTTTAGTTGTCAATTGCGGACAACATCTTCTGAGGTAAGTCGACGACTGGCTTCTAGGCGGTGCAGCTGCCGCTTATATAGAGGGTGCCACCACACGTCTGTGCTGCCGACTATGCAACTATCTCTGATTATCGTCATTCTCTCGATTATAGATAATCGATTGTGACATTATTTGTACAAAGTCGACCGCCATATCTTGTCCAATTTAAAACTTTCTTCTTTTCTATCAAAATTGTTTTGATGTTTATGCATTATCTGTACATCCGTGTATAATAGTGCGAAGTCCTTGCTAGCATGTTCTGCTACTGCTGATTTGTCGACATGTCATAAACGACAGTTCCTTTTGTGTTCCTATAAGCGTGTATTGACGCTTCATTTTGTTGTTCCTATATACACCATGCCACAACTACACGAAATTTTATAGACCCCTGTTGCAGCTAGGGGATGTCGGGCATCTTTCGCTGATGTTAAGAATTCATTTATTTTCTTAGTGGGTCTAAAAATAGTTTCCAACTGAAACTTGGCCACTACTTTGCCAATACTGTCCGTGATGTTGTGAATGAATGGGAGGAAAACTTTTCCAGCAGATGGCTGTTGCTGTCGCCTATTTCCGGACACTTTTCTACTTGGATGGAGTGCTCGGTCGATCTCGTTATCAGTATGATCATTTTCCTTAAAAGCCTTCCGCAATATTCTGATATCGTGATTTCGTGATACGAGCGTGCTAGCAAGGACTTCGCACTATTATATACGGATGTACAGAGAGGCTATGGAAATTTATAAACATCAAATGAATTTTAATAGAACTGAAGAGGGTTTAAATTGGAAGTGCGAAACAAGTTTATTTATACTCGAAAGTGATTAGTGTAATGTTTTTTCATGTGTGCAAGAAAAGTAATTGTTTGGTTATCAAGTCTATTGTCACCGAGAGTGATCGTTGTTGTAATTACGGAGATTAGAAGGTGTATCGAGGTGATATCAATGCCGGCCGCTGTGGCCGACGGGACTGAGGCGCTCCAGTCACGGTCTGCACGGCCACTACGGTCGGGGTTTCGAATCCCCCCTCGGGCATGGATATTTGTGCCGTCCTTAGTATAAGGTAGTTGATAAGTAGTTTGTAAGTTTAGGGACTGATGACCCCGTAGTTAAGTCCCATAAGCTTAATAAACATTGGAACATTTCTTTTTTTTTGTGATATCAATGCATGGAGATTTCAGCCAGACGAGCTGAACAAAGAGTTGTCGATAAAAATATTTTGAACCAGCAGTAAGAATACCTATTGTAATCATATCTGTCTTGTATGGACTTCACGACGAAGACGACGAAGACAGATGAGTACTTTCGTAACGTTTTATTTTGTATGCATGTAAATGTAGTGTCAACCCAATCAGAATTTTGGTTCAATTATACATGACTTATTTTGAAACCAGTCTTAATTTTGTAAGTAGTTGTAGTCACCCGATTATCACCATTTTTAGATTATGTTGATTATGCAAGCCTGTACATTGACTAACAAGTTCAATCATTTTCAAAGTAATTACGATCAGTTTTAAAGAAATTGCTAGACGAGTTAAAGAATTGCTAAACGTATTACAACCACAGAGTCTAGTAATTAAAGTGCAGTGCTGTTCTAAGTTTTGCAGCCAATTATTATGCCAAAGCTTTTAACTTGCTAGAGAGTTTGCACGTAAAGTAGAGTTGGTTTGATTTATATAGAAAGTAACCAGGCTAACAGTATTCAAAGTATTAAAGTTGTCACTTGACGAAAGTAATTTTATGAAATACATAAAATGCCAGACTCTGCTCAGCCAGTTACACGCGTACGCTACCCAGGCCCTGGAACCAATTTACCAAAAAATAGTTCACGTATAGTATTGTAAGAAAGTTGAATGCTTAAAAAAAATATTATCAAAATTATTGGGAACTTTGACTGTAGTATTTGTGAAGCTCATTGCACCACGCAGTTTCACAGTACTGAGCTATTATCACTGCAATCAGAGTCTATCAGCTATTACGATTTTGATTATAACATGAACACGCCATCACCACTACATGAATTCTGACATGAATTTATTAGTGAAGTTGTGTTGTTCTTGAATCGTAAGAGGTGCTGGTTGGAGGCTGTAGTCAATGCGAAGTCAGATAGGGCCAAGCTTAATTAATTACCAGTGACATTTTCAAGTTAACTAAAATCAATTTTTTTTATTTATTCAAAATTTTAACTTTCATTGCGAAAGTGTTGTTGCGACCCATCAGTTGTAATTTGCTGCAACATTCAATAACGAAATTATTATTACTACAGCATATCATTACGTACTCTGATTTTTTGACATTTTTTGACGACCTCCAACGGGCAAGCTCTTTTAGAGCGGTACATACACCAGATCTTTAATGTATCCCCACAGAAAAACGTTATACGGAGTGATATCTAGTGATCGAGGAAGCCATTTCATGAAACAGCTGTCCCCTTCTGTAACACGGCCGATCCGTCATCCGTCGATGCGGCAGTTCCGGGTTCAGGTACCGACGAACTTCACGATGAAAATGGGGTGATTTTTGCAGTTTTTGTCTATGGAGGAGAATAGGGCTCAAAGTATAGAAGATACCGTTATGAAGTTTTTGGATAGACATTTCAATAAAAGGTTGCCGCGGATAGAGCTATGATAATGCAGGAAATATGGATGGAAAGTATTCACGTGTTCAGGAAAGAGTAAAAGAAAAACTTTAATTTGATACTTCTGTACCATGTGCCACACATTCACTAAATTTGCTAAGTGTTCAGACGGCTGCATGTGTTTCTGAAGCAGTAGCATACTTCCATTTTCTCCAAAATTTGTTCACCTTTTTTTCTGCTTCGAACAATCGATGGAAAGTTTTGATAGAATGTTAAGGTGCAAATAAAGTTCTGAAGTCCCTCTGTGAAACCAGATGTTCTGCTCGTGCTGACGCTCTTAACGCTTTGCATAACACTGATCAGCCAGTGGAAACAATAAATAAAGCTCAATGTCTTTGCAACAAAATAGAAAAACTCGAGACCATTCTCCTAACAGAGATATGGGATGACTTTTTTAGAACTATCAACAACACAAATGTAACTTTAAAAAATAGTACCATCATAAAAGAACTTGCAACAAGTTTTTGCATCTATTTCCCATTTCATGAGATCTGCACGCAGTAGATTAGATCAATATGAATCTTCAGCCAAAGAGAAAAACCCAGGTATTGACTATAAGCGTAATTCCGAAAGAACGAGACTTTGCAGCAAGCATATCCCTTTTTCCGAAGATTTGTCAGAGACTGTCCAGCTGAGAGCCAAAGAAAAATGTTGTAAAGACGTAATCGACACATTAGATTCTAATTTGAAGCGACATTCAGAAGCTTAGGTGAAAGTTAGCAAACATTTTAGTTTCCTTTCTCAGTTAAAACAAATCGATTCTGAACAGTTGAGGAACAGGTGCAAAGAATTCGCAGAATTTTATCATGCAGACGTTAATGCTGAAGAACTCATACCAGAATGTTTTCATTTACAACAATATTTGAAAAACATTCCAAATGATTCTCCAGAGCTAAGTATATAATCCTTACATTCTTTAATAAAAGCAGATAAAATAGAAGAAACCTTTCCGAATGTAGAAGTTGCTACCCGGATATTTCTTTGTCTAATTGTAACCAACTGCAGTGGAGAGCGTTCATTTTCCCAGATAAAGAGAATCAGAAATGAATTACGAACAACTATGCTACAGGAACGACTTACTAATTTGTTAATCATGTGCACAGAAAGTGACAACCTTCAACTGTTGGACTTTGAAGACATAATAGAAAATTTTGCATTTCAGAAATTCCAAAAGAAACCATTAACAGCGACGAAGTCCAGTTGGCAAAACAGTAATCACTAGTATTTTATTTTTTATTTCTAACCATAATAACCAATAAATTCACTAAACAAATGTACATCATTCTGGTGAGTTCATTCAAAGTAAAATTCTGTTTTGTTGTAGGGTCCCCTAATCTCTGTGCCAGTCATCAGCATAGAAAGGGACATACTCCAAAAATTGTATATTTTGCACTCTGGAAATCTTTAAAGAAATAATTAACCTGAATGAAAGGCTAATTTGTGGAACTAATCATTAGTATTTGGTTTGTAATATTTTAACCAATTACGTCACTAAATAAATGTACACCATTCTGATGCATTCATTTATGATTTTTTTAAGGGCCCCAAAACACTGAGTGCCCCGGGGTCTCTGCATGGCTTAAGACGGCACTCTCACACACCAATGTATAAGTTGAAAAAAATGTGTGAGATCATCAGTCCCAAAACGTACAAAATTCTTATGCACTAACTTATACTAAAGACAACACAAACATCCATGCCCCAGGGAGGATTCGAACCTCCGAAGCGGGCTGCTCGATCCGCAACTAGGCACTCCAGGCCGCTCGGATACTAAAAAAAAAAAAAATGTTCAAATGTTTGTATAGCTTATAGGACTTAACTACGTGGTCATCAGTCCATAAACTTACAAACTACTTATGAACTAACTAAGACTAAGGACGGCACAAATATCCATGTCCGACGGGGGATTCGAACCCCCGACCGTAGTGGACGTGCAGACCGTGACTGGAGCGCCTCAGTCCCCTCGGCCACCGCGGCCGGCTCGGATACTCCCGCGCGGCTATAAGATGTAGATAAGGAAAAAATAAACTATTTGTATTGTAATAACGAGGTGTAAAATACATTCTTCTATTTTTATATTAATAGTTACGGATATGATCTTTAAAAAGGGAATACGCGTTTCTTCGAGAACTTGCTGTTTTTGAACTAAAATGGAAATTTCGTGGGGATGGACATATGGCCTTCTCGAAATGACTGATTGAATTGCAGTTAAAGTTGCGATAGAGGAGCACATACAAGTCTTTAAAACATTCATAACTAACTTATTTTCATCAACCACACTGCCGTCATGGATACACTTGAATACACTGCGGTACTGGTTGTGTATTTTAATACCTTCCTCATCTGATCAAGGGTCAAGGGATGTTAGGCATCGACAGGGAATTATTGCATAACTATTGAACAACTTTTTACATTTACACTTAAGTCTAAGATATAAATTTCCTAGACTACAGTTACAATTAGTGTTACAGTGACAAACTTACCACATCTCTCAGTTATTATTAAGACACCTCACTTTCGAAAAAGCTTTACATTCCTACTGAAAAACGGAATAATTTCCATCTACTCTTACATAAAATGCAAGTCAGTTGTAGTGCTTTTACACCCATGGCGATAATGATATCGCTAACAATAGTTTTCCTTCCAAGAGTAGAAATTTATTTTTAAGATCTTCGTTCTTACATTTTCATACACAAAAACGTAAAAGTAATTCCAGTTCACTCTTAACAAACTGACCTATTCCTGTTTTTTCTCAATGTGACTTTCCCCATACCTCTCCTTGTACATTCCTAACTTTCGATGTAAGATATGAATCCTTTGAACACAGTTTACATTAAATATATACATCCATGATCGTTGTTCGTCTACTTAAAACACAAACACACACACATATATATAAAGAGAGAGATAGGGAGAGAGAGGGAGAGAGAGGGAGAGAGAGAGAGAGAGAGAGAGAGCGAGAGCGAGAAAGAGAGCAAGAGAGAGAGAGATAGGGGATTTCAGAGCGAAGTTGAAGACATAAAACCCTTGCGAGTCTACCAGAATGTATAGTACACTCCTAAAACATCATTAATCATACGATATAACTTAAATTTGAATAAACCATTATAACTTTGCGAAAGCTAACATAGTCGATGTACTTTTTTACACAGTCAAATAACTCCAACAATTAGTTTCCCATTCCGGAGAGACAACAAACTGTTCTTATTATGAATTATGCAGAATTTTCGTTTGTAGGGCGCAATATTTGCACAATCACTTGCTGTGTTGTAAGATTTAACGCAAAATAGACAAAGGGAACGGAAACTAGGGTAATCTACACGCCAAAGAGTGGCTATTAACGTGCATTCATGTGTGAGTTATCACAGCAGCCCTGGTTAAACTGGCTGAATTACAGTCTCGTTCAAAAAGTTGTCTAGTAATGGGTCACAGTGGAAAGCTATTAGTGAAAATGACCCTCAAAGGAGATTTCCTGACCGCACTTAACTACATTTTGAATGAATTCCATGGTTTCTTTTGGAAAATTACACTCGCTAATTACCGCAAGCAATGGAGAAGCAGTATTGAAAAAATTATAGCTAACAACGAGAGCACGCCTTCTCGTCATCACCGAATTCGTCAAAATATATAGTAAATGCAGGGCGTGGTGAGATATAAAAGTGCCCCAAGTGGCAACTGCAGATGGGTCTGTCAGTATATGCACCTCATCAACTATCTCTGAGAGAGTCTGTTTACAAAGCGGTGTTTGGCTCAGCGTACAAAGATTTACCTGTGGGGGAAACTTAAATAATTGGAAATGGGTGAGAGCGCAAATAGCGTTCCTCACGAGAACTTCACCTGAATACATTTCTCCGTCCATACTATGTAGACCAGATGCAATGTACTTTCCAGAAAAAAAAAAAAATTACGCAGTATACTGGTTACTGGGAAAATAAGTGAGCTACGTGATTAATCTTGTACCGGACACCACCACTGACTTCAGGCTATACATTCAGAACGAATATAACAAACTTTGCTAGTATGTGGAGCAAAAATCCAAATATGAAAACATGTTTATTATCTATTTGTACGAATGGGGATACATTAATGTACATACATGGACACTTTTAATACCTGTTTCATTGATAGCTACAAGAAACTGGAAATGTTATGAAGAGCCTAAATGCTAAGACAGAATTAAGGTTAATTTATTTAAACATTTAACTGCGAATTATGAGTAAATCAGCATGTTGTTTTGATGTTTGTGTATATGTGAGTATATCATTAAGAGTACTTGTGTAAAGTATCTTATATGTGTCCTAAGATGTCAAAACTGATGTTAAATATACACAGTAAAAAGTATAAGAAATAAAATTTAAAAAAAATGTGGAAAAAAAGGGGGCGGGCGGTAAGAGATCGGATTTGTATTGAAACGGTCGCAGGTTCGATTCCGCCCGGCGGCAAATATTTTTTGGCTCCTTGGCAATGTGTAAACAACTGACTTCACAATTAACTGCAACATCGTATATGTTATTTTGGATTGCCAACAGGCAGTATCAAAGTAATTAGCTCAAATGTACGCCACTAGTTCAAAAGTGCGATGTATATTTTTATAGTCAGGTAAAAAAGTTTAATAAGAAATTTGAAAACTACACTTATCTAATCAAGAAAGAAGAAAAAAATCACTTCCAGAGAAGGTTGCACCGAACTACGTTCCACTAACTGTCCTCGCAGGTATTCAGCGACATGCTGTGATACGCGTGGTTCGCTGTTGGACTGTTCGACGAAAGAAGCTGTTTTCAGAATGTCAATCAAATTTGTTTTTCTATGGAGACATTAAAACAACTATGTAGCTGCTAAAGCGCGGCGTTCATAACGTGCGCGAGATGCGGTCAAAATTATTGCTTCCCCTGTTTCTTCGATGAATATCATCCCGGTACATGTATTTGATGAATTGTAAAACAATGTAATTATCGATTTAGATACACGACGTCCCCAAGTACGCGATAACTACAGTCCCTTTTTAAATATTTGTAGTTCCGAATTTCATCCAATGCCCTTACTTTTCTTGCTTATATAAATTAATAAAATAACCTATACGATGTCGCGGTTAATTGTGACGTCAGTCTACACCAACATCTACATCAATACTCTGTAAACCAATGTGAAGTGCATGACAGGGGGTACGTTCCACTGTACACTATTAGGGTCTTTCTCCCAGTCCATTCACGTATTGAGCGTGGGAAGAATTTTTGTTTGAATGCCTGCGTGCTGCAATTAATGTAATCTTGTCCTCATGATCTCTACGGGAAGAATATGTATGCATTGGCAAGGAGCAGAAAAAAATTTGCCGCCGTGTGGAGTTAAACCCGCGAACTTCTCAAGACGAATCCGATCTTTTACCACTGAGCAAAACACCGCTTCCTGAACACAGGGACGGTTGATAAGATGGATATGGTCACAGATCTGTATCAAACTTCCATTTATTTCCTAAACGCTTCGCCATCTGGAGTTCCCGCTTGGGGCACTTTCCTGTCTCACCACGACCTACATGTACTATAAATTTGGACGAATTAAGCGATGACAAGTAGGCGTCTTCTCCTCGTAAGAGGAAACACTGGCGGGACACATCTGAGGCTACAAGAGGTAACGCTGGCTGTCTTGCAACACGCGGTAGAAATCATAAAGAAACCTCGGCTTCGTTATAGAAATTCAATGTTCAATTGTTTGTGAACCTATTGCATCAAAATGCTATAGTCATCAGCCCCTATACAGACAAGCAACTTATCCTAACTAAGGACATCACACAAACCATTGCCCAAGGGAGAACTCGAACCACCATGGAGAACAGCCTCTAGACCGTAACATGACGCCTTAGGCCACGTGCCATTCAGCGCTGCTGTAGGAATTAAAAAGTGAGATATCGTCCTTTTGTAATATAATAAAACTGCAAAACTGCAGCGAGTGTCGTCAAACTGTTTCAATACACTTATCTCCAAAAACTTTCCAACGAATTTTATTAGATTTAAAAGCGATGATTGGGAGAACATAAAGCATCATTTTATATGACATCAGCTGCATTTGGACAAAGCCGAAAATGTGTACTCAGCCGGGATCCGAACCCGGGTCTCCCACTTTCTAGGTAGTTGCGCTGACCACTACACCATTGGGGACACAGTGATCACCGCACCGCATGGACTACCGAAGCACGCCACCCGTCAGATACAAATTCCCAGCTTTACCCTACCCACAGTCCTGAAACTCGTAGTTTTGAAATGAATTCCCGTAAGAGTAAGGGCTCCAAACTTGAGCACCCGTCCCCAATTACATTTACGGGAATTCGTTTGTGAAACTACAAGTACTGTGGGCAGGACAGAGCTGGGAATTTGTGTCTGACGAGAGGTGTGCTTAGGTAGTTCTTGCAGGTGCGGTGATCACTGCGTCCCCAGTAGTGTAGCGGTCAGCGCAAAAGCCAAGCAAGTGGGAGACCCGGGTTCGGATCCCGGCTGCATACACATTTTCGGCTTTGCCCAAATGCACTTGATGTCATATATTCTGTGAATAAGAATACATTAACAACTGCAGCATCAGAAGTGACGTCTGTTCTTTCGGAACGCACACCACCTGTATATACAGAATAAGAGTTGGCACTGAAGTCAGTCAATGCGTCCGTCCAAGACAATATATACAACAGAATGCTTTAGAAATAATTCAAACTATACACTGCGGTATTCATTTCTAATCCTATGAATGGAGTGTGGTTGCTATTGATGAACTCATTGGATTGTATTCTGCGGATTCATTTGTTGTTTAATCTCGCGATGAAAAACAATACATTGCACTCACTGTATGCCAAGATATTCCGCTACTGAAAAACGTACTTCTAGTGTGCTCCGCTGGAGTGCATTACTTTCCAGATCAGTGTTGTATTTAAAGTGGCCGCGCGATAATAGCCGTGCGGTCTGGAGCGTCACGTTACTGTTACTGTGTGTGTGTGTGTGTGTGTGTGTGTGTGTGTGTGTGTGTGTGTGTTGTCCTTCATATAATTTAGTTTAAATACTTTGAAATAATTTGACTGTCTTTACCACAATTAAACTTTATTAAAGGCTTAATGGTTTCGACATACGTCATCATCAAAGGCAAAGCTGTTTTAAAAAGTTCCGCCCTAAAACAATTAGTGTCAAACGTAAAAAAATGTTTGTTATTGCTGTTGTTGTTGTTCGTGGGTTAGAGGAGCGCACAAAATACAATGTTTAAAATTCACCCCGGAACATCTCTATAGAAAGGTCAAGTGCATACTCTCTTTCTGTACAGATGCTCTGCGATTATTATTAATCATTGTTTTATTATGACATATGTCTACGACCGAAATTGTTTTAAGTGGGAAGTTATTAACACAGCTTTGTCTTTGATAATGACGTATGTCGAAATGCGTAAGGCTTTAATAAAGTTCAGTTGTGGTCAAGAGAGTTAAATTATTTCTAAATGCATTAAAATGGTCACCAAGTATCATTCAGACAGCAAGGGATAGTTTAACTAGTTTGTAAGTCTATCGACCGATAACTAGATAATTACAAACATTTGAACATTTGTTAAAAGTATTGAGATCTCCCAAATGTCGAGATATCCCAAAATTACTTTACGTGCGCCCACGGAAATCCCTGATTTACGTCACCTGATGGTTTAGTGTTTTTGCCAATATTGAGTATAATTCTGAACATAATGATAGATTCCTTGACGTGATTGCACCGTTAAATGCGGGCTGGAATCCTGATAAAATAAACACCTCATCATAATTTGTATGTAGACCCCCATTCGTTCGCCCAAAATATTAATTTTAAAAATTGTTTATTTCCTCGCAAACTCCATTAACATATATAGTGCACTTTCCGCATTAATCACCAATGAAATCTTTAAAGTGAAGTATCCTCCTAAAACTCTTTTCATTGCTCTTCTCAATGAACTAATCAGGTTTGATGTATGAACAAAATGAAACAAACTACGGGCGGTTACGAACAAACGTTGCGGATATCCGAAAAGATGCGTCTCGACGAGATTTCATTTGACCCCTGCCGTATCATTAATTCCATTATTATAGAAGTTATAAATTATTAACTGAATCACGATTATTCGTGAACTTATTTCTCAGTAATCTTCCATATAAAGGTAATATGACTTATGAATGCCACGTCTGAATCGCTCTGACTTCCTCTTTCGTATGCTCTTTCATGCTGGTTTGTATTATCAAAATTTTGTGTGCCATTCAGGAAAACAGACACAAGGCTTGGTTGAAGGTTTATTAATTATTTTTTTCCATACTCAAAGAACGCACTTCTTGATTTTATTTTTATTTTTTATTTTTTTATTATTTTTTTTATTTATTTATTCATTTTTACTCTCGCGCTTCGCTGTGCTGAATGTCGGGTAGCCTGAAGACAATTGCGATATGTGAGGTACTTAATTTGCAAAACGATTCTAAAAATTTCCCATTGGCTGAAATGTTTACGTTATAATATTAATTCTTTATTAATTATATCGGTGTTTGCTCTAGAAATAGCACACACTCCTGTTTTTCTTTTAATGTTTTATCCATCGAACTTTATTAAGTAAACAGAGAGACAGAGAGAGAGAGAGAGAGAGAGAGAGAGAGAGAGAGAGAGAGAGAGAGAGCACAGACGTAATCCAACGGAGAAAATGCTCTTGCAATTAATTTATTAAATTATTTATTGAATCATCGTTTCGTTCTTTAAGTTTCGTGGTGTTGAGTAGTACATTTTTAATGTATGGCTCTGTTGCGGTTTTGTGGTTATTCGTCGTAATCACGAATGACATCTTCTCCGCAGCGCTGGTACAAATTAATTATCTACGTAGTTTATTGACTATTTACAGTTTGCAGAAAAACAAAACAATTGCACACAGGCAAATGACATTCAGATATTTGAGTTTGCACAACAAAAACACCAATCTACAAGACCAAATAATTTGTTATTGAATTTCAACAGTCTGCACCACTTGCAGTTTCTGCGTAGAAAAAAATAAACAATACTTTATCTTCCTTGTTGTTAAATTCTGTCTTTAAATCGTAAGTAATTATATCACTGGATTACAACACCGTAATTTTTTGCTAGAGGATTACAGTTTGATCTCATTGTGTTTTCCGGAATATATCGTCAGTCACGCTATACATTTCACACAACATAGCACACACGACACTTTCACTCTTATAAATTCCTACATTACAAATGTAATACTCAAAAGTTTATGATTGTTTGTTCATTTGTTTGTATTTTATGCGCTGTCGTGCCGTTCATCTGATTGCGATGAAACTTTGTCAACATTTTTATTGCACTTTCGCGAAGTCAGTCATTATTATTATATGTTCAAATGTTTGCAAATCGATGGGGCTTATATACTGTGGTTATCTGTCCCTAGGCTTTCATGATCGAGGTAGGACTCGATTCTCCAATAGGGAACAACCACGCGCTGTTGCAAGGGGCCTTAGAACTCTCGGATATTCCATCAAGGCGGCATAATTATAACTGTACGATACATAGTTCAGAACATGTGACGCCATGAACACTGGCACGCGTGGAAAACTGCAGCATCAAGTTTGTTCGTAGATTATGCGGCGCCACATTATTCATCCGATTGAGACGAAATTTCGCACAATTCACCTTCAGAAGCAAGGTTCGGCACTACCCACGTAATAATACATAAGGTGCAGAACAGCTTTCTTCCCACCTTGATTAAATTTTGCATGCCTGAACTTCGAAAAAATAGGAAGATCACTGTTGAAGTAAGCCTTCATGCGGTGCGTGGCGAAGGGTAATTATACAACAGGCTACGCTTTTACTCCCATATTTATGAAATTTTACACGCTTTACCTTCAAAAGAATATAACGTCACTGTCTGCATCAGATTTCGTATAGTGCATCACGACGCCGTGTGACTAATCACCATGAAATTCAGTAGGTAAGAGTAATTTTTCAATATGCAGGTGAGGGAGGATATGAAAAGAGAGACTGAGGTAGAGAAAGAGATTTTTAGAGGTAGTGACTGAGCCAGTGGGATGGATGGGTGGATGGGAGGGGAAGAAGAGGAGGTGGTGAGGGTGGTGGCCAGGTAGGATGGTAGATATAGGGGAAGGAGGAGATGGACAGAGACAAAGAGGAAGAAAGAGTACTTAGCCTAATTGACTATTGGACATATAAATGGTTTTCGGCATGTTTACTATATTTTTAATTATATACTTTCAGTGTCCACTTAACTATTGAACACTCATATGGTTTATAGCTACGGCGCAATGGGGCTGATAATTTATCTCCATACGACAAAAACCATATGAATGGAGTTGATACCTTTTTTAACACGTTGCCTTTTCGTTTTACCCTTTAGAAATAGGGCACTTCACTTGTTTTCTCAAGCAGGGTAATATGAATTCCATTTTAGGGAAAAGGTAGTTTTTCACACACATCGATATTGACATATCTTTTGACCTATGTCCCGTAACATAATGTCGTTGATAGATTAAGTGGTAAGATACCTCGACCAAATAACGCCACGTACAACTTTGACACCACTCAAATGATTTCGTGTAATAGTATCAGAGACCACTAGAGAGCTGTATGGTACCAGTTAGCGGAAGAAAAAGGTATTAAGGTATTACGAGCTCCCTATCAGTCATCACCTCACTGTTACATACTCAGCTGAAGGGCTGCCATCACATCAAGGGAAGCCCCTGTATTAATGCTTAGCTATGCAAAACTACATATTCTCGTGATGCTTCAAGCTTGTTCGTTAAGGTTATATAACTTTGTTTATTATAATACTTTTTAGTATTAGAGAAACGAATGTGAACCTTTATGAATTACGTGGAACAACTTTAACGCTACGGTGGCTTTATAGGACTACATACAGCAGTACAAAAGAAGGTTCATCCCAGACTTCTCAGTAGTACACACGACGACCCACCAACTGTCTTACACATTGGAAATAGCTTCACAAAGTTTTCTCACGTAAAAGTTCCCAATTATAGTCGTTAAATAGGAATTGGAAACAAACACGTCGCAGAAACATCAAAAACAATACCAATTTTTTATGAGAAGTCAGTTCCAGATACTGCAGTCAATCCTTATTGGATTTTGTTTACTGATTTACTGCATAACAAGCTTGCCTTTTTCGGCATAACACCATTATCAGGAACGCCTTTAGGTGTTGTGAGTAATGCATTTCATTTACGTCTTTGTCACGATTAACTATGTTACATTTATTAATTACATTTCTGATTTCATATAGATGTAAGAGACGTTCATATGGCATCCAAGGCGATCTGTTATTCATTTTTAGAACAGTGTTTTAACACAAACCTATATGAATTGCAGTTTCTACATGGACGCACTTTGATAGGTAAACAAAGTCGACCTGCAAAATATTGTAGTAAAACGCCAGATAGCGCGTACTATGGTTTCTCTTCCAATACTGTACTATGAAAATTGTTGACCCTAGTACGTTTCTCTTCATACAATCTGTTTAAATAATTTTTCTGCACCCGACACACTGTAAACTTCAAAAGTTAACGTAAACAACTTTTAACGCTTTAACACATATTATATAGTGAAAGGAGCATTAGTACAAAAAGGAAAAAAAATATTTTGTCCACTAAAAATAATTATCCAGTTACATGAAAAAAAAATTAATGGGACTTGTATATGTAAGAACTTAGGCTTCCGCGGTCAGTATTGTTAAAATTGAAATTCTTCTGAGCTATTTGCCGCGTCATTATGATATACTTCTCCAACGTTTCGGATCCGTAACAGCATTCTTCCTCAGGGAATACTGACTTGTATCCTCCTGTGTTTGTATTATGCAGCCAGAAGGAAGGAAGGAAATGAACTAATCAGGTTTGATGTATGCTCAAAATGAAACAAAATACGGGCGATTACGAACAAACGTTGCGGATATTCGAAACGTTGCCTCTCGACGAGATTTCATTTGACCCCTGCTGGATCATTACTTCAATTATTATAGAAATTATAAATTATTAACTGAATCCCGATTATTCGTGAACTTATTTCTCAGTAATCTTCCATATAAAGGTAATATGACTTATGAATGCCTCGTCTAAATCTCTCTGACTTCGCCTTTCTTATGCTCTTTCATGCTGGTTTGTATTATCAAAAGTTTGTTTGCCATGCAGGAAAATAGACACAAGGTTTCATCATCCTTTGTAAAGTGACGTTGAGTCGTGACGTCAAGTCCGCTTCGCTCGCGCTCTCACCACTGTATGTGCATCCTGACTTTTTGGGCCACAGCAACTCTCCCTCGTGCTCAAGAGATCCTACCCCCTCCTTTCCGCTCGCAGCCTGGCAGTGACCGTGTACACTGGACTTTGATTAGCCCGCTTTAAACCTCGGATAAAATGCATAAGTTTTCACGGCACATGCACGCTACACATCCTCATACGATTTGTGTGTTTGACGTACACCACGTAAACAACGTTCAGCAATTGGCTTCAGTGAATTCAGGTCAGTTCGCTGAAAGGTTTGAATACCCACCACGATCTATTCTTAAAATCTCATTATGGTAACAATCAGGTTCTCTCATCATTGAAGTGTATTGACTGGTATCGCTGGTTGCGAAAGACGGACTAGGGACAGATATTTTCTTTATTTCCTTCACCATATCACTCGCCTGATGTACGGTTGTGGCGTGATCATATTGTATCTAAATGTTCAAATGTTTGTTAAGCTTATGGGACTTAACTACGGGGTCATCAGTTCCTAAACTTACAAACTACTTATCATCTACCTTATACTAAGGACGGCACAAATATCCATGCCCGAGGGGGGACCGTGACTGGAGCGCCTCAGTCCCCTCGGCCACCGCGGCCGGCATATTGTATCTCATCATTTGAAGTACGATATGTATTATTTGTGTTTCTGAAAGGAGGAAAAACTGAAGGAAGCTGCTCTTATTGGTGTTTGCCTCGGTGGTTCTGACAGGTGGAAACAGGAAGGAGTACCCTTGTTGGTGTATGCAGGCAATTAGCCAACAACGGCGATAACCGAAGTTTCCGAAAGTTGGAAAAATATATCACCATGACGCGGCGAACAGCTCAGGAGAATTTTAATTGTAATGCGATTTGTAATAGTGTTTTGTTTTGGTATTAATGACACTTTCGATATCTTGGACTGAAACATTTTTTTCCAGAGACATTAAAGATAAAGCTGAAGCATTGAATTGAAATTTATAATGCGACCGGGAATCGAACCGGGGCCTACATTCTTACTAGACAGACGTCTTACAGCTAGACCACCGCATCACGAGCTATTTAGACGTCTCGTAATAGTCTAAGCACGATTTCCTGCACGTCACAAACTTTAATTCAGCTTCTGTGTTCTCATGAATTATTGCCATTACTGCCAAGGCTCTCCAGCCAGCGTAATAGCACCTTGGCAATGGACATATTGGAACTTCACTGCCTTTAACCCTAGGCTAAGGTGATGTATCTATCATTCTAAACAGATATTAACAAACCCTGAGATTGTTTTTCGTCTGAAACATGTCAAAGACATTAAAGATACAGCTGAAGCATTGAATTCGATCCCTGGTCGCATCACAAAATTTAATTCAATGCTTCTTATATATCTTTAATGTCTTTGACATGTTTGAAACGAAATACAATCTCAGGGTTTGTTAATATCTATTTAGAATGATAAACATAATCCTTTCCCTTCATAGTTTTATGTATTTATCCAGAAACAAACTAGAAAATTGAGGCTCGCATACCTAAGTAGTTGAGGATTCCCATTAGCCGGCCGCGGTGGCCGAGGGGACTAGGGCGCTCCAGTCACGGTCTGCACGCCCACTACGGTCGGGGGTTCGAATCCCCCCTCGGGCATGGATATTTGTGCCGTCCTAGTTCGTAAGTAGTTTATAAGTAAGCTAGTTTATAAGTAGTTTGTAAGTTTAGGGACTGATGTCCCCGTAGTTAAGTCCCATAGACTATACAAACATTCGAACGTTCGACATTCGATTCCCATTAAACGCTGTATTTGTAAACATTCGGTACTCACTCTCCATACTGGATATGGGACAAGCTATCCCTAATTCTTCCGTCCATAGTGAAATAAATGGAAAACGCAAATATAGCATGAAATAGAATAAAGCGTCATTATAAACACAGATACACACATGTAAGAACTCACAGTCAAAACAAGAATAAATCAATGGAAAGATATTCATATGCGACTTTTAGCAAATGACAGAAATCGATGCGTTGCTAAATCGCAGTTACGAACGAATGTTGCAGCTGCGGTGATTTCGGTGGTTACGTATAACCACCCACCTTCGTTTGTTATGTTTGTTTGTAAATCTATCGGACCAAACTGCGTGGTCATCAGTCCGTAGCTTAGAAGCTACTTAAACCTAGGTAAACTAACCTAAGGACAAACACACACCCATGCCCCAGGGAGGACTCGAACCTCCACGGCGAGCAACCGCGCGCTCCGCAGCGAGACGCTTTAGACCGCTCGGCTACTCCACCGCGACGTTTGTTATGTAGGACGGGTTTTGTACATAAGTGTTTCAGATTATACAACACTTCTTTTCCTTTATCTGAGGGTAAGATATATTACTGCCATGTATTAAAGTCATTCGGTAAAACAACTAAATAGATCAAGCATCCTCCTAGTTGGTCGCGATCCACAGTTTGGGATCCACTGCCCTGGATCATTAACTCCAAACTGCGCCGCACTTTCGTAAGGGACTAGTTCGTCGTACGTCCCATATTGGCTTCTGAGAATTTTTCACGCAGTGTTGATTATTAGCACTGACAACTCTCCGCAAAAGCTCATGCTTCCGGTAATTAAATGCAGGCTTGCTGTGGGTATCAGAACACTGACTTCTACCAACGATTTCCGAAACTGAAGCCATGTGGCGTCTTGCTCCAACAATACTTCCAGTCATGTGGCCATATTCATGTCTGAATATTCTTCGCACGGAACACCCAAGACTGCTCTACCAAAGCACCGCCCCTTTTATACCCTGAGTGCACGATTCTGATACCGTCTGTTACCGTATCACTATTCGACAACTTTTGCCACCTGAGTGTAAAGACTACAACCACTGACAATGAAGCCGCGCTGGAGCAGCCGAGTGGTCTAAGTCGTCTCGCTGCGGAGCGCGCGGTTGCACGCCGTGGAGGTTCGAGTCCTCCCTGGGGCATGGGGGTGTGTGTTTGTCCGTAGGTTAATTTACCTAGGTTTAAGTAGTTTGTAAGCTACGGACTGATGACCACGCAGATTGGTCCGATAGATTTACAAACATTTGAACTTTTTTTTTTTTTTTTTTTTTTTACAATAAAGGTCGATGAACCGAGTCAGGTCGATTGGGCAGCACCTTCGTAGCGGCCGGTGTTCGGCATCGTGTGTTCCAGGCGCTATGCTCCGATGCACGAGGCCGTTTCCCGTCGGGAGGGTCGAATCCTCCCTCTGGTGTGGATGTTTGTGGTCTTTAGTATAAGGTAGTTTATAAGCAGTCTGTAAGTTTAGAGACTGAGGACACCGCAATTAAGTCTCTTAAGCTTAACAAACACTTGATTTTCTACTGGACGAAGTGCTTGCTTAGTACGTTCGTTCTGAACTGAAAGCTGGGCCTCGCAGTCAGGCAGGAGGAAAAAGTGTTGTCGTCTTATGACACAACATCTGAATGACTATCAGAAGCAGGCACGTTTAGAAGTTTCACAGCATGTTTTCGAAACAGCGGATGCGACACACAATTTCTTTAACCGTATTGTCGTTGGTGATGAAACCTGGTGTCTCCGGTACACCCAGAAACGAAACGACAAAGATTGGAATGGCGTTCTCCCACATCATCTCGTCAGGAAAATGTCAGAGCCGAAAACTCACGCATCAAAACGATGCTCATCATTTCTTTTTCGATAAGGCATTATACACAATGAAATTCTTCCCGAGGGAACCACGTTGAAAGTTGCAAGGTCTACGCACAGTACGACCCAATACGCTCAAAAAGGTTCTGGATTTTCGTTCACGACAACGCTCGCCCACACACGTCCAATATCGTCCAACACCTCCTGGCAAAAAAGTGACTGGTGTAATTTGGAATCCACCGTAGCAGCTGGATCTCAATCCTGCAGATCGTCTTATTTCCTCGACTCGAAGTCATTGAAAGGAAAGAGATTTGACAATATTCATGTTATTGATCGAAACGTGTCGAGGCTGTTGTACACCAGCTCTGTAGCAGAGGTATAGCGGTAAATTTTTCCAAGTCTTGGTTGCTGTTGAAACATTACGATGTTCCCGGGCAACGGGAACAGCAGCTACTTCGCGTCAACTTACTGGGTCAGGCTGACAGGACTGGACGCACACGCGCCGGACTGAATAGCACGCATCAGCAGAAGTTAAATGGAAAAGTACGAGCTTGCAGTATCACGTCACTTCGTTACGTGAGGAAACAATGCCTAAGTGTGTATCCGGAGCCTTCTGGAACTAGCAGCAACCACCTTTTAAGTGAACACGGCAAGATGTAAAACGCCGACACATTCGTTTGACAGGCCGATGCGGTCATGACAGACCACTAGTGGAAATATCAGACGCTCCACACACACTATATATACTCGAGCAACTGAGTTGTCAGTCGGTCAGATGAATCGATGGCTTCGTAGCACTCGATTCCCTGACATGTTCTAACGTCAGTACAAGTTTCTTATATAACTCCAGCACTCTTCTACATCAGCTGACAACCGGTGAAACGTCGACTCCTGCGTAGCTCCGAGTTCGACTTCTGCTGTACAACCAACTGTGGACGCTGAGGAAGTATCTAGGAGGACTTCCATGTCCTGCACACCGGAAACTCCAGCGTTCCCAGGGAAGACGGCTACGTGCCGTTAGGCCATGAGAGCGCAGGTCACGGCCTCATGACGTCAACGCGGTCCAGTATGAAGATGATGGGAAACAGCAATTAGGGCGGGGACCGAGAACCACCAGTCCAGACGTGTGAATCTCTCATTCACACGTTCCACCGTTGATTTGATTTGATTCTTTCAGGGAAGCCAAAACAGTCTTGGTCTAACCCGCCACTGCCCGCACCGAAACTAAGTTTATTGTGCGGTATCGCTCCCTGTATGTATAGTAAAGTCAACCAATGTCCTTGAACAGTGCAAGGAGTCCCTTTACCAGTTCTTTATTAGACACAATTTCTTCGGGTCTGGTTGTCCCAAATGTTCTGTGCCTTTTACTCTCCAATGCAATGCATTCGAAGATCAGATGTGATGCAATTTCATCACCGTCATCACAGATCCTACATTTAGGGTCCTCTTCTGTTATTCCCATTGTATGTAGGTGTTTTTTGAAATTCCCATGGCCTGTCAGCAATCCAACCATGAGTCTAATCTCTCTCCTTTTCAGACCAAGGATTGCAGAGCTTCTTTTAAAACAAGTCTTTGGCATCATTACCTTGCCCTGTTTTTGTTGATGGACTTTGGTCCAATATTCTACGTGCTGTCTTCTGAGCCAGTTACGTAGCTCCAATTTAACCATTGCCTTGGTGATTGTCAGGACAGGTTCCGGTCCAATAAATAGAGCCTCTGCCCCATCCTGGCTGATCTGTCGGCATGTTCGTTGCCACTGATCCCCGAGTGGCCAGGGACCCACAAGAGGTTTACTCTATTGCTTTCCCCTAGCTCCACCAGAACCCAGTGGCATTCTGCAATAATTTTAGACCTTGTTGTAGGAGCTGCCAGTGATCTCAGGGCTGCCTGGCTGTCTGAATAGATATAGATGCTACGATCTTTGTAGCACCTGCAAATTCTCCTTCACACATGCCCTGATGGCAGTGACTTCGGCATGGAATACTGAGGCCAGTTTCCCTAGAGAGATGACGCCCTCCAGTCTTGGCTGCACCCCGCATACCCCAACCCCAACGCCTTGGTCTGATTTCGACCCGTCAGTGAACCAGACAATATCCCCCATACGGTGTCGAACTATTTTCTCCCACTGCTCCCTACATCCAATTGTTATACTGAAAGGCTTGTTGAAGCAGTATGGGGTTATAATATAGTCGGTTGGCATTTCCCCAACCTTTCCTATATTTACCTCACTCACTATTTTAGTGTGTGATTCTGGATATCCCAAAGAGTTCCAGTTGTTGACAGATTTGAGTCTGTAGGCACCAGCTGCCGCCTCCATCTTGACCCAAAGGTTTAATGGGGGCATATCCAGCATGGTTTCCATCCCAGCAGTTGGTGAGCTGCTAATTCCGCCTGTTATGGCTAAGCAGGCTAGTCTCTGCACCTTACCAAGCTCCTTAGCAGCAACCTGCAGTTCTACCTTCTTCCACCACACGACCGCCCCATAGGTGATCCTGGGACTAATCACTGTGGTGTATATCCAGTGCATACTCTTGGGGCCCAGGCCCCAATTTTTGCCACAAGCTCTCCTGGTACGCACAACAGTACCGTTTGCCTTGGGGCAAATATTCCTAATGTGAGGGGTCCATGTCAGTTTCTCATCTAGGGTAACCCCTAGACATTTCACTGTCACCTTCACAGGTAGTGTTTCAGCGTCAGCGCACAGTACGGCAGGAGGCTGATGACGCCATCCAGCCGGTCGCCTGGAGTACGCAGCAATGTGTACCACTTCAGAATAAACGTTTTATCGAACAATATTGTTTCATTACGCCAACGGCGGCACCTGGACCGCCCCTACCTCTTGCTGCAGGGCATACCGTGGCGGTTAGGAGTCTGGCCTCCTGACAACTAACCCGCTCTCCAACACCACCTGAGTCCGCGCCCACCAAGGGGTGCGCCAGCAATCACTCGATCCCCTGCAAGGCATTTAAAACCATCCCAAAGGAAGATTTCCTTCAAAGTTTCCACGACATGTATCGCAAAATGTTCAATTTTTTTTTATGGGACTTAACTACGGGGTCATCAGTCCCTAAAATTACAAACTACTTATGGCATAATTTACACTAAAGACAGCACACACATCCACGCCCAAGGGGGGGGATTCGAACCCCCGACGGGAAAGGGCTTCGCGCATCGGAGCCTCAATGCGCTCGGCCATCCCCGACATGTATCGCAGAGCTCAGTCGCGCATAGGAATGAGAGATGACTGTTTCGAAGGACAGTAAGGTAACTGTTACAGGACTATTCATTGTAATTGTCAGAGGTCTTATATTCAAAATCTGGCGGAAAATATGGAAGCGGTAGCGCATCTAGAATTGTGATAAACTGCACAGGTTTCTGCGACGTCACTCTATCCCGTGCCGCTAGACAATAGGATGATTGAATACTGTATACGTCTTTCTCGCTGATAGACCCAACAACTCTATTAACGCCATTTTCTACTCAATCTGGTTAGAGACTGATGCGTGTTAATTTCCTCTCAAGCTGCAGCTTAATGAGGTTATTCACTCGTTACTGATGAGGGGATTACTTAGGCGAAGCGACCCCAGCGACACATTATCGAGGGAAGTAGTCTACCCTCCACAAGCCTGTGCACAACTGATTGTAAATATCTGAGACCCATTTCCCTCTTAACCTTCCGTCTGGCATGGCTGTTCAGACTGATACATGTCGAAGTTTGCTGTGAATTATTTTTCAGCGAGTGGCAGTACTGATGCCTTCTCGCTAGTAGCTTGCCTTCTCCGAACGCTTATCATTGTTGTGTGCATCAGTGTCGATACGACTTCTCTATTGTCTAAATATGTGCCGATTGGTCAGTTTGATACACTGCGCACGTTGGTGTTGCTTTTAAACAATTCATTTTTATCGACATAACATAGTCAGTAATACAAAGTTAATTTACAATGTAAAATGCACTTACTTTCTTTTTAGACACTTTAATAGTCAGTTAAGAATGTCTGAATATGAGGTACCAAATTGATACACTGCGCCCGACTGCGTTATACTATAGGAATGTAGTAATTTTATCTTTTTGTGTATCCATCTTGGTAAGAAGGATGTTGGAACGACGGCATTGTATTAATTTAACAAATGAAAAACCTTCAGCCGTTATTTTTAGATTTTTAATTTCTAGTTCGAGACTCTGTATCACTCAATAACAATAGTCAACATCAACGTAGATATATGATAAAAAACATTAAGTTAAAAAAAAATGATACGAGTTGATTGTAATGAAATAACATTGAGATACTAATATTGATCAAAGTGTGGGTATTTTTTTATAATACAGGCATTAATTGCATGGTGAATATGAAAGTAGCGATCTCAAATACTTTCATATTCACCATACAATTAATGCCTGTATTATAAATAAAATACCCACACTTTGACCAATATTAATATTTCAACCAGTTGACCCGTGCGAATAATAGGTAATATATTAATGGAGAAAAGGCAGATGCAAGTACATAAACTTTGTATAGTAGTAACAAATATTAGTCTCATTGCAAAAAAGTTATATAATGAAACACAATGTGATTAATTTTTAAACAGATAAAAAGTGTGGTTCGGTAATCTGTGGTGTCGCACAAGTCTAAAGTGCGCGCCACGTACTTTCGCCGCGCGCCGCCATGCAAGCACGGCGCGGCGTTCTTACGACGTCAGCCACGAGCGCCCTCTGCTGCAACTCCGCTCGTGGCCACCACTGAACTGTATCGTTCACTTGGGATTAGGACAGGCACTAGGACTCATCAGTAGGCAGGCCTCTATCGAGTTAAACTATGTCTCAGCAGTACACTTAATTGGCAGTCATGAACTTTGTAAAAGTTAAGTATTGTAGCATATTTCTACGAAATACATATCTTGTTCTAATCTAGCTTAGTGTTTTTAGCTTCTGCTGTCCCACTGGCTGGTCACCACAGACTCTGTACCCTGCGTCGGTCTCTCTCTACTCGGCCACCGACACCTAGAACAACGAGACACAAAATAATCCAGTGGGAGCGTGCCAACCTATAAATTCAATGGTCGAGGGTTCGAATCCCGCTAGCGCCTATTATTTTTTATCTGTCACTTTTCACTTATTCCTCCTCTGGCAGTGTTTATGATGTGAAAAATATTGAGTAGCACCGTAGTTCGGAATCCACGTTCAACTGTAGGTCCCCCTATAACTGGCTGGGAAAGTCAGTTCGAAGGTCGGAGGAAGGTAACGGCATACCACCTCCAAACAGGATCATGTCTATTACAGTAGTGTTCAAACCAATCTTCGGATTGTTCACTGCTCCACCTGTACTATGTTTATTTTATTTTTTGACGACATCTTTATTTTACAAAACTTCTTTGAAAACAATAACAGTAATTACAATGTGATCGTCGTTTACTTTTAGGCTATATGTGTCTTTAGCACAAACATAAATATCACTCTATTAGCGAACTTGTAAAAAAAGACCACGTATAACTGACCATATGAAAAATAAATAAACTTTTTTGAAAAAACATTAACTTGAAACTATCTATTTTTCGTCTTTGGTAGAGAACTAAATCTTGAATGGTACCTCAATCATTAATTTTGGATAAGTAATACGGGACGTATGGCGTACACACCGATGAGAAATAATATATGATGATGATGATGATATAAAGATGCTATGAAGATGAAGATGATATGAAGATTTTCGTCGTTGCATCGACGTGTATGACCAAAATCATGTGATAAAATATGTTTCCCTCAAAGAAGATTCTTCGCTTGCATAAGGAATCCAAACAACTGCATGTGCTGTCGTTCATGTTAGTTTAACAGATTGTCAATAGATGTCATCTTCTCCATTGCTTTTATTTCGGCCGTGCAAATTAAGTTGATTCTCGGTGCAGTGGCCGACGGGAGCAACCGTAAATACATGTCACATTTACGATCGTTCGTCGGGTATCAACTTAGATTGTAATAACAGTAGAACTTTTCAAAATAAAGTTATATCTGGAAACAGTAACTTTAAACTATATGTGTATTTTTGTCATTAGTGGAGAACTAAATCTTGAAAATAACACCTCAATCATTAATTTTGGATAAGTAATACGGGAGATATGGCGTACCCACAATAAACAACGAAGATAAATAATAGACTATACATGATGTTATTCCATTACAATCAATTGGTATCATGTTTGTATCTTAAAATTTTTGTACCATACATCTACGTTGTTGTTAACTATTGATATTGTCTGATATAGGGTCTGAAGAAGAGAATAATTTACTCTCGAAAGTAATTAAAAGTCCAAAGTCCAAGTAACGACTGAAGGTTTTTCATTTGTTAAATTGTAATTTTAGGTGGGAGGTAATTGATTGTGGCAGGCTACAGTAAGGCGTACAATCATGTTTCAGAAATACAAAAGGTGTTGTTCGAAGAGGATAATAATGAGGTTCAAGATGATTTCGAAGTGTACCCCGATGATGATGACATAGTTGAAGTTCGCCTGGAAGATTAAAAAGACAGAGGAAATAGTCAGTAAAGACGACGAGGAAATACCTGAAGAAAACGAAGGAACGAAGGCACAAACTGGAGAAAAATTCCCATCAACGCAGCGCGTACGTTACAGTGCCCATCTGGTCCTATAGGTGCGGCGAAAGCAGCGAGGGCGCCTGTGGATTGCTGGAACTGGTAGCAATTCAGAAATAAATTACTGTGGCAACATCAGAAATGTTATGCGAAAAAAAGGATTCCTGAATCAACTATCTCAAGCGTCAGTTCTGCTCCATTTGGTTCAAAGAAGCTTGGACAGTTTAGGCTGCAACATTCTAGGGCAACATCTGAAGAAGAAGACGAAGACAAAAGCGCAAAAGAGGAAAACGGGACTGTGATTATGAGGAAAAGGTTGCTCTGATTGCTGAAATGTTTGTAGAGCTCATGGGACTTAACTACGGGGTCATCAGTCCCTAAACTTACGAACTACTTATGAACTTTCTTATACTAAAGACGGCACAAATATCCATGCCCAAGGGGGAACGGCCTCGCACATCGTAGCATATGATTGCTGAAAAATTCCTTACGTGCTAGGACAGTTCTAAAGTGACGTCGAAACAAGTGAATGAGTAATTTTACCATTTTTTGTGCTCCAATGAAAAAAAAAAGTGACGTTGCTATCGTGTGTTAGCATAGGACAATACTCACAAATTGATATCTAAATCATTAATAAATCTACAGCTGTTGTGCTCGTATGTCATTTTAGTCTTTCTTTAATCGTATTGGGCACTTATAATGTGTTTTGTGAACGAAATGTAATATATGATCACGTGAATCAATTATGTGATCAGTTTTATACACTGCACCCGATGTTGTTAAGACACACACCGCGGCCGACGGAAGATTAATCACGAGATAGTTGTGATGAAATTTTTAATCTCAATATTAACTTCCTTTCAGCTTCTGTGTGTTATGACAAGGAGCGTGGTATGTTCTAAGTCTCGAGTGACAGTACGGAAATGGAAGTAAATTAAATGGCTGAAAACAAGACGTGATGGCGCAAAAGAGACGGTGGGGCATGGCAAAATAGGACTTGTGGGGGGGGGGGGGAGGGGATGCAACATCTGGTACACTGAGCAAGGACTACGCTAACAGGCAGCCTGTGTTGACCTGGTCGCTCAGTGGGACGCGTTTATGCCGTGTCCTCGCTGCCGGCGTTATATTGCTGGTGCCAGCACGCCACGCCTCGCCGATCAGGGAGAGCTCGTTATGTTTATGACGCGTCGCGGCAGCTCGCTACTAGCTGTGCTGCGTCGTGTGCCTTGTTACCTGCAAGCTGCAGGCTGCCTGTCGTTTGCTGCTGGTGCATCGCACCTCACTGATCACCGGGCCCCGTTACTGTTGTTTCTGAGAAGACAAGCAGTTCATCACTTTTATTTGTAGCTCTTTCGTGTACTTCATAACTCAGGAATAGTACTTCTGCTGTGTCTAAAATGGAACAATGGAACGTAAATAGTGGCAATTATTTATTCACAACCGATACAAAAGCGTTATACATTTGCACCTGTTACCGTCCTTCAAAGTAGTCACCAGCGTTGTGTAGAACCCGTTGCCAGCGTTGTGGAAGGCATAGTATAGCGTTAGCAGAGTCTCCTCTGTTGATGGTGCGAATGCAGCGGTCTACTGCATAACGAATCTCTGAAACAGTTCTGAAGCGAATGCCACGAAGTGGTTCCTTCGTGTTAGGAATCAAAGTCACAAGGACTTAAGTCCAGGGAGTATAGTGGATGGTACAGTACTTCCCAGTCCCATGGACCGAATAGAGAAGCCACAACTTGCTCTGTATGCGCTTGCGCGTTGTCGTGCAAAATGCTGCGTGGGTTGCGCAGGAAGTGTTCCAGCTTCTTTCACAAAATTGATCGCATGTGATGCTCCAAAAGCGAACTTTAATACTGTGCATTGCCGGTCTGCCTTGGAGAAACGTAATGCTTTCGGATAATACCATCACAGTCATACATGAGAATTACCATACCTTTCACCATACTGCGCCTCTGACGCACTTTCGCCTTTCGCGGCCGTCCATAATGACACCATTCGTTGAATTGGCGTTTCAGTTTTGGCACGTATTTGTAGCCCAAGTAACATCCAGCGTTACGATACCGCGTAAGAAACTCCCATTCGTGCTCATAGCAATCCAAGTGCGTCTAAGCAGCGCCGTACGCATCCATTTCTGCAATTCCGTCTATTCATGCGGAATCCATTGTGATTCATTTTTTCGGATTGCAGGCGTTCCTGCAGGATATGATGCACAGTCGTATCACAGCCGCCGTGTGTAGGAAGGCATCAGCATCTCTTCATGCCCTACAGAGATATAAGAAGTTTTTTCCTCTCGATCTCAAAAAGAAACTTATACAAACACTTGTAATTCCAATTATTGATTACAGTGATGTTATCTTGCAAGGTCTTTCTTGGGAAAGCTCAAGACGTCTGGAACTAATCATGAATGCCTGCGTTCGATATATATGTAACATCCGTCTCTTTGATCACATTTCACCATCTTATATGCAACTATCCTGGCTCCGTGCTGACAAGCGCAGAGATTTTCATACACTCTGTTTCCTCTACTCTCTTATCAACGTACACTGTCCCTCATATCTTTCCTCGACCTTAACACTCTTATCTGATCAGCATAACAGAACTACTCGTTCGTGTCAGAGCAAAACCCTTTCTGTCCCTATCCATCACTCAGCCGGTTTCTCAAAATCCTTTTCAGTAGCAGGAACGAGGCTCTGGAACAATCTACCTCAGTATATCAGAGAACTGAATAACACTGCCAGCTTCAAACGACAGTTAATGGATTATCTACTGAAGCAATAATTACGCCAGTCTTTAATACCCTACGGTCCAGGTACGTCACATCCATTCCTCCTCCCAGATATTCTCTTACTGCCATTGCTCTCGCCAGGTACAGCTTTCTTAACTTCCTTTTGTCAGAATTCGCCTTGCCTTAACCAGTCTCGATTCAAAAGTACATGCTGTATCTGCTAATATCAATGTTGTTACACCAACAGCAGCAGAAGGTGTCTCAGTGGTACTACTAGTATTAATCCTATTAGAATTAAGTCAATACCTTTTATTTTACATCCTTTTGCATGTAGTTAACTTTTATAAATTATGTTATTAATTGCTTATCTGTAAAAATCATTGGTATGTTATAGGTAACTCAAATGTAAAAAAATTCTGTATGTGTAAAACCCTGGTCCGATGTAAGAGAGGGCCTGATGGCCCTAATCTGATCAGGCTAAATAAACAAATAAATAAATAAATAAATATGCACTAATCCGGTTTCGTGGGTGAGCTCACGAATCGTCTGGTGTCGATCACTGTCCACTAACGTGGCTGAAGTACACACTTTTTCCTCAGAGACGCTAGGACATTCCGCCTGATGCATGTCAGCCACAGTTTTCCAACCTTCATTGAAGGCTTTTACCCAACGTGCTACTCACTGTTCTGTACGGCAATGCCGATTTCCCGCACGCCTCTTGAAGATCTTGATGACAGTCGTGCTGTGCGAACTCTGATACAGTCAAACTTGATCCAATTCCGTTGTTCCTGTTTCGAAAACATAGTGACACCGTTACGTTAGACCGCTCGCTCGTAAGTGACTGTGTTTCACTCGATTGTGCGCTCGCCGGTGACATGGGACGGGCGAGTCCATTTGCTCGGAGGTAAGGTAGGTACGTCAACAACGTGTGCTAACAGCGACAATAGTAGATTCTATTGCATTTCGTCTCCACGGCAGTGTTGCCAATATTTAAGTTACAACCCTTGTATTACAATAGCTGATGTTCAAGTCCTTTCTGTTACATGATTCTGAAATACAAAATTTTTAAGAAATATCACAACTACAACAAATAATCAATACAGTGTGGCAGCTCTGTAAAAAAACATGTTTGCAAATCTCGAGTGCAGAGTCGTGACTTTGGCTGCCGGAGTGATCGGTTCCTGTTGGCTTAGGAACACGAGGTGAAAAGTTTACGGTTTATCTATAGCTAATCTACATCTACATGGGATATTCTGCAAATTACATTTAAGTGTCTGGAAGAGGGTTAATCGAAACACCTTTATACTATTTATCTCCCATTCCATTCTCGAATAGCGCGCGGGAAGAAAGAACACCTGAATCTCGAGCTCTGATTTCTCGTATTTTATTCTGATAATCACTTCTACCTATGTAAATGGAAGTCACCAATATATTTTAGCATTCGGAGGAAAAAGTGGCGATTGGAGTTTCGTAAGTAGCCCTCGCCGTTGTTGTAATGATTCCCATCCCAGATCCTGTATCATTTCCGTAACGCTGTCTCCCCTGTTTCGTGACTATACAAAACGAGCTGCACTTCTTTGGGCTCTTTCGATGTCCTCCGTCAAGCCCACCTGATAAGGATCCCACAGTGGGCAGCAATACTCCAAAAAAGGACGGACAAGCGTAGTGCATGCAGTCTCTTTAGTAGTTCGGTTGCATCTTTTAAGGGTTCTCCCAATAAAACGCAGTCTCTGGTTCGCCTTTCCCACGACATTGTGTTCTATCTGAAGTAATACTAATCCCTAGGTATTTAGTAGAGTTTACGGCCATGTCCATGTGCGTAACTATTACACCATCTTAGTGTAATTGTGTTGCAGTGTACGGGATGTTTCAGGGGGAATAGTAAATATTTTATGAGGTGGCAGTATAGACAAATAGCAATAAAATGCCACATAATAGCTGTTAGTACGTAACCCAAACAAACTTAAGCAAAGGCTAATGGAGACACTTTCGCTGATTCTTACGTCCGTTCTTGTCAGAACATCACCATATTGAAATAAAAGCACAATTTTGTGTATGTTTTGCAAGTTTATTTTTATTTATTTAACCTTTTTTCGGCTTAAAATGTCATCTTCCGGCAGGAAGACAACATGCACCGCCAACGTGCTTTTCACCCCATGCGAGAAAATAGGTGAAGACTGCAAGAAACTATACTAGTTAGAGAGGCAGAAGAGAAACTTGATTGTACTGAAAGCGTTATTGGGCAGCCGTTGTGGTTAAGACGACCGCTACCCTAAAGAGGGATGTACGCATTCGAGTCGTGACCTGTCACAAATCCTCGCCGCTGGGTTTGTTTCAGCGCCCAAGTGCGTCTATTTTTTGGAATTTCTTTTTCGTCACCATTAAACATCGAGATGAGATACCGAGACCTACATTTATATACATTCTCCGCACAGAAAGGTACTTGAGGGAGGGTACCAGTACCACATTAGTTACTTTCTTTCCTGTTCAACTCCCATATAAACAAGGGAAAAACGAATGCTTGCATGCATCTTTACGAGCCCTAATCTCTTTCTGAACTTACCATTGAGGACTTTACGAGAAATATCATTTGGTAGCATTAGAATCGATCTGCAGTCTGCTTCAAATTCCGGCCCTCTAAATTTTTTCAACAGTGTTTTTCGAAAAGAACGTCGCCTCCCCTCCAGCGACTCCCATTTGAGTTCCCGAAGCATCTCAATAACACTCGCGCATTGATCGTATCTACTAGATACAATCCTAGCCGCCCGCCTCTGAACTGCTTCTTTAAACCGATCTGGTTGGGATCCCAAAAGACGGGGTCGTACAAGCGTTTCATATGCGGTTTCCATTACAGACGAATCTCACCTTCCCAAAATTCCCCCAATAAACCAAATCCGACCATTTGCCTTCCCCTCGTTCCATTTCATTTGCTAAGCAGCGTTACCCATAGATAATTGACGCGACTCTCTCAAGTAGCACACTACTAAAGCTGTATTAGAACATTACCGGATTGTTCCTCCAACGCATCTGCATCGCCATACTTTTTTTTATTTTAGATTTAGCGCTAGTTGCCACTGCTAGAAATTTGGTCCAAGTCCTACTACAGTCATTCAATGGCGACACCACCTTGCACACCTCAGCATCATCAGCAAACAGCCGCAGACTGCAACTCAATCAGTCCGTCAGATCATTTAGCGGTCCGCCAGTCACGGTCTGCACGGCCGTTACGGTCGGGGGTTCGAATCCCCCCTCCGGCATGGATATTTGTACCTTCCTTAGTATTGTCTAGTTTATAAGTAGTTTGTAAGTTTAGGGACTGATGACCCCGTAGTTAAGTCCCATAAGCTCTACAAACAATTGAACATTTTTAGTAGCGAACCTGTCACTCTTAACTAGGACACCCCTGACGGTACCCTAGTCTCTGATGAACACTTTCCTTCGAGGATAACGTACTGGGTTCCATCACTTACGTAGTCTTCGTGCCACTTCCATATTTGGGAACCTATTGCATACCTTCTGTAGTAAACTGTAGTGCGGTACTGCGCGAAACGCCGTTCGAAAATGTCTGTAATGTTTAATTTGTGTGACCTACTTCAGTTTGTGCCCGCGGTGGAATAGCCGTGCGCACTACGGCGCTTTGCTGCGGTGCGCATAGCCTTTCCCTGTCGGAGGTGCGAGTCCTCCCTTGGGCTCGTGTCTCTCTCTGTCTCTCTCCCTCTCTCTCTCTCTCTCTCTCTCTCTCTCTCTCTCTCTCTCTCTCTCTCTCTCTCTCTGTGTGTGTGTGTGTGTGTGTGTGTGTGTGTGTGTGTGTGTATGTGTTGTCCTTAGGATAAGTTACTTTGTAAGTTTAGGGACCGAATGACGACTACAGTTAGATCTCATAACTTTACAAACATTTCGACATTTTTGGTCAGTTCAGGTCTAAAATGTTCAAATGTTTGTATAGCTTATGGGACTGAACAAAGGGGTCAGCTACTTATGAACTAGCTAATCCTAAGGACGGCACAAATATCCATGCCCGAGGGGGGATTCGAACCCCCGACCGTAGTGGCCGTGCAGACCGTGACTGGAGCGCCTCAGTCCCCTCGGCCACCGCGGCCGGCTGTTCAGGTCTGAGACATCCATGTTGTATATACACTCAAGGCCATTAAAATTGCTACATCTCTAAAATGAAGTACTACAGACGCGAAATTTAACCGACAGGAAGAAGATGCTGATATGCAAATGATTAGCTTTTCATTCACACAATGTTAATGCCGGTCGCGAAACTTCCAACCAATTTCTCATACACAAACAGCAGTTGACCGGCGTTGCCTAGTGAAACGTTGTCGTGATGCCTTGTGTAAGGAGGAAAAATGCGTACCATCACGTTTCCGACTTTGATAAGGGTTATTTTGTAGCCTATCTCGATTGCAGTTTATCGTATCGAGACATTGCTGCTCGCGTTGGTCGCGATTCAATGACTGTTAGCAGAATATGGCATTGGTGGGTTTAGGATAGCAATATGGAACGCCGTGCTGGTTCCCAACGGCCTCGTGTCACTAGCAGTCGAGATGACAGGCATCTTATCAGCATGGCTGTAACGGATCGTGTAGCCACGTCTCGATCCCTGAAACAACAGATGGGAACGTTTGCAAGATAACAACCATCTGTACGAAAAGTTCGACGACGTTTGCAGCAGCATGGACTATCAACTCGGAGACCATGGCTGCGGTTATCCTTGACGGTCCATCACAGGAGCGCAACGACGAACCTGGGTGCACGAATGGCAAAGTGTCAGTTTTCGGATGAATCCAGGTTCTGTTTACAGTATCATGATGGTCGCATCCGCATTTGGCAACATCGCGGAGAACGCACATTGGAAGAGTGTATTCGTCATCGCCATACACACGTATCAACGGTCGTGATGGTGTGGGGTGCCAATGGTTACACGTCTTGGTCACCTCTTGTTCGCATCGACGGCACTTTGAACAGTGGCCGTTACATTTCAGATGTCTTACGACCCGTGGGTCTACCCTTCATTCCATCCCTGCGAAGCCCTACAATTCAGTAGGATAATTCACGACTGCATATTGCGGGTCCTGTACGGACCTTTCTGGATACGGAAAATTTTCGACAGCTGCCCTGGCCTGCACATTCTCCAGATCTCTCACCAATTGAAAACATCTGGTCAATGGTGGCCGAGCAGCTGGCTCGTCACAATACGTCAGTCACTACTCTTGATGAACTGTGGTATTGTGTTGAAGCTGCATGGGCATCTGTATCTGTGGACGCCACCAAGCTTGTTTGACTTAATGCCCAGGCGTATTACGGCCATAGGTGGTTGTTCTGGGTACTTGCGAGAGTGAAGATCGGGGTGAGAGTTTAAAATAGGGAAAGTTTAATTTTTAAAACTCACAACCATCAACTGCGAACCAAATTCCTAAACATGCAAAAGCACTGGAACTGTGATTGCGACTGTTTGACTCGTTTTCTAGGGGATGATATCACATGTTCGCAGCTTTCCTTCCCTGCATATAATTAACAAAACAAATTCATAATAAAGTAAGTTCATGAGAGAAAATGGTGTACTAACTTCTAATTTTGAAAACACGTGAAAGTTCACTTTATGTTGTTTAGTACACCATACTAAAACCCTGTGCCTGATTCGTCTGTAAGTTGACACATTTATCAAATAATGTTATAGCTCGTGAGCTCCCAGACAAAATGAATATTTGTCGCAAATTGTTTTCACACCATGTGCTTGTCTCAAACACCGTTTATGTTCATGCCTATGCGACGACACGTGTTACATTAACAAATCACAGTCACTTTAATTCAATGCAATGCACACCTTGTTCCACTGGCTAAATGTTCACAAACACACAGTAGCACTCGATTCAACCTGGTGCAGTCTACGACGGGCAACCAAACGTGGCGATTGCCACACACAAATCTATAACCTCCACCTGGAGGTCCACATGCCGACTGATGCAGAGCGACGCTGCCCGGCCATCCACCCCACGTGCTCCTGACTCGTCACTTCCTGCCCTCGCGCGCCCTCGCGCGCCCTCGCGCGCCCTCGCGCGCCGAAAGCTCAACTGCCGTTTTTTTTTTTCCCCTATGTCATCAACTTCCCCATGTGAGCTGTTCTAACCGATATGCCAACGAACAGCGCTCAGCCAATACATTTCTAAAACTTTACTTAAAATCAAAATAATTACACTACACATTAAATAAATGTCTCGTTAGGTTTTTATATTGGTATAAACATCCTTTGTACTATTTATCATAATCGTACAATTTCTTATATCACAGATAAGTGATTTAACTGAATACTTCAAAATAAAATACACAAGATGAATTGAAAATAAAATGAGAAATAGTTAATATATTATTTTTATAAACAAACATTGCAATGCTAGTTGTGTAACTGTCTTGTCTTCGTTAGTAATTTATTACTTTTCATTGTCAATTAAACATATTACGCCAGATGTGACTATATCAGCTAATGTATTGTTTATTTATCAATGAGGGCCTTAAAGGTTCCTAACTGCATCGTATTACTTCAAATGCCAGTAGTATTAGAATATTTTATTTCACGCTGTGCACTGCACTGTGCCTGGCACTCGCCATTGTCCCTCTCTCCCCTCACCGGAAACGAACTGGAAAATCCTAAGCTGGAACAAGCCACCAACGTTTGCCTGTTTGCTGGCCTCCCGTCAGCTACAAGCACACAGCAAATCTCAACGTGGAGAATTTCTACCTATGGCCTAACTATAAATGTTGTCACCCAACTGTGTACATACATTGCTACCATAATTAATAAGATTAAAATTGTGTAACATTTAGTGCATTGGCATGGTCAATGTTTGCAATGAACTTCATACTGTTTAATTATCAAATGCTATTAATTACCAATATTTCTATTGGGCGGTAATCTTACATATTGATTTCTTAGGATCTATGCAGCCAAATTGCGTGAAAATGCAATCACATGTCACTTCTAGTATAATATATTTGCTCAATGAATGCCCGTTTATCATCTGCATTTCTTCTTGGTGTAGCAACTTTAATGACCAGAAGTGTATATAGGCTGGAACATCGTATGAAAACTTGTAGCAGTGGCGCAATCTGAACCCTGGCCTTCTGTTGACTAGGCACTGACTACTGCTACACCATGTGGCTTCACGCAACCGCAGAGATTTACGCTGCTACGCTTTCCTTCTCAGTCCAAATTCTTATCTCTCCTTTCGAATACATCGCAAACAGCCTCCAAATAATTCGTAAACACCTTCTGTGCTAGTGGAGATCCTCCATGAATCCCGAATATGTGTGTCATTATACACATTAAACTTTATGAATCAGCCTTTTTTTAAATCCCATACATCCATGATAAGTATATGAATAATGAGGCATTGTATGAAAATTTTTACAAATGCCGGGATTCCAACCCGAGTCTTCAGCTTGCAGCTGCCCTTATCATTACTCCACGCTGACATTGGCCCAACCGCATGGATTTATTCTGGCACGTCTACTTACTCTGTCTAAATTTTCATCTCTGCTTTACTCCATATGATGCTCCCTTTATTCATGAACAACTTTGTGCAAAGCCACTTTACCACGGTGGCATACTGCCGGGTGTACCTGCCTCGTAAACAGTGTACGGAACCATATCTTGAAGCAATACATCAGCCTGGAATGTGAATCGTGAACTGGCACACTTAGGAAAGAATTTCCTCAAAATTACTAACTCTACAATAACCAGAAAATTGAATCAGCTCAGAATATATAATAATATCAAACAAATGAAGACATTCAAATATAGTTACAAACCTAAAAGTTTGGTCCATGGAACACTCTTCATACTATTAAACGTTCTGTTAAGTACGTAAGACCATGAACCGATTAACGTTAACAATTAATGTAAAACCGGTAACCAAATAAAGCACGAGCTGTATTACGTGCGTTGATTATGACTGTTTTTAACCATTAATATTCGTTATCACTGATACTGATCACTTTATTGCAATTGTTTAATTTAAAATATTGCAAAACGTTTCGTACATATTATCATCAGGCGTTGTTCATACAGAAAATTGCTTACATTACTGTATGATGAACTCTATTAATATTGTCCTTCAGTGTTGCAGAGGCATCTGCGAATTTTCTTCTTCTTTGTATTGATCTGAGATGATGTGCAGCGATGATTAGATTATATTAATACTCGATCCAAAGATCATAAATACATTTCACAATGATGTGGAACATGTCGTTTTAATAAATGGTTTCTATACATGACAATATTGTAAGGATTTTTATTTATGTTCTTTGTTTTATTTTCTTAATTTTATGTACTATTTTAGCGAATTATTATATTTTATCTAAAAATTCACCTGAAGTGTAGGAGTTGCCATTCAGACTTTTGATGCCACTTCGTAAGTGACCAAAGTCTTTTGTGGCAGCATAATTCACCCCTTACTGTGCAAAAGATTTTATTCTTCTGTTAGTCTTGCTGGTCGTTATAAATTATATCGCCATTATTTCGCCACCTGCATGGGTGGAGAGAGGTTAACTTCGGATTTTGTGTTGTTGTTATCAGGTGATTCACTTTGTCGATCACTTACGATATTCCTAGTCGGTTCCTGTGTCTCTAGTGAATCTGCTTCACCATGGATGGTCGAAAGGCATTGAAAAGTTTCAACAGCAGTAATAACGAATATTAACACTATAAGTACCACGTGGTTCACCTTTCACTTATATGAGTGCCATACTCATCGTAGGACCAAACCATTTCGTGACTTTTAATTATTTATAGAGTTGTATAATACACAAACATTTCATCCCTCTAGGCCACCTAAAAGTATGAAAAATTTATCTGTTGCGCCGTTTGGGTCATTTTAGACCCATACACAGTTTGACATTATACGATACCAGCATCGCCAGATTTTAGACGGGAAATAATTTCTGGGCGTGTCTCAACGATATTCACGGGATGTTGGAGTAATTTATTACACTGTACGCAAAATAAAATAAAAATTAAAAAAAAGAAAAGAACGATAAACACGAACAATTTGGAGGTCGGTTGTAGCTATGTATCAGTGCGGCTTTTGGTTTCCTGTGGACTGGCGTCATGCAGACCAATGAAGTATCAGTGGGAGATTACAGTCTCTGTATCTTTCAGTTTGATCAAGCCGAGTGTGCTCTGTAATTCCGGGTGGCAGCGAAGTGAGCTTGTGGTTCATGTTTAAATGAAGCTACGATCGCCAGGCGATATGGTCTTACTAGTACCAAGATTCTGTACAATCGATGTTTACACCGGCGGAATAAACTGACGAATCCGGTAGTGAGAGAACGACAACGATTTTATTTCAGTGGGAACTGCCGACTCAAATGATTCAGATGTATCAAAAGATTGTGAAAGATAATCTGAAACATCTGATAGTGATTTACCTCTTGCACAACGTAAACATGTACCACTCTACCTTAATTTTTGAACTAGTAAGCACGCTGATCACTGTACGTCTTTCTTTGTTCTGTTCCTAATGTGTCAGATTGATGGGTGTCGTCATTCTGAGTAACAACCATGCTGGTTGTCAGGTCAATCACAATACTGAGAAGAAACTTTCAGAAACTGTGTTCAAATGTTCAAATGTTTGTTAAGCTTATGGGACTTAACTACGGGGTCATCAGTCCCTAACTTACAAACTAATTATAAACTACCTTATACTAAAGACGGCACGAATATCCATGCCCGAGGGGGGATTCGAACCCCCGATCGCAGTGGCCGTGCAGACCGTGACTGAAGCGCCTCAGTCTCCTGGGCCACCGCGACCGGCCAGAAACTGTGTAGTTTTACAATGAAATCAAGGGTGTAGTTGACAAAATGGCAAGACATTACAGTGTCCAAGCTGACACCCATCGATGGTCTGCGCATGTCATTTTCAACATTCTAGACTGATCAATGCCCACACAATTTTTAAGTTATGTGCAGGTAACGGACATCACACCGAGAATTCAACCCCGCGTAAACTGGAGAGGGGCCAGTAAGTATTTGCAAGTATTTACAAGTATTTACATCTCACCATGTAAGTATTTGCAGAAATGGCTAATATGGAAATAGAAGGCATCGTGTTTTATATGAACAACAACAGGGGAATGATACATCAAACTTATGTGAGCAAAAGCTGCAAAGCCCAAACTCTTGTCCAATGTCTGAACTGTCAGTCCACCCCAGCTCAGAAAACACTGACATATTTTTGTTCCTAAATACTTAAAAACAGAATTATAGACTGAAATTTTTTGTTCTTATATACTTGTCCCTTGATCGCAATAAGCAAGAAAAAATGCTCCATTTATACTATTTTCCAAATACTCGGTACTTATATTCCAGTAATGGTAAAAATACTATTAGTAGTCACATTTCATTTACTCTGTTTCAATCTTTCTATAAATATAAGCATTGTAAAATTATTTCCTTAATGTTTTGAATGATGTTTGATAGAAGAGTGTAGAATTTCTTATGTAATACGTAAGAAGAAAACAACATTCATTATTGAAAATTTACTTTTGATTGTGCACTATTCATTTTAGAGAACAAGTATTATTTTTCTTACATATTAGAGTATTCTTGAATGTAATGACAACATGTAGCAAACGCAAAACACCACATATATATCAATAAAATGGTAGTTTCCAAGTGTGGGCCAAAAATGACCCACATGATACTACAAGGGGTACAGAAAAATCCGGTATTTCTTGTGTTAATTAAAGCAGATGTCACTGTAACAATGACAACTTCCGCCAATTATTGGGTTCTAATTGCTAAACACTATTAGTGTTTGAAATTAGTGAGACTTCCTTTGAAATACTGGTGAATGTGTTACGAACCGGTGTGGTTTATATGTAGCGCAGTAGTAGGCAAACCGTAATTGCAAAGTGTTGGGTGCAAGTACGAACATGACACCGTGCACACTGTTTTAATGGGTTAAATGCAGATACAGACGACCCTGCATTATAGATTCAACCACACGCATCCACGGATATTAAAGTCGTTAATTCGGCAGTAGCCTGTCTCTGGAATGTTTAATACACTCCCAACTGAAGAGAGACTGCACCAGATTAAGTTCTGTACTGACACTCACTCCCATCAGGATGATTTTATTTGACGTGCAATACTATTTCCTCAAATAAAAAGTTAAACCCCACTCCTTTCTCAGACCTGGACAAACTTGTAGAAGATTCGAGAACGCTACAAAGACGAATAAAACGTTGGAAGACAAGTCGTCTGGCGATGCCTGGAAGTATAACATCATTTAGGCAAGTGGCACAGAGATGGATCTACGTACTAATTCACCCACAGACCCTATTTACACAATTCAATTGTCACTCTGAGGACGTATCTGAAGAGGATAGTATTTTATTTCGGATATTAGTCATTTAAAGATTTCATTACCGTTATGCCTTTATGATGTTTCTTTATAAAATTAACGTTGAAGTGGCTATAAGAATTTCGATTTCGTCCTTTGTATAAAAACACTAGCTGAAAACCCGGCATTGCCAGGGTATTTATTTATTTATACAAGCCCTGAGTTAGTACTTCTCATATCCCTTCGCGCGCTCTCTCTCTCTCTCTGTCCATCTCGTTTTCTAATAACATGTTATATTTATCAGAGACTATGTAGTGGGACAAGATAGTCGTACTACATTTTCCTCTGTCAGCCCCGTTTTGAAGTTGTACATAGGAAAAAATGAAACTTTCTATTTAAAATGTATACATATTTGATGTTCATGTAGATATTATTGTTTTATAATATGAGTCTTAAAATGTTTTATTTTCTGTATGTTACATGTACGATCTAGGCCCCGCAATCAACAAGGGCAGCGTCGTCGCCACCGCAGCCAGCCTTGAAGTATGTGACCGCTAGCAGAATTTAACCGACGGCTACGTGGCAACGAATGCAGCTGCGTCTTCTTTATTGCCGCTAGTCGTTTCAAAGAAGAAAAGAACCTTAAATGATTAATTTTTACTGTTTGAGATTCATTCCAAGCTGGTTGTACAGGTTCAGGTCTCTTACTAAACTGACTTTCTATTAGTATGAAGAAGAATAAATATTTGTCAATATTGGAAAGTATCTTGCATTTATCAAACGTTATTTATAATCAAGTATATATTATAGCAAGAGTAATTTGTTTTTTGTGAAGAACTTCTACTTATTTCAGAAAAACAATTTAAATACTGATTGAATTTATTACTGACTGACTTCAAATGTGATATTACATTGGTATCGAGTGTGAATGTGGAAAACAGTGTTTAGCAGGCGGTGGAATATTAATTTTTATCAGTGCAAGTTAGCGACAGCATACTGTAGTGCCTCTGTTTGACTTCGATAAAATTTTAGTAACGACCACAGACTAGTCTCCTTGCCCCGCTCGTACAAGTACCTAATTTTGTTTTTTGTGAACTATTTAAAGGAGTTATTCCCATATTTTCTGATTTATACTGTGGTGCGGGACAGAAGTCTTGAAATTTTGCACGGTTAGATTGTGACAGTTGGTGTTGCTAGGGGACTGTAAATAACTAATCAACAACGTCCTAGCAAATGATAAAACTATTCAAGAATCAATATACTTTCATGATTAGTGACTAAAGATGAACATGAGTAACTGTATTAACCATCGCAGTTATCCTGTCCCCGTTCCGCGCCACAACTGTACAAGAAATAAGGCTGTCTTGCATAATGTACAAAATTATAAGTGCAGTAACCAAACAAATATAATAATCAAAATACAAATGATATGTAACATTCATACAGTCATTTAATTCACAACTTTACTATAAACAATATTTCTTGTTACTTGTCCGGGGTCTAATATAAATAATTTGTTTGGGGTGTCCACTCCTGAGCAAGTGGCATACAGTTGTCCGAGTCAGAAACAAGGACATGTCAAATCCACTCCACAGTATTGAATAGATTGCCCTATGATTTATTAATCGTAATAGAAAATGCAGTTCTTACTGAAAGATGCAGTGTCTTGAAGTTAAAAGTTCGATCTGACGGAAATAATCGATATTCGTTGGATGGACACTATTTCATTCCTTTCCTTTCCTTGTAGCTCTATAGACGTCTATTGCTTTCACCTGCAGCCGTGTGTTCTTCATAGTTCAAAGTTGGTTCAATGTTTTCAAGACCAGTCAGCATTCAGGAATTTCCTTAAGTTGACTGGAATAAAGGAGTGTCATAGTGGGAAATACGTATTGTATTTATATGTTGTGCATGATGTGACAGGTTTTTACCAATCGCAATAATATGACATTTATTGAATTATATATTGTACAGTTGTATAATTTTGCAGTTGTATATACATTTGTATCAGTGCTGGGCAAGGGTAAATCCATTGCGAGTTACTTGTAAAGAAGTAACATTTTAAAACCTGATGCGTGATGGGCGGTTTGCCATGAACGTTACTGTTTTTGTCCTTACATCTCATGACCTACATGCGGGCTGTCATACAATTACGAAATTACATTGAAATGTATGTGTGTATGCTACTGTAAAATTTCCTGCGACTACAATTTGTAGTGTAGAAATAATAATCTGTAACGTCATACCGAATGCCGTATTTTTTCTCCATGAACAGCAGAAAAGTGTAGATCGAAAAATTTTATTGTTGCATTATTTTTACATCGTTGTCAGCGAGAAAAAATTTAATAAGGATTTGAAATTATGTTTAAAGTTTGTTACAAATCGCTATTTATAGTCTCTTCGCATTGTGGCAGTTTCTTGAAAATACTGTTGTTTACGGCATATCACCTGAAATATGTATATGGTTTTACCCCTACAGAAACTGTTACATAACGGTAAGGAATATGTGTACCAAATTTGGTTGAAATCGGTCCAGTGGTTTAGGAGAGACTATCAAGAATTGTCGCTTGACGCAGCAGTTTTTCACACCTCTGGTTGTTTATGACGTCATATCTCGCGTACTATGTATTGTACGTGATTGAAGCTTACGTGTGCAAAATTTCATAAAGATTGGAACAAAACTGTAGATTTGAATGCAACACGTAAACACAAACAAACATATGGACACTGCTTTCTTTATATATAAAGCAGAGTGTCCGTATGTTTGTGTGAACGTATTGCATACTAATCTATAATTTTGTTCCAATCTTTATGAAATTTTTCACACGTAAGTTTCAATCCATTAGGACGGTCGCCGTAAGTGTAAGAATTACCTAAAACACATAGTTCATGAGATGTGTCGTCATAAACAGTAAGATGCGCGGAAACATGCTGCATTAAGCGAAAATGCTGATCATTTTCTCCTAAAACAGTACACTGATTTCAACCAAATGTGGTACACGTATTCCTTACGTGAGATAACAATTGACATAGGAGTACGAACCACATACGACACATGTTTCAGGAGATATAACGTCATAAACAATAAGAGATGCAAGAAACTGCGACATAAAGCGACGAAAATTGATAAATACACTATATGAGAATGACAGTACTTAGCGATTTGCAACAAACTTTAAACATAATTTCAAACCTTTATTAAACTTTTCGTCTCTGACAACCACATCAAAATAATGCAAGGAAGTCGTTTCTCGCTTACTACTTTTCCGCTGTTCATGGACTAAAACTACCGCATTTGGTATGACGTTACAATTTATAATTTCTACACTACAAATTGTAGCTGCAGGAAATTTTACAGACAGTATTCACACATGCAGTTGAATGTACCTTCGAAATAGTATTACAGTACGACACGTAGTTCATGAGAAATGAGCTCATAAACGTTCGTAGAAAACAGCCCTTTCACGCACCAAGTTTTATTCTATTACTTCTTTAGTACTAATTGTATTCGCAACAGACTTTAGACATACAGTGTGGTGTCGCACAAGTACAAAGTGCGCGCCACCTACTTTCGCCGCGCGCCGCCATGCACGCACAGCGCGGCGTTCTTACGACGTCAGCCACGAGCGCCCTCTACTACAACTCCGCTCGTGGCCACCAATGAACGAGCTTAAATATCCTAAGAACGGTGCCGTTCAGTGGTGGCCACGAGTGGAGTTGTAGCAGAGGGCGCTCGTGGCCGACGTAAGAACGCCGCGCCGTGCGTGCATGGCGGCGCGCGGCGAAAGTAGGTGGTGCGCACTTTGTACTTGTGCGACACCACATACAGCACTTATACAAACGAATATATACCTGAAATATTATACAGTCATACAAGATATAACTCAATAAATACGAAATCGTGCCAATTTTATATGCCATTTGTATTTTGATTGCTATATTTCTTTGTTAGGATATTGCACGTATAATTTTGTCATTACGCAAGACAGTCTTGTTTCTTATATATTCTCCGATAAAAGTAACATATTTTTAGAAAAAAATAAGATGGAAAGTGAGAGAAGGGATAGAAGAAGTACTAACTGAAGGCAGGAAAGTAACATATTTTTAGAAAAAAATAAGATGGAAAGTGAGAGAAGGGATAGAAGAAGTACTAACTGAAGGCAGGAATAAATAAATACCAGCGCAACGCCTGGTCTTTAACTAGAATATCAAAAATGCAGAAAAAAGACATGGTAAATGTAATGTAGTCGAAGTAAATAAGGTAATGTACATGGAATTATGAAATTATATTATTAAATGACTGTAAAACTAAGTATAAGACCAGTTTTGTTGTCTGGGGAGCAAGGAGACGACAGCCACGGTTGAAGGGATGTGCAATGTAGTCCGGTAACGGCAATAATAGCTTTTGTGTTACGAAGGCCCGTTTCTGAATGTATCGGCCTTGAATGTAGCCTTCTATCGCAGTGAAACGTAGACAATAAACAGACGTTTTGAAGAAATACTGTTACTAAGAGGAGGTGCAGAACAGAATCGAATAGAAAAGAAATGTATGCCATAACTATACTAAAAGAAGGGATTACTTGATAGGACAAGTTCAGAGTCATGAAGGAGTCACAAGTTTGGTATTCAAGTGTGAGGAATGAAATTGCATATAGTGACTATGATGTGAATAAAGTGAGCAGATTTAGAAGGATGTAGCAATATTAAAAAAAAAGTCTCGATCGCAAGAGAATTTTTGTTGTTGTTAGGCAACCGTTTTCAGTCTGCTTGTGAGACCATCTTCAGGCCGACTGCAATGCAGTAATGTTACAAGTATTAAGAAGGATGTACAGAATACGATATTATGGCAATAAACAGTAAAATAATAACAATGAGAAACATTATACCCATGGCAGCCGATTGTGGGAGGGTGGCGGAGCTTGCCATATATAAGCCCGAGCGTTACTGCAGTATTCCGCAGTTGATTTCCATGTCAAATTATAGCAAAAAGTCAGAAGAAACTAGAAACTGAATCTTCCTTTTCGTTTAGTG